>OX638202.1:10360396-10994573 GCA_951805265.1 Schizotus pectinicornis | reverse complement strand
TTAATCAAACTTATAGTTTAGCCAGAAATCAGAAGTTCCGACATATTTGCAAAACCCTATATAACTAAAAATTTGAAAGATTAGTGACATTTCAGGTGTGTTTCTTCTCACGACACCGCCTCGTTATTTATGAAGAATTCATGGACAATATTGCAACTTACTTACATGTTAAAACAGTTTTATCAAAGCACTAGCACGATATTTAGATCAGATAACTATAAATTCATGACAATAATAGAAGTTACATCAATTGTTATGCTGAAAACACAAATTCTTTGTCGTTCTTGATTTATCAAACTTTAAATTTAACGAAACGACATGCGACATGCACTGCTGCATTTTCTGTACTAGATACATTATATTTTATTATGTACCTACCTACTTATGAAAAGTAAGAATTTTTTCTAGTATTTTAAATTTTAGCGAATTTAGTTTTACTGGCCGACTATTTAGGCCCCCAAAATTAATTAATTAATTTTTTAAATTAATGAAGTGATATATGGCTTGAGCGAAATGGCATACCGGGTATTCCAGCAAAACTGAAATATAGGAAAATATCATGAAAAATTGTAGGTCCTATTTTCATAAATTATATTTTCCCTGATTCTGATTCATGGCCTCTAAGTTTTCGTTATCAACCATATCGCTTATTTGTTTAAAATTTAATGGAAACTAATCAGCATAAGACAAAAATATTGTGCTGCCATATTCGGATGATTTACTCAAAGCAAGACCTTATTTTTTGAGATAAGAAGTTTATTATGATTTTACTAAAAATGAAGTAACAAATTTTATTTTTTGTCAATACAGTTGAAGCGAAAAATTATGAATAAAACTTTGTTGCGTTTACAGGATATTTATTTTGATGGTTTTCTGGCCATTTGACTGGTGCGAGTTGCGCCACCTCTTTGGACCTTTGCGCGTATTTTTCGGTACTCTGGTGCGAAGAAGCTCTGCTGGCAGTTGCAGGATGAGATTGAGAAAATCTTGGATTTGTGGCTTGCGCAATTTTATTCGTCTGTGGCACAGCTAGCATGTTACAGAGAGGTTTCCTAGACCTGGAGAACGACGGTTTGTCGTTTGGCCCTCGAGCAGTTAAAGGTTCATCAATTACTGTCGGAAACATCGGTCGATGTACGTTTGAGTTTTCCATGTTATCCTTTTCTTTGGAATAAAACTGGCTTGAAGCCGCAATCATTAAAAGCGGAACGTCAGACACATTCTTATCACCAAAGGCAAATGGTTTGTCACTTTTTCTGTTGTCGCACGGTATCTGAATTATTAGAGGTTGGTCAATTGGTGGTGATGGCAACAGTTGGTTTTGCTTCATTTGGATATCGATTCTTCTTCTCACTCTGGCGCGAAATTCTTCTGATAACAATTTTGGTACTAAAAACGCTTCAGGTTTGACATTTTTGACAACCTTTTTAGGTGTTTTTACCACAAATGTATTATTCTTGGAACTCATTGTTTGTAATAATTATTGTAAGGTAGTTAAATCACCAATCACGTTGTTTTTCTTAAAACTTAGTCATAACAACTAGAAGAAACACAAAAATTGCTGGATATGTTATCTATTAATTTTTTTCAATTATTCGACATTGTGATGAGTACTTAAGTTAAGGAAGAAATGGGTAAAATAAAATAGTCAATTCAAACTTCGAGTAAATTTTTTAATAAATCTAGAAAAAAATTCTGAAATAATTTTGTAGAAAATGTTTACAACTTATTCTTCTTCAAAACTGACATACAAGTGATAAAAAAAGAGGAATTCAATAACGTGATGAATAGTTGAAGCATCTTTATCCATGTGGCTACGAGAGAAAAAAAAATTTTCTGTTAAAATTGTCATTCCGTTGAGTCAGTCGATATGCAGAGTGAGTGATTAAAGTAATTTTAATTGATAAAATTTTAAGCAAATTCTTGCTGCTTTTTAAAATGTTAATAGTAAAATGTTAATAGTATATGTGACTTTAAGATCTATTTGTGTAGTGTGATATGTAGTGTCAATTATTTTTTCTTCTAGAATTTCATTAAATCAAGAATATTTTTCCGCGCCTTTTTTTCTACAACCGATGTCACTATGTATGCATGTATGTACAGCTTGCCGAGAAATTAATGTCGTATCGAGAGCCGTTGCGGACTGCACGATTAGTTTGGGGAACTGTCCGACTGTTCTGTTGGCTTATTTTGAACCCTTGGAAGGAAGCTAGGCCGAAATTATTTGCTTGAGTCAGCACAAGGAGATTCCCGGCTAGCCTCCTTCCAAGGGTTCAATATAAGCAACACGACAGTCGACCAATCTAATCGTGCAGCTTGCAACGGCTTTCGATACGACATTAATTGCTCGGCAAGCTGTACATACCTACCTGTTCTCCGTAAATACATGGCTTAAATTGAGACTACTCAGTTGCTTAGCGATGTCTTCCTAGCGGACAGCGGAGATAATACCAAAGAAAAAAAACGGTAAACAAGATAAAACAAAAATTTGTAGCAAACCTAGACCAAAATTTAAGCAAATACAGGTAGATTAATTTAAAGAAGGAAATTCAAAAAAAAAGAAATTCACAATATGTCACTAACAACGTGATAAATTAATTTAAATTGACAGAAAATACGCACGTTTACGTTAAACTTCATGATAATGTGAAGAAAGTTGCAAATTCGTATACCTTTCGTGTATACCTAATATCGTGACTATACACAAAATTTTGAGCCAAAGTGACGCAAATATCAAGGATAAGAATGCCAGTATTCATAACATTTTTGCCATTAACAAATTCAATTGTAACAGTACCTACGTACCTACGGGGAATAATTTTAGCTATTTAATTGTATCATGTATTAAAGTTGTAATTTTATTAATAGCTGACTCACCCAGTATATTTACTTTATCATTTCTACGTTGGGTCAATGTTTTATGGTACACATGACATAAAGATGTATCATCTTCTTTAGTTCAATTCTCGAAAAAGTGTAAGATGTCAGCCCAATTATCTACTTTGAAAACGCTTCGAATCGACCAGAGAGAAGATCGATCTAGCTTCTATGTAAATTTCTCCATATTTGTTGTACCCTCATATACAGCCCGCACGCAAACAATAGCGTTTCCAAATATTTACGCCAATCTACCCCAAAAAACATAAATTGATAACAATTATTAGTGACACACAAACAACTGTCATTTAAACCAAAAATCAAAATTTAATTTTTTCAATCCACCTCTCAAGCATATCATCAACCGTTTCAGAATGCAGACACAAATCGAAGAACCTACCGAGCCGACACTGCACGAATGGACCATCAGACCCAAGAAAAAAACCTTAATTTGCGACCAAACCCCAAAACCAATCGAGATGCCATCCAGAAGTTCCGGTCCAGGCCCTATCACGTGGACAGTGGGCGATATTGCCAAAGCGGGGTGTTTGCTAACTTCGCCTCCCATACAAACTGTGTTCGAGGACGAACAGGAAATGAGAAGAGTGTACACTTTGATATACGATGCGTTTAGATGTAAGAAGTTTCGTTACGTTTTATTTTCAATTTCATTTTAATTTTTTAGATAAAAACGTCTTGACTCAAGCTTTAAACGATGTCGCTTTCTTCGTGCATTATCCGAAGGTAATCGAGTTGACGTTTTCGAAAGGTTGTGTTTATGTGGAATGCGCTTAAGGGTTGCGTGACGAAATTAATTGTGAAACCATGAATGGCCCAAATGTGGAACTGCATCCTGATTGATGTAATCTAGTCGTAAACAATAAGGTTTAGACCTGTTTCCAAGTTCTATCCAAACCATTTGCACGGAAGCGTTTGCCCAAACTTTACCAGATTGCAAAGCTTTATGAACTAGATATAGATAAAACGTGAAGTTTATAATAGTTAATTCAGCCCATTACTGTAATTTAGTAATTCATTGCAAGACGCTGTGCAGGAGTTGACTCTCGTGATTTAATTTAAAAACAACTTTTTTCTTCTAATTTGTGATTGTTTAAGTTTCTAAATCATGATATTGATGTTTCGCTAAATTTTTCTTTAAGATTTTCTGATTTGATAAACATTTTTGGGGAGCAAGAAATATTTTGGCAATTTTTTAGATTCACACTTTTATTAGAAACAGAAGGATTTTGTAATTATTGGTCGATAAATAAAAAGTGGTTACAAATAGCCATAAGGGTGTTACATACAAAAAATGTTTGTTTTTAGTTTCTACATCCTAAATGGAGAACATTAAATTCAAATATTTCCAAATTGAAAAATTAAATTTAGCCACCCTGTATAATTTTTCAAAAGTAAAAACAATTCAAAGACATTCCATAGATGTTTCCTAACTAGCCTTTACATATTTTTTTCTTAAAACTCGTAATTGTGACTGTAGTGATTTTTTTAACATGCATCTGCAGATGTCATTATTTGAACAAAAAAAAAACGCTACATCCAAGTGGTTTGAAAATAGTCAGCAACAATATTGCAGCGAAAAGAGTTTAGGAAAAGGCTACGAAAAATCTTTTTTTACACACAACATTCCATTTAAAAAAATGCTATTTGCCCTTGTACCTATAATCGCCTTGGCTTATCCTGTATGTTTAGAAATAATTTCGGTTATAGATTTTTTCTTTCTAGTTTATTTTTGTTCTTAAATCAAGTTTCTAGCTATCATAGAACTTAAACTATCAAAATCGGACTCACTATTGCCCTACCCTGTATATTATATTATGGGTGTTCTCACAAATGCTTTTCCGTCAGAAATGTGGTTAATTTCAAAGAGAAGTAGGTACTTTTTTCTAGTTGAGTGAGGCAATTCCTCACGTGTGGTTACTGCTGTATGATCTTTACCATCGAAGTTTCAAGAAAAGGGAAACCTCTGTCGCCCCTCTAGCGGTCCGTCTCTTCACTCAAGTCAACCTGATCGACGTGGAGAACGCTCTATGGAAAATGCGAGTGAAGCTAGCAGCATCTATCGCCCGCCTCCGCATCGAACACAACGCTCTCAGCCTTAGTGACCTCCTCCCCAACCATCTCAGAGATGAACGTATTACAGGTCAAGCGGCTAACTCCCCTGTAACTTGCTGGATAAACACCAAGAAAACAAAGTGGGTGCTGTAAAATTACAACTATCTCACTAATTAAGCTGTTAGAAGTTCTAGTGATATCCAGAAAGAAATCGAGACACTTTTCAAAGTGACCTTGGTGGAAACAGCAGATTTGGGGCCTGAAAACTACAAATGGGACAAACATTGTCCTCAAATAATTTCCTTTCATGCTTCCATGAGAACAGATTTAGCCAGAAGTCATTTGGTCAAAGGTTACAAACTAATAGTGCAAGACAAATCGTTCTGTTTAGGACCTGCAACTTTTGGAAAGCTGATATCAGAATTAGAACTAGCCGGAAGCGTTATACAAACTCACGTGAATTCCCCAAGAACCACAGCTTATCTAGCTAATCTTCTTTCGCACAACGAAAAAATTAACAAGTTGATGGCGTTCAGTGCCGGTAACAGAAAAGGGGAGTACGAAAGTTACTTTAGTCAACTCGGCATGACCAACGTTAAGATTTTTGCTGATAAACTAATCGACGTATCGCCAGATTCTCACTATATGGAGGAAGTAGTTGCAGTTTTTGCCACTCCCCCAAACAGTTACTCGGCCGTCAACGATCCTATTGATTTGGTAAGAGTTTTGATATTTGCTTTGGTCATCAGCAAGTCGGGATATTGCAGGTTTGCAGCAGGGGAGGCGATTTGTCTATGTTGGAAGTCCTGACGGAGTCCGAAGAAACCAAGGAAGGGAAAGAGAGGGTTGGCGGCATCCTGGAAGAGCAAAGAAAAACCCTAAGATTTGCCATGTCCAGACCTCAAGTAAATGTATTTCCAAAATTTTTCTTTTATTTAATTTAATTTCAATAAAGCACCAACTACAAAAATAAAAAAAAATAAAATTGTCATGTCACCCCACCTAGCAAATTCAAGATTCTTAACCTTGTAGGTGGTGGCGTCTTCTGAGCTTTAGGAACGCACATCATTTGATTATACATAAATTATTAAATCGTACCTAATCAATTTGTTAGGTACTTTACTAACTTTTTTTCTCTTAATTTGCTTTTGGGTTGATCTCTTCATGTGAAGTTGAGTGTTAACACTAGTTTTTGGTTTTTGTCATTTGTCATTTATTCTCCTGTAATAATTACTTAAGATAATGTTAAGATCCAGTTCGTCCTTTACGAGACTCATTCTGAGTTGGACATAGAGAACGGCCACATGGTTCAACGAACTCTCAAGGAAGTCAACAAGATAGCCAAAATCCACCACGCTGCGCTTCAAGGAAGATTCTTTGCCCCAAATTTATCAGAAGTAACGGTACCCAATTTTCTTAGTTAGATGAAGTAACATGGGTAATTTCTAGGAGACCATGGAAATTAATAACAATGATAGCGCAATTGTGTTACAAGAAGACTTAGTAACGGAAGCACAGCCTTCTGAACCGAAACCTGTTCTCAATACTGACAAATTATTTGCTAACCTTTCGGTATTCCAACATCTAATTCAATCTATGTAAGTAGAAGTTATAATTGAAGAGTTTCAGGTGCCAGATACCGATATTTTCGACCTCCCCAATCTACCCAGCTTATGTCTAAGTGACACTTCTTGCATGAACTTGACTAAGGAAGGTTGTTTTTTGGCTCTACTTCAAAGAAAAGTGGGTGGATATCCTAATTTCTTTCAAATCTAAACCGTTGATGAAAAAATTTTAGCAAGTCATTAGGTTAGACCACAAGTACATGATACAAATGGCTGAAAACCGCGGTCTTTTTGGTCGCACTTCCTCTTCGACCACTCGCACCAAAGGTAGTAAAGGTTCGAGAAAGAAGCAGCAGAAACCTCCGACGCCACCCTTAAAAACCAAACGCAGAATCAAAGATGCTGAGGTGGTTGTTTTCGGTTTGGCATCAAATAGGTTTTGATTGGTGGCTTGTAGGTGGCGAGAATAGCGGCACCCACTCACACTTTCTTGAGACATACTAGAGACCCGCATGAGATTGCCGATTGTTCTCGTTGTCGGGCTGAAGAAGAGGAACGGTCGAAGGTGTCTTTGGGAAGACAATGGTGGTCGGAAACTACAAGATACTTGACCGAACTCAGGTCGACTCTGGTTCGAAACAAAATTATTGCTCCTAATAAAAACAAGGCTGTTAATGTGAAGGCGATGGTCGATTGTTGGGCCCATAAAACCGCTAGGATTGACGAAATTGCTGCTAGCAGCAGGGAGGCTAACGCACCGATTATAGCGAGGTTGAGGCTAACTAGAGGTGTTAGAATGGAGAAGGTTCCTATGGAGCTACCAATAACCTCAGTGGAACTATTCACTAATTTGTGATATGTATAACTATCTAAATAAAGGAATAAAGGGTTTTAGAGGTTTTAGCTATTTTTCTCGCCATTTTCTCTATTTTAGTTAGTAACTTAACAACTTTCTCAGGAATGTATGCACCTGGTATGCCCTCACCCAGGAGCAGGTCAATTACAATCTGATCAAGTTTCAAGTTAGAAAAATAGTAGATTACACACCCAGGAAAAATGTTTCTTTTCTGTGGAGAGCTAAGATAGCTTACCGAGGTCCGTAGGGCCGAGGTGAGCTAATGCTCGAGACAGAAGAAAATTTCCACCAAGGTTTGTATACTATTTTATTCGCAATCATTCATTTTTGGCAAATAAACCAAAATTAATTTCTAAAATTTCTCTCTGCGTCATCTACCGAGCGATTTTCATACTCACAGCAGGTTAAAAATGTGCCCATTTTTAACCTAGGGAGGGAAAGTAAGGTCAGGAATGGATTGTCAGAAATGATGAGGTTAGGAATGGACATATTACCTACCTATATGATCGCGAATAAAATATTTTTTGTTGAAGTCAGCGCCCTAATTTCCAACAACTGTTACGCCACTGACCAACCAAGGAACCAATTAAAGTCATAGGGTTTTCAGGTGGGTTGTTGGCGACCCTGCGCTTTGACAGTTTTGACACTACAATAGCCGCTTCTTATTTGAGGTTAGCATTTTAGATTTAACAAATAATGTAAATATTTACCCAAGCAGTTTAACGAAAAAACGACATGAGCCTAATTAAGGGCTACGCAACAATCTCCAACGTGAATCAAATATGCAAAGTATGTCTCGAAGAGAAAACCCAAATGCTTCCCTTGGCGTCAACAATGGAATTTCAAAACGTTGAAACTACCGCTATAAGAATCAGTGAAATCCTGGCAAGAATTGTTCCAGAACCAGTAAGTAACCCCCCAAATTGCCAAGACACTGACCCTAAAACCTCCTAAAAACCGTTACAGGAAGACGCCAGTAATGGACCAGTCCTAATCTGTGTTGACTGCTTGAATGAACTGAAACCAGTCTACTTATTTATACTGAAATACGAAGAGGCTGTGAGAAATTTACGAAATTATTTACAATCCAGTATCAAAATTGAAGAAAATTACGACGATACCGAAGACTTTGGTTGCACAGATACCATTTGTAGCAGTGATGAAGTAAGAACACAAAAGCAGTATCAAACGCGAAGCAAACAACGAACCAGCAACAAAAAGAAAGTGCGCAAGAGGAAAGTGAAAACAATTGAAAGTGGGAGTGAAAATGAAATATCAAACGATCCAATTTTGCACCCATGCCCAGTTTGCACTAAAGAATTTCCCGCCTTAGAGCTGCGAGACCACGCTCACACCCATAAAGCATTAAAAAAATACCTGAGTATCCCCGCGGACAGAAAGGTAACGCCAACATCAAAATTCTACGCTAATCCCTACAATGATAAAGCTTCCTTTTTTAACAATGCAAAAAAACAATTGCACAAGTGTCCGTATTGTAATTTAGAGTTTAGTGTGGAAGATTTCCGTTTACACATTGACGTGCATCGCAAACAAAACGAGTTTAAGTGTGACAAGTGCGAACGCGTCTTCAAACGGTTGAACCACCTAAACACCCATCGGGTCAAACATCTGAAAGAATACCCCTACAAATGCGACCAATGCGGCAAAGGTTTTGTTATCAAAACCAACTATGATTGTCACATGCTAACACACACCAATAGCGAGTTGCCTCACGAGTGTCGCTTTTGTTTTAAGCGTTTTTCGAATCCAGAGCACTTGAACCGGCATCAAATTATCCATACGGAAAACGTTACTTATTCAGTTAAGTATCGCGTTTGTAAATGCCACCATTGTCTAAAAACTTTTAAGGACAAAAGCGAACTTAAGGGTCACGTTTGTGTTCCCTTGGAACAGGCAGTTAATACTCGGTTTCCTTGTAAAACGTGCAAGAAGGTTTTTAAACATTCGAGTGGACTTTACAATCACAACCGGAATATTCATAAACTGAAAGGCGCGAAAACTTTGTGTTCGGTTTGTGGAAATTACGTTTCGAACATTTACAACCATATGATGCGGCATACTGGGGAAAAACCGTATCAGTGTCATCAGTGCGATAAAAGGTTTATTGCGAAGCCCCAATTGAAACAGCATTTGTTGGTGCATTCAGGACTTAAACCGTACGTTTGTAGTGTTTGTGCCAAGGCGTTTAATAATTTGTACAATTTGCAAGTGCACGAAAGGATACATAAAGGAGATCGGTGCCATATTTGTCCGATTTGTAGTAAGGGCTTTTTGGAGAAGTCCTATCTTAAAAAACATATGAATGTGCATTCGAAAATTTAGTCATTACATCATTTGAAGAGTACAGGGGAAAAACAAGGAATGCCAGTTTCTCATAAATTTTGACTTATAGGGCCATCTGGTAGCAAAAACTGATAACTATCGTTTCCTGTGTCGGTTCAGGCAAAAAAGTAGGGTAAGGGGTCAATTTCAACTGAACTCTAAAATATCCATGTAAAATTTAAGCTGCGTCTCCGCTTATCGTTACGGGATTTCAGCGTGTTAATTCGCAGTTAAAATTGAGCGTAAGTATTTCGGCCATTTACCCCCGGATTAAATCGAATTGAAATTGACACCTCAATCTATGTAAAAGTTTTAAATATACAGGCTGTCCCGAAAAAAGTGTGCAATACTTTACTGGCGGCTTCTACAATTAAAAACATAAAAACGTGAAGAAAATTGTCTATAATCATAAGACAAAAAATTCTTTCCAAGGAAACTAGAGCTCTCTAAAGGTGACATTTTTTGAGACACGCTGTATACTTACAGAAAAATAACGAGGAATGTCCAAGCACTAGAGCGTAAAAACAATAAATGTTAGCCATATCGCACGTGCTGCAGCAGTAATTGCAGTCGGTAATGGAAATTTACAAGATCTGAAAAAAAATTCGGCTCAGATGGACAAAAATACTTTGATAGCTTACCACTTCAATAATTATTACAAATGATATATTTTTAATATTCATAAAGTAATAAATGACATTCCTCCTATATAAAATATCCTAATATCGCTGAGTTAAGCATACATGAAGCAATATTTTCTCGGGAAAGGAAATAAAACTGTAAAGTATTTCCCACAGAATATAAGAATGAAACTTAAAATGATGTGTATTTCGATATGTAGTAAATGTGACATTCTTCCTGGTTTTTCCCCTTGTACTCTTTATTTGCCACATTGTATTTGTTTGACTATTGATAGTTCCATTTTTTGAAATTAATTGATGCAATAATAAAGTGTTTGTGTAACTTGTTGTCTTTTGACTATGGTTCTGAATTTACCAATTTAAAACTTAACCATTCTTATCAAAGCAGGGGTAAGTATTAAGAAAGTCTTAGATCAGTAAAGTGCAGTTTTATTACTTTAATACTGATTTAATGTAAAAAAATTTTTTTGCGTCATCCAGACCTTTAAATAAACATTCTGCGATCTGACGAAAATTTATTTCCAGAAAAGGTCGCTTGCTTAGTCTCACACGAGTGTTAACAAACCACTTTTTGCATTGAACAGAAATTGTAGTTACATATTACAATTTTATCTGTCGAGTAATTTCAAAACAATCTAAATTTTTAGGATTATTCTTGAATTTTGTAATAATTGAGCGATAAATCGAAAATGGTTACAAATAGCCATAGGGGTGTCCATACAAAAAATGTTTGTTTTTAGTTTCTACATCATATAGTTAAAAAATATACAGGGTGGTTCATTTGAAAAAATGGAGAAAATTAAATTCAAAAAGTTCTAAATTGAAAAATTAAACCTAGTCACCCTGTATAATTTTTCAAAAGTTTAAACAATTCAAAGACATTCCACAAATGTTTCCTAACTAGTCTTTACATAATTTTTTCTTAGAACTCATAATTGTGACTGTAGTGATTTTTGTAACATGCATCTGCAGATGCCATTATTTGAACAAAAAAAAAATCGCTACATTCAAGTGGTTTGGAAATAGTCAGCAATAATATTAGATTGAAAAGAGTCTAGGGAAAGGCTCCGAAAAATCTTCTTTTACACACCACATTCCATTTAAAAAAATGTCACTTGCCCCAGTATAATTATCTTGGCTCACCCTGTATGTTCAAAAATAATTTCCGGTTATAGACTTTTTTCTCTAGTTTATTTACGTTTTTAAATCAAATTTCTACCTATCATAGAACTCAAACTATCGAAGTTGGACGCACTATTGCCCCACCCTGTATAACGTGAACATGCGTCGTTGTGGCCAAAAACAATTAGAAAAAAGACTGAGCTTTTATCAGACGACAAGAAATAGCTCCTGCCCACTAAATCTGCTTTCATTTTTGGTTCCTGGGATATTTCATTGAGCCTGTAATAAAATTTTCAAATAGGTACTTAAGTTTTACTTGAAAACAGTGCAACCTATCGAATCTTTTTTATCTTTTTCATTCAAAGTAACATAAAATTTCATAGTTTGATATCAAAAACTGCGAAAAGGACATACAAAGAAGTTAGAGGGAAAATTATTCTACTACGCCCTCAGTTTAACATACCCCCAAACTGAATTGTAATGAATTCAGACTTCATGTTTTTAGGTTTAAAAGCGGTAGAAAATCTACCTATTTCGGAAACACCTTTTATAATAATATGTGCCAAATTCTATTAATTATTTTTTGTTTATAAAAATACTTGCGTTGATGATTTTTAAAGTATTTATGGCATGAACTCGTGTAAATGAACCTAAATAATAAAATTTATGTATCTATCCAGTTTCGTGAGCTTCTCGAAAACGTGAATAGGCCTGTCCTTAATTAGTTCACGTTATAGAGACTACACTGTATTCGGTAATGTTGTTCCATACGTGCTTTTTGTTACTAACATAATTCGGTCATTCTAGCTGTCTTCTAAAATGATTGCACCATTTCGTCTCACAACCTATTAACCTACCGTTTCTATCTTCATCCCACTATATTATTTTGTGGCAGAAAGTTTGTTAGTACTTAAATGTTTTTTTCTTTTTGAATCTTACGTGTTTTAGACGCTTGTTTTGGTTCAACTATTTAATTTCACTAATAATAAGTTACGAGCTCAACTTCTTCTTTTCAGTCTGATGTGAAATAACTATGTGTAATGATTGCAAAGGACTATGATTACGATAGATTTCACACCACGGATAGATTGATACGAAGTTGAAACGTGTGTGATCATACATCAGTAAAGAGATAAAGGCTTTTTTTATGAACTAACCCGCCTTGATTTATAGGTATTTTGATAGAAAAGTGGGAAGGACACGAGAATGACCTTATGTTAATCCTTTTAGTTGAATAGTTAATTAATCTGGCCTCATTTATTAGCAGATCTTGAGATTATTACTATCCATTAACGTGAGTAACAAAGATAATGTGAATTATGAGCAATTTAATTTTGGAAGAAGGAATAATAATTATTGTGGTAGCGTAATGTATTGTGCATGTACTTACCTACTTAGTGAAATTAGAGCCGGTTCTTGTATTTGTGTACGATATGAAATAAGATAAACACATTTTATTCATTACTGCCGAAGGTGGCAGTGTTAGGTTACCTACAAAAATACATACATGCGTCTAAATAGACAACTACCCAGGCAAGATGTGCGATTTCTGCAAACCCTATACAACTTTTGTGGATTTTTCGGAATCACACCATCTTACAATTTTTACAACCCTTCTGTACCCAAAAGTAATGTTTGCAATAACATTCGTTCAATTGCATTTATAGTGATGTTTTTAATTGGAACTGTATTTTTCATGTTTCAACTCGCGACAGTTCTGTATTTTCTTCATCCTAAAGTATTTATTTTGGACATTCTATCGGAAATTACTAGAATTTTATTAATTATTTCAACAATATTTAAAGTTAACATACAACAGAAAGAAGAATTGGTAAGGCTTAATAACTATTTTTGTTACATCGATACAAGATTGGAAGATATGGAACAAAAAAAATGCAAACTTTTTACAACATTTTTCGTAACCAATATTTTAATGATAATCGTTACACTTTCAAGCTGTTCCTTTATCATTTCTAAATGGGATTTTCCTTTTTGGTTGATTTATATTTGGGGTCATATTTATTATAATTTTCTTTTAAAATTTATTATTTACACATACGCGACCGTTTTCAGAAGTAGATGTGGCAATCTAAACAAACTTATTAAAATACATTTTGATTCTAAATTATCAACTTTTTACCTTGTTAACTTTATTCGACGCGTTGAAAGAGATTCGTGTGTATTATTGAAAATGGCCAAAACTTTCAATAAAGTTTTTGGATGGGTTTTATTCTTCGTGATAGCAGAGTCGACATTAGAGTTAACAATTTGTGTAAATTGTATCATCATGGATTACGAAGCCATTAATCAATTGTCGAATATGCCCAAAATTCTGCCAAACGTGCTTCAGACAATTTACGAGTTGGTAAATATTTATTTTTTCTATTATATGTTACCTATAAATTTTATCATATTTCTTGATTTCTTACAAGTACAGATTTCTTGTTAACAAGAACTTTAGTTTTGGAATTTTAAGGTTTCAATTACATTGGTAACGATCGCTTGTGATGGTGCTGGAAACGAATGCAGGGAAATAATAGATTTGTGTCACTCACTACAAGGAAACTACGAGACTAGATCACAAGAACGAAAAGAATTACTTCGGTTTGCTAAACATATGGAAAACAGTGTTCTTAGATTTAGTGCTGCTGGATTTTTTGATGTAAACAGAAATACTCTTCTTAGCATCTTCTCTACCACCACTACTTATTTCATAGTCGTCTTGCAAATGTCTCATTCGTAAAATGACGTCGAGAAAATCGTAGTGAAATTGTATATCATAAAAGAAAAAGCACGACGGTATTACAGCAAATACATTCTAAGTATGTATCAGTACTTAGTATTTATGTATAAGTTCGTATGTATGTTTTTGTATTTAATAATATTCTATTTAATATTTCTTACTCTTGAGAAGTTTATGTATTTTTATTTTTATGTGTATCAATGCCTAATGTTGAAGGATTCGTGTGAATGGAAAACATGTGTGGTGCAGTGAAGATAAAAGTGCAATTCCCCAACCGGGATTCGAACCCGCGCCTCCCACTTGCCGGTTCTTCTAGAATTTTTAAAATACAATTAATTATTGTGTAAGCATAGATAATTTATAGCAAATAATTGATGTTTTAAAATCAAATATAATTTTTGGCTTTATACATAATGTTTAGATACGTCATACATAGGCATTAGAATTAACTTGAAACACATATTTTCAGTAAGCTTCAGTAATAGTGACAACAAATGGTTCATGAGATACAGGTGTAAAACGCTCGATTTCATTATCAGCCACACAACACCCGAGAACAACTTTTTTTAAAGACGCAATCTAGTTTTATATGAAAACGAATATAACAAGAAACGAAATGTTTTTTATCGACGAGACAACTTTGCTAAAGAAGGAGTACTTACCATATATCGAAATATTGAAATAAGATGAAACGAACCAATTGAGAATTCAAGCTCAGATTATTTTTCAATTTACTACATTTGCTTGCCAAGATAAATTAAGAAACCACTCAATTTATCGGTTTTTCTTATACAGTAGACCTTGGTTATAACGTTCTCGCATACAACGAACCTTTGTTATAACGAATCAAATTTCAAGTCCCGCCATACCTACGTCCCTACAAAATATTATTGTAAAAATTTGTTGGTTATAGCGAACTTCGGACATAATAAACTAATTTCTCTTTCGAGGTTCGTTATAATCGAGGTCTACTGTATTTATCTGAACTGTTGACGCTGCACCCAACTTGGACCACGAGGCAAGGGTAGGGGTGGGAAATCTACCTGTAACAAACCTCCCCCGCCTTGGTCGCATGCTTTGTGAATCATTATAGAAGTAGCTCTCTGATAGAGACGACGTCATCTTAAGAAAATAAAGATCTACGCATTGGTGACACTTCTATTTTCAAATCCAACACATACCATACAGTCCACTATTCTCGACCTAAACATTGGTCTATCTTCGAACCGGATTTACTAAAAATTTATCAAATCACGTCGAAATACAATCGCGAGCGCATAATTAAGTGCCACAGTGAACTAGCGGAGAGTCCACCAGCCAGCCCATCAGCGGAGCATCAAGGCAGGGTCAAGCGACATACATCTCCCAACCAAGGAACCCGAGGAACTAAAAGGTCAGTGTCTCGATTCCTTTTCTTTATCGTATATCCCTATTTCCATAAGTGTTGGAAAGCGGATACTTAGCATTTTTTGAGATGGCGGAAACGGAAGCCCTCAAGAAATTAGTTAGTAAGCGCGGTTACATCAAAGGCAAGCTTACGAAGATAAAAACATTTGTAGACACCTTTGACAAGAAAGATGATTTGGAACAATTGCAAGTACGTAAAACGGCGCTAGAAAAGGTTTTTATTGAGTTTGATGATATTCAATTTGAAATCAGGGAAGTCAGTCCTCCGGAGGACACAAGTGTAGACACCGAATCTGTAGCATTTGAAACCATATATTATGATGTATTGGTAAAAATTAAAAATATAGTTAAAGGGCGTTTACCTGCAGTAACTCCGAGACGCGTGTCCAGCCCGACTGGGACTGAATCTGATAATCCTCAAGATCAAGTTCATCAAGTTGTCCAAAATATCTTACCAAAAATTAAGTTGCCTACATTCGACGGGGCATATTCAGAATACTTGTCGTTTTTCGATAATTTCGATAATTTAGTCAACAAGAATCAAACTCTGAACGACTGCCAAAAGCTCAATTTCTTGCGTTCGTGCCTTACAGGCGAAGCGCTTCGGGCCATCGAGGCCTTATCTGTTTCGAGCGCTAATTACTCAACGGCTTTATCAATTTTAGAAAAACGCTTTAAAAAAGAGCGATTAATTATTCAGGATCACATTAACGCTATTCTTTCGGCACCGAATATTATTAAAAATTCGGAGTCATCATTGCGTCAATTGCTTGACACAATAACCATCAATTTGGAAGCTCTCAAGGTCTTAAAGGTTCCGGTAGATTCTTGGGATTACATCGTGATAACCATAATCAATAGTAAGTTAGATTATGGTGCCAAAAAGGAGTGGGAAGCTAAATTGGATAATTCAAACATGCCCACGTTAGCGGAATTTAAAGACTTTTTGGAGAAAAGATGCCAGTTTTTAGCTTCCGTAAGTAATATGTATAAACCTAACCTAAAACAGTTACCTGTAAATAAATTTTCCTCAAGCAAGCCGACGTTGAATGCTTACCATTCAACGAAGGGCAATGTGAGGTGCTACCTATGCAAAGGTGAGCACCCAATCTATCAATGTGCAGAACTCTTAAATTTATCAGTTAATGATCGTAGCACTCAAGTTAAAAGGCTGAAACTATGCTTGAACTGTCTGAATGGTAATCATTTAACGACAAACTGCAAATCTAAATATTCTTGCCGAGAATGCAAGGAAAGGCATCATAGTCTGTTACATCAAACTCAATTAAATGCCCAAGTGGATAGAGAGGTTTCACTCAATGCTATAGATACTGTGAACAGCCATTCATTTGCACCAAACAAATCAGTTTTTCTTTCCACGGCTATAGTATTAATCAAAAATAGTAACAATCGATTTATTGAATGTAGAGCTCTTTTGGATGCTGGTTCTCAATCCAACTTCTTATCTGAAACCATGGTTAAGAAATTAAATGTCAAATTAGAGAAAACCAAGTTAACGGTAGGAGGAATCAATCAAACCGTTTCAACAATAACTAGGGCTGCTAAAATTACCATGAAATCTCGTTTGGAACCTTCTTTTATGGCTGATCTTAATTGCTACGTAGTTCCGAAAGTTACGGATTCTTTACCAAACGACTTAGTTGACGGGACAACCATTTTTACTCCACCTAATGTTAAGTTAGCGGATCCGTACTTCTTGGAGCGTAGGCCGGTAGATCTCCTTATTGGAGCCGAGTTATTTTGGAAATTGCTAGAAAGCGGTAAAATTTCACAGAACGGACAACATCCTCACTTTCAACAAACGAAATTGGGATGGGTTGTCGGCGGTGCAATAAACGTGAATAGGCCTAACAAATCTGATCATAAACCATCCTGCAATTTTACAACCGTAGAGAATAGTTCCTTAGAAGACCAGATAGCACGCTTTTGGGTTATAGAGGAAATGCCTCATAAAATTAACTTATCTACCGATGAGTTGACGTGCGAAACTCATTTTAAACAAAATTTCAAACGCGATCCGGAAGGACGCTTCATTGTCAAGCTTCCATTCAAAACTAGTACCATAAATTTAGGTACATCCTTTGAACAAGCGAGTAAAAGGTTTAACTCGCTTGAAAGAAGACTCAAGTGTAATATGTCTCTGCGTCATTCCTACAATGAATTTATGAACGATTATATTAAGCTGGACCACATGGAGTTGGTACCGTCAAATGAAGTTAGCAATTGCGAATCCTTCTATTTCCCGCATCACCCGGTAGTTAAGGAATCGTCAACAACCACTAAATTAAGAGTCGTTTTTGACGGCTCTAGCAAATCTTCTAACGGACTCAGTCTTAACGACAATTTACTTCCCGGTCCAAATCTACAACAAGATATCTTTTTAATTCTAGTGCGATTTCGCACCTTTCAGTATGTTTTAAGTGCGGACATTGAAAAAATGTACCGCCAGATCAAAATCAATGATCAAGACATTGATTACCAGCGGATTCTTTGGAGGGAAAACGTTAACCTTCCCTTAAAGATATACCGATTAACAAGATTACCATACGGCATAACTTCAGCTCCCTATTTGGCTATGCGCTGTTTAAAACAATTATCCATTGAAAACGAAAACAGATTTCCTCTTGCTAGCGCGACCATTGATCAATGTTTTTATATGGATGATCTACTATGTGGACAAAATAATATTAAAGACGCGCTAGTTTTACGCGACCAACTAATAAATATTTTAGAACAGGGACAGTTTAAATTACGGAAATGGGCGTCCAACGACCCGCGGCTTGTGCCGGTGGTAAACACGGAACCAACGGGCTCGGTCGTCATAAATTTCGACAAAGGAGATGTCAAGACCCTTGGTCTTACCTGGAATTGCAAAGACGATATTTTGAAGTACGCCACCGGAAGTTTACCTGTCGAAAACAAACATAGTAAACGGTCAATACTATCTACAATCGCACAAATCTTTGACCCTTTGGGCTTAATCACTCCCTTAATTGTAAGAGCTAAATTAGTAATGCAACAACTTTGGTCGTTAAATTTAACGTGGGATCATCCGGTACCTAAGGTTCTAGCGGATGAGTGGAATCGATTTTTGAGAGAACTAGCTTCTTTGAACTCATTAAGCATTTTGCGTAAGGTTATCCCTCAAATGCCAGTATCGCTTATCGAAATTCACGGGTTTGCTGATGCCTCCATGAAGGCATATGGAGCGGCGATTTATCTGAGAACGCGAAATAATCAAGGAGAACTCTCAATTAATTTATTGTGCGCAAAAAGTCGAGTCGCACCCTTAAAAACAATATCGCTGCCTAGGTTAGAACTGTGTGCAGCTCAGCTGTTGGCACGTCTTATAAAGAAAACCGTGCCCGCTTTAAATTTAGATGTACATAAACAATATCTGTGGTCAGACTCCAGCATCGTTTTGTCCTGGCTGGCCTCACCTCCAACTACTTGGCAGGTTTTTGTTGCTAACCGTGTCGCGGAAATACAAGAATTAACCTCAGTACAAGATTGGCATCATATTCGCACTAACCAGAATCCAGCAGATGTGATAACGCGAGGCATGTATCCCGACGCGCTAATCAATTCCGAGTTGTGGTGGCATGGTCCTCAATTTTTGTTAAAGGAACCATCTGAATGGCCACTAATCGTACAAGACAAAATTTCTACTGATAAATCGGATACTCCCGAAAAGCGGAAAACCGTATTAATAATTATCACAAAACACGAATTGCCCGTATTTTCTAAATTTTCATCATTCCGAAAGTTAAAACGGGTAATAGCTTATTGTTTACGGTTCATCACTAACTGTCAAAAATCCCAAAAATCTGGCGGACCTTTAACGTCTTTAGAATTAATTAAGGCTCATGACATAATTATCTCTCATATTCAAAAACAAAACTTTTTCGAAGAAATTTTAACTCTTTCTAAAGATAAATTAATCAATCGTTGCAGCAAAATCAGACCATTAGATCCGTTTATTGACCAGAATGATCACCTTTTAAGAGTGGGGGGTCGGATAAGACAAGGAATTTTAACACACGATCAAAAGCATCAAATTCTTTTACCGTCAAACCATTATGTAACGCGACTAATCATCAAACAATACCATGAAGAGCATTTACATGCAGGTCCTCAGTTAACGCTTGCGGCACTAAGGCAAAAATATTGGCCCGTTGCAGCTTCTAGCGTGATACGCAAGATTATTTATAATTGTGTCAAGTGTTTTAAGGCTCGTCCCAGACCCGTTGTTCAAAAAATGGGCAACTTACCCAAAGTTAGATTGGAGCCGGCAAGACCCTTCATAAATGTGGGTTTAGATTATGCGGGACCAATACTTATCAAGCAGGGCAATAAACGGAGTAAACTGCAAGTAAAGGCTTATATTGCGTTGTTTATATGTATGGCGACAAAGGCTATACATTTGGAGCTTGTGGGGGATCTGACTTCCGAATCCTTTTTGAATGCTTTGAAACGATTTATGTCAAGGCGCGGTAAAGTCTTAAACATTTTTTCTGACAACGGCACTAATTTTGTGGGGGGGAAAAACGAATTGGAAGCCATGAACAATTTCATAAAATCAGCGGAATTTTCAGATAAGGTTGTTCAAAATTTAACATCTGAAAATATAACTTGGCACTTTATTCCGCCAAGAAGCCCGCATATGGGTGGTCTTTGGGAATCGGGGGTTAAACTTGTTAAACGACATCTTCGGAAGGTGTTAGGTACTGCCTCCATCACTTATGAGGAAATGTATACCCTCCTAACACGAATAGAAGCTTGTCTTAATTCCCGCCCTCTTATTCCAATTTCTAATCACCCTTCTGATTTCGAGGCACTCACCCCGGGCCATTTCCTGATTGGAGAGTCGCTAACCGCTCCCATAGAAGCCAATCTCCAGGATGTGCCATACAACCGACTCTCCCGATGGCAGCGGATCGAGCAGCTGCGACAACATTTCTGGTCTCGTTGGACAAAGGAGTACGTTAGCTCCCTGCAAAAGGCTAATAAATGGCTAACTACCCCGAACCAAAAAGTGGAGATAGGAACCATGGTCATCTTGGTCGATGATACCACACCGCCTCTGCTGTGGCACTTGGGTCGTATCATAGCAACGCATCCCGGCAGTGACAACCGCATACGAGTGGTTACTGTAAAGACTGCGCAAGGAACCTTCAAACGGCCTATCGTGAAGGTGTGTCCGTTGCCTTCAAGTGAATTATAGACAATTCGGACAAATTAAATATTAGCTTAAGGGTTAGATTAGCTTTGTTTTATTTTATGTAAGTCAGTTAGGTTAGATTTAGCTTAATTTTTTTTCTTTTTATAATTAGGTTAAGTTTGTTGTGTCGCTTCTTTCTCATTTGTACATGCTTTCAGTTTTAATTTGATTTTGTCACTACACTCCAACGGGGGCGGCATGTTGACGCTGCACCCAACTTGGACCACGAGGCAAGGGTAGGGGTGGGAAATCTACCTGTAACAAACCTCCCCCGCCTTGGTCGCATGCTTTGTGAATCATTATAGAAGTAGCTCTCTGATAGAGACGACGTCATCTTAAGAAAATAAAGATCTACGCATTGGTGACACTTCTATTTTCAAATCCAACACATACCATACAGTCCACTATTCTCGACCTAAACATGAACAATAGTTTACACCGAAAAATACTTTCAAGAGTTAATATAAAATAAATTTTCTATTATTGTATCTTCAACAATAGTAACCAATCAAAGTTGTTGAAAGCCAAGTTTTATAGTTACGCAATATCTGTTATATGTGTGTCTCGTTCTCAAACTGCCTTTATGGGCCTCGTGTGATTGCAGACCTAATAAGTAAGTAACTACTAACATTCATACGTGTTGGGGTCTATGTTTATATAAAAAAAATTACAGAATGTTTCTTTCATTTACATAACTATTCCTTTTAAATTTATGTTAATATATCTATTGTTTCTCAGTGAGAGTTAGTCATTTGTAACGTAACAATGAAGTAAGTTGTGGTGGTACCGAAGATGCTGAAAAGTGTGGTTCTGTTTATTACAAAAAATCCCGCAGCACTAAACTTGAGGGAGTTAATCTCCACATGTTTTGCCAATCGAAGCAACTCTAACCGTTCTTTGAATTTTACGTCAAAACTTCCCTGGAGGGAATGACACCGAATTATCATTTCTTTGCATTGGTCACCAGCACCGTCACAAGCCAACGTTACTATGATTATTGAAATCTAGAAAACGAAGATTAAAGTAAAAACGAGAAAACTTCCATTTACCTATGAAAAATTCGTACTAATTCATATATTGACTGAAGAAGATTAGGAAGGATTTGAGATAATATCGGAAATATTACTCGAGTTTTGAAATAGGGATTTTATGTAATTAACACATAAAAGTAGCTGGTAGCTGGATGATTGCTCCTGAAATCATGAAGAGCATCGGCCATCCGAAAATTTTATTAAAATCAGTCGTCATCTTCTGTAAAATGCACGAATCCTTCTCAATACTTCTGATAACGTTGAGACGGTTTGTTGTTGTTTCCGCTTGCCAGGTAAAATTCATTTCCAACTGGTTATTAAGACTTTTGCATATATTTCTGAAGGCGGTGCTATATGTGTAAACAATAAATTTTAATAAAAAATCGTAGTAAACGTTAAGGAAATACAGAAAAATCCAAAAAGTGACTCCGTAATGCCACATTAAAACGTAATAACTATATATTACAAAAGTTATCATAAAAAGGTTAAACCCGTAGAACATTATAAAAAATTTCGTTTTATTTTCATCTGAACGTTTTAACTTCTTCTTGATGTAAAGCAAACTGTTATTGAGTTGCGTCAATTTTGTTTGCCTATAGACGTTCATGGTGATAATTGAGGTAATTATTAATAGTTCTCGATTAATTGCGGCAATTATATCAATGAGCGTTTTATTTGGGTATAATTTGTAAAAGTAAATACAGATTTGGTAGATGTAAAATGAAGTTGCGATTAAAAAAAATAACGAAAATAAAGTTGCACGAATTTTGCTATTGACTGGCTTAATCACTGAACACTTCTGAAAGTTGTAGGACAGGGTTATGCCGAAGTAACTGCAAAAATTATGAAGAGTTTGCAAGAATCGGACATCTTTGGCAAAAGAGTTGTCCATTATGTTTACATATTTGTAGGACATTTTTTGATAGGTTTTTAATTATACACGAAATCCTTAATTTATAAATCGAAACACGACAAAAGTTTTGTGTGTCATACATTGTTAATTCCTTTTTCTATAAATTTATCATAGTAGCGGAGTTTTATTAGAACAACTCCTATTTGATTATTATCTTCCTGCCTAATTTGACTTTACCCAAGCTGCTGTGTAATGTCGAAGGCGAATATATAATTATTCAAAATAATCACCTACCACCTACTACATATTAGTAATAAATGCGGTATATGTGTTATTTGAAAGTTTAAGGTCGTCTTAACGATTAGCACAGGCAGCAACCATCTATTAAAACGCCAAAGATATAATTTGAATTTGACCAATAATTTTAAATGAAGTAGGTAGACTGGGGTAGCCAAAAGTGTGGAATCAAGTTTCTTCTGCCTGAACTATTAGACTTAGGGAAAAAAATAAAAACTGTTTGTCAAATGACTAATTTGGGGGCTTATAGACATATTTTCTTACAAAATAGCGCCGACCATTTTTGCCTGAAAATTTTAACTTATATTTATATTTGGCGTAAATTTTTTTTCTTACATCAAGCCGTTTTGTTTTAAATAAATGAATACATTTTTGGTTATAACTGAGTAAATGAAAACACTTAGATCCTAAACTCCGCTCACCCTGAGTTACTTGGAACAGGACACTAGATTTCGACAATGCGCGGTCAATAACGTAAGTGTCACCTTTGCTTAGCTAAAACGCGAATTTTATTTATTTGAAAATACATGGTGTGATGTAGAAGAGAAAAATTTTACGGTAATTTATTTAGTGTCACCATATATCTTATTAAGAAAACTTTGTAAAGCAAAAAATTAGAATCTAATAATTTATTTTCTACAACACATTGTGATTGTTTAGCATCGTACTATTCTTACTATAATTCAAACTGTAACACGACAATAACGTAGGTAGCAGTGATCTCAAAAATTATTAAAAGAGTCTTTTGATTTAGATCCAGAAGTCCTGCAGCAGTAAACTTAATCGAATTTTTTTCGATATAGTTTCTTAAATGAAACAGTTCTTTTAGCTGAAACGAAAACTGGTAACGTTCTTGAACTTTTCGACACAACTTTTACAGTTTTGCTCTTTCTCTTTCAACGCTGTCAATAGATAGAATAACTACAATACTCGGCACCTCAAAATATCGATTAGAACCACATTGGTATAAAGCTAAACTTACTTACACATAAGCATGTGCTCCTCCAGATCACTCTAATGATATACCACCAAGTAAGTATCTTAAAGCCTCTTACGAAAAGAATTATAATCGATAAAAGCTCGAAAATTATTCTTCCTATAGTTAGCAACAAAGGCATCCCAAATATGGTATTACAAGCACTAGTCATTTTGCGTAACACCCTCGAAATTAATGCTACGTTTCGAATTGTCGGAATGGATCCATTTTGCAAGACCACCTTTTTTAAATCGTGATAGCGTTGCCTTAAAGCCATTGTGCTCATATATACTGTTAGTTGGAAAAAGAAATCGTAAAATATACAAAACGTATGATAAGAGGTAATGAGGGACCATTGAGACGAAATAATAGTTCTATAACTATTTTCAGCCACACGAGCTAGAAATAATAGTAGAAGTATTAAAAGAGCACAATATTTGCTCTCTTTAAATGTTTGAGCTTGTTACCGATAATTTGAAAATTATTATTTAATTTTTCCCATAAACTTTGTCCAAAAAAATTTGCGATCAGAACAACCAAAACTGATACGATTCCTGTGACAGCAAATCCAACTCCAAAACTAATGCGACTGTACAGAGGAAGAGGACCATTGTTATAATTGTAAATTCCTTAAACTAATCAGGATAATAAGAGGAATATTAAACCGACTGCTCGAATTTTGTTTTTTCCAAAGTGTTCACTCTTAAAATTGAGCAGAAGAAACAGTAAAATAGCGACATAACAATTCCGATCATATATTTTTTCCCCACATTCATTCAACTCAAAATATCCGCAAAACGGAAAACAATCGGCGACAGGGCATTTTCTTAGGCAAAGAGGGGAAACTACTATTATCAAAAAAAACAAACCGTAACAAGTCTACCTACTTCACTGAAATAATGAATCAAATTCAAATAATTTCATTGACGTTTTAATAGATGGTTGCTGTCTGTGCTAATCGTTAAGACGAGTTTAAACTTTTAAATAATATATATACCGCATTTATTACTAATAGTATAGGTGGTAGGTGATTATAAATTTTTTAATTTGAATTTGTATATATTCGCCTTCGACATTAAATTACACAGGAGCTTGGATAAAGTCAAATTATGCAAGAAGATAACAATCAAATAGGACTCGTTCTAGTAACATTCCACTACTATGATAAATTTATAGAAAAACGAATTAACAATGTATAACATATAATACTTTTATCTTGTTTGGATTTCTAAATTAATTATTTCGTGTATAATTAAAAACCTACCAAACACTGTCCTATAAATATGTAAACAACATGGACAACCCTTTTTCCGAAGATGTCCTATTCTTGTAAACTCTTAACAATTTTTGCAGAACTCCATTCTACAACTTTCAGAAATGTTCAGTGATTACACCAGTCTATAACAAAATTCGTGTAACTCTATTTTTGTAATTTTTTTAAATTGCAAATTCTTTTTACATCTACCAAATCTGTATTTACCTTTACAAATTATACCAAAATAAAACGCCCGCCGTTGTTAATCGAAAACTATTAATAATTACCCCAATTATCACCATGAAAGTCTATAGGCAAACAAAATTGACGCAACTCAATAACAGTTTGTTTTACATCAAAAAGAAGTTGAAACGTTCAGATAAAAATAAAACAAAAATTCTTTTTGTATTTGTAAATTTTCTGCATTAGGAGAACCCAGTATTTGAAATTTAGAACCTAATTGCGGCATTTTAATGTCTTTTATTCAAATTTGTAACTAGTATTTGAAACAAAATTTATTTCCAAATTAACTGGCAATTTAATATCAACCAACAAAATAATTTAAAAAAGTAGCTTATTTAATGTAACTTATAATGTGACATGCCGATAACCCTTAGTGGTCGAAGCACGTAAAATATTAAATACAAAAAAAGTCGGTTAGAGTGTCACATTGGGCGAATGTAAGCATAATATAATTATCTATCTACAACGTTAATGCGTCATTTCTATTATCACAAAAATGAATAAACAAAGAGTAAATTCTTCAGTATTGATCATCAAAATAGGTACACCTGCAGCTGTCCTGTTGGAGAAAAATGCCGTATCTTCTCAGAAATGATTTAAATGTGTAATAAAATCAGTAGATTTTTGGATGTGTGCGTCTCATACAGATTCGAGAATTTTGCCACCATTCACCCAAAACAAAAACAAGCCACAAATCGAGCAGCATTTTAGTTATTCTGTTTATTATCTGCATTAGTTTTAGGACTTTACAAATTGAACAATTTTCCTTTGCGCTTTCACATTTTGATTAATATAGGTGTAGGATTTGTTATCACAGTAATCAAATCAGAATTTACTGTTCTAGTGCCAAATGTCATAGGCTAAAGCTTCTAAGTATAGTTAAATAGCAATTTTCAAATCATCGATAACGAACTGAAAAACTTAGACATAAACAGATCTCTCTATCAACGAATATTGTGCTCTCAAAACGCATTAATTTCGTGACTACTACGTTAAATAATTAGTGCTTAGAATATCATACTTGGATAGCCTTTGTTACTAACGATAGGGGAGACAATTTTAGAGGTTGGAGTAGGTAAATATGTGTTTAAAACCAAATTTAGTTCCAAATTACAATTTAATATCATCCGAGAAGTAACAATGAGTCGCTTAGTGTCACATTGAACGAATGTATAATAAATTATCTATAATGCTAATGCAACAGTTTTATTCTTATAAAAATAAAATAATAAAGAAAATAACTCCTAGCCCTGAATCTATACATAAGTAGTATTGCAGTACAACTGTAAGAGTGAACACTTTGAAAAAAATGTC
Organism: Schizotus pectinicornis; assembly: GCA_951805265.1. Lineage (NCBI taxonomy): Eukaryota > Metazoa > Arthropoda > Insecta > Coleoptera > Pyrochroidae > Schizotus > Schizotus pectinicornis. Next base: position 10,967,735 of record OX638202.1, on the reverse strand, counting down.
GTTGCACCTTCTCAGAAATGACTTAAAACTGTTACAAGTAATTTATAGAATCAGTGGGGTCATCGGTGCGTGTCCTTCGTACAGATTTGACAATTCGGCAATAATACACCCGAAACGAAACAAAATTCGAGCAGTCGGTGTAATATTCCTTTTATTATCCGGATTAGTTTTAGGAATTTACAATTTTAACAATAGTCCTCTTCCGCTGTACACTCGTATTAGTGTTATAGTTAGAGTTGCTGTCACAGTAATTGTATCAGTTTTGGTTGTTCTGATCGCAAATTTTTTTGGTCAAAGTTCATGGGAAAATTTAAATAATAATTTTCAAATTATCGATAACAAGCTCAAACATTTAAAGAAAGAAACTGATTTTGCCATCAACAAATATTGTGCTCTTTTAATACTTCTACTATCATTTCTAGTTCGTGTGGCTGAAAATAGTTATAGAATCATTATTTCGCCTCAATGGTCTCTCATTACCTCTTATCATACGTTTTGTATATTTTACGATTTTCTTTTCCAACTAACAGTATATATGAGCACAATGGCCTTAAGGCAACGCTATCACGATTTAAACAAGATGGTCTTGCAAAATAGATCCATTCCGACAATTCGAAACGTAGCATTAATTTCGAGACTTCTACGCGAAATGATTAGTGCTTGTAATACCATATTTGGGTTGCCTCTGTTGCTAACTATAGGGAGAATAATTTTGGAGCTTTTATCGATTATAATTCTTTTTGTAAGAAGTTTTAAGATACTTTCTTGGTATTATATTATTCGAATGATCTGGAGGAGCACATGCTTATTTGTAGGTAAGTCTAGCATGTATACTAATGTAGTCCTAATCGATATTTTAAGGTGCCAAGTATTGCAGTTATTTTATCTATTGACAGCGTTGAAAGAGAAAGAGCAAAACTGGAAAAGTTGTGTCGAAAAGTTCAAGAACGTTACCAGTTTTTGTTTCAGCTAAAAGAACTGTTTTATTTGACAAACTATATCGAAAGAAATTCGATTAAGTTTTCTGCTGCAGGCCTTCTGGATCTAAATCAGAAGACTCTTTTAATAATTTTTGAGATCACTGCTACCTACGTTATTGTCGTGTTACAGTTTGAATTATAGTAAGGATAGTACGATTTTACGAATTTATAAACGTCTAACATTCACAATTTACTCTTTAACTTTACTGCTAAACAATCACAATGTGTTGTAGGGAATAAATTATTAGATTTTAATTTTTTGCTTTACTAAGTTTTCTTAATAAGACACTAAAACAATTACCGTAATTTTTTTTTCTACATTAAACGGTTTAATTTCCAATAAATAAAATTTGCGTTTTCGCTACGCAAAGGTGGCACTTACGTTATTTACTGCGCATTGTCGAAATCTAGTTTCTTGTTTCAGGTAAGTAACTCAGGGTGCGCAGAGTTTAGGATTTAAGTGTTTCATTTACTTAGTTACAACCAAAATTTTATTCATATACATATGTATTTAAAAATAAGCGGCTTGATGTAGGAAAGAAAATTCACGCTTGTGTGGCGCGGGTCAAATAGAAATATAAGTTAAAATTTCCAGGCAAAAATGGTCGGCGCTACCTATTTTGTAAGAAAATATGTCTATAAGTCCCTAAATTAGTCATTTGACAAACAGTTTTTATTTTTCCTCTAAGTCTAATATTTCAGGCAGAAAAAACTTGGTTGCACACTTTTGGCTAACCCAGTCCCCAGTCTACCTACTTCATTAAAATTATGGGTCAAATTCAAATCATATATCTTTGGCGTTTTAATAGATGGTTGCTGGCTGTGCTAATCGTTAAGACAACCATAAACTTTCAAATAATACATATACCGCATTTTTTACTAATATGTAGTAGGTGGTAGGTGATTATTTTGAATAATTATATATTCGCCTTCGACATTACACAGCAGCTTGGGTAAAGTCAAATTAGGCAGGAAGATAATAATCAAATAGCAGTCGTTCTAGTAAAATTCCACTACTATGATAAATTTATAGAGAAAGGAATTAACAATGTATGATACAACAGCACTTTTCTCGTGTTTGGATTTATAAATTGATTATTTTGTGTAGGTATAATTGAAAATCTATTAAAAACTGTCCTACAAATATGCAAACATAGTGTTACAGTCCTTAACAACATGAACAATCCTTTTTCCGAAGATGTGCGATTCTTGCAAACTCTCTATAATTTCTGCAGTTACTTCGGCGTAACTCCATCCTACAATTTCAAGAAATGTTCAGTGATTACACCAGTTAGTAGCAAAATTCGTGCAATTCTATTTACGTTATTTTTTGTAACCGCAACTTCAATTTACATCTACGAAATTTGCAAGTACGTTTACATAATATACCCAGATGAAATGCCGATCGATATAATTGCCGTGATTAATCGAGATCTATTAATAATTATCTCAATTAACACCATGAACGTCTACAAGAAAACAAAGTTGACGCAACTCAATAACAGTTTGTTTTATATCAATAAGAAATTGAAACGTTTAGATGAAAATAAAACGAAAATTTTTATAATGTTCTACGGACTTAACCTTTTTATGATAACTTTTGTAATATATAGTTATTACGTCTTCATGTGGCATTTCGGAGTTTATTTTTGGATTTTTCTGTTTTTTCTTAACGTTTACTACGATTTTTTATTAAAATTTATTGTTTATACATATAGCACCGCCTTCAGGAATATATGTAAAAGTCTTAATAACCAGTTGGAAATGAATTTTACCTGGCGAGCAGAAACGACATCAAATCGTCTCAATGTTATCAAAAGTATTGAGAAGGATTCGTGCGTTTTACAGAAGATGATGACTGATTTTAATAAAATTTTCGGATGGCCGATGCTCTTCATGGTTTCAGGAGCAATCATCCAGCTACTTTTATCTGTTAATTACATAAAATCCGAATTTAAAGACTTGCGCCATATTTCCGATATTCAATGGATACTTCCTGATCTTCTTCAGTCAGTGTATGAATTGGTACCTACGTAATTTTTATGAATGCAACTTTTGTCGTCTTTACGTTGATTTTTGTTTTCTAGGTTTCAATAATTATAGTAACGTTGGCTTGTGACGGTGCCGGTGACCAATGCAGAGAAATGATAATTCGGTGCTATTCACTCCAGGGAAGTTTTGACGTTAAATCCGAAGAACAGTTAGAGTTACTTCGATTGGCGAAACTCGTCGAGATTAACTCCCTCAAGTTTAGTGCTGCGGGATTTTTTGAAATAAATAGAACCACGCTCCTCAGTATTTTCGGTACCACTACGACTTACTTCATAGTTACGTTGCAAATGGCTAACTCTCAATGACGAACAATATCTATTGAAATATATATTTAAAGGAATTTTTAAGTGAATATATGTGCTAAATAAGAAAGTTTTTTTAAATTAAACTATAGATTCTTTATCGGTAGCCTAACTATCACACACTAGAATTTTAAGCAAGGCACTTTATTATACGTCTCTCGTTAATAACTTCTCAATCAGATCTTTTTTCTTTAATGTTTCGAAATATTGATCTATCTATGTATAATGTTTTAGCTGCAGCCATAGGTATGCCTCCATTTTCTTTTCCTTCATATTATACTTTCTTCAATGCGGCTTATTTTTAGTTTTCAACCTACATTCTTTAGGTTTCAGGATTGATATAATTCTTGGTCATTAACTGGCGTTTCGCAAACTTCCTCTGTGTTACCTGCATGAGCAAACCCAAACTCACAATAATTAAATTATTTTCAAAACATGTAATTACTTTATTTCATTTTAGAACTGTCTATTTGATTGAAATTATGGATCATGTTTAAATCATATCTTTGGCGTTTTAATAAATAGTTAAACAATTAATTAATTATATAATATATATGTATAATATATTAATTTAATTTAATAATTAATTAATAATTCATTGATAAGCGTTTTATTCAAAACTGGTTATGTGCCAAATGAACAATGCATTTATACGCTTTTTGTTTTCTACATTGTAGAAAACAAATATTTTACGGTAATTTCTTTAGTGTCACCATATCTATATTTTATTAAGAAAACTGAGTAAAGCAACAAATTAGAATCTAATAATTTATTTTCTATAACACATTGTGATTGTTTAGAATTAAAGTTAAAGTGTAAATTGTGAATGTTAGACGTTTCTAGAATCGTGGGATACTACTATAATTCAAACTGTAACACGACAATAACGTAAGTAGCAGTGATCTCCAAAATTATTAAAAGAGTCTTCTGATTTAGATCCAGAAGTCCTGCAGCAGAAAACTTAATCGAATTTCTCTCGATATAGTTTGTCAAATGAAACAGTTCTTTTAGCTGAAACGAAAACTGGTAACGTTCTTGAACTTTTTGACACAACTTTTCCAGTTTTGCTCGTTCTCTTCCAACGCTGTTAATAGATAGAATAACTACAATACTCGGCACCTTAAAATATCGGTTAAAACTACATTAGTATAAAGCTAGACTTACTTACAAATAAGCATGTGCTCCTCCAGATCATTCGAATAATATAATACCAAGGAAGTATTTTAAAACTTCTTACGAAAAGAATTATAATCGATAAAAGCTCCAAAATTATTCTCCCTATAGTTAGCAACAGAGGCAATCCAAATATGGTATTACAAGCACTAATCATTTCGCGTAGTAGTCTCGAAATTAATGCTACGTTTCGAATTGTCGGAATGGATCAATTTTGCAAGACCATCTTGTTTAAATCGTGATAGCGTTGCCTTAAGGCCATTGTGCTCATATATACTGTTAGTTGGAAAAAGAAATCGTAAAATGTACAAAACGTATAATAGGAGGTAATGAGGGACCATTGAGGCGAAATAATGGTTGCATAACTATTTTCAGCCACACGAACTAGAAATAATAGTAGCAGTATTAAAAGAACACTATATTTGTTGATAGCAAAATTAGTTTCTTTCTTTAAATGTTTCAGCTTGTTATCGATAATTTGAAAATTATTATTTAATTTTTCCCATGAACTTTGACCAAAAAAATTTGCGATCAGAACAACCAAAACTGACACGATTCCTGTGACAGCAAATCTAACTCCAAAACTAATGCGAGTGTAGAGAGGAAAAGGACTACTGTTATAAATGTAAATTCCTAAAACTAATCCGGATAATAAGAAGAATATTACACTGACTGCTCGAAGTTTGTTTCGTTTCGGGTGTATTATTGCAGAATGGTCAAATCTGTACGAGGGACACGCACCCATGACCCCACTGATTCTATAAATTACTTGTAACAGTTTTAAGTCATTTCTAAAAAGATGCGACGACATTTTTTCCAAAGTGTTCACTCTTACAGTTGTACTGCAATACTTATGTGTAGTTTCAGGGCGAGGATTTATTGTCTGTATTATTTTATTTTTATAAGAATAAAAATGTTGCATTAACATTGTAGATAATTTATTATACATTCGTTCAATGTGACACTAATAAGCGACTCATTGTTACTTCTTGGATGATATTAAATTGCAAAATATGTAATTTGGAAGTAAATTTGGTTTCAAACACATATTTATTCCAAGCTCCAAAATTATCTCCCCTATCGTTAGTAATTAAGGCTATCGAAGTATGATATTTCAAGAACTAATCATTTTACGTAGTAGCCACAAAATTAATGCGTTTTGAGAGTACAGTAGACGCCCGGTTATCCGGAATCGGGTTATCCGAAACGATACTGAAAATCAATTCCGCCGTATTATCCGAAATTGGAATGCATACACGAAATAAAATCCTTCTCAAACTAAGATTACTTCGTTTTGTAAATTTTTAACGTTATATTATGTACTCGTATTAATGTTGAGTTCGTGGAACTGTTGTTTTTTGATCTGAATAAATATTTAACGAATTGACGAGTAAAATATGTAACCTCCGTATTATCCGAACTTTCAGTTATCCGAAATGGCCTAAGTCCACATTGTTTCGGATAACCGGGCGTCTACTGTACTATAATCGTTGATAGAGAAATCTGTTTCCGTCTTTAAGTTTTTCAGTTCGTTATCGATGATTTGAAAATTGTTATTTAACTATAGGTACTTAGAAGCTTTAGCCTATGACATTTGGCACTAGAACAGTAAATTCTGATTTGATTACTGTGGTAACAAATCTTACATCTATACTAAAAATGTGCAGGTGGAAAGGAAAATTGTTCAATTTATAGATTCTTAAAACTAATGCAGAATAACAGAAATACTAAAATGACTGCTCGATTTATGTTTGATTTTCGTTTCGGGTGGATTGTGGCAAAATTTTTGAATCTGAATGAAAGACACACATCCAACAATCTATTGATTTTATAAATTACTTACAACACATTTGAGTCATTTTTGAAAAGATACGGCATTTTTCTTCAACAGCACAACAGCAGATGTACTTATTTTGATGGTCAATTAAGAATTAAGTCTTTGTTTATTACTTTTTTTGCGAATTGAAATGACACATTAACGTTGTAGGTAGATATGTAATTATATTATATGTAAATACCTACCTGCATTCGCTCAATGTGACACTTTGAAGCAATTTTTTTTTTATTTCGTTGGTTGATATTAAATTGCCAGATAATTTGGAAATAAATTTTGTTTCAAATACTAGTTACAAATTTGAATAAAAGTCATTAAAACGCCGCAATTAGGTTCTAAATTTCAAATACTTTAATTGGTTCTTCTAATGAATATTATGCAGAAAATATACAATATACAAGAACAAGGAAAGAAGAATAAGATGTTTCAGACAATTTGATTTAGTTCTATTAACTTCGTCTTAAAAACAAACTTATTAATTTGTCACATGGTTGCGCACTATTTACTAAATGTCTCTATTCAGTCTAAAACTTGGTCAAGCATTAGACCATGTTGGCGGTAAATATGTTGTGACATCCGTTAATTAGAGTAATGCTTAACTACAAAATTAACAATATTGGCATAATACTGACTTCAGAAATGCATTATGACGAAAAGGAGTTCATCAAATTTTGCAACTATAAAATATTCCATATACCATACGGCCTGACCAAACCGCTCTTGGAAGATCCGGTGCTCTTAATAAAAAATAGCATTAAATATTATGAAGGAATCTACTTCAAAGAAGATCACATCGAAGCGAAGCAACCAGCACAGTCATCAAAAACTGGACAGAACTCATACAGTTCACAGCTGTACATACAATACTGTCTGTCAAAACACCAAATAAGAAATAGCCGATTTAACAACCATCACAGGAAGAGAGCTACAAAATACCGTCTGTGAACTAAAACTAGATGTAGTGTCAACTGACGAACCAACTCATTGGCCCTCTAACTTAACGAAAATTCCAGATTTTGAATTCTGCGTTATAAAGTGAGTTAAGAGGAACGTCTCTGCTTTATCATTTGTGATTGTAGAACGTCAGCAAAATGCATTGACGTGAGTTTTTGTATTAGCAAGGGCACGTATTGAAAAGAGAGAAAATGCATTTCGTATTTCCAAAATCGCTCCGTACAGGTAAAAAATATCTAACTTTTGTTTTTAAGATCTGATACGTCACGATAGAGACTCCGGGGGATGATGCTTTGAAGAAAGTTAACATGCACGTTAATATGAACAAAATACAAATGTTTACTTTAACATTAAATAAATAGGCCTATTTGACTTCAGTTTGCTGTAAACCTCATCATCCGACATTCGCTATTGAATATTCTAAACGAAAGGTTAATTATATTACTATAAATATGCGTGTTGCTTTTGCAAATTTGAAAATACGAATTTGGTGCTTATTGTCGTTCTCTGCCTCACTTTACGGCTGCGCGAAATAATGTAGTGCAATTACTCTGCAGAATAGTGAAAATGATCTCGCGTCAAACATTATGAATATTGTCTTGAGTCATCATACTGGCGCGCAAAAACCAGGCCTGTATTAATACGTTTATTCAGTATGAAGTAACGACGTGTAAAATAGCAACCTGGTGTCAAGCCAACCCTGGATTAAGGCGGAGCGTATCACTGTGGACCAGTTGCGTACTCAATGCATGCCCGCGACGTCACTCCATTAAATTAACTGGGTTATTTACTTGCACTTGAGTCATTCCATTTCCTTTTATGCAGTGATCTAAAATGAGAGAACTAATCTCGGCACGTCAAAATGCATACAGTGAGAAAAAACCACGTGTGATAGACGGAGACGTTCCTCTTAACATGAAATACTTTAAAGCTGAATTTTTTTGAGCTGTCATCTTGCCATTCATCTGAAGTGCGCTCAACATGCAGATTGCTCTGTTCGAAAAGCCTTACATTCTCACTATACTATAACAACATGAAACTCATTTGGAAGAACAGGTTATCTAAAGATGAATTGTCAAATCCAAAAACCTTATCGTATTTGTAAAATAGTTATGAAGTGGCGAAGAAGCTATGTGGAGAAGTTGCACCCTACACCCTTGTAGGCCATGCCATGGACGGGAAAAAATTGGAGGGACAGTTTTTCCTTTATATGTGAACAGGTTACATGATTACTACTTGAAATTTCCAATTGAATTTTATCCAAGCTTCTTGCCTATAAAAGTGCCTAATACATATTTTCATGCAGGATCTAAAAGCAAGGAGTGAATTTCTTGAACGGAATATAAAAGGTAACTCGCTCAGTACAAACAGTTTTAGTTCTTATCTGGTTTATTACCAAATAATTATTCCTGCAAACATTCCCCAAATGAGAATTATTGATCGAAATTTATGAGTTATTGAAGAGTTAGGACAAATTTTTGTATGATAAAATTGCACACGGGCCTATTAATAAATTACTTGTAACGCTATCCTATGGTCTTTAAGACTTAGATTAGAAGCATTTTTTTAGTATTAAATAATAGTAATAATAAAGTTTAGTGAATCATTAAAAGGAATATTATTTAGCTGCTGTTGGTTTTCATAATTTCTCTAAACCTAAAAAATTTAAATACTAAATCTAGCAACAATCACACATCACTCTGTGTTAAAAGCAATTTCAACCGCAAAACTCTCTTTGTCACTAACTCTCGGTCTGAATTTTAATTTTAACCTCTCAGATAAAATATTTTTGCAATGGTGAAAAGACTTTAGAACACCAAAGCAAACTCCACCAGTTTTTTCGACGTGAGACTGAACTTTTATCTATAGCGACTGCTTACCCAGTTTTAAATTTTAGTACACTATTGACAGATAGTAGTTTAGAAAAAATTGTACCTACAGTGTAGGCACATATTTTTTCTAAACTACTATCTGCCTACAGTATTATTTTAATTATATTCTTAGGGCTGAATTTCAAGTAGGTACGAGCGCTTGCAATCTGCGGCAAAGTAGAGCTGAGATCGCCTTTTCTTGTATCGCAATTGTTTATGAAGGCAGTTCCACCAATCGGCAAGTCGACCTTAACTTCCTACCTCACAAAATTGCAAAGTTGCCGCAAAAATTTGCTACACCTCCGGCTCATGCTATAAAGTATTTTTTATACAATCGTATCGAAATAGTACCATTTCGAATGTCATTTTCATGTTGAAATGACGTGTTTTTTTTCACTATACTGTCACTTTTTCGCACTAAATACAAAATGTAAAATTAACTGACAAATACCTCAATTATCAATGAAAAGTTGATTCTGTTATGTCGCATTTCCTAGGAAACGAAAAATTGTGCAACTAGATTATGCAGTAAGAATGTGCAATTTTATTCTTTCTTTTTACATTTTTAACAATTCTGGCTACGATTTTATAAAAAATCTTGTATGTAGTACGTTGCAAAATTCGTGTTTTTCGCACGCGACGTGTTACGTTTGGTAATATTCACGTCTTGGTGCGAAAAACACTTTCATTTTGCAACTTACTACATAAATAGCTATTTCAACCTTTGGTGATTTACATGGTCATTTATGGGTATTTACTTTAAAATTCGATAGAAAGTGATCTATTTTGGCATAATTAATGTTACGTAAATCATAAATATTGATATTAACCATATTTCGAATTTTTTCCCAGTGAAATGACAGGTCGGATTGCAAAGTGACAGTTCCGCGCGCAACTTTGCGGCACCGAGATAGGGAAAATAGCGTGCCAACCGAGTTAACGCAGAATTGCAATCTCTCATACTTGAAATTGATCCCATAGATTGTAAAGGCTCAATTGGCCACTTTGCTTTTTCGAACTGCGACCCAGTAACATCTTTTGTTCAAATTTGTCAAGCAATGTAAATGTTAAAACACTCAAAGCATTATTATCCTCAGTGTCCCAGCGCTACTGAAACAGGAGAATAGCATGAGAAGTTATATTTTCTTAAATAATATTTTCCCAGATAAAATTTGGTAAGAACAAAAAAACTCCACTTGGATTCTTAAAAGAGGGGCACGGTTTCATGTAAAATTGACGGTCAGAAAGGCTAAAAAAAGTTAAAAAAAATTTGTTGCTTTGATCGGGATTTAAACCTCGGATCCCATGTTTGGGAGAAACGTTTTGACCCGATTACTTCCTATTTCTTAGATTTTGACTTTTGATTAATGCTTTTCTAACCATCAATTTTACATGAAAGCTTGCCCCTCATTTTCCGTGTGGAGTTTTTAGTTTTTACCGAACTTTATCAGCAAAATATAATTTATGAAAATAAGGCTTATAATTTCCCATGCTATTTTCCCATGCTTCAGTTGCGCTGGAACCTCCGGTATATGTTTATTTGTTCATTATCATTTTAATGCAATGTCAAAAAAAGACGCAAGTAAAATTATAACCTTTACAGTTTTTCAAGCTTAAAATTATTAAGAAAGCAAAATAGATCGATAAACAAAAATTTAACCGGTGCATCCACCATTTTTCGTTCTATTAATCAATGTGTCTCTTTTTTTTAACCAAATAATAAAACCAGTAATAGTTCCGTGCTTCTTGTCTATTTTATTTTTTTACCTTATACTTTTTATTTCAAACTCTATATAATTAGATTTAAATAACTTAGTTGTGCATTTAATTTGCAACATGATTCCACAAGATTACAGCTTAATTAAATTCAAAACCAAATAGTTAATTTAATTCTTAACGTTCTCTTGCAACTGAAACTGCAATACAACGATAACATAAGTGATAGTAATATCCAAAATTTTAAGAAGCGTTCTTTTGTTTAGTTCAAGTAGTCCTGCGGCTGTAATTTTGGTTGTGTTTTCCTCCACGTAATTCGCCAAACAGAACAGTTCTTTTGCATGGATTGATTCCTTCAGATAAAGTTCCTCTGACCTACGACATGTCCATACAAGTCGTTTGCTCTCTTTTTCAACATCTTCACACCAAAAAATAATTAGTATAGTTGAGACCTTAAAAATGCAACTATAGCACTTGAAGGTTTTAAGAAATATTTAACGTACGAGCCAATAAAAAAGACGAAACATACTCTTAAGACTTTGTGCCCAAGCAACTTCTTCACCAATATCTATTATTATGACGATTTCCATTATCAGTTGTAAGGTTGCCCCCCCTATAATTAAGTATAGGGGACAACCAAAAATATTATTGCACGCATTGATGGATTTTCGTATTACTTCAGAAGTTGTTCCCACCTTTCGAATGTTTTTAATAGATGTGTCTTGTAAGAGTGTTTGGCGGACGTGTGCAGGTATGGCATGTGGCGTAACAAGGATAAAAGTGTTATTCCTCAACCGGGATTCGAACCCGGGTCTCCCAATTGCCGGTTGGTTGCTCTGACCGCTAAGCTATCGAGGGAACACAATCAGCCTCGCCGCGCGCCCATACTAGTGCACCGCCACATTACTCCCCTCCCAGAGACGGAGACATCGATCGTCTTGATACCTAGTGACTCGCGCGCGTTCGCCGTTCTTACAGACCGTTGTTCGGACCCCCCAGCTAGGGCGACGGGTCGGACGGGGAATCTAGAGAGGTGTGCGGAGGAGATTGTTTGTTGTTTTCTGGTCGTAACACGGTGTTAACAGAACCAGAAAATCTGCGTAATTGTTCTTTGTCGGGGTCACCAATTTGGCGGACGTGTGCAGGTATGGCATGTGGCGTAACAAGGATAAAAGTGTTATTCCTCAACCGGGATTCGAACCCGGGTCTCCCAATTGCCGGTTGGTTGCTCTGACCGCTAAGCTATCGAGGGAACACAATCAGCCTCGCCGCGCGCCCATACTAGTGCACCGCCACATTACTCCCCTCCCAGAGACGGAGACATCGATCGTCTTGATACCTAGTGACTCGCGCGCGTTCGCCGTTCTTACAGACCGTTGTTCGGACCCCCCAGCTAGGGCGACGGGTCGGACGGGGAATCTAGAGAGGTGTGCGGAGGAGATTGTTTGTTGTTTTCTGGTCGTAACACGGTGTTAACAGAACCAGAAAATCTGCGTAATTGTTCTTTGTCGGGGTCACCAATTTGGCGGACGTGTGCAGGTATGGCATGTGGCGTAACAAGGATAAAAGTGTTATTCCTCAACCGGGATTCGAACCCGGGTCTCCCAATTGCCGGTTGGTTGCTCTGACCGCTAAGCTATCGAGGGAACACAATCAGCCTCGCCGCGCGCCCATACTAGTGCACCGCCACAAGTGAATAACACAAGTCACGGTAACGATGTTTTAGCATAATTGTGATATGACTTAAACAAAGTTTGGTAAGAAAGTCGTTAAAAAAGGAAAAGATATAGAATAAATTTGGAACCAGATTTATATTAGAAACAAACAAACAGTCAAAACATATATATATATTATAAGAGAGGAAAAGATGATATTAAATAATATAAAGTTAAAATTTTCAAAAATATTTGACTTCTTTTCGGATTTTTTAAATTTTATGTCAATAAGTTGAAAAGTATTGATTAATTTTATCCAAGAATCTTGGTACCAGAAGTTTGTAATCAAAACAATTATAATTAGTTGCGGTAGCAAAAAGCACCATCTTAGTCCTATACAAATATTTGTGTAATTGCTTATTTGGGCAGAAAAGATATCATGTTGCTTTACCATAACGCCAAATCCAATCAATGTTAGTAAGATTACAGCTATTGCTCGACTCTTATCTCGTCTTGGGTGATTTATGGTGAAATTTTTAAAACTGTATGAGGGCGTGATCCCCAAGATGCAGCCAACTGAAAGAATAAATTGCAGCAATCGTAAATCTTTTCTTTGAAGATTTTGCAACATTTTCACTGCTTGCAATGAACTTTAATACTTAAAGTTTAATACGTCTATCAGAAATAATAGCAAACGTTTGTTATTACCAACATTGTCCATTTTGCTTACAAGTGATTTATAGTGTACCTACAGAGATACAATACTGGACATTCATGACTATTGAATTTGCACCAACGTTTGTGAGATTACTACAAACAAAAGATGATTGATTGAGGCTACGTTGAATCTTTTTGCATTATCTACCATATTGTAAAATAATTGTAGCAAAATTAAAACTAGTTTTTATGAGTTTTGGACCAATAGACCTTGGATAAGAATGTTTTAAGCATTAAGCATGAGCCAAGAAATTTCATACACTGTATAAGCTAACAAGGTTTTCTCCAGTAACATTATGTGGAGTTGCAACCATGCTGGCTAGAAATTATAAAAAGCGCGCCATAACGTATTTGCTAACAAAAAAATCAGTGGGAGTTGCTAAATTTTTTGGTTTGGTATTAAAAATTTATGAATTATTATTTGACTTTGCTCTAAGACTGGTCCAAATTTGTGAGCACGAAAGCTAAAACTAATTTGATTTTTGCAGTGACAATATTTGCACGTAAACCGGAAAATAAAAAATGATTCGTTGATTTCAAAAACTATTTCAGATAATAACAGAAACTTTTCAAATCTGTATGAAGCAGACAGGAAAATTTTGAAAAGATACACATTTTTCATAGTACATCCTAGTACTTATTGCTGCAATTATATTGCAATGTAAAGTATTATGTTGCAGAGTTATAGTTTATGGTTATATAGTTTTCTGTTATTTATTTTTATATGGTGCAGCGTTACAGTAATTTATTATATTTCTCTTCAATGTGACACTAAGGAGCTATTATTAATATTTTATTGATTGATATTTAATGCAAGATTTTAGTTAGATATCTTTTTTTTGAAATATTAGATACAACAAAATATGTTTGATGGGCAAATCTTTGATTTTCCCGAAACAGCAAGAATTGGTTGTTGGACCTGACGTAAATAGCCAACTATCATTTTACTATAATACAAAAGTTATAACTTTGCGAAGAAACGCTAGTAATCGAATCAAAATGGTTCAGATTGTCTGTTGAAACAAATGGATTATTCATGAATGAGATCTAAATCTGAAAAATGGAACTTCAAAACAAAGTTGCACTACAATTTTTCTTTTTAACTATATTACTTTCCAATACGATTCTGAAAATAATTATGCTCATAGCACCAACTCGGTTCATCATTAATAACAAACTTGATGTGTAATTTGTATAGCTTAACAACATAGAAATATTAGATAGATTTAAATTTCAGACCATAGAGTTGACTCGCGCGTAAGCAATGGGATCACAGTTTCACAGAAAAGATATGCGTTTGTTGCAAATGGTTTACAACATTGGCAATATTTTTTGTATCGTCCCATCGTACAGCTTCGAAAAGAAAGCAATAGAGCAACCCAACCGCGATAAATATCGAGCTGGCATTACCATCCTGCTAATTGTATCAGGATCAATACTTCTATCCGTCATGTATTCCCAATTCTTGGCATCACACGATTTAAATTTTGCTGCTATTGGTATGGACTTGAGAATTTTTCTCTGGATGGTACAAGCCATTTCGATCATAATAGATTCCAATTTTCGAAAAATAAATTCTTGGTTAAAGCTGAACAATAATTTATTATTAATTGATTCAAAAATGAAAAGCTTTAAAGGAAAACATGAGTCTCTTCTTTGCTTCTATTTTGTGACCATTTTTTTTAATGCTGCAGTTGTTGTGTATGCGCCACCAAGTAATTGGGTGGAGGAAAATGATTATATTATAGTTCAGAACTTACCTTTCGCTTTTTGGAGAAGACCTGGTTTGAAGCCTAAATTATAGGGGGGTAAAGCGTGCTGGATGGAAAGCAAGGAATAAGGAACCCTAAAAATTACACAACAAACTCGGGTGCGTCCACTAATACTCTCGTCTTCGCGTTCTCCCGTTTCTCTAATCTGAATCTCAACTTAAAGCGAACTGAACTGAAAACGTACTGACCACTGCCGTTATCGCTAAAACCCTTTTTTCTGAAGATATCAGGCAGTGGCGTATCAAATTTAATTAAAAACAAATTGAACCTATTCCTGGCTTAAACATTCTCCCGGCCTTGAAAGGTTCTTTCAAAAGAGTAAATAATAAATTAACGGAAAATTACAAATTCTACATGAATCACATTTGATCACAGAAACCCAAGTTATATATAAAACAAATTAATCAAGTATGAAAATAAACACTTACAAATTAAAGGTTTACTTCTCCTACTGAGTAGGTAAAGGACATAATCGTCCAACTGGACGTTTATATATGCCGCCCTTTGTCCTAACAGTAGCAACACGAATTACTCCATCCTTACCAGGGAACACCTCTTCAATAACTCCCAAAGGCCATTGCAGAGGGGCACTACTGTCTTGCCGCAATACCACAAGGGTTCCTGATTTTACAGGACACGATGGAGTATTCCACTTTTGTCTAGATTGTAAAGAAGTCAAATATTCGACATTCCATCGTTTCCAATATGATTGAACTATTTGGTCAAGGAGTTGTTTGCGAGATAAGCGATTAACAGGAACTTGAGTTACGTCACTAGCTGGTAACGATTTCAAAGGTGTCAAAGTTAAAAAGTGTGCAGGCGTTAAAGCTAGAGGCTCAGCAGGATCCGAACTTAACCAACAAAGTGGTCTGGAATTGAGTAAACACTCGATCTCTGCCAGAACGGTGGCAAACTCTTCATAGGATAAAATTTGCGAACCAATAACTCGATTTAGATGCATTTTGACAACTTTTATTCCAGCCTCCCAGATTCCTCCGAAATGAGGAGCTAAGGGAGGATTAAACTTCCACTCAATTCGGTTTTCCGCGAGCTCATTTGCAACTGCTTCCTTGAGAGGCCTCGATTGCACAAATTCGGATAGTAAATCGAGCTGAGCTTTAGCTCCGACAAAATTAGTGCCATTGTCAGAATACATGACTGCACATGGACCTCGGCGTGATAAAAACCGTTTAAAGGCTGCGAGAAAAGTGTCCGTCGACAAGTCCGACGCAATTTCAAGGTGTAATGCACGTGTGGCAAGACAAACAAAAAGACATAGGTACGCCTTTTGTGATTTGGCTCCTCGTCTTCGGGACAAAGTTATAGAAAAAGGACCTCCATAGTCAACCCCTGTGTGAAGAAAAGCTTTGGCCTCAGTTACGCGTGGGGTTGGAAGGTTTGCCATTAACGGGAATTGTGAACGAGGTCTAACTCGGAAGCAGCGATTACATTGTTGAACGCGTTTTCGAATTACTCCTCTACCGGACAAAATCCAAAATTTTTGTCTAAGAATAGACGAGAGTAAATGCGGGCCCGCGTGTAGGTTTTTGCGATGATAATAATCAATGATTAAATTAACTAGAGAATGCGATTTCGGAAGTAAAATAGGATGTTGTTGATCATAGCTTAAATTGGAGTTAGCAAGGCGACCACCCACTCTTAGCAACCCGTCATTCACAAAAGGTCGTAAATTTTGCAAATTTGGAGAGCTACATCCCTTTTTCTCTAGTAAATAAAACTCTTGAGCGAAACAAAATTTTTGAACAGTCCGAATTAAAATTATTTCGGATTTGTTTAAATCAGCTGCGGAAATTGTTTTACTAGAAATTGGCAGCAATTTCACAAAGCGAAGTATAAAAACTGTAATTCTAAGTAATTTTCCCCAGTCGGAAATTCTTTGTATTAAATTTAAAATTAAACTTGCATTTATAATATTTGCGGCGCAAAAAACTTCACCCTTGTTTTTTGCTTCATACGTCATAGTTTTATCTTCGATGAATCTATTGATGGGCCATAAAGACTTATCTGAAACTATCCAGCTTGGCCCTGATAACCAACTCGTGTGGTTGACAAACTGTGCAGGAGTCAAACCCCGTGAAAGGCAGTCTGCTGGATTTTCTTTACCACTAATGTGAAACCACTGGGGAGGTGAAATTAAACCTTGAATTTTTGCGACTCTATTGGCAACAAAAGTATTCCAACGAGATGGTGATCCATGAATCCAATGTAATGCGATAGTCGAATCAGAAAATGCGTAAATCTCGTTGATGGTAATGCGCGAGACAAAAGTCTTAATTACGAGATCTAAAAGTTTACTCAACAGTAGCGCTGCGCAAAGTTCCAATCTTGGTATGGACACAGTTTTTATAGGTGCTACCTTTGATTTCCCGCAAATCAGCATGGTTCGAGGTGAATTCTCAGACAAAACTACTCGGATGAACACCATTGCACCGTAACCCTTTTCTGATGCGTCTGCAAATCCGATCAATGTTACAGGTGTGTTTTCAAAAACAGATAAATGGCGAGGTACTTGAAAGTTACGTATGAGGTGCAACTCTTCATAAAACTGTAACCATAAATTACAAATGTGCAAGGGCGGCGTATCATCCCAACCTAATTTAAGTTTCCACAGATCTTTTATCAGCACCTTTGCGAAAAAAAATAATAGGTGACAAAAATCCTAGCGGATCGTAAATGCGTGCCACTACTGACAATATGTTTCGTTTCGAGCATAATTTTTCCGGAATAGCTAGCCTAAATGAAAAGAGATCACTACTAGCATGCCATTGTAGGCCTAAGACTGACGAAGAATTCTCGTCAAATTCAAGGGTATTGTGTAATCTATGGTGTTCCGGTACTTCATTTAAAAGTTCGTGCGAATTTGTATTCCATTTGACCAAATCAAAACCTCCCGCGGAAAATAATTGACACAGCTCCTTACGTAACAACTTAGCCTTGTCTACGTTGCTTACGGACGAAATCATGTCATCCATGTAGGTGTCTCGAAGCACAACTTCTGACGCTAATGGAAAAGATGTACATTCATCAGTGGCAAGCTGACGAACTGTGCGTAACGCGATGTATGGAGAAGATTTTAGGCCAAATGCCACACGATTAAGCGTATAAATTTGTATCGGTTCTGTGCGAGATGATCTCCAAAGAACCCGTTGAAAATTTCTATCTTCAGGAGATAAAAGAATTTGTAAAAACATCTTTTTTAAATCGGCTGTCATCGCAATTTTAAACAGACGAAAATTTAATAAAAGCGTTATAACATCAGACTGTAGTTTCGGACCTTTGTGTAAAATGTCATTTAGCGAAATTCCCTTATCCGTTTTTGCACTTGCATCTAAAACTATTCTTAATGGAGTACTTATACTATCGGGCTTAAAAACTCCATGATGCGGAATATAATAGGCAAGGGATGCTGGCGTTGCTTCGCGAACTAAAGACATAAACCCTTGGTCTATCTGATCTTGCATGGCAGATTTGTACATTCTTTCAAACTCCGGGGAAGAATTAAAACGGTTTTCTAAGGCATGAAATCTTCTGATTGCAACAGTGTAAGAATTGCCTAAAAGGCTTGCATCTTGATTGAAAGGTAAACGCACAATGTATCGACCTGATTCATCACGTTTATGCGTAGATTCAAAAAATCTTTCACAGTCTTCTTCTTCGCGGTCTAAAGAAGAAGCAACGGAAACTTCCTCCAACTCCCAAAATTTCTTTACTGTTGTATTGATTGGTTCTATCACTGAGCAAAATGTTTGACTAAAAGTAGCCTTAACTGTTGGCGCTTTTCCAACAATTACATATCCTAATGATGTTTCAATGGCGTAGGGTGAACTATTAGAACCTGAAATTTTCTTGTGACGTAAGGTTTCGGCAAATATATCGGCTCCCAAAATCCCATCGATTTCACCTGGAGTCGCAAATGTATCGTCAGCGAGTGGCAAATCGTGTAAAAATTCAAAAGCGTTAGTTTCGACGGATTCGGCGGGCATTTTTAATGTTATCTTATCGATAAGTAAAGCTTCCAAACAATATTTAATTTTATCGTCAAATCTCGAAGTTATGACTAATTGTGTGCGACCGGAAACCCTTTGCGGGGCTGCCCCAATTCCGGAAACTTGCGAAGATAATTGTTGCATCGGCAACTTCAAATTTTTACAACATTTTACAGTTAGAAAATTTCCCTGACTAGCGGAATCAAGAAGTACTCGAATTTTGGTGTATTTGCCGTTTGGCAACCTTAATTGGACAATGGCCGTTGATAATAGTACAGTGCAATTAGCATTTGACAATGCCGAACAAAAACTACGAGCTTGTGCCATATCTGCGTCTTCAGCTGGAGCGTTATTTTCGGAATTACCTTTTGTGTTTTGCGAGGTGGCAGGAGTTTCTACTTGAACATTATTAGCGTTTAACCAATGCAAAATACTATGATGTCGTTTTGCGCATGTTCGACAATTATATTTAGATTTACAAAATTTGGTTTTATGTATACAACTTAGACAATTTAGACATAATTGCTTGTCTTTTGCAAATAGAAATCGTTCCTTTGCCGATAATTTTAAGAACTCACTGCAGGAGTATAAAGCGTGCGAATCATTGCAGAAGATACATTTTTGTTGCGGTGCATTACTTACTATAAAAGAGCGTGCTTGCGATGAGTTGTGCGTGTTTGATTTATGTTTATAAGAAATGTTATTAGATTTATCATGAAGAGCTAGTATTTTTGATTGACTTTGTACAAATTCTAAAATTTCTGTATATGTCGGCGTTTCTTTCTTGGTGCGTGTAGTCTCAAATAGCTTTAAAGTATCTTTATCAATTTTGGAAAGTGCTATAAAGGAAAACATGAAATCAGATAAGTCTGTCAAGTTCAACCCTTTAAGTGCTTTCACACTCGAATCAAACTTTTCTAAAAAGGCATTAAGACAATTTACATTTTCGCTATGAGAAGGTTTGAAATTTAAGATTTGTTCCATATAACCATTTGCTAAGGCCCGTTTGTCCTCATATTTGGTAACTAAAGCTTTCCAGATAATGTCATAATTGTCAGCGGTTGGCGTTATTCCCGAGCAAACACTCAGTGATTTTCCCGTAAGCTTGCCCAATAAATAATGTAATTTATTTATCGGGTCAACCTCGGTATTTTCGTGGATTAGGCTTTTGAAAGTTTCATAAAAAACTGGCCATTCAGCTGATATACCACTAAAGCTAGGTAACTCTATCTTAGGGAGTTTTACGAAACATTTTTGCGCGCTATTTGTAGAAGTTGATGCTTTGGACTCAGATTGTGGATTAAAGCACCTTTTAGCAGCTCTTTTTATGTGGCCACACATTTCATCTACCGTTTCCAAAACAGCGTAACTTGGCGTAAATTCTTTGTCCAACTTCATGCTTAGTTCGTTTATTTGGTCTAACACGTCACTTATAGCGATCCTTGTATCCTCAAATGTTTCGTATCTAATCTTAAAGTAATCGAGCTCCTTTTTCTCATTGACCTTTTTGCTTGCATCGTAAAGTCGCTGAATGCGAAGAAACAACGATTCTTTTTTTTGCTGAAGAACCTTCAACTTGTTTGCGTCCATTTTTTGAATAGAAAAAAAAAATAAAAAACTATAAATACTTGGGTAAATGCGAGCAAATGTTTAAATATTGCTAAACAAAAGTAAACGTAGCGTGTATGCGTAGAAATTGCGAGAGTTAAATTAAACGGAGATCAAAACTAGATAGTTTTAAAGCAAAATATCGTGAAAAGCGATGAAAAAACGGATAGTAAAGTGGATGAAACTAATCCGAAAGCAGAAAGGCAGTAATCCGGTTTGAAGGACCAAAAACTGTATGCGCCACCACGTAATTGGGTGGAGGAAAATGATTATATTATAGTTCAGAACTTACCTTTCGCTTTTTGGAGAAGACCTGGTTTGAAGCCTAAATTATAGGGGGGTAAAGCGTGCTGGATGGAAAGCAAGGAATAAGGAACCCTAAAAATTACACAACAAACTCGGGTGCGTCCACTAATACTCTCGTCTTCGCGTTCTCCCGTTTCTCTAATCTGAATCTCAACTTAAAGCGAACTGAACTGAAAACGTACTGACCACTGCCGTTATCGCTAAAACCCTTTTTTCTGAAGATATCAGGCAGTGGCGTATCAAATTTAATTAAAAACAAATTGAACCTATTCCTGGCTTAAACATGTTGCTTTTATAATTTATAGTTATAATTGCATTTCCGAAACTAATTTTGGAGCGTATTTTAATCGAGCTTTATTCATGTTGTGCATGTATTATGATATTGTTCTGAAGCTTATAATGTATTACACCACCATGGCTTTAAAACAGCGTATTCAAGATCTTGGTGAAATGGCGGAAACTATTCCTATTTTAAAAATTCGTGAAATCGGAATTATTTCCGGAGTCTTGGAAGAGACGATTGAAGCTTTTAATGAAACTTTTGGATTATCTCTGATTTTCTTTATAAGCAAGGAAGTTTTCCAGTTGTTAATGACTGTTGGTTACACCGTAACGATAGTTAAAGCCAATTCATGGATTGTTTCACAGCGATTTATCATAGATATGGTGGAAATCTGTTATTCTTTTGTAAGTTGCAAGAAACTTTTTTATTTTTTTGGCTTAACCTGTTTTTAAGCTATCGACTGTCATGGTGGTTATGGCATGCGACAGAGTTGGATTAGAAGCTGACGCGCTATTTTGGATTTGTCATAAGAGACAGGAACGTTACCATGCTGACTCTGTTGAACGAGAAGAATTGATTCGTTTGAGTAAATCCGTAGAAAGAAATTTGATCAAATTTACAGCTAATGGTTTCCTCGACATTGACAGAAAAACTTTACTTATTATTATTGCCACCACTACAACTTACGTGATAGTTATGATGCAATTTCAGATGCAATAATTAGCAATTTAAAGAAACAACGAACTAACAAGCAGTTTGAAAAAATAATTCACACATTCACGGTTTTGGAAGTTTCCATGGTTGAATTGCATAAAATAATAGAAAAATCAAATAGTTTTCTTTATAGTCTTAGTAATCATATTATGATGTTAAGCTTTACTGACCATCATCAGGTCATGTTGTTACGTCACGTTTGCAACTAGAAAATAAAGTTTCACAATTTCAATAACCATTTTTTAGACCCTTCGGACTGAGTCACGTAGATTTTGCCCGCATATTTTTATTGTTATTTCCATTCTTTAACTATTATTTGTCTTTATTTTTCTCTCAAAGGGTTTCATGTTTTATTGATCGAGAGAATCAAATGTGATACCTTTGAATCCGGATTCGTGTGAGCGTCTTGTTAAATTTTATCTAAAGTTATGAATTATTTTATGTCGACAGTTCTTGAATATTTCATACTTTTGGATTTTGGTTTTTACACCTTATATAAGTTTGCATCTTTTCCCACCTGTGCTACCCAGTTCTTGATGGGGGGTGGTCAGCTCCAGAAACATAGAGAATGCTTCCCGAAGATGGACCTCAAAATATCTCAAAAATGGTTGCAACCACCAAGCAACCTGTTAGAACTTTCACGTACAACCGATTTCAAAAGTAATGCCTACCTGTTAAACATTAAACTTTTCTACATAAAACCAACACAGACATGAAAATGCATATTTATGCTAAGCATATGAAATAATGGATGCATTGGGTTTCTTTTAGCTAGTACATCATCTGTAGAAGAAATTTAAATTTTAAAAGTGTGAGATGGACATTTCTTTTAAAACTGACTGTACGAGCCTCTACTATTGCTAAGTTTAGTTATCTCTCTTTCTCGGTTGCTTCATTTTTTAGTGATGCCAGGGTCAGTCCGGGTACAATTTACAGCCATAGATGGTAATGATGTTCTGATTAACCTACAGGCATGGTTTTACCCGAATCTATATGTTTGGTTTTATTTAGGTTCATATTAATTTCACAATTTTAGTAGACGCGGACGATTTAATCAAACAGCACCAAATACCTGAAGGTTTAAATACAATAGTAAAGTTAGTTACAAGATAAAAAGAACATTGAACATTCTACTGTTGCATAAAAGTGGTAAATCAAGATGTGACCGGGTTCTAAAACTGGCTAAAGGTTATTCATACAATCCAATCAGGGTAATAAAGTTAGGTTCAATTCCATGAATCATATGTGGGATTCTAGTTAAACAAATATATTAATCACCTGATGCGATGTTGCCACGTCCGGAACCCGGACCGGAACCCACAATTCGGCCATCCTGTTCTTCATCCGACCCGGATGAACTCTCGTAGGGGATCCAAGGTTTGAGGAACTCGGCACAGGTTGATGTTATTTGTGGTCCTTCGTGGTGTCCCTCCTTTGCGACATCGTAGGTGTTGTTGGTTTTAGCTTTGACAATTCGGTAAGACCCCAGAAACTTTGCTTTAAACTTTAGGCCAGGTCCAAATTGTGACCTCTTGATGGCGACCAGTTCACCTATACGATATCCTCGTGCTGGTTTTCGGCGTAAGTTATAATATTTGCGATTTTCTTGTTAAACTTCAAGAATTTTCTTCTTCGCTTCTTTCCGCAGGTTTTCTCGCGTTTCTTGGTAGTCATTGATTTTTTCGGCTTCTATCAGTTCTTCGATCTTCAAGTTAGTCTTGTCCCTTAATTTTGTTCCAATCAGCAGTTCAAACGG
This sequence comes from Schizotus pectinicornis, assembly GCA_951805265.1. Taxonomy (NCBI): domain Eukaryota; kingdom Metazoa; phylum Arthropoda; class Insecta; order Coleoptera; family Pyrochroidae; genus Schizotus; species Schizotus pectinicornis. The sequence goes on along the minus strand of OX638202.1, from coordinate 10,944,035 downwards.
CGTACAGTTAATACTTCTGTGAAACGTTCCATTTATTATTTTCTGAACCCGTGACACATACTGATACCACTTAGATGGATCGTCTATCGCTAATTTTGAAATCACTGAAATTATCGATCGGTTAAAGCGTTCCACTTGTCCATTTGCTCTTGGTAAGCCTGTGGTTATGCTAAAGTGATCGATGTTTTCATCGCTGCAGTAGTCCTTAAATTCTTTTGAAGTGAACGCTGTTCCCTTGTCTGAAATTATATGCTTCGGATTTCCGAATATTGCTTGTTGAAACCTCAGTTTTGTGATTACTTCTTTCGTCGTTGTGAATCGTGTCGGATACAACCAAGCGAATTTGGTGAACGCATCTATTACGCAAAATATGTGATTGTATCTCTTACTTGTAGATTCCAATGGACCGAGATGATCGATGTGATACGTATGTAATGGAATATCCTCTTTAGGAATCGGTTGCAAATAGCCTTCTGATTTGCCGGTCTTTCGATTTGTTAGAATGCAGGCGAAGCAATTAGCAATGCACTTCTCGACTTTGGACTTCAGCTTAGGAATATAAAACTCCTGTTTGACGTTTTCTTTGGTTCGCTTAACAGCGAAGTGACCCTTTTCATGAGCATTTCTTACAACTTCGTTTTGCATCGCTCGGGGTACAACTAGTAGGTGTCGACCATCTTCGAGTTTGTAAAGCATATCATTGTTAATGGTGTAGTTTTCGTATGGACCATGTTTCATTGCTGCTTGAATGGCTCTGATTTCGACATCAATTTTTTGCAGTCTTTGAATCCTTACAGTGATCGAATCAAGTTGTATTGTCATGACTGGATATCGACTTAATGCGTCGACGTGTCGCATTCTTGACCCGCTTCGGTGTGCTCTCATAGTCGAATTCTTCTAACACAAGGGCCCAACGTGCTACTCTCGTTGTTAAATCCTTTTTGCTCATCGCTTTTTCAAATGCAGAGCAATTTGTCAGTATCTTGAATTTTACTCCCAGAAGATAAACTCGAAATTTCTTCGTAGCTTCTATCACTGCGAGTACTTCCCATTCATAACTTGAATAATTTTTCTCAGCTGGCGTCGTCTTCTTACTCATAAAATATACTGGATGCCATTTACTGTCATCGGGACACTTTTGAAGTAGTACTGCTCCATAACCTTCCTTCGATGCGTCTATGTGTACTTCCGTTTCATATTGATAACAATAGATGCGAAGTACAGGTTCTTTGGTTAGAGTCTCCTTTAGGGCCTGGAAGCTTCTGCGTTCTTCGTCGTTGAATTTGAATTCGTTGTTCTTTTTAAGCAAGTCACTTAACGGTCGCGCGATGATCGAGAAATCACAAATAAATTTTCGAAAATATCCTACTAATCCTAGGAAGCTTTGGACATGTTTCAGTGAATTTGGTTCTTTAAACTTCTCAACTGCTATCGTCTTGGACGGGGATGGAGACACAGTTCCTTCCTCGATTACATGTCCTAGAAATTCAACTCTTCGTTTAAGGAAATGACATTTCCTTGGCTGTATAATTAATCCATAATCTCTTGCTGTATCGAGTACTTTCTTCAGTTGCTCAACTCCTTCTTCTTCAGTTTTGGATGGAACTATCAAATCGTCCATATACTTTAGTACAATCCCTTTAGCGCTTAACGGCTGGAAAACGCAAAGTCCGAACGGTACTCTTTTGAATTGATACTGGCCGTTATGTGTGACAAATGAGGTATACTTTCGGCTGCTTTTTTTGACGATCACATGAAAAAATCCATTTTTCAAGTCTAGGGTACTGAATACGCGTACAGGTTTTGTAACTTGTCAAGCTGGTCTTCGATGAGGGGTAGAGGGTTACGATCCTTCTCGATTTTCTTATTTACCGCCCTATAGTCAATAACCATTCTTGTACCGCCGTCTTTTTTCTTTACTAAAACCACTGGGCTTGCATATTCGGATGCGCATGGTTCTATGATGTCATCGTTTATCCATTCCTCAACTTGTTTTTCTACTATGGCTTGTTCAGCCATGGGGAGACGTCTTGGTCGCAGATAAACAGGAACTTCTTTTTTTACTATTATTGACATGCTCACGTTCGTACTTCTTCTTTCTTGGCCCGACTGTTGGTTGATAATCTTTTACAAGTTCTTCTACTTTTTCAAGATTTTCTGGCGTCGCGTTTTGATCAATCTTTATTGCGTCAGTCCAATCTATCGTAACATGCATTAACGCCGCCGTCGTGGTTTTCTTGATCGAGATTCCCTGTTGGTTCATGGTAATTTCTGCTTGATTAAGAATTTCAGATCCAATTACGACTTCCATTTTCATTACATCTTTTGTTACTACATAAACTGTCAGTGGAAATGAGTCATCATCAATTTTAATTTCGCATTGAAAATATCCTAGAGGCTTTACTTGGTTAATTCCAAACCCAGTTAGGATTAGGGTTGTCTGGCGCAAGGCAGGAGAACCTAGGCTTTTATATATGTCCTCTCGAATTATGTTTACCTGGCTGCCTGTATCTATTAACGCACGAAATTTATTATCTTCAATTTTAATTGTCTTATACATGATGTTTATGGCGTTAACCTCAAAGCTGTTAACGTCCGCTGATGTCTTCTGTTTTTCTTCTTTACATTCCGCTGCACGGTGACCAAATAGGTTACATTTAAAACATTTAGCCCCTTTGCTCTTTTGTCGACATTCTGCTGATTTGTGACCTAGTGTTCCGCAATTAAAACATCTTATGTTCGTTTGTTTAGTCTTGGTTTCGAATTTTGTCGTATTCGCGCTTTTAACTTTATCTTTGTTTTGAATACTATTTTTCGGCGTGAGAGTCGTTTTTATAGCGTTTGTGTACGTCTTGATTTTCTCCTTAAACTGCATGAAATTGTTAGCCCCGTACAAAATTATTTTGTTACTTGTTTCGTCAGCTATCCCGTCAATAACGTATTGAATAACGGCATCCTCTTCTATATTGCCACGACTCGCTATTTCTCGCATGTGCAAATAATATTCCTGTACGCTTTCATCCTTCTTCAATTTTCGATCAACTAACATTTTATGCAACTGCGCGCTATTTAACTTTGTGGAAAACTCACCCTTTAACGCCTTTCTCAGTTTCGTCCACGTCGTAATATTTTTTTCTCCTTGGACAAATAATTTCGCAAGTCCTCGTAATGATTTCTTGGCAAAAATCAGCTGTTGTAGTTCGTCCCATTCCAACATTAAAGAAGGATCTTCGAAATCTTCAATCCACTTTTCAATCGGGTAATCGTCATCGCCGCTGAATGGTCGCAGAGAATCTTCAACATCTTTGAAGGTGATTGCAAACCGGTTTCTGTTCGTCATAGACCGTCGTCGTCCTGACACGCTGCCGTCTGATTGTGCGGGAATTTTATCTTCTTCAGTTTTATCTTCTTCAATTTTATCTTCTTCAATTTTATTTTCCTCGTCGTTTTCGTCGTCAGTTTCGTCTTCTGCGTCTTGTTCGAAAGTTAACTCAATCAAACTTTGTATTATTCGTCGTCTTAATTCCTCTTCTGTCCCCGAATAGTCGATACCTAATATGCCACCAATTGCCGTTAAATCGCCCAACGACAAGTTGTTTTTCATATAGTCGTCTTTATCGCTAAATTCTTGGGAACTGTCTTTAAATAGAAATCCTTGGAACTGCCTTATTCGCTGTCGATTTTTTCGATCGCCGTCTTTCTCGAATAGACATTGGTGTAGAGCTTAATCGCAGTGACTGTAGCAACTTTAATTTTATTGAGAATCAACGGGTTTGAGCCTAACGTTTCCATTGTTTTAATTGCGTAATCGTCTTTTTTAGAGTCGTAAAGTTTTTTTTTGCGCGTCAGCCCTTGCAAGCAGTCGACCTTCACAGGTGCACAGGTGCACTAACTTAACTCACTACTTTACTGTTTTCGCGTCGTTTCGATTACAATCGCACTCGCACGTCTTCCTAACACTTTTCGTTTTAACGAATTATCCCGGACGAGCCCCCAAAAATTGTGGGATTCTAGTTAAACAAATATATTAAAAAGATTATTATGGGTTACAGGTTAACAGAATTAACAGAAATAATGTGATTGTCAAATGGAAAGTCCAGGCGGCCGCGCACGTCTTGCCCGCGGTACCCGTTAAAACTGAAAGTCAGTGCCGGGATTCTGTCCCATCCATATCGATGCGAGTGGACTCGTCTCACGACTTGATAGCCAACTCGAACTTCGAGTAGATCGGTATTCCAAAACACTTTCGAGACGTAGACAATACCGGGCGTAGACTTAATTCGTAGCCACCAGAGGGCGAGCAAAAACCAAGATAGTTGCTGTGTTGTGATTGGTTGCTCGTTTTCTCGACCAGAGAGGTAATTTTAAATTTAAGTAGAAGCGCAATTGAATATCCATTAAATAATGAGGTAAACACATGTAACGTTTTATGTCCAACCAAAAGGATTCTAAAAAGCGATGGCCGGACAAAGCAAATAATAAATCTTTTATTTAGCCAAGTATCGGTTATATAAATTAACAAAACATTTAAAAAATGCCATACAAACAACAGAAACAAAAACATTATCTATTAAGTATGTACTTAAAGCCTAAATTAACCTAACTCTAAGTAATGTTTTCTAAGGTTTGATTTGAACATTGACATGGTATTGCACATTTTTATTGCCTTTGGCAAGGTATTACAAATATTTAGACCTTTGAAGAACACCGAATTTGATGGAAACCAGGTGTTCCTCTTATCTAAGGTATCATCTTCCCTATGTCTCGTATTATATCTATGTACATTATTAATGTTTCTTAGTCTATCATTAAAATACGATGGCATTAACCCAGTCTTAATCTTGAATATAAAAATCATGGTTTGGAGTTCTACTAGTTTTTTTTACATTTAACCATTCCAAGCATGCTAACGTATCTTTAATCCTAGTGTACCGGTTCTTCTTCAAAATGATTCCCTCTATTTTGTTACGGATTAAACGCATCTCGTAATTCACGTCTTTTTATTCTCGAGTCTACGTCTCCAGAGTCTATTCTCGAGTTCATGTGATGCGATGATTTTTCGTGTGATGGGGACAGATCCCATCGCACCACGATCACGTGTTGGGTAAAATGTGCGCGCGGCTTGGCGCCACTTTGGACGGATGAGCGCGATTGCCAATTCTACTGTCCAATCCAGAGCAAGGATTTGATGAATTTGAATTTAAATTTTGCACATCCAGAAATTTTTAGACAATCTGTCGGACAAAATATTTGTTTGGCAATCTCATTAATAAATAATAAACATATCAAATTGAATAATAAATATAGTTTTTAATAATTGCACATTTTATTCCATGAAATGTCGCTCAATATTTTGCTGCTGTAGACGGCGAGCGGCAGTTAAATCTGGATTTATTCTCCCATTTACTTCTTGATTAGGTTTGGGCTCATTGTCGAATATACTATCCATACCATCCAGTTATTTCTTGGTAGCTTTTGAACCTTGTGGTTAAACATGAAGAGTTTTACAAAATCTATTTTTCGAAAACAATAATCAAAATTTGACATTTACGTTGAATTCTCAGTTGACAAAAGTGAGTCTTTTTTATCACCTACGAAGTACTTTTATGTTTTAGAACGCCAAAGTCTTTTTCGTTCTAGAACATAAAACAAATATCAAAATAATTTGTCAATTATTCAACCTACATTTATAACTTTATTATTAATTAAACATATAACATGCTTCTTCTGGTAAACGCTCTTCTTCGCTTTCCCAGCTCATTTTGAATAATTATACACTATTGGAACACGAATTTGAATAAATATTAATAGAACTAATTTTTAAAACAACCGATTTTTATTGTTTTATTTTGTCGCTACCATTACGATAGACACTGCACCTAAACTGTCTGGATTTAAACACGGTTCAAACAATTTCAAATAATAATGAATTGTTGTTTAAAACAAAATTGTCTTGTTGTATTGCAGTTTTCGAAAAAATCTTGTTTGTATCTTGAACGCAAAATGCTTTTGCGTTCTTGAATGGATATTTCTTGAACGCAAATGTGGCATTTCGTGCGATCGGTAGCTTCACATGAAAATACCATGGGATGTCAAGTTCCAATGAAAAACGGGCGATGAGATGATCGCATGAACTGGACAATAGGGTTTTTTGGTCGGTCATGCGCAAACGTCAAATTTTGATAATCTCCGCCCACAGTTCTCATGAGAACGGCATCAGATCACACGAACTCGAGAATCGACCCCCTATGCGATGTTGCCACGTACCAAACCCGGACCGGAACCCACACATATTTTTATTTTTTATTTTTTTCTTAAGTCTAGACTTAAAATTAACTTATTTGTATGTGCCTATCTATTAATTTTAAAACATACATTATTGCAGCTTAGCTAAGCGTAAAAGCAAATATTGAATTTTTAAACATTATTTTTTTCTTCCAATTGAAACTGCACTACGACAATAACATAAGTGATACTGATATCCAAAATAGTTAGAAGGGTTCTTTTGTTTAGTTCAAAAACTCCTGCAGCTGTAATTTTATTTATATTTCTTTCTGCGTAGTTCGCCCAACAGAACAGTTCTTTTGCATGAGTAGATTCTTTGAAGTAACGTTCCTCCAACCTACGACATGTCAATACAAGCCGTCTGCTTTCTTTTTCAACATCTTCGCACGACAGGATCGTCAGAATAGTTGAGACCTTAAAAATTTTAGTACATACACCATAATTTTTGTTTCAAGTGATAATAACTAACTTACGAGGCAATGATTCAGATGCACCAGATAACTAACAACGTATATCATACTCGACTGTTCATAAATATCTACTAATAGAACGATATCAATTATAATTTCTAAAATTGCCCCGCCTGAAATTAAAATTAACGAGCAACCAAAAATATTGTTGAGTGCACAAATAGCTTCTCGTAATACTTCCGAACTTGCTCCTACTTTTCGAATGTTTGTAATAGATGTATCTTGTAAAAGTAAATTACGTAAGTCGTGGAAACGGTGATTTAAAATAGTTGTGATTTGGCATAAAGAAAGTTTAGTGAGAAAATCGTTACATTGGCAAAATAAGTAAAAAAAATTTGGAAACCTGGAATTCAAAACGAAAAAGCAAAGATACACATAAAGAAATACAAAAGAAGCAAAAGTAATATTGAGCAATGCCAAATTAAAATTAATGATTCCAAAATGTTTCAACTTTATTTTGGAATTATTCAACATTTTGTCAAGAATTTGAAAGGTGTTGGTTAATTTTATCCACGAATCTTGGTAGTAGAAATTGGTAGTAAAAACAATTGCAATTAATTCCAATGCCAAAAAGATCCATCTTATAATAATGCAAATGTTTGTGTAAATATTGAATCTACCAAAAGCACTACTAAAGTTACTTGCAAAGAAGCTAATTGCTAATAATATCAACAAAATTAAGCCTAGGGCTTGACATTTATCTTGAATTCGATGTTTTATAGTGAAGTCCTTAAAGCTGTATGATGGTGTAACTCCCAGAATGCGACCAACGCAGAAAATAAATTGCAACATTCGTAAATCTTTTCTTTGAGGAACTCGCGACATTTTTACTGTCTAAGTATTATGAACCTTAATGCTTAAGTTCTATTAGTGATATGCAGTTGTAACTATAGCCAACGTTTGTTATTACTAGAAAAGGAGACATTAATATTGTGGATTTTGGTATACCTACTCACAAGTGATTTACAGCATACCTATTATAAATCTAATATTCACGACTATTGAATTGAAAATTCAAAACAGCATGTGTTGGACAGTCACATGATTGAATACGTTCACTTTTAATATACCTATGTAGGTATCTGCCATATCGATAACTTTCAAGTAATAATTACCGCATTGTCGACATGTTATTCCATTTTTCTTTTAAAGTCCGCCATTAACTTCACTAAGTACTTTTACTTTTATAATTGTTTCAAAAAAATTAAATAGAAACGTAGGTATAAGTACCTTATTGCAAAATAACATCATTCTGGAATAATTAAAAAGCAAAATAGTAAAAAAGAGTTTATTCGCCCTTTTTTTCTCTTGGTTAAAAATGGGCCCATTTTTAACCTCGAAAAATGAAAGATTGCGAATAAAACAGTATACAAACCTCGGTGGAAATTTCTTTTTGTTTCGAGCATTAGCTCACCTCGGCCCTAAGGGCCTCGGTAAGCTATCTTAGCTCTCGACAGAAAGGAAACATTAGGGAGAGCCTTCTTGGGATGCTGGGGGACTCTGCGCGATTAATCGCGGGAGTCCACCAAGAGCAATCTCAGGCCAGAAGACAAATGTTGAAGGGTCTTCTGAACAGGGACCTGTCTGACACCCTAACAGAGGTCGAAGAGGATGGCTGGTTGTTCGGCGATAGCTTGTCCGAGCGGCTGAAGACGGCCAAGTCGCTTGATAAGGCCTCGGCCGATCTGAAGAGAGTACTCCTCAAACCAAGGGAGAACAAGACCACTCCCTCGAGTCCGTCGGGAAACTTCAGGGGTCTATCTCGTTTTGTTCAATGAGCGCCGCGGCGGGAAGGACCTCGATACCAGACCGGGGCGGGCCAGAAGAAGACGAACCAGAAGCCGTACTTTCGGTAGCAACAGGACTCGCGGAGAGATTCGAAGTCGACGACGTCGCAGCGGGATGCCCCCAAACGGCATCAGCGTTATGCGGGTAGGCTATGCTATTTTGTGGATCGCTGGCTAAGGATTACCTCGGATCCACAGGTCTTGTCGCACATTAGCGGCGTTAAAATACCTTTCGCTGGGAAAGTTTTTCAACGTCACGCTCATACCTCATACGAACCCAGCCTGGTCCGGCACAGAGTTGCATTATCTCAGCACCTCAATAGCAAATTTGTTAGAAATTGGAGCTGTCTCTAAGTGCACCTCTTGTAAGGGGCAGTTTATTTCTAATATTTTTCTTGTACCTACGAAAGCCAGACGGGTCCCTGCGGTTCATAGTAAACCTTAAAAACCTCAACGCTTTCATACCTACAGAACATTTCAAGCTGGAGAATAAGTGCACTGCTATGCGATTATTAAGACCGGGGTGCTTCATGGCCAAGTTAGACTTAAAGGACGCATATTTCCTAGTCCCTATCTATGGGCCGCATAGGGAGTATCTTCATTTTGCGTTTCAAGCACAACTTTACGAATTTAATTGTTTGTGCTTTGGTCTTAATGTCGCTCCTCAGATTTTTACGAAAATAATGAAACCTGTCGTTTCATATCTCAAAGCGCAGGGCTTCCTTTCGGTAATTTATTTGGACGATTTTTGCTTTTTGGCAAAAATAAGGAGGAGTGCGCTCGAAATGTTCGAGCTACGGTTTTCTTACTAGAAAAATTGGGTTTTATCATTAATTTTACGAAAAGTTGCTTGGTTCCCTCCACTGTCTGTGAGTTTCTAGGGTTTACTTTTGACTCCTTGGGTATGTCTATTGGTATACCAGCTAAGAAGCAAGCAAGCACCAAGATTTTGATTGCAAGATTCTTTTCTCCCTCTTCATGCTCTATTCGCGACTTTACACACCTGGTAGATGTTTTAGTGTCGCTCTGTCCAGGCACACGATATAGTCTAGTGCATACAAAACGATTGGAAAGAGCAAAATATCTGGCGGTTCAGCGGTCCCAGGGAGATTACGACAAGCATATGTCAATCCCGTCTGAAGTGAAGGAAGACTTGCTTTGGTGGAGAAACAACCTTGAAAATTCGATATGCCCTATTAGACGTTTTCACTTTTCAATGACAATCTTTACGAACGCGTCCTTGACCGGCTGGGGAGCAGTTAGTGGTTCAAAGAGGATTAGTGGTCGTTGGACTAAGTCCGAAAGAGCTGCTTGCAGTTCTTCTTGGTCTAAAGTGCCTAGCTAGCGATCTCTCTGATTGCGAAGTGCTCTTGAGAGTTGACAACACGACCGCAATCTCATACGTTAACCGCATGGGCGGTGTGCACTTCCGCGATCAAAGTACGGTGGCGCGCGACTTTTGGAAATGGTGTGAATCTCGCAAGATTTGGTTATTTGCTTCTTATATAAAATCCGCAGATAATGTTGAGGCAGACTGTGAGTCACGAAAACTTCCCGCTGAAACCGAATGGTCCCTTTGTGATGCAGCTTTTCAGAAGATAGTTTCTAGTTTTGAGGGGCCTGACATTGATTTGTTTGCTAGCCGCAGTAACACAAAATGTTTGAAATTTGTTTTTTGGGGTCCGGATCCGGATTCATTCGCGATCGACTCTTTCACAGTTGAATGGAGCTACTATTTTTTCTACGCTTTTCCACCCTTTATCTTGATTTTACGCGTTCTTCAAAAGATCGTCCATGACCGGGCGGAGGGTATATTAGTTTTACTATATTGGTCATCGCAGCCGTGGTACCTTATGTTTTTATCCTTACTTGTTAGCGAGCCTCTAATTTTAGGACCGGATGTTGATTTGTTGTCTCTGCCCGACAGAAAACACCCACTCCGGACCACCCTTTCCTTGGTGACAGGGCGCTTGTCGGGGCGGCTTTCCGCTTAAGAGGCCTTCCAGCCGCTCGGGACCTTATGATGTCTTCAATCACCGATTCGACATGGAAGCAGTACGACGGGGCTTTGCGTAAGTGGTGGCTATTTTGCGCGGAGAAAAAGCTTGTTCCAACGGACCCAACAGTGCCTTTAGTCGTAGAGTTTCTATCTCTATGGTACAAGCAAGGTGCTTCTAATGGCACCCTTAATAGTGCTAGATCGGCAATCGTCCTTTTTGCGCCTGCAGGGTTCTCGGAGGACCCCACCCTTCGTAGGTTTTTCAAAGGGGTGTATAGTTTGAGACCTTCGCTCCCGAGGTACGACACTACTCTTGGGATCCTTCAATCGTACTGGATTACATCAAAACTCTAGACCCTAACGACTCCTTAAGCCTTGATCTGTTGACGGCAAAGCTGGTGACATTGCTGGCTTTGGTTACAGCCCACCGTCTGCAGACTTTGTCGTTAATCAGGTGGTAAACGTTGAAGAGAGTGATGTGGCTCTGTCCATAAAGATCCCTTTGAGAATAAAAACCTCGAAGAGGGGGGCCCTCCAACCCACCCTTTTCTTGCCATTCTTTCGAGCAGATCTCAACATTTGTGCGGCGTCGACGCTCAAGCACTATCTTCTGGTCACGTCTTCTCTTAGGCCGCCTTCATGCGATAGGCTCATTGTTACGCACAAAAAGCCCTACCGCCAGGCGTCAGCGCAAACGATTAGTCGCTGGATCAAGTCGATCCTGGAGGAAAGTGGCTTGGACACGACAATTTTTTCGGCATATAGTACGCGCCATGCCTCAGTTTCGGCCGCCAGTCGCAAAGGTGTAAACTTAGATGTGATCAGAAGAACAGCGGGGTGGTCCCAGAGATCCAAGACCTTTTTTCGTTTTTACAATAGGCTTTTAGCTTCGAATGAATCGAATGTGTCATCGGCGGGTCGGTTGGCAAAGGCCGTGTTATCATAGTCAGCAATGACTAACATGGGAAAAATGGCATAATTTTAAATATCTTTAGTATGTACTTAATAGATATTTTCTTATGTATCCGCACATGTTTCATCCAATGTAGTTGGAATAGTGTTTTATTTCTCGATTTGTTAGTTCCATAAGGTATTGTAAGTAGAATAAAATTTTCCTTTGTGGTAGAAAATTGTGTAAATTACTGCAAAATTACATGGAGGGTGTCGCAACTACCTTTAAACATCTACGTAATGACGTAATGTGATCTTGAGGGCGAGGAGGAAGTATAATTAAAATATCAAACAAACTTACCTTAAGTGAAGTTCGATCTTAATTATACGGACGCCTCGCCGGAAAAAATCACTCCCACTCTTAGCCCGTTCGTCTTGGGGCCCCAGTAGGGTTGCGACACATCGGCTTTAAACTAATGAGGTTGGGGGCGGTGTCGCTAGTGCGGCAGGGTGCACTGGAGAGCGCGCAGTTTGAATTTTCTTTGGGATGTGTGGTAATATCTGACCAGTAGTAGGGGTACTACGTAATGTGATCTTTTCAGGCGAGGCGTCCGTATAATTAAGATCGAACTTCACTTAAGATAAGTTCGTTTGATTTTTTAAAAAATAACGTAAAAATTAAATCAGCGAATTAACAGCCAAATTTTGCCCGTCACAATAATATCGATATACAAGTGTCCCAAAACTCAACGTTATCCCGTGGAGAGCTAATATACCAGCTCAGTGCTGATCAGAATATCATAATAATGACCTTAGTAAAAAGTTATTAGTTTTTGAAATATTAGGACTTTTGTGAATTTAGTGAAAATCTATACCTTACATCAGTTTTTAGAGTGCCAAGACTCCAAATTTTCATATTATAATTTTCTAAATTTTGTTACGTAAACCTGAATAGCCCTGTTATTGATCAAAAGGTAAAGAAACATTACTATTGCCAGATCTTTAAGAACGAAAAAGACATTTTTGACTGATACATGATTTATTTTTTTTAATGCTCTAACTTTGACTCTTCAATATCTCGAAAACTAATAACTTTTTACAAAGGTCATATTATGATATTCTGGTCAGTAATGAGCTGGCCTATCAGCGCTCCACGGGATAACGTAGAGTTTTGGGACACCCTGTATAAAGACTTCACATCAAAAAAATGACATAATATAGAACAAATTCCAATAGAAAATACAAAGGTTTTTTGTAAAAATTAATAGCGAAAAGGTAGCTGGGACTTAACTGGTGCTTGTCTTGCTAGCCTTGTAGACCTGGCTAAGGGACCTGGAGGTCCGTGTCATCGTGACGGAAGTGCTATGACATAGCGAGCCGTAATTAAAGGCTCCAAGCCTGGATGGATCGTTGGTGTGGTCTGGGTGCAATTTACACCCAAAGATGGTTAACTAATGGCACCCAGATTAAGCTACAATCATCATTTCACCCGAACTTATCTATATGTTTTGTTTTATTGATGTTCATATTGATTTCAAAATTCCAGTTATATGCGGAGAGCTTAATCAAACAGCGTCAAATGTCTGAAGGTTTAATACAATAGTGGAACATTGAACAGCCTTATTCTACTGTTTCATAAGGGTGGCAAAGCATAATCTTCGACCGGTTTCTGAAACTGTCTAAAGTTTATTCATAGAATCCAATCAGGTGTTCGTGCGTCTTATCAGTTAAATTCTATTACTATATTTATATTTCAGACTTCTTAAGACTAGGCTTAAAATTAACTTATTTGTATCTAGGTGTCTATTAATTTTAAAACAAACATTATTACAGCTTAGCTAACTTTAACTGCAAGTTTTGAATATTTAAACATGATTTTTTTCTTCCAATTGAAACTGCACTACAACAATAACATAAGTGATAGTGATATCCAAAATAGTTAGAAGGGTTCTTTTGTTTAGTTCAAAAACTCCCGCAGCTGTAATTTTATTAATGTTTCTTTCCGCGTAATTCGCCCAACAGAACAGTTCTTTTGCATGAGTAGATTCTTTGAAGTAACGTTCCTCTAACCTACGACATGTCAATACAAGCCGTCTGCTTTCTTTTTCAACATCTTCGCACGACAAGATCGTCAGAATAGTCGAGACCTTAAAAGTTCAAGTAAATCATAATCTGTAAGATTCAAGCGATAATAACTTACGAGGCAATGATTTAGATGCACCACATTTCTAACAATTTGTAGTATACCCCACTGTTCATAAATGTCTACTAACATGACGATATCATTTATAATTTCTAAAATTGATCCGCCTAAAATTAAAATTAACGAGCAACCAAAAATATTATTTAGTGCACAAATTGCTTCTCGTAATACTTCCGAACTTCTTCCTACTTTTCGAATGTTTGTAATAGATGAATCTTGTAAAAGTAAATTACGTAAGTCGTGGAAACGATGATTTAGAATAGTTGTGATTTGACATATAGAAAGTTTAGTGAGAAAATCGTTACATTGGCAAAATATGTAAAATAAAATTGGAAAACTGTTGGAATTGGAAACGAAAAAGCGATGATAAGCGTAAAGAAATACAAAAGAAGCAAAGGTAATATTGAGCAATGCAAAATTAAAATTAAAGATTCCAAAATTTTTCAACTTTATTTTGGAATTATTCAACATTTTGTCAAGAATTTGAAAGGTGTTGGTTAATTTTATCCACGAATCTTGGTAGAAGAAATTGGTAGTAAAAACAATTGCAATTGATTGCAATGCCAAAAAGAGCCATCTTATAATGATGCAAATGTTTATGTAAATATTTAATCTACCAAAAGCACTACTAAAGTTACTAGCAAAGAAGCTAATTGCTAATAATATCAATAAAATTAAGCCCAGGGCTTGACATTTATCTTGAATTCGATGTTTTATAGTGAAGTCCTTAAAGCTGTATGATGGTGTAACTCCCAGAATGCGACCAACAGAGAAAATAAATTGCAACATTCGTAAATCTTTTCTTTGAGGAACTCGCGACATTTTCACTGTCTAAGTATTATGAATTTTAATACTGAGCTCTATTAGTGATATGCAGTTGTAACTATAGCCAACGTTTGTTATTACTAGAAAAGGAGACAGCAATATTGTAGATTTTGGTGTACCTACTCACAAGTGATTTACAGCATATTATAGATCTAATATTTATGACTATTGAGTATTGAATTGAAAATTCAAAACAGCATGTGTGGGACAGTAACATGATTGAATACGTCCACTTTTAATATACCTATGTAGGTATCTACAATATCGATAACTTTCAAGTAATAATTACCGCATTGTCGACATGTTATTCCATTTTTCTTTTAAAATCCGCCGTTAACTTTATTAAGTACTTTTTATTTTTATAATTGTTTCAAGAAATTAAATAGATACGTAGGTACCTATAGCAAGATAACACCATCGTAGCAAATGCAAAAAATTTGAGGTCTCTAACTTGAGGATAAACGAAAATATGAACTAAAATATAATAATGGATGAATGATTAAGTTTTGATTTAATTTATTTTTAATTCAGGCTACGGCGAATTGCACCACGCCATGGTAACAATAGATGACCATCAAATGATGCTGGTGGACTTTATCTGCATATTTTTATTGTTATTTCCATTTTTTAACTATTATTTGTCTTCCTTTTCTTAAAGATTTCCATGTTTTATCGATCGAGAGAATGGTTTGTGATCCCTTTGAATTCGGATTTGTGTAAGCTTGTCTAAAGTCCTCAAATATTTTATATCGTCGTCAGCTTTTGAATATTTGGTACTCACTTTTTTGCACCCTCTATAAATCCTCATTTTCTCCCATCCGTTCTTAATGAAGTGCTCAACTCCAGAAAGATGGAGCATGCTTCCCGAAGATGGACCCCAAAATATCTCAAGAATGGTTACAACCACTGTGCAATCTATTAAAGCAGCCACGTACAGGCGGCCACGAAAGTAATGGACATATACTTTAAACTCGTTTAGTTTGCACATAGAACAAGCACCGTCACTGAAATTCATATTTATGCTAAGTGAATGAAATAATGGAATTGATCCTTTAGCTTTCGTTTCCCTAGCATGTCATTTGGAGAAAGCATCTAAATTCCTAAAATGTACATTAAATAACTACTGACTTTGCTTCTATTTCTCGGTTGCTTCTTCTTTTTGGTGATGCCAGGGTCAGTCTGGGTGCAATTTACAGCCAAAGATGGTTACCTAATGACGCCCAAATTAACCTACAATCATCATTTCACCCGAACTTATCTATATAGGTACTTTGTTTTATTGAGGTTCATATCGATTTCAAAATTCTAGTAGATGCTGAGGGCTTAATCAAACAGCATCATATACTTGAAAGTTTAATACAATAGTGGGACAGTTAGTTACAACATAAACTGAACATTGATCAACCTTATTCTACTAGTTAACTAGTTGCATAAGTGTGGCAGAGCATGATCTTCGAACGGGTTCTAAAACCGGCTAAAGTTTATTCATACAATCTAATCAGTAAGGTCTTCATACGTCTTGTTAGTTCAATTTTATGACTTTATATTTATATTACATACTTCTTAAGCCTAGACTTAAAATTAACTTATTTGTATCTACGTGTCTATTAATTTTAAAACGAGCATTATTACAACTTAGCTAACTTTAACGTGCTTTAACTGCAAGCTTTGAATATTTAAACATTAATTTTTTCTTCCAATTGAAACTGCACTACAACAATAACATAAGTGATAGTGATATCCAAAATAGTTAGAAGGGTTCTTTTGTTAAGTTCAAAAACTCCCGCAGCTGTAATTTTATTTATGTTTCTTTCCGCGTAATTCGCCCAACAGAACAGTTCTTTTGCATGAGTAGATTCTTTAAAATAACGTTCTTCTAGCATACGACATGTCAACACAAGCCGTCTGCTTTCTTTTTCAACCTCTTCGCACGACAGGATTGTTATAATAGTCGAGATCTTAAAAATCCAAGTAAAACATAATTTATAAATTTCAAGCGATAATAACTTACGAGGCAATGATTCAGATGCACCACATTTCTAACAATTTGTGGCATACTCCACTGTTTATGAATATCCACTAATAAAACAATGTCAACTATAAGTTCTAAAATTGCCCCGACTGAAATTAAAAGTAACGAGCAACCAAAAATATTATTGAGTGCACAAATAGCTTTTCGTAATTCTTCCGAAGTTCTTCCTACTTCCCGAATGTTTCTAATAGAAGCATCTTGTAAAAGTAAATTACGTAAATCATAGAAATGGTGATTTAGAATAGTTGTGATATGACATAAAGATAGTTTGGTGACAAAGTCGTTACTGTAGCAGAGTAAAAAATGGAAAGGCTTTGACTCTGGAAACAAAGAAGCGAGTATAAAAATAAACAAATACAGAAGAAGCAAAAGTAATATTAAGCAATATAAAATTAAAATTAAAGAATCCAAACTTTTTCAACTTTATTTTGGAATTATTCCACATTTTGTCAAAAACTTGAAGGGTGTTTAATAATTCTATCCAAGAATGTTGATAGTTAAAGTTTGTAATCAAGAGAATTATGATTGATTGTACGACTACAAATAAGATTCTTATTCTTATACAAATATATGTGTACATTCTTTTTCTAGAATGAACATCATTATAACTTTGTTTAACATAAACGTGAAATTCAAATAATATTAAAAGCAATATTACTATGGCTCGAAACTTATCTCCTCTTGGGTGAGTTATAGTAGAATTCTTGAAGCTGTATGAAGGTATGACTCCCAAAATGCATCCAATGAAGGTAATAAAATGCAACAATCGCAAATCTTTTCTTCGGACATTTTGCGTCATTTTCACTGTTTGCAATAAAGCTTAGTTCTATTGGTGGTATATTTAAGTATTGTAAATTTACCTCTAACTAACGGTTATTATCACTAACACACATTACATTGTCAATTTTGTATACAAGCGATTATTTATAGTGTATTTTGATACCGTATCAGACATTTATGACTGCTGGTTAGATCGAATTCACATCAGCTTGTGTTAGGTGATTACATGCAGCCACATGATCTATTGTAATATTGACCCATTTGCTATATCGACATGATTGAAATGCATAATTTCTTGATAAACATATGGTTTTAAAGCCGTTGGCGTAAAAACAATTTCAAATTTTATTCAGGGTCATATGGGTGGAGATGACGGAAATTTTCCTAACTTTTTTGTATGTAAACTTCCTCATGCTTTAACTTAAAAACATGAACATTAATTTTATTGAAAGAAATTTCTGTTGAATAATAAGCCATTACATATTATAGTTATTATTATGTGAACTGACAATTTTTGATCAACTCTTTCAAATTACATAATTAATTAGTTTTTAACTTGGTCTAGTATCAGTCACATAATGTTATATTCTCTCCTGTTATGGGGTTGTATTCCTCCTATGGTAGAATTTTTTTAACAACTTCAATATCGCATAAAAGTGTCAGATGCCGACTGAAATCCGCTACAACACGCATATTGTATCGACTGTCCTTACTCATAGCGTTGATTGAGATATTTTTCAATCAACGCTCATAGAGATCGAAACCTACTAAAGCACACCGCGTTGAGAATAACGCGGATAATCTTGTCGTTATCTGCGAGCAATAGAGACCATCGATTCGATAGTACGCTTGTTGTAGCTTGTACATTTTGGCAGTTTCATGCAATCGTGGAGTTGCTAGAAAAATTCTTGGTAGGTATCATAAAATAGCTGGATGTATCATAAGTGTTACACCTTGTATAGTTAAAGTGGCTCGTTTGCAGACAATGATTTATTGATGAAAGCTGGTTCTAGTGTTCTTTATAACATACGCATACAAAGTTATTGATGAATGATTTGTGCTTAGTTTAACTAAAATATAATTTTGTTGATTCGTTGTTAAGGGTTCTTGATTAAATCTCGACGCGTTGTTAACAATGAATTAACTTTAATCATCGTTCGAGAAACCGAGCATTATGGTTATGGAGACACTAATTATTTCACTCATAGTAAATCAACTTTAATTTCCGCTCAACGAAAACAACTAAAAGATAATTTTTCCGTACATACTTCAAAAGTTTGTTGTAGATTATTATAATAAGTTAGGTACTCTTGTCGCTTATCGGTAAAAAAAAAACGAATTTTGAACAATTTATTTATAAAAACGTTGACACCGGGAAGATCTGGTGGTGTCAAGGTTCTCTCGTTTCATAACTAGTTATTAAAAGTAATGATATTATCTACGAGTATCTCTAATAACAAAAATAATGACTTTTTATAACTGAAATTTCATTTTGTACCAGTACTAGAAAAAATTAAATGTCTCAATCTCTCCCACTGATCGTAACATTATAAGTTATGAAATGATTTAAAGAAAAGTTTTACAATATTTAATGCGTAATTCTTCATTCAGTTTTGATGATATCATACTGTCACACTACCAACGCAGTGCGTCATTAATAGCACACCTAACGCATAATTTTCATCTCTATTTGAACATCAAGCTACAAATGCAGAAGCATTTCCTTGATACCGTTCACTTGAGCTTCAAATTTCAAACTGGAAGCTTCACTAGTTGTTACCAATGGAGTCGCAGTTTTGTAGAAATGATCTGAATTTATTGCAACTGATCTACAAAATTGGCAATATTTTCTGCATGGTGCCTTCTTACAATTTTGAGAAGAAAACAATAGAGCAACCCAAACGCGACAAATATCGAGCTATCATTAGCATCCTACTAATGTTAACAGGATCAATACTTGCTTGCTTCATGTACTCCCAGTTTTTGGCATCACACATTTTGAATTTTGCTGCTATTGGCATGGACTTGAGAATTTATATTTGGATGTTCCAAACAATTTCGATCATAATGCGCTTGAATTTCCAAAAAAGAAGAAACTGGTTAAAACTGAACAATAATTTATTGTTAATTGATTCAAAACTAAAAATCTTCAAAAAGCAACAAGAATCTCTTCATTGCTTCTATTTCCTGGTAATTTCTTTCAACGCAGCGGTTGTCGGTTTTATTATTTATAGTTATTATTGCATTTCCGAAAGCAGTTTTGCAATGTACTTAAATAGGTGTTTCTTCAACGTGTCCATGTATTATGATATTGTTCTCAAGATAACAATGTTTTACACCATCTTAGCGCTGAAACACCGCTACCAAGATCTTGGCCAAATGGCAGAGACTATTTCTATTTCTAGTGTTCGTGAGGTAGGAATTATCTCAAGAATTTTGAGAGATACGGTTGAGGCCTTTAACGAATCCTTTGGTGTTTCCCTGATTTACTTTTTAAACAAGGAGATTTTCCAATTGTTAATGACTGTTGGTTATATAACAACGGCAATCAAAGAAAACTCTGGGATCGTTTCGCAAAGATTCATTATAGATATGGTGGAAATCAGTTACTCCTTAGTAAGTCATATTTGTTTTAAAAATATATTTTCACTTAACATATCATTCAAGCTATCCACGGCTATAGTGATTATGGCATGTGACCGAGTTGGATTAGAAAGTGGCGCGGTGATTTTGATTTGCCACAAGAGACAAGAACATTACCATGCTAATTCTGTTGAGCGAGGAGAATTGCTTCGTTTGGGTGATTGCGTGGAAAGGAATTTAATAAAATTTACAGCTGATGATTTTCTCGATATTGACAGAAAAACTTTACTTACTATTTGTGCAACAACAACAACTTACGTAATAGTTATGTTGCAGTTTCAGATGCAATAATCAGCAAAATGGGGCCTAATTAACGCATCAAGAAGTTTAAAAATCAAGACCCAATTTACACTTTCACAGTTTTCTGAAGTTCCACGGTTGAAATGCTGTGCTAACAATTAGTTTTTTGTAATAATAATGATATACACATGTTTGGTCTCATTCACCGTCATGTGGCTACTCCACCTTTACAACTAGAAAATAAACTATCAAGAATTAAATTTTTAGTACTAACATTTATTTCACAAATCGGCGTTGCTCCGCGTTGCATGTATCAATAAAATCTTTTCTATTTTGAACCGCAATGCAAGTTATAACAATTATTATGTTTTACTAGTTCATTATTGTTTAATAATGGCTTGGAAGCGAGATACATTAAGCTATAAGAGCTGAATGCTGGCGGTTGGTTTAATAAATTAAACAGTCTTAATATTAAAAAATTAAATTTGATTGCTGAAAAACTAAGCCTAAAGGTAGAACAGCATAGTAAAAAAATAGATCTAATGAATTGAATTTCAGATAATGTAAACAATGAGAATTTAAATACATTTCTCAACGAAATTAAATCGCCAAGATTAAAAGTATTATTAGAGGAATCCATGTCAAAAACGGAGTTGACTCATAATAAATTCGAACAAAGTCCTCATAAACGTAATGAATCAATAAAAGACCTAAGAAAAATGGCCACAGAAAAGAATATCAAAGGTTACTCAAAAATGAAGGAGGCAAAAAATTGGTGAGCAACCCTCTGCAATGAAGCCTTTTGCATTTGAAGATAGTTATTTTACAGAGTTTTCAATAAAAACTTAATTTTGAAATAAATTTAAAATTAATTATTTACAGTTTCCAACTTTACGCAGGCAGTATAGTACCCTATTCAATTATTTTTATTATACAATTATTATAAAAAACTAAATCGAGTTTCTAGTGTGTTAATCTTAACTCTAAAAGCCAAAGTTCGGTTTGTGTTGTGCGTTGTGCTTTCAGTTATGATTTTTGTTATGTACCAATTTATAATTAATTAAATAAATATCTTATTAATAGAATAATTCCATCATTCTCATTTTGCTATCATCGTCAAACACATAATTATATCTATTATTTTGTTCTTTCAAAGAAGTATATTTAAGTTAGAATAAGAAATTTATTATTTCATTTTCTTTGGGTCAGCCCTTGTTATCATTTACAAACACTGATAATTGTGTTATTTATTTTCTTTGTATGACAATCATATTTAAACGCGTTCATCTCCATACTACCAGAACTGTTCGTATTTGTACTGTTTGTATTTTAAATTATTAATAAACGAAAAGTCAGTTATTGAAGACAGAAATTCATAACAGAAGTCGTTGAATTCCAGGCTAAAATTGATATTATTCTATCAATTTCATTTTTGTGATTTTTATTTTTATGAATTTGAGGTAAGTAATACCACTAAATAAAATATTATCCTAAATTAATTGGAATTTTTATTTGTTAGCCTCCTTTTAAATCAACTCTTTTCTGTATTTGCTTATCATTTACGATAGCACCATAGAGCAAAAACGTTTTGGAGTAAAAAGTTTACGCATAGAAGAACTTCGATTATTTCAGTTGGCTCTTAAACATATACGGGTTAATATGTCCTTCAGTACAAAGGCCACGATCTTCATCAATTCCGAATACGTGGAAAAAAGTGTTACAGCGTGGAAGAGAAAACTCACGATTACACCGTTGCTTCTAAACATAAACAATTACAAACTGCCCAGACAGCCACCATTATTGACAGGAGAAACAGCGATCCTAGTACATATTGCCGATTGTCTAAATATTACCATCATATTTGAAACCATAGAAGAAAGAATGCGTTTTACACAAGCTTTGGGTGACTTGAATCCATTGTAAGATTGGTTTATAACAGTTCTTATTTTATATTGTTTTATTTTTGCAATTCTAGATCCAATTCCGGTGATTCAGAAAACGATTGATGAAAACCTGAATAATTGTGCTTAAAATTTTGCTTAATAAAATGTCTAAAAAATGTTTGAATGTTTTAATGAATAGACTTATAGGTATACAGGGTGTTAGGAAAAAGCCTTAATAAACTAGCTTTAACGTCGTTTCTGAACTGACTTCATCAGACTTTATATAGTTGTGAAACTAATTTAAAAGTAGGGTAAAATTGACATTTTAACTTTATTTTTTAACAAACTTTAAAAACAATTTATTAATAAATACCTACACCGATTTTACAGCAGGGTGTTTTACCCGGCCGGAAGAAACTATCAATTTTCTTTTAAAATCGTTATCTACATGAGGTTGTATCTCCCACAGGACAGAATTCTTGAAATATCTACTTTTTAAATATACCTTTAAAATTAGAGCAAAATTTTTGAAAAATGTAAATATTTAAAACAAAGCAAAATGCTTAAAGAGACAAAGTGTTCTGAAGGGGCCTTAATGTTTTATACCGGCTTTATTGAATAAAAGGCATATGGATTATAATGGATAATGATGTGAACAAAAGGAAAATAAACATTATTACTGCTGTTATGTCACTGCAGAGGGTTGCTTGTCCGCATGATTGCATGAGATTAGTCACAAAACCATTAAGATATTTTTTAATATGGAATCTGTTGCAAACTATAACACTTTCATTTCCCGTTTTTACCTTATAAGATCTAGGACTATTACAAATTTGAATGATTTTAGCCGGAGTCCATACATTGGCATTTAAATCTTTAATAACTACAGAATCTCCAACTTTAAACTCTTTTTTTTATTTAACCGTCATGTCATAATTTTGTTTGACCTTTTTGGCTATAGCTAACATTTGATCACATTTGATCTTACATGAATTGCACATGGTTTTCAATTGCCATATTTTTGTTCGGCCAATAGAAGCATTGTCTAACACGATATTTAGTTTTGACAATTCCAAGTTATTAATGTTTGTGGGGCAACAATTTTCCCATTAAACAATAAAAGATTGTTGTTAAAAAACAGGTTATTTCGAAGTTTAAACATCCTTTTTACACACGGGTTATTACAATTTTTTACAACAAAGTTTTTCCAATCATAGTTAATATAGCATCTTTACTAGTTTCAGTCTTTAATTTGTTCAAAAATTCATTTTCGTCATTATATTTACAAGTGGCTTATGATCAGTCTGAACTAACACTTCATGGCCGTAAATGAATTGATAAAATTTTTCACAAGCAAATACTATACCTAGTAGTTCTTTTTCAATAATCGGGTAATTTAATTCTGCGCTTGACAAACTCCTCGATGCAAAAGCTACTGGTTGATTATCTTGTAATAAGCAGCATCCTATACCATACTGACTGGCATCAGTTTGTATTACAATTTTCTCAGTAGAATTAAAAAAAATTAGTGTGGGCGCCTCCATCACACTTGATTTCATCAAGGCTGCTTGCCAGACCAAATAGAAGTCTATTAAACTTAAATCTTCCCAAAGGCGAATTAAACGTATAGTAATATGAAAACTTTTCTGATAGTTCAATCTGATGAAAACCATCTTTCATATCCAGTGCAGAAAGAATTCTCTTACCGGATAGTTTCGAAGTAGGCTTTTTAATTGTTGGGATTGCACTAGGGTTTAGACAAATTCGAATCGACCCATTTTTTATCGACGATGATTAGGTCGTTAACCCAATCAGTTGGTTCTGTAACTCGTGCAATAACTCTTTGCTCTTTCATTTTCTTGAAAGCTGGTTTCAATTATTCGATAATTACTCGTGGAAATCGACGCACAGGTTTAACTGTCGGTGTTGCTGAGTCTTTCAATTTAACGTCATACTTGTAAGGAAGTTTTCTTAGTCCCTCAAATACAATTTTGTTTTTAGTAATGTAATCACCTTTGTTACTTACTTTCTCTAATTCAAAAACCGTCTTTATCAAATTTAACTTGATTGAGGTCGATCTTCCAAGTATTGGTTTTGAAATCACATCTGCAATTACAAATTTCAACACAGCTTTTCGGTTTCTTGGATTGCAGCTTAAGTCGATAAATCCACAGGTTTCGAGAACTCTTCCGCCATAACCCAAGTAACTTTCCACTAAATGGCCGCAATGAGACTTTTACACACTGTGTGTTGTAGATTCTCAATGGAATTACATTCACGTCACCTTCACTATCCAATTTAAAATTGATGTCTGCACCATTAACGTTAACTATGTGATACCAATCGTCACTGGATTCAACTTTTCCAATACTGCACACATTTGCTTTGAGTGTCACTTCATTTTGAAAGTAAAAATTTTTGTCTTCTTGCTGGTCTTTGTCTTCTTTTTTATCTTTAACTTCATAGACTTTCTATTTCTTCTTAAAGTTGTTGGTTTGTTACACTTGCTTCGATGCACTCTTTTTGTTTTTATTATAGCAACACGATGCAAAATAGTTGTATCTCTGACATGAATTGCACTTTTTGCCATACGTCGGGCATTTCCTTCCTTGATGATTCAGTCCACACTTCTTACAGTTGAACAGGGTTATATCCTTCACACTTCCAATGAGGGACTTTTCACCTTGTAAATCCTTTACTTGAGTTTTACTCAACTCAGCTGCTCTACAGAGTCGCACCTTCATTTTGAACTCTACTCCAAAATTTAAATCTGTTGAATACTGTCGACTTCTTGGGCACACAGTAGGCTTGAAATGCTTCTAATACCGTTTTCAATGTTAGGTTTTCTTCATTTAGCCCTAAAGTTCCATAAATTTGTCGACCTTCACTTCCAATTACATTTAGGAGCATAGCAATTTTTACATCTTCTTTTTTCTTATCGTATTCGGTTGCCTTCATAAAAATCTTAAATTTTTGGTAAAATATTTGACACTTTTCCACAACGTTACCATTAAATTGCACGAGGCGCTGTAAATCTCTCCATGTTTAGTTACTTCTGTTTTTCTTTAACCACTTGTAGGTTATCTTCTACTAAGGAAAATCAATCCAATCAATCGCTCAAACTTTTTCGATCGGCGTTACACTAGGTTTTTACACCTGACACCATGTTTTATACCGATGTTATTGAATAAAAGGCATATGGATTATAATGGATAATAATGTGAACAAAAGGAAGATAAACAGTATTACTGCTGTTATGTCACTGCAGAGAGTTGCTGTCCGCTGCCAACCTGACACACCGAAAGGCACTACAACACACTTACTTGTATTATTCTTTATACAGCAAGATCTTCCAGCTTTCAGTATAGGACATACTCTGGGAGTCTTCCATGTGTCAGAAAATCTGCAACACTTAATGGACAAGTTGAAACCCCTTTGCAAGGGACCGGCCAAACAAAGGCCACAATTTAAGAATGGCGGAACCTGATAACACCCCGAGGTCAAGGCATTATGGAGAAAACGTAGGGAATTGAGAAAAAGAGAAAGTTTTTAACAGTTTATCTCTCAAAGAACAGCCACTGACATCGCTTTCCAAAAACTTACCACACTTATCGTAAGTATTGTTGTTTTCCATAATTTCACTCTTTTTCCTCTTATTATCTACCTTCTTAACTATCTTTAGCATCATTCCTTTTTCCTAGTCTTCTTCACTAAGTACGTTACCCTCTGACCCTCTTGGTAATTTCTATATATTCTCTCTACTTTTTATGTCTTTATCCAAATCTACTTTGCAAAACACACGATCAACATCCGAGTTTTCTACAAATAGTCCGAATATCAAATATCCATATACGAATAACGTACCCGGAGTAATAAAATCTAGCCCCAATGCGTATGTGCATAATGAGAAATTTCACAACACGTTGTGGGTATAAATTTCTGCTGTTTCCGTTGGTCGAATTCGGCAATTTATTGATGTAGTTCTGAAGTACAATAAAGCGTAGGAATGAAAGCTTTAATTTGATTTTTTTCTTTAAATTACCATTATAGTTACCATTCCTATTATTAAAGTAACTAAAGCTATAAGCAGAGACAAAAGGTATTATTTATTTTCTACTACAGAATGTAATTGTCCAGCAATAACAACAAAGTGCATTATTTTGAATTTTAGAAGTATTTTCCTAGAACCTTGAATCTTAAGATATACCGGGTGTTCCAGCGCTACCGGGTCATATGGAAATAGTTAAATAGCATGACAAATTATATTTTGCTAAATAATATCTTTCCGGGTGAAATTACGTAAAAAATAAAACTGTGAGAGGAGTTACTAAATAGAGAGGCAAGTTAACTTGTAAAATTGATTGTAAATTACGATTTGAAAACTTGTAAGAAATACTATATGAAACTACTTGTGTATTGCTTACAAGTCAAATCGTAATTTATAATAAATTTTACAAGTTACCATGCCCTCTATTTAGTACTCTCTCTCCAAGCCCTCCTAAGTTTCAGTTTTTACTTAATTTCACCTAAGAAGTGAAATATAATTTGCCGTGCTATTTACCTATGATCCGGTAGCGCTGGGGCACCCGGTATACCTACTATTGTACTATACATATAATACTATTACATCTTATTAAATCTTAAACTGCAACACTACAATAACGTAAGTAACAGTAATCTCAAAAATTGTTAACAGAGTCTTTCTGTTTAGATCCAAAAATCCAGCAGCAGTAAACTTGACCGAATTTCTCTCGATATAGTTTGTCAAATAAAATAGTTCTTTTAGGTGAACCGGCAACTGGTAACGTACTTGAACTTTTCGACACAACGTTTCCAGATTCTCTCTTTCTCTTTCAACGCTGTCAATAGATAGAATAATCACAATATTCGGAACCTTAAAATATCGATCAGATTTAAATTTACAAGAAGCACAGCATACCCACAAGTAAATAAAAGCTGTTGCTGATCACTTTCAAGATAGACCACCAAGTAATCACACCTAAACCACTTGCAAAGAAGACAACAGTGTTTAAAAGTAACAAAGTTATCTCTCCTATTGTTAGCAGCAAGGCTAATCCAAATATGATGTTACAAGCGCTAATTATTTCGCGTAGTAGTCGCGAAATAATTGCAACGTCTCGAAGTGTAGAAATAGAGTTATGTTGTTCTAATACAACCCTGTTTAAGTCAAAATAACGCTGCTTTAAGGCCATTGTGTTAAAATATAGCATTACTTTCACACATAAGTCGTAAAATGCGTTAGTGTTTATAAGAGACCAGTCATACCAAGTAGTGATTTTATAACTCACACTTCCAACCATACGAACCAGAAATAATAGAAGAAACACACCAAAAACAAAATATTTGTTGAAGGAAAAATCAGTTTTTCCGGTATTTGACTTTTGCAGTTTATTATCGATGATTTGAAAATTATTATTTAACATTACCCAGCTATCCTGGCAAAAAAAATTTGTTAGAAGAATAGCCAAGACTGATTTGATTACTATGATGACCCATCCGACAACTAGACCAATATGAGTGGAAAGTGGGAAAGACGTCCAATTGATCATCTCGTAAAATTTGAAAAATAATCCACATAACAAAAAAAATATTAAAATGACGGCTCGAATTTGGTCTCGTTTTGGGTGTATTATTGAAAAATTCTTAAATCTGTACGAAGGACATACACCGAAAACTTCACAGATTTTATAAATTACTTGCAAGAATTTTAAGTCATTTCTAAGAAGATACGACATATTTTTGTCAGTTAGAGTGCTGCTGAAGTTACATGGAATATTTTTATTTTCACGTCGAAGAAGCTTTTGCCTATTTATTTTTATAGCAGTGATGTGGGGCAACGCTGTAGATCATTTATTATACTACCCCTCAATGTGACATCAAGCGACTATTATTATTTTGATTTCAGTTAAGATAAGAATTGCTAAACTATTTTCAAGTACAATTTGTTAAAAAAATTCTACGCTCTAGTGACCTGAATTTCTTGTTACGAAGTACCTATTGTACTTACAAATTGAAAAACTATTGATCCAAGCGACCAATACATATACAGGATAATTCATAGTGAGTGGTATCTTAGAAGAGAAGTATCTCGGAAAGGGAAAAAGTTACTAACCTGAAAGTTTGGTCATAGTCCTAGCGAAGTAGGATCTTATCTTGACTTATCTCATCAAATGTTAAGATTTAAATTAAATTGTTTAAAATGTTGTCCATCAACATTTCAGCATTCTTATAATTTACTGAGGCTAAAGTCAAAGCCTCTTGCAAGTCGGTCTTATTGAATTTTCTTCGCTAAAATAAGATATGCCAAATATCTAAAGAATCATACATTTTAGGTATAGGAACATCATACATTATTAGAGGCGTATTACGTTTCTCTACCAATTGATGTATGTAATTAGGTATCACACCATTTAAAAAAATTGCCTTTTAACTGTTTTTGTGAGATCGACGTATGTCGTTTATTAGAAACTTTACTGTTCAATATTTTGAAAATGTTATGAAACATTATTTCCAACATTATTTCTCACCTACATAAAAAATTCAACATGTTTTTGTCAACTGTTGCTGAGATTTTAATTTTTTAGCTAAATCACTTTTATGTCAAATTTTTCAGAAAAATTTTATTATCTCGAAAAGTACTGATTTTAGATATAGGACCTTATTATCAAAATGATGTTTAAAATTGTTTATAGAATCCAGAAAAAACTTAAAAATTGGAACATTCTATTTAAAATAACAAAGTTGATGTTAACTTCCGGTATAAGCGGAAGTGCCACCATTTTGAAAATATTTTCAGTGAATAGATCCTACCTCGCTAGAACTATGACCAAACTTTCAGGTCAATAACTTTTTCCCTTCTAGAGGTACTTCTAAGGTACCACTTACCCTGTATATTAATAAAAATTAAAATAACAGTTTTCGACATATTTTAAGAGTGATATGACAAAGGGATAAGCCACTAATATTTTCAATTTTATCATGACTTAAATACAAGGAAGAGAGAAAAATGCTAGAAAAGTGAGACAGAATGAATGCAAGCAATAATTAAGTTAGGTTATGAAAAAAAAATTTCAGATTGCACGCAGAGAAACCATTTGAAAAAATTAAGTTTAAGTGGATACTTCCTGCACGAGGACTATTATTAACTTAATGCCTGCGTGCAATTCAAAGTTGTGTGTATACCCTGTTAGGTACAGCTTGGAGAAAATGTTTTGTCGTATTGGGCGGCATTAGGGACTGCACGATTAGTTTGGGCGACTGTCCGGATTGTCCTGTTGGCTTATTTTGAACCCTTGGAGGGAGACTAGCCCGAAATTGTTTGCTTGAGTCTGCACAAGGAGATTCCCTGCTAGCCTCCCTCTAAGGGTTCAATGTAATATAAGCAACACGACAGTCGCCCAATCTAGTCGTGCGGCCCGCAATGCCGCCCGATACGACAAAACATTTTCTCCAAGCTGTACCTTATAGTTGCTCCTTCCAAATAAACTAAAATCTAAGTCGCGTGTTTTTTAATTTGTATTTTAAAAAATTAGAAATATCTATATCTTAACCAAACTTGAAAATTGCGGCTGAGTTCTAAATTTTTTTTTTTATAATAATTCCCTTAGCAATAAGCAGGTATGCAACACAATATGCATTCCTATTATGTAGGTAGAGTACCTATTATTAGAGTCTAGCTAGCTATTACGTCTAACAGTGGTCCAACTTTGGGAATTTTTGGATGATACTTGTTAATTCTAAGGGAATTATATATATTATATTATTATTATAGTATACAAGTTGTCCATTTTCCGAGTGCCATCATGAGGCTCAGATGTTATAAGTGGTGCATACCCCCTAACTCTCCTAACTCCACAAGCTACTGGTTCTCGACAATTATTTTATTCTACAGCGTCGTAGCCGTGAACAGAAATAGTAGATTGTTCTATAAGTTAAGAAAAGTGGTTCTTTTCCAGTGAGTGTAAAAGTTTCAATTCACGAGCGAGCGCAGCTTGCGAGGTGATTAAAATTACACAAACAAGAAAAAAATCACTTTTTTAATGTCTTGAACATGCTATTTTTTCGTGTATTTGACCAAAAGGACTAAAATGTAAAAATGAAGAAAAATCAATTGATTGATCAAGATGTCATATTTTCCCAACATGGTAGCAAAACAGGAGAACGATGTTCTTAGTAAATAAATTTTTCACTCAAAATCGTGAAGAAAAGTGTTGCTAACTGAAATCGGGAAGAAAAGTGTTGCTAACGATCAAAGTCACACTTTTCTTTACGATTTTGAATTGAACAATGTACTACATTTCTATCAAATACACGAAAAAATATTTTATTTAACAATTACAGAGTACTAATAATTACCTTTGCTTCACTTTATTTTTTATTTGGTTGAGTAGGTTTACGTTCATTTTAAGGAAAATTAACACACAACTATTATTTATTACTATTATTATTA
Organism: Schizotus pectinicornis; assembly: GCA_951805265.1. Classification (NCBI taxonomy): domain Eukaryota; kingdom Metazoa; phylum Arthropoda; class Insecta; order Coleoptera; family Pyrochroidae; genus Schizotus; species Schizotus pectinicornis. The sequence goes on along the minus strand of OX638202.1, from coordinate 10,913,527 downwards.
TATTATTATTTTCATTATTTTAAACGTGTCACTGACTGAAAATGCATTAAAATTTGCGCAAAATATATCTTAACGGCGCCTGCTTCAAACCGTTCGTAAACATTGAGCCGTAACAGAATTGTCGTTAGTAAACAGGCCGGTACGCAGTTAGTGAATGGCAAATGTCGTTCATAAACAACTTCCATGTTACAATAACAGGAAAATGTTTAGTAACGACCCCTGTTCACGAACATGTCAGATAGAGAATACCTATCCATGTTACTTAACGACAAATGTCTGGTAACAGCGCTGTTATGAGATACAGAATCGACCTGATAAAGCCTGAACAAGGGATATTCAACCTCTTTGCCTGTAAGTAAAACATTGTACATCATCTCGAGTCCAAGAATAAAGCAATCCTGTGTAAGTGTTAAGTGTTAGTTTTATTAACGTTCCCAACGACAACAATAACATTACGAGAACTAACCACCTTAAAAATTAATACATCAGAGATACGAAGTCGGTTGAATTAGGGAAAAGTTGTTCATTTTTATACTGAATATTAATCTGAACGAAAATTTTGATTCTCGTTTTAATTTTTTATTTTAAGTAAAAACCATTGGAGCTAGACGTTTTTAACTAAGCCACGTAAAAGCACCTTTTTTCAAAAATTTAATGCTGTCATCGTAAATTCCCATAGCACCCTAGACGCAAAAGCTACAACATCCATCTTTCACAACCTTCACAGAATCCAGAATGGTTTTTGCTTAAAAAAATAAAAACAAGAATAAAAATTTTCAATAATTTCAAAACTAAAAATAACAGGTCAAATTTTTATTCAGATTAATATTCAGCATAAAAATGCGCAACTCTGCCCTAATTTAACCAACTTTGTATCTTGTTTGCCTCTCTCTTTCCTAGTCTTAAAAAAATTCGCCAGTTACTTAAATGTTTCAATGTCCAAATTCTCTTTTGCTTTTGCAATCAAATTTGTTTTTCAACATAAGGAATAATGTAGACCGAATAATTTCAATTTTTTTTTCTAATTTCAATGAGTAAATCATACTCTTTCTCACATTATTTACACTGAAAGCAAATTCATAATTTCTGACTTAATTTGAAATTGCTATCATTAACGTCAGCTCGTTAGTCATTTAATTTGTAATTTTTACTAATTTTTCTTTTCCTTCCTTTACTTTTCTAATAAGATTTATCTCTCTTCTCTATTTCCGCTTATTAGTAGAAGTGATCACTTATTCATTTAAGAAAACTTTTATGTCTGTAGTAGATATTCTACTTCGTTTTGCTGTTATCTGGTCCAATTGTTTGTTATAATTTAAACTAAAATGTTGTTTTAAGTAAAACCCGTGAATCTTACCCCTCATATACAGTTCTCTTGTTGATTTAAACATACCTACCTAAATAATAAAATATTAAACACTGAAATATAGGTACTTGCCCGGTTTCACAAACGAACCTTAACTAATAGTTTATTAACGGTTAATTAACTTTTTTCTATTTTTTTACTACTTTGATTGGCCATAATTCATTGTTGCAATTCGTAAGGTGTTTGATAGACATTAACATTGCAATCTTTCATATTTCTAAAAACCCTTTAAGATCTGATACGTAACGATAGAGACTCCAGCCTTGGATACTTTGAAGAAAGTTAACATGCACGTTAATAAGAACAAAATACAAATGTTTACTTTAACATTAAATAAATAGTCCAATTTGAATTCAGTTTGCTGTAAACTTCATCATGCACCATTCGTTATCGAATGTTCTAAACGATTTGCAAATTTGAAAATACGAATTTGGTGCTTATTGTCGTCCTCTGTTTGACAGTCATGAAATGGGTTATACCCATCTGCCTCACTTTACGCGTTATCTCAATCAACGCGTTACGGTTGCTCGAGATGATGTAGTCCAATTACTCTGCAGAATACCTACTAGAAATGATCTCGCGTCAAACATTATGAATATTGTTTTGAGTTATCATACAGGCGCGCGCGTCATTTCATTAAATTACTGGGTTATTTACTTGCACTTGACTCATTCCATTTCAGTGATGCAGTGATTTAAAATGAGAGAACTAATAATCTCTGCACGTCAAAATGCATACAGTGAGAAAAAAACGCATGTGATAACGAAGACGTTTGCCTTTAGTTTAAAATAAACTTTAATTTTGCTCTTTAAATTACATAGAGCCGGTTTCATATTCAAATTAAAGGTGACTTTAAATTTAATGTCGACAATAACCATAGTTACCTATTGTTACAACAAAGGAAAATGAGCACTTTAAACTTAAAGTTTCTATTAATTGGATTATGAAACCGGGTCATAGTTGTCATAATTATATTTTAAAGCCCTAATAATCCCTATGGTAACTGCGATAAACAAAATGTGTTGTAACAGATTAGGTTGTTATTAAGTTATAAAGATAACAGTAAAATTTGGCAGAAGTATAAAAAAAATTAAATTAGACATTAAAATATAGGTAGTTTTTACGCTAGTTGACCTGATTTCCCTCAAGAGGGCGTCACTTATTCTCTGAAGAGCTTCCCTTTTAAAATCAATATGTTAGCTGCTGGGCCTTGCTTTTCCCCATTGTACGGACTATACATTACACTATATCTACCAGTATTACCTATGCTATGAGTATTACTCTATTTCATTTAAACACAAGTTTCTATGATCAATATCCTTTAATTTTTAACACAACCTGTCGCAACACGGTAAACAATGTAAAGAAAGTGACATTAAATAGTTTGCAAATTTATCTGTTCGTCTTTTTATGGTGAGACTGTGAAGAGTTTGCGCATTCTCTCGACTTACTTTTTATAACCTTCATGTGTTCATAAAATCATAAAATGCAAAATCAAATCGCGATAAGCATATCAAAGCAAGTCAGTGGTTCCCAAAGAACAGGTGCTTCCATCGCGTGCAGCACTAATGCTAATAATGCAGTCGTTGAAGATAACAATAACAATTACCACATCCTATATTATTCAATTTACCCAGTTGCTACCGCTAAATAACGCAAGTATTCTATTCCTCGACTAGTCTTCGCTTTTACGCCAAAACGATAACATATTCTTACAATCTGCAATAAAGGCAAGTACCTACTCGCTTTCCTTGGTCAATTTTGCACAATACCAACATAAAAGTATAATTTATTATTACAGCAAATTTCCAGAAATGCTATTGAGTAATTAAAGCTTAATAGCAACATTGATAGAACGTATCATTTGTAAACAACTGAGCGGAGGGAACGGACGTGTTATCTCTCGTTTTATTCATCACTTCCAACTGGACAATGGAAGATACATCAAAAAAGTTAGTTCCACACATTTCGATAAAGATCGACGATAAGGACATCAAATACGGCGCTATCTGTATATTGAGAGACATCAGGCCCGATTGGCATCCGAATAACATCGAATTCAAGGTATGCGCAAGTGTTGCTAATTATGACTCAAATTTTCCTAAAAAAAATTGTTAAGTAATAACTAATAATGCAAACGTGTTTAATTAAATACCGCGTGTCTAAGCAATTATGGTTGGGTGGTGTCATTAAAATGTTGTAATGTATTCTGATAACGAGTAGTGGTCGTCAACAATATTTGTAAGTGTCAAGAACGTTTGACCTATATTTTTTACGGTTCCAAACGTTTTCAATTGGACTTAAATCCGGTAAATTGATGTCACAAGGGGTTACGATGACAGTTTAATTGACGTGGTTTTATCTCATTTTGGTGGAATAAACAATATGTCTAGCTGTTGACAGATGGGATCACCAACAAGTTGGTGGGTTGCAAAAACAGAGGAGAAGATGTTGCCGAGACTGTCCTAGTTCGGGTTTACGGCAACAAAACCGACCTTCTGATCGATCGCAAGGCCGAGACCAGGTGAGAACTAATCGATGAAGTCGTCTTTTGCATATTTCAACATTGTCGAACTATTTTCAACATCAAATTATAGAATCAACATAAGAAGAGACGGATGTCTCAATTTACAGCAATGAAAGAACTATTAGCATATCAAACAGCTACTGGTGTTAATTCGGTTATTAATTTCATTTTCGAAGTTAATTTTTGTATTTTGTTCAAAAAATATCATTTCTATTAAGAAATATTACATCTATTTATTATTGATTCACATTTTTGTGTTTAGCACTTTTTTCTATTACTTTAACCTTGTATTGTAAATATGTTCAAGGCTTGATTCAAAATTGCCTTGAACAATTTTCAGAATTCCTGTGCATCTATCGCCATTGACCTTAATCTTCACTCCTTTATTTTTTCCACCTCCACCCTTCTTTAACAAATTGTGCAAATTGTACCCTAAAATCTGAAGTTCATTGTTACAAAAAATTTTAACTTTCAGAAATAATTATTCCAAGTGCCTCTACTATAAAAAACAAAATTTTCTTTTTGATACTATTTTCGAACAATCATTCCCTTACCAATGGGGTTGATTTTTTAATTTTTTGATTGTCAGTGTTTTTAAATTTAAGGCTATCAATTTTTGTTCAGAATTTTTGGGCTCAGGAAAACGAAAAAAAATAAAGTTGAAAATTGTTAGTCATTCACGCTTGCATTCTAACAAAATAAGCGCTTTATTAATTTCTGTCTCTCATAGATGTTTCTCATTTTTTTTTTTAACTTTTTGAGATAAATTCAGGTGCTAAAATAATTTCCCGCTGATTCGTTTTATCTCAAGGAGCTTAGTCTAGGCGCTTGATAAGGCCTCTTAATTAATCTAGGTATTAATTTAACTTTTATGATTAATCTTGAAATATTGCCATCCTTAAGTGATTCGTAATATCCTTCTAATGAGTTTTTTGATTCCAAAATCCAGCATCATATCTTTTTCCATCAAATTATTGGTGCTTTTTAATTTCAATATTCCGCGTCAAAATTGATTGGAATTTTTTAAATCTTGCAGGAATATCCTTCTCTTGGGCAAAGTTGGCTTAGCGCCCAAACTGTTCGCAACTTTCGACAACGGCTTGGCCTATCAATTCGTTCCAGGATGCACCCTGACCGATCAATCAGTGATTCAACCACAAATCTACAAGTTGATCGCAAAGACAATGGCAAAACTTCACAAGGTTCAGGTCCCTGAACAACCCAACCCTCAACCGTTCCTCTGGGAGAAGATCCAAAAATTTTTAAAATTAGTACCTGACGAATTTAGTGATACCAGCAAACAGAAGAAGTAAGTAACGATTTTGACTTTTGTTTCTTGAAGCTTGTCGTGAATCAAAGCACGTGAACTCCTTATGGCAGAAATTATCATACCTACTTTGCAGATATGAAGAAATAGTAACACCAAAAACCAAAATCGAAATAGAAGTCAATAGATTGAAGGACGTTCTGACTGAGTTAGGCAGCCCGGTGGTCTTCTGCCACAACGATTTGCTGTTGGGAAATGTTATTTATACCAAAGAGAAAGAATGCGTCACATTCATAGACTATGAGTATGCAGCTTTTAACTATCAAGCCTTCGATATTGGAAACCATTTCGCCGAATTCGTAGGTAGGTACTTCAAAACAACTAATAAAGCACGGCAACATTATCTGAAACATTATCGACTTATTTGCAGGATTGGACAATATAAATTATGCCAAGTACCCCAGTAGTGATATCCAAATGGACTGGCTGACAACATATTTGTCAGAATACAAAGACGGCTGCTTTACTGAAGAAGACGTGCAAACGTTGTATGTGCAAGTTAACAAGTTTAGCCTAATTTCACACGTTTTTTGGGGCCTTTGGGCCTTGATCCAAGCGGAACACTCATATATTGATTTTGATTTCTTGGGGTTAGTATTTTTCTAGCCCAAGGTAAAAAATTTATGCAGTTGCATTTGGATTATCAGAAATAATTATAAATGTCGAAAAGAAGGTTTTGAATATTAATTTCGGACTTTTGCAGGTATGCAGCCACTCGTTTTAATGAATATTTTACTAGGAGGGATCAGTTTCTAGCGTTGAAGCTTCCAAGGTGATCTGACAATAACTGTTGATTTTTATAGTTGTTCAAATATTTGAGATCAACATTCCATTATGCTTTTAAAAAACATTTTAAATTTGTAAGTAAATTTTTATTGTAAAACTGTGGTGTGTTTATTCCGATTTATTCTTCTCGTCATACATTGACTTATTTTGAAAGAACTATGTACGTTATAAATACTTACTTCTTTGCAGTTTGCAGTCGATAAGAACAATTTATCAAAAAATATCTAGCCTGCTCTGATTAGTGCCCTTTTTAACTTTTGCAAGTTTGTTTTGTTAACCAAAATTTTTTGTTATTACATACAAATTAACAACAAAAATTCATTTTAAGCAATTATTATTCGCAGAAAGTTTCGGACATGGAAATTTAGATTTTAAATTTATAGTACCGGATACAAGATTGTGTATTTTATTTTAATTAACTTAAGAACCATATCAGAGAAACACATTGCGGACGGGGCAAAGTTGCAAAGGTTATTTATTGCAAAAACGCATTATACGTCTGAAAGCATAGATGACCTACTATGCGCCGAAGTAAAATTAGGAAATCAATTCTTATACGTGGCGAAAATCCTTATTAAAACAGGTAAGCCAATGGAAACTTCTAAGAGGTTGTCTCAAGTGAGTCCTGACGTCAGCCACATACTAAAAAGTTCCTCAATACGTGAAGTGCACTATACCAAGTTTTTACGGTATGTACTTCAAAAAAAAATTCATCTTAAGAGATAAAAAAAGTAGTTGAACTGACGTCATTTAATTTGTAATCAGTGATAACAAGTGCTCGAGTCTTAATCCATCAATTGACACATGAGGTTCAGGACGCTGAATTATTTTTCTTCTACACAATTACAGGTCCTTGTTTTGAAACCGAGAATTTATAACAAAGGGGGTTGGTGAACAACAAATCAGAAATGCCATAACTTCAGTCTATTCTATTCCGTTATCTCGTACAGCAATGATACAAATCAATGAATGCCATATTGCCTAAACGTAATAATACTTATCTAACCGCGACTATGAGAAAATGATTGGTGTGATTTTTTTGTATGTTACCTACTTCAAACGTCGCCGAGACGGGTGAAAAAAATTGGTGCTGTAAATATCGAGTGGATAGGTGTGAAAAGAAATAAACAGTTTGAAACATTAACAAAATATCTTGTATTCTCAGTAAAGACAAGAAAAAAAAACTTCAGCGTTATCAACTACAGGATTATACGTTTCTGAAAAATCTACAACAAAGCCTTAGGCCAAATCGACTTGTCAACGATCAAATAGCGGCGAAATGTATAAATTGAAGCGGCATATTTTGGACTGTACATAAATAAGACTTAAAAGAGAAAACGGAATAAAACAAAAATTCACAAAACAGAAATTGTAATGGAATGTACAAATTATTTATTTTCAACATAATTTTGCTGTTCCCTTCTTACAACAGAGCCTTTTCTACATTGTTTACACTCTACGGGACAGGGCCGGTCCCAAGTCGGTAGCGCCCCGCCCGAAATCGCGGGGCCCACGTCGATTGGGAGTCGTCGCGTCCGGTGCTGTACTTACACTTGAATTATCACTAGACGAAATCAGGAAAATACTATAACATCCTTATGCTAGGGCCGGCAGTGGCGTCCCGGACCCGGCGATGATGGGGGCTCCGGGCCCGGAACGCCGCTCCCGCGACCTCGCTAAACTACAGAGAAGGCTAACACGTATATAACTATGGACACCAAACCATCGATCGATACACATGTAATAATGTTGCCGTATTTACAACAACTTGAATTTTTCCTTAATTACAATCTGTCAACGTGGCGCCTGAAATGGAAGGTTTTACAACATAGCACAAAGTCTCGCCGGCGATTGAAACAAGGAAACGTGAGCAACTTCAACAATTCAAGAGGACGATGCAAACAAACATTTAGTTAAACAACAAACCCGGCGATGATATGTTGAATAAAATTGAAAGTTTTAGCGTTAACCGGGGCGACAAAAGCCGCCCAGGACGAGACCGGAAACAAAATGTACATGTTCGTGAAATTAAAAGTAATTGTGCTACTTTTTGTTAACTTTATTTCCTCAAATACTCGGGACTCAATAGAGCCCTCTTCGATATATCATATGAAATAAGGTAGAGGTAACCTAAACTACTAATAACTATACAATAATTAATTTATCAAGAGGAGTAATCTTCATGAAGATGACAGCCAGTGGGAGAGGACCTGCGGTCCTAGGATTTGCTCAAAAACCATTTGCAATGATAGTACCCGTATTGCGATAATACGAGTCCCATCACGACTAAATATTTACACAGAATCGATCGCCCGTCAAATTCATAAAAGCTTACACGGTTTTATACATCATTTTTTACATTTAAACATTAAAAACAATATGACCCGGGCGCAGGAGGATGGGAAGGGAATGGGTCAGGGAAATTTGGGGTTTTATGTGAGGATGAATAATAATATTTAAAATCGCAACCGTTGCTTTAACTTATTTTGTGTAGAGGTAGATGGCTACGATGAGACCGTAAAGACCTAAGACTTCGGCGAAGATAAGGATGAGGATCATTCCTACGAAGAGACGAGGCTGTTGAGCCGTGCCTCGGACACCGGCGTCTCCCACTATGCCGATGGCAAAACCGGCCGCCAAGCCGGAGAAGCCCACCGAAAGACCGGCACCCAAATGGACGAAACCTCTGGAAATGCAAGAAAACACATCAGTACAAATTTGCGGTCTCAAAAAGGGATTACAACGGGAGGGAGATATAATTGAAAAAGGGGAACGTCTTCGATCTGGCGGGAACGGAAAGAATTAATGGCAATAAAGAAGGATCGCTAGAAAAATGCGGCAATAAAAGGAAGGGAACGTCAATTTTCCAGGTGAGCCAAGAAGCACCTTATTACGTTACACGGTATGTAATTTATATTTTTTCGTTCATAGACAAAAAACTATGATAGGAAGAAAACGTTAATGTAACATAAGTTTTTTATGTACCAAGGGCATTATGTAGATGTTTATGCCCTCTGAGGGTGACAGTTTAAGAGTCGAGAGCCTCTGGCCCGAGGCTTTTAAAGTCGCCCGAGGGGTATAATGTCTGTGGTGCATACAAAATTTTATGTTTTACTAATCTGTTTCATAGGAGACTTCAAAGATAGAACACGCAAGTAGTAGCGAGGTCGATAGAGCTGTGGAAGAGAGGTGAGTTTCAAGCCGGGTGGTCCCAGGTTCCGTTCCTCTTCCTTGCCCTAAGACACTGAAGTGACGTCATATAGATCAACGGCATTTTAACAGCAAACCGTTCGACGCTAGTTAAGTCCGGCGTTTCCAAAATCCTTATTATTGGCTTTCATCACCATAAAAACGCATAAATGCCATATAGAAAAATTGGGTATTTTATTTATTTGTTTCTGAACTTAAGAATGAGGTTCCAGAGGATTTTCCAAGTCATGATACATAACAGGCTCTATGAAAAAATCTTAGAAGTAGCATTTTAGATTAATTAAAATGTTGCAAACTGACTTGTTAAAGTCTTGCAGAATGTATTTTATGTTATCTACTCACAAATACAATATTTATATTTATTTTATGATATCTTATCAAACTTTTGCTAGACGTATAAATTCTGAGAATGAGTGGAAATAATAATAATCAAAATAATTGTTTATAAAATATGAATGTTTGTTTATTTCTGCTAAATAGAAGCAACTTTTTGCAGTATTTTGGAAGAGATAAATAACAATAGTAAATGTAGACCCTGATTCTCAATATTGAAATAAATTTTGTAAACTAAAAAACAAATTTTGAAGTAATAAATTTTAATTCTAAAAAAATATAGTTGCAGAACCAAACTATGTGTAACCAATTTCTTGTGAGCAAATTACATATTCGAATATACGATTTAACAATATTTTACAATTTTTAATTACTGCGTTAGAGCACAAAGCATTATTTGTATTATCCATTTGTGATATTCCGAAATCAGATGACCGAGTTAAAAAATTAAAATTAGTTTGTTTGCATTACCGACAATCGGAAGTGTATGTTGGCACTATTTCAACAGGCACAGTCAATTTAGTCGGTCGCCACTTAGAAAACGTTTTCAGTTCTTAATATTAACCATCCCTAATAAATTATCTTCATTCGTTTACCTGTATGCGTATAATCTGTTTCGTTTATGGAAAAACAAATAAATAACTGAGCTGTCGGTGTACCATTTGAGTGGAAGCAGACATTCCGGTGACGTCAAGAACCGAACGGATATTGATATGTACCGGTAGACCTAAATGACTGAGAATTACGTTGCTTCTGCACAACGTGGCACCGCCCGTAAAATTTTGTAATGTGTTTAATTAGTCATTCAAATAACACCGGGATAACGGTATTTAACGTCAGTTTATGGATTTACTTTTTTCAAGAACCTAAGATGACGTGTAATTGAATTTTGAATTTAGCACTCTTCAATTAAAAAAGTATAAAGCTATGTCATTAAAAATATAACGTAGGTATTTACACGCCTTCGTACATATTATGTTTAAAACTAACAACAATTTGTTTTAGTCCAGACATAATACTAAACATAGACGATGCATTGTGATTTTATGATTCTCGCTTCGTGTTTATAGAAAACCAATTTTATAGAGGTCGTTAACATTACTGCCTATTTCGAGTGTACGTTGCAAATTTAATTCACTATTAAGTTAATGTTGCGCTTATTTCTGAAATTGTCGCAGAATTTAGCCAAAAACGATTCATATTAGTTATAATCACTAGCTCCAAAAAAACAAATAACATTCGAAGTTTTTACATGACAAACGGGAAAACGTACGTGTATTATCAATTTAAGTGCAAAATAATGGGGAAAATCAAATATTAAGGAGTTATTTCTTCTAGAATGTAATCAACAGTCATTTGATCGATTGCGAATTTAGAACATTGTTCGCGCTTTTAAGCATCTTGTTTAATACACAGTAGTTACAACACTCTTGTTTTTTATTATAGGCGACAACAGTTGTGCATACAGTCCTTTAATGGACAACGAACAAAGTATAAGAATGGTGTAATATATTTTTCTAATGGAACGGTGACGGTGTTCCACCGTGTGAAACCATGATGCAGCTTCATGCGATTAAAACTCTATTAAAAATACATGCAGAGGCTGGCAATTACGGGAGGAGGCATTTGGAACCTTCCCAAGGTTTCTATAGTAGAGGCCTTGAAACCTTTCAGATTTTGATTGGATTTTCTTCACCTTACGGTAGCGAAAGTCCTAGATCAGCTTAGCTCGGCATAGGTCATGATGAGAACAATGTCGGACATGGTTCCAGTTATTTTAATAGAAGAGCTTTAGGAAAACAAAAACAAATGCACAAAAAAAAACATTTTGTAATAAGTACAAAAAAATTGTGATGCCAAGGCAAGTAACTGCCTTCTGCCCTCACCCTTCGGCCTCTTCCTCGACTTCGTCATCACAAATAACCCTAACACGTCTAAACACCGAATCCTCGGATTCGGTGTTCGTGTTCGGAGTTCGTGCACCTCCCAGAAGACTCCCAGGAGGTTGACTTTGCGAGTCGTGTGGGACCTGCTTTACCTGCCTATCTAGCATTTGAACAACGTACTGGATCTTTGGCCACTTTAATTGTTTCTAACTGCTTTAAGGTATAGTCCAAATTAATTCCGGATCGTAAAATACATTAGCGTAGTCAAAATATTTCTTCGGGAGGGGCATAATTTTTCGCGCCGAAAAGCGATAGGTACTTACTTATATACTGGGTATCCCGACGGTTCGGTGATTCCACCGGCGATAAGTACAGCGATTACAAGACCGTAAATGGCAATGATACCCGCCATGACCACAGGAATAATGGATTTCATTATAAGTTCTGGCCTCATCACTGACATCGCTGCAATACCGGTGCCAGATTTCGCCGTTCCGTACGCCGCTCCAAGGGCTGTAAAAGAAACGACAAATCAGAAAAAATTTAAACTACATACTCAGAAAAAAAAAACAACAACTGATCAATCAACAACAAAACGTGTATCGTAACCGTAGACACCAGGTGTTAATGTTGGGATTGTCGTACATTAATCTAGCGTAGTGTCGACATTCTTGGCAACGTTTCATTGCCACCGGGCCAACAAATGAAATTCAACAGAGTTTTGCGACTGTGAGCTACGATCTCGCTCGTATGTATAAAACTATCATTATTTGTGAATGGAATATTGGGAAGTTTCCCTTGAGCCAGTTATATAATTTGCATAATGACAGCGCGTCTAGTCTTCGTGATATGGTCAACAACCTCCAATCGCAGCGGTAATTGTCAAAATATATGTTTGCCAATCCCTTAACGACGATTTTACAGTGAAAACCACCACGAGAATTTTAACTGTGCAAGCATCAACATTAACAATTATTCACTCTCCCAATTTCACTGGAGTGTCATTATAAAAGCATTAGCGCAATTCGGCAGATTTAGATACACAGCTAAAATGTAGTTAGGTCGGAGTAGTGTCAAATTTCTATTAGACCGTTAAGAATAATTGAAGAGATCATTGATTCAAATAGACAAGGCGAGAAGAAAATGCTTACGTTATTTCGCATTTTTTGGATCAATTAAGTGAAAATTGACCTTGAAAAGTTCAATTCGCAATATTGAAGTGGTTTTTCACTATAAGAACCTTTCCTGGTATCATCACTAAAATTGTGGATTTACCGCTTCTAGCAGTGGGGGGGGGGGATAGGGGTTTTGAGAAGTTCAATTTGGGTTGCCTATACATATGTTAAAATATGGGCGGATGACAAATTCTGAAACTGACTGTACATATTCCTTCGAGTACTACATGCATAAAATAGAAAAGACAAAAAAAGTAGTTTTAAAAATATAAACGTGATGACGGTTTTTGTTGCCGTTTTAAAAATAAATTACAGTAGTATACTTTGAAGAAAAACAGAAAAAAATACAAAATTTTCGTATGCGCGGTCCTCCAAAACTTTGTCTATACTTCTATCCTGTCGCATTATTACTATTAATCCGAAGGGATTTATGAAGGCTTATGATACAAACATTAATCGTTCCGGTGTTGACAATTTTTCATGTCCTTGAGTTATCTACATTAAACGATTTCGGGCGGAATCCACAAATGGAGTTTACTTTCAATACCGAAATTGCGTCTCTTGCAATAATTTCACACTAACTAACGTAATTTTCATTACTGTTTTACTCACAGTTTAGAAAGGGTAAATAACCTTAATATTCTGTATATTATACAACTGCACGCAAAAATCACTTGAAGGTTGATCTTAATTAAATCATCTTAATCAAACCATAGTTGTTGTCCATACAGGTTACCGGATGTTGTCCTCTTTCTCCGTTATCAAGAGTTTTAGAGGGCATGTTTATTAAGAAAAGTCCCTTTAGTTTTTGATTTTACATCCGCTTCTCAAGTTTTTCACAGTTATTCCGGGACACCCTGTATATGCTCTTGGGTTTTACCATTGTTTACACAGTCAATTGTGTGAGTAATTTATTCGTGAAGTTAAAATATTTGAATTCAGGTTCCAATTGACATGTAGTTAGGTAAACCTCAACATATTACGTATCAAGTTACCAAACAAACTGATTCCAGCCAGCTTTAACGGAAAATTTGGCCACGAAAGCTTTCCTATTATACGGGGTTACATAGTGAAGTGTTGAACCGTCCTTGCGTCCTTCCACCAAAACGTTTTCCTTATAAACATAAAATTGTCTTTAACTGCAAGTAGTTATGCCCCCTTTCTAAGACTTCCTTCATAGCTGCACCAATATTTTTATTACACAAGAAATTTTCTCCCCTAGTGCAGTTCAGAGAAAGTATGATGGTTGCGTCTCTTTCGTATCTAGTAATCGGTTTAGTCAGTGATGAAAAGATTCATTGAGCTAACTGAATATAAATCACAATTACAATAGTTTTACGCCCCCCTGTATGTTATAATTGGCCATCTTAGTCGAAGGACTTATTTAAAATTCCCTATGAAGTAAACGCTACCGAACAACTTGTTAACAACTTAATTAATTCTTCTGCTTGCAGAGTTTCTTAACCTTTTTGTAGTCACGGACCCCTTCCAAAATTTTAAAAATCTGATGGACCCCTTGCAAATTTAATTGTAAAAAAAAACAAAGCATTTTGGAAAAAACTACTAATACTAAGCCTTTATAGTGTTTATTTTTCTGCTGAATGAATACCGGGTACAGAGGCAATAAATATCGATAATAAATTTATTTTTCTAACACCCCCCACGGACCCCCAGCACTCCTGCCACGGACCCCTTTGGGGGGGTCCAGATTAAGAAACCCTGGAGGTTCATTTGCAACCCTAACAAATAGCGCGTAATACCCTATTTTTGAGCAGACGCCGCCCGCTTCGTTATTCAGCTAAAAATCTAAAAAGGAGATTGCTGACTAATTAATACTTAAAACCTCGCTTGTATTGTCCTCTGCACATGATATTTAAATTTAAAACTTTTCCAATTCCTCGCATTTACTTCGCGCAGTTTCCTCGGGTGTTGGAGATGACGTGATCTAGTTGTTATTGCCATTATCCTCTATTAACAAATCTAGCGCGTTAGTGTCATTGCGACGGTGTCCAAACTATCGTGTCTTGTAAAACATCTCAATTATGATCAAATTTGAGGCGACTGCGCATGCTCCATTCATTAATCTATGTCTATGGTAATTTGCGAGCCACGGCCAACGCTATTAATTTAATCGTCGAATACTGGTTTATTTGTTGAGGTAGGATGTTAAAACCCGTTGGATTTGCGGTACCCAATGCTTTAAATCATCAAGTCACTTTACCAAATTCACGTGATGCAAAATGTTAAAAAAAAGAACGAACAACCATTTTTAAAACAAAACAACTTGATTGCAACTATGAAAACCTTCTATTTTGATATTAGAAGGTTGCAATTCAAGCGTTGCGAGTGTCAGGAAGATAATTTGGCAGGTTGCGAGGGTCGACAAATCACCGTTGAACGTTTCATGTCATCTTTCGTTCATTCAGGTTGTAATATGGAAAACAAAACAATCTCGATGACGTGGTGACAATTCCATCACGTATTAACAAGGATTCACAATTAATAGCTCCCCTTCCATAGTCGTCGAGAAAACTTTCCGCTGTTATGTCGCACAGTTTTGTCCTGACAGCTTTGTTCGGACCCGTAAAATAATTATTAGGAAATGTAATGAGGTAAATCGCAACGAACTGTCTGCTGTCTGGCAATGTGGCATTGTTGCCAACAATCGATTTTGAAACGGCGACGACGGACGCCACTGGCCTCATTAAGACTTGCGCCATCTCTACAGTAGGTGGACTAGACAGTATACCCTTCAGTCTTCAGTAGAGGTCGCTGGTGGTGGTCAATGCAAGTGCCATTATTTGTGCGCAGGTGCAGTGTTCTACCGAAACAGTACTTCTACTTATGAATGTATCCCGTATAATTCGGAGTCATTTTGACCAAAGGGTTAAATTTGACGTCTCATTTATTACGAAAATGGTCGTAATAAACTGATCAATAAAACTGAGCAATAAAAATTGATGAAATGTCAGTATGCAATAGCCGGCAATACATTTGTAAAAGGAGTGTCTACACAACCGCCGCACTTATTTTGCTTGTTTTTGTTAAATGTTTACCTGGCGCGAATTAATTGTATTGCAAGTTTAATGAAGCTAATGAGCCACTCTGTATTGCTCAACATTTGGGCAATACTTTTACTGATTGTTAAATTTCTACTCACCATTTATTAATGTAATTGGCCAATTATTAATTAATTTTATTGATTATGGCTTATTTTGCAGACAAATTATCAATTTTATTAACTTTACTGACCGATTATTAATTGGATTGACCGTAGTTTATTTTACCAACCGTTTATTAATTTTATCGGTTTCAGGCTGTAAGAAGGTCCTCAACATTCACAAAAGTTGGTTTGTAATGTATACCATAACTGTACTAGGAATGTAAAAATGACAAATCGGTAATGTAAGAATGATATACTGGTAATGTTATATTTTTACAATACAATTATTAATTTGCTGCCACGGTTTGATCTCAGTATAACATTTTTCGTATCTGACTTTCGACTTAGTTGGAATAAGTGCTTGCATAGCTTCCTCAGCACTTTCTAGCACGTTTTCTGGCAAGCGTCACTCATTTTACTAATTATTAAATTTTAAAAAAATAAAATATTTGTGACTACCTAGCAACCAACTTTTATAACAACTTCGATATTTACGGAAAAAGTTGCAAATAAATTTTTGATTTATTAATGCAGTCATAATAATTCATCAAAATGCGGAGGTGGTCGTCTGAAACCGATAAAATATTAAACAAACCTCGATGTTATGTCATATTACAGCCTTAGATGTTTTAAAATCCTCGGTCTTCGAGCTCGAATTTCAACCTGACATCTGCGGCTGTAATAAATGTCATAACATTTCTCGGTATGTTAATAGCTATTACTTACCAATTATTATTTTTAACGGCCGTTTATTATTTTACCGACCATTCATAATCTTTACTTACCAGATTTTATAATACTGTTCATGAAATTTAAATACATAGGTACTGATCATTTAATTTATTACGTTACGAAAAGACATCAACAAGAGTGTTAAAAAATTGTATTTCGCATTTGCTACAATTTATCTAGTTTTATTTGCCTCAAATGGTTACCTGCTAATAAATACTTGCTGTAATTCAAAAGATTACAACAATGATCGCATTATCAGGCTTAAATCTGTACTCATGGAGAGTTTAATTGATCGTTGATTAAGCAGTGATAAATTATCGATTGGTTCATCAATGAAAAACGTCATTTGCCAAAGAAATAACTATCTTTTGCATGACGCATGCGGGGTTCACAATCACAAAGTCATTACACCATTGACAAAATTTACATGACCACTTGAACTGTCATCTGTATAGACAAAAGAGACCATGTGACACAATTTCGAAGAGAAAGTTGTAAATAAAAGAATAAAAATTACAAAAAAGTGTTTTACAGATTGTAAAAAAGTGAAGTTAAATTTCGTTTTGTTTTTTGACGTTGCTTCAAAGCTGCTTGTAATCATGTCAGGTCATGTGGTGACAAAGCATATCTCTCGGCGATCTACAGTTCAATGTTCTTGGTACAGCCAACATAACCTCACATTAGAACGCAAACAGATTAAGGCCATTAAGTGGGCCAACCGAACAAATGACGGGAAAAACTCGAGTTCTTCCCATTCTTCCACAGTAAAGACAGAGGTGGAGTAGTGGGCGTGACTGAACACCCTTGCGACGAGTATCAATAAACTAATCATAGGGAAGAACAGAAACGTTAGCTTTTATTCGTGGGAAAATCCATTCCATTCACAACACGTACAATAATTACAGTACAATTACTAATTACAAAAAGCGAACTGGCACTTCGTTGACTAATTAATTGCTTGTTTTCGTACAAGCCCGAAACGGCCATCTATTTCGCATTAAGTCAATTGGCTGTTATCGAAACAATCATTGTTTACCTGAGTGATGAAGCTACAATAGAAATTAGCAACAATTGAGTCACGTTAGTTATTGCATGAAGCCACGAGAACGGCCTCGAATGAGTGAAAATCAAGTGACCACTTTCAGTGGCCATGATTGTACTTCATTTAATCAATCAAAAAAGTTGGTGTTTGAAAACTTTTTTTTTTACCGTCGTCGCTATTTTTGGCCAGTCACTGTTTGTGTACCAAACATCAAAACAGTCGACGGACACTTTGCAGCAATTGGTGGGCGAAACTACCCGCCACTGACCCAGGAAAAACAGCGGCGCCACCTATCACGTGACAGTCTCGAAGCGATAACGCGATAAAAAACAAGATGGCGGCGATGCCCAAAGGGTTGACCGAAAATTGCGATAAAATTAGGGTTGTATTTAATTTTTACCCGTAATTATGACCAATTTGTTTGGGTTCTCGATGTCGTTTTTTGATTATTGATCACAATTGGAGGTTAGGTAAGAACGTCACCGTCACGTGATTGCGAACCTCGAAGTCACATGTTTCAGGTGACTTGGTTACACCCACCTGTTTTCGGGGCGATTTTCAATTGTTCTTGGTTGACGCCGCGACGGTTTTACCTTTACGCTATTAGCTTGACCCGGCTGGGGTCTTAATTAGATTGGGATGTATTAACGAAAAACCCGTGAAAATTGATTAATTGACTCGGAATAGTTGATGTTGGCGGTTTAGTGGGCGAAAATGCAAAGAAGTGGCGGAATTACCGGTTTGGCCACGATCTAGGGTGGGTCTGTCAAAGCATGTGACTGTCTTAAGTGGGTCATAGCCGCCTTGACTGGCAAAATTCGCCATTTTCGCAGAAATTGGGGCTGTAGAAAAGTTTTGAGGAATGATTTGGACGGTTTTTGAGATTTAGGGGGAGACTTGGCGAACGAGCGCTACGCCCATGTTAGTGTATTTGTCGATCGTAGCTCGAGTTGACTAAAAACTATTTTAAAACGGCGCCCGGGGGCTGGTTTCGGGCCCGATTCGGCATAGGGGCGCCGTTGCGGGCGCAAATACCGAAGTCCGGCCGCCTGACAAATCGATATCGCAACAAGGGTTTTACTCACAACTGAAAACGATCGCTGACGCTGCTCCCATAACCCCGAAGAAGGGGCCGTAAACGGGATGTTCCTCATCGAGAGTTCCAGCCATTGTTCAATGTTTGTGGGAGTATTTACAGGTCAGAAAGGACTACGAGACGCACAACACTCCACGAAACCAGCCAACAAACTGACAAATATGGCCTACACGACTGCCACCAGCACGAATGGGTCATATGACGATAAGAAATTTTCAGGTGGAGTGCGGCTACAGCGCCATCCCTGATTGGTCAAAGTCCGACCTTAGGCTCAAATCCAACCAATCACAAGGTCTCCAGTCTGATAATTTCGTGATGTCACTTTCACCACACGTCAACCGAACAACTTTAAACACAGTCTTTATTCGAACAACCCCATAAATCACAACGCAGGTACCCAGAAAAACCCAGTCCTATTAACAAACAACAACCCTAATGCGAACAGGTGACAACTTGACACAAAATTGTCACAAAGTCCGTAAGTCAAGTCATATGACCGACAGGTTTTCCGGTGGATGGAGCACGCGCACTAACGGCGCCAAATTCAAACTTTTAGTAGGGTTTTATTGATCAAATGCTCCAGTTACGTAAAATTCGACGTGATCAGTCGTAAATCATAATTAAAGCCGAAATGTACGCTTGCACGATAAGATATGCAGTGTCTACAATTATAAATTTATCACGAACGTAACGCGTCAGTAGATTATGAAACCTATTAACACCGGCACTATTTGCTTGCCTTATTAATGCTTTAATGCCAAATATTTTCATTCGTTATTAAAGCGAATACGTCACGGCAATAGCCAAATTAACGACCTATTCAGTATTAGCAATAGTTTCATTTGGTTACTTTGAAATAAAAGTGCAAAGTTTTAGCTTAAAACTGTAATTTAAAATCACAATATTACAACAGTATTGGCTACAAAATTATGAAACGGTTTCAAATTTGCTAAAAAAATATCAAAAGTTAGGATTACTCAGAAAATGGCAACTTTATCAGAGAACCAAATCAAGTTTGTAAATAACCAGTGGCGTCACTAATAATTTAATGGTATTTCTCGAAAAAATTTAGTACATTGCCTCCTACTTAATAGCAATTATTATTCAACAAGAAAGTTGAAAGGTTCTTTAATCTGCGTATGTATGTACCACTAATTCGGCAATTTTTTGGTGATTATTTTTAAAAAGTTTCAAGATAACAGCATGAAATAGCGATATAAACTAAAAACTTATTTTACATCAAATTTTAATTCATAATTTTATCTCCTGTAAATTGGATTTTAAAAACCCGTTGAACAAAGATCACTACTCCAAAACTAGTTAAAAAAAGAAAATAATGAGAAGAGAAATTGATATGATTTTGCTTGTAATATTGAAAATAAGAGTACTAACATCGTCTATGCTTTGTTCTGCAAAATGTACTTACAGAATGATAAAAATTAGTGTGTAAAGATTAAAAAGCCGTGACAATTTCAGGTAAACAATTTGCGCCTATTGATTATTCGAGAACATCCAGTAATCTTCAGAAAAGCTGCGTTTGCAAAATAACAAGTTGAAATTGAACAAATTAAACTTATAATTCCTAGCAATGCCCATTCAAATCTTTATTGCCATTTTTAGGAGTATTCCAACTTACGAGATGTTATATAGAATAGCATTAGAAACTAAACTATCAATTAAATCCATTTTTTACAAAAGGAATGGCCGCTCTTCCACAAGAGCAAATAAGTCACAAAATTAGTGTTTTTCTAGGGCTTTCACTAGGAGATTGTTCATGGAGGTTAGCAGAACTTGAGGATCGTCGACCAATCCGGCCCCAACCATAGAGTTCGCAAACAACTGAAAAACATCCAATCAATGAATATTAGCTTCTAGAAATTTGCCTAATTCGTATAATTGACGGAAGACAAGCGATTGGAACAAAACACATCATCCAAGGTTGCAACTGCAATTGCCGTAATTGAGCAAACTTTTTTCAAATGACAATTATTGCTTCTTTTTGCAATAATATTTAATTATTTTATCTTATCCACTAGTGAGTCGCTCATTGAATAACAATGCAGTGTTACAATTCCGGAGATAACACAATTTACCTTTGCGTCATAGGATTTCAAGCACATGAGATAAAAGTTAATCAGGACGTGATTTCTTTTCCGCTACTTACTTGATTCGCCAAAAGATCAGCAAATTGGGGATCGCTCGTCATCAATTTATGCAATTTCTTGATAATCGGATGCCTAAAATTGAAAATTATTTACAACTAAAACAAAAAAAAAACAAATAAGTATGTACTTTGGATTAATCTCAAATTTCGGTTGCAAAATCGCATATCTTCGTTCCTCAGAAAGCTGGTGGCTCTGTGTTCGGATGAAATGTCGCGCAGCGGCCATTTCCTCAACTGTTACCACGCAAGGATGGTTTTCGAGGCGAGTCGTTGCGTTTACCTCGACAGCTTTGCCTGAGAGTTTGCTTTTGAGCCAGGCTGATAATTCGTTAATTTGGCTCCTCTGCAGACTATCTTCCCCTGCACAAAAAAAAAGTTTTGGAGAGAAATTTTGGCTTTTTTGTCTTTAATTACCTAAGTTGGTTAAATCGTTGGCAGCTTTGTCATCTCGCATATCCTTTTCAACTGAAACCAGTTTGAAGCCCTTGAACTGTTGCAGTTGCATCAAAACCAGCTCATCATAGGGTTCGTAGCAGAAAAGAACTTCCTGTTGTTTCTGCTTGAGAGATTCGTAATAAGGAGACGATTCGGCGAGAGTACGGCTGAAAATTTCGAAAAAATTCAATTTGCAGTCAAAGCCACTGCCCGCGAGCGTGGCGGAAGACCAACGAAAAAATGTTCGTTTTAAAAAAAATTATGTGAAATAGCTATAAGCGGTCCTTAAAAGATTTGAAAAAATTATAGAACAAAACTAGCATCTGGAGGCCCAAAGTGTCCTTAACAAAGGACTCCTCACAACTGTTAA
Source organism: Schizotus pectinicornis (assembly GCA_951805265.1). Taxonomy (NCBI): domain Eukaryota; kingdom Metazoa; phylum Arthropoda; class Insecta; order Coleoptera; family Pyrochroidae; genus Schizotus; species Schizotus pectinicornis. The sequence goes on along the minus strand of OX638202.1, from coordinate 10,891,915 downwards.
TAAGAGTAAAACTTCAATTAACGTTTTCATATGTTGTTGACAATTGAATTAAATTAACAGTTATTCGAGAATTAAGTTAATTAAGCTCTACCTTGGCGCTACAAGGTAAAATATGGTTTTGCTTTCCTGAGCCCTGGAAATGTATTGAGTTAAAGTAACTTTTTCTCCTGGGTTCTTATGAGAAGATTCAAATAACAACAGCTTGCCGGCGTCCTCCTGCAACAATAAAGAAATTAATTACATACATAGCATCATTACTAATTTCAAATTAATTTAGTAACTTCATTTTCCCCCATATTTTGGTTGGTGTGATTGACAATAACAAGCCAACCACAGTCACGTGTCCGCCCACGTGTGAAAAACGTCAGTTCCTTTTTGGAGGGAAAGTGTAAAGTGTTTAGCTCTAATAACTCCACAATTATGGATAAGTTAACAAAAATTATGCTAAATTCCACTCAACAGTTATAAGATGATTTAAAGTCATAAAATTAGTTACGCGAACAAGTGCAATAACGTAAAATCGAAAATGTCACAATCACAACTGGAAATGTTAACCTCACTTTCGCAAAGTCAACGATTGCAAAGTAAAAATACTGCAATTGAAACGTTTAAGAGGATCCTACGTGACGGCGGCGTTGAAATATGTTCAAGTGATGGTCCTAATTTGTTGTCACAAGAACAGGCATTAGTTGTACGTGATATTGAGAAATGTTTGGAAGAATCGTCGGACACCATCAACAATTTTTTGAAAGGTCTGAAGATTTTTTGTAAAAAGCCAAGGCATTTCAGAAAAGCGTTGTTACCGACTCTTTTCAAGAAGGCAGGAGAAGGAGATGAAGAGAACACCCAAATTCAACAGGAGAGCTTGATTCGGTAGGCATCTTAATCAGGCATTTAATTTTTATTGTTGCAACATCCAAACTTACTTACTCCGTAAGCCCTTGACTCCTTTTTTAGTTCCCTATTCTTTGCTATTTTTTGGCTGGAATCAATTAGTATGGCATGGTACTGTCGAGAAAGAATTTAATGCACAAAGGGTCTGGGTGACTCATCGAGGACTCAGTGATCGTCAAGCAAAGAAGGACCGGTCGTTGCTGTTGGGCGGTCGACCCAACCCAACTATGAAGACCATGAATAATTGAGTGAGTCGTAAAATAAAAAACGGGTCGTAATAAACTGATCAGTATTGAATCCATTAAGTATAAGTATAAAATCATAAATGATCAGTAAGATATTCCACAAGAATCAGTACATTTATAAAGTTCGATCCGTTAAAATTTAATTTTCGGTCAGTAAAGTAACTTATTTGGCCAGTATTTTTATGTTCAGTATTTTTATTATAATGAGCAGTAAAAATTGATGAAATGTCAGTATGCAATAGCCGGCAATAAATTTGTAAAGAGAGTGTCTACACAACCGCCGCACGTTTTTTTTCCTTGTAACAATTTGAATTAAAGATTAAAAAGTTGGTAAAATAAGAATCTATAAATTTGTTATCAACTATGTCAATATATATTTTCTATGACAGCTTAAAACCAACATTAATAATTAATATATACTTATATGTCCACAGGGCGTTTCATAATTCAAAGTCAATATTGAAGGGACTTAATCTGTGTGTGACTTTAAGATAAAAAGTCTTAATAAACATACTTCCGTTTGGAAAATCAAATCAAAATTAATTTCTGATATACAGGGCGACTAACTATAAAACCCATTTCTGATTAAATTAGCTAATAATTATAATTGACTCTTAGCAAATTAATAACAGTTATATGAAATAAAATAATTCATCAACCACAGCTTACTATGCGTCCGTGATCCTAGCGTCGCCACCCTCGCGAATTAAAAAAAAAACAACGTCATTATCGTATTGCACTCCTCATGCACCGGTATGCACTAACAATGAAAATTTTTGAACCGCAAGCAATATGCTATTAAAAAATTAATGAGGTGCCAGGGTCACGTCGTGACACTGACATCCCATTAACAAAAATATGAAAAAGACACGTATCGCCTTAAGAAGGTCTTGCACTCTTATGCACTACCAAAATTAACTTTTGAATCGTCTAATTAGCGCCCCCACTCCAAATTAGAATTTAAAAAAATCAAAATTTAATTTTTTTAATTTTAAATTATTGCACTCATTGTGCACCGCATCACAAAATAAAAATATTTTTTTTTTGTAGAAGGTGTTAACTGGATATTTAAACATTAAAGTGGAGGTGCCGGCGTCACGTAACCCTGGGACCCCATTAATTAAAATGTGAGAAGAAAAGACACATTGCGTTTAGAATGTCTTGTACTCTTATGCACTACCCAAAAAAAAATTACTTTTGAATGCAGAATCATAATTATTGTCATAAGCATTATTCGCATTTACTTCATTTAATATCCATTTAAGGTCTTAAACTGAGACGTTTATAGACAATAGATTGATGTAGAAATAAAAATCTCTTCTTTTTTAATTTCTGTTTGGTTACGGAGTAACAATTCTAGCAACAATGGGCCCCAAATTTTAAAAGAAATTAGTTAATGTCGACTACTAATAATTAATGGTGTGGACCTTTGAATAAGTGCCATAATTATTTTCGTGATGTGTTAATCTTTGACAAATGTCGAAACACAGTGGAGATAAAATTTCTGCGACCGTGGTGTGCGAATTTGCCGTTTCCTTTTACAACACTACCTGGGCTACCGACCGGCCTTCACGACGCTAGCGGTGAGGGATGGTGCCAAACATTGAGAGCATTAGGAACATGGCAGTAAAGTTGCCTACAGGGCAAGGACCTGTGCATTAAATTCTTCCCCGACAGTACATTATACAATATATTACATACGCCTATGTGCTCCTTTAGATCTATCTTTAAATCCAAAAGCTGTCTATAAGTAATTCCTATTATAGGATGCTACTCAAAGTGAATCAACTTCAAAAGGAAGTGGTGGACATTGTGCTGGACGAAATTACATCGAATGCCAGTGAAGAACAACACGACAACCCCCTCCGTCTTCTGCTCAATCAGCTCCGTTACCTGCCTTACATCAAAGATCCTGAAACCCTAGCGACAAAACTTCTCGACATTATGGAAATCGCTTCGTTCCCTTCCCGCCTGGACATCCTTGATTCCATTCCCGAAATAGTTCCAGACAGTGAATATAGCGAAACCGCAAAACAATTAAGCAGATTATTAGACCAAAACGAAGAATTATCGGGCGCCATCATCGACTGCTTGAACGCCTTGAACTTAAATTCCGACATCAGGGCTGAAATCCAAGACCATATCCTGGCGAAAATACAAACAGGAACTTCCATCAAAAATTTCCCGATCTTCCTGGACTTTTTAATGGCGGACTACAAAGCACAAAATTTACCCCAAATTTTCCAAAAAATTCGTAACGCTTTGGACACAATTATGGCATCGTCTGAACGAAAAAACAAGGAAAAGGAATCTGGAATCATCGTCATTTTCAATAGATTAGAAGCCTTAACAACACCAAAAGTAGTTTCTGAAGCTTGGTTGACGATGCTTTCCCATATTAAGGTTCACACCGATCACAGACCCGTCGATTTACTCGTACTTTTCATGCTGCACAAGATCACTAAAATGAAAAAAAGGGCAATAGAGACTTTTATCAGGAAGCGCGTTAAAGATGGCTTGTTCAAATGTTCGCTTCTCGAGCAATTTTTCGACAGATATTTACCCCAACAACTTTCTCGTAACTACTTCCGAACTATACTCGAGATCGGTTCGAGTTTGTTACGAACTTCGAACGAAGTAGCCGTAGCGGAGTTTGCTTCAACTCTATTCAAATTATTGTTCAACCACAGCCAAACTGAAGTTGTTTATCGACAAGAACTCATTGAAGCCCTAATTTTGCTCACGTGCGGCAGCAACCAAAAGGGCGTTACGGTCGTCCTCAATATTTTCGTAGATTTGCTGGAGAATATCGAAAAACTGCAATGTCACACAGTGTTGTTGATGAGACTCTTGGAGAAACTCGACAGTTTCGAACTGAAAGACGTAAAGTTACTTTTTGAAATTCTGTGCCCTCTCACTTGTTTCGACGAATCGTTGTCGGGATTAAAAGACGAAATTCATATGATCATCAGAAAACAGCTGTCGTGCTTCAAGAGAACAATCAAGCATCGCGGGATCATTTCGGCGGTAGTAATGGCGAATCACATCGCGATGATAGGTCAAGACGAAACCGAAGTTAGTTTGGCGAACCAATCTATAACAACAGTGGCGCAACTCGAAGGCGCTTCTAGAGAAGCGGCGGCGTTGTTGGAACTCACTAATGCGTCAACAAGCGGTTGTCCCGAGTTACGTGGACTGTATTACGATCAGTTGGCAGCAATGGTGATGAGAAATGAAAATTTGGACAAACATTTCACGTTGTGGCTTTACGAAACCATAACCAACGATTTTCAAAATGTTTTTGTTACAGAGAAAGTGTGCGGACCTATTAACGAATTAGAGTTCAGTATGCAGTATAATTTGAATAGCAAAGAAGAAATTGACACGCCTATTGGTGTTAATATTGCGGAGTTAACTTTGGAACCTAGTTCAAGCTCGATTTTGATCCTGGCTCCTCATTTTCGTTTATTACGATTACTGCATTACCGACACCATAATGGTGACTTATCTTCGATCGACGCGCTCCTCGGTTGCGGTGTTGTTCTACCGAAACTCGCCGAGATAGAATCGTTGGATTATTCGCAAGCTAAACAAGTGGCCGATTGCTTGTTCCATTGCATCAACTGGTTCAGGGAGATAATCAGCGGGTTCGTTAATCAACAAAGCAAAAAGTTGCGCTACAAGGTCATCCAAAGACTAGAAAATTTGATCGAGTTGGAAAAACTGTTGAATCTTTGTTTAGAAAACGCACCCAAACATAAACTACCCCGGAGCTACTTCGACTCGATTTCTCAAAGCACCAAGCAAACGATTTCACCGAAGAAAGAAAAGAGCAAAACGAAGCCGCCGCGAAAAAAATTGAAGTCCATTGAAATCGTCGATGATTCGGTTGTAGCAGCGACACCTTCGAAGGTTGCTAAAACCATTAAGAAACCCGTGGAAGAAGGAACGGTGATGTTCCGGGAGTTGGACACAGATGTCGTGATTTTGTTGAAGTACCCTCTGAGTTTTGAAGATTCCGAAATTCCTTGCACCGAAGCCGCCCGCCTCAAAATCGAACAACTAAACTTCATTCTAAAAGATTTCGTTTCGAAGCTCACTTTATTAACAACACGCCAAAATTTGGGTCTCTCCCATTTGACTGTAGTAGCTCCACTAAGTTACATCACCGATTGCACATTGATTTACCCAAACATCAACAGACACTTCAACGTTATCCTCAACAAAATTAAGGAGTTACTAGAAACGACCGATGGTCGCCCCGACTCGCCCGAGATGTTCACGGAGGAAGCGCTGCAAATCAAAACTTGCTTCGGGTTAGTTCTAGAAAGCACCGCGCTGGTTTTCAACTGGTCCGGGTTCCAACATTCGAAACGCCTCGACTTGTTGAGAGACATCCTCAAAGCTTTGAGACCCGAAGCGAGTTCTCAAACTCTACATTCTGCCGGTCGTTTGATAGCGGAATTTGGCGACAGACTCGGAGGCTACGTGGATTGTTGCTTGCACCTCAGTTACGCTGTTAACTTGATTCGAACTATGGAAGCGTTGTATTCGCTGACGCCGACTCCGGAAGTTCAAAAAAAAATCGTGAGTGCCAGCGAAAAATTGTTGGGGAAACGCTGGTACAATCACAAGGGCGGTTTAGATTGCGGCAAAACTTCGTTTGTTGGCATAGATGTTTTGGTAAAATCTTACCTGAACGGTGCCAACGTTAAAACTCTTTGCGGCCTCGTTGGAACGTTAATGAAAGAAGCCTCCAGCCTCAAGGCGAAGTCGGATTGTCTCCAAATGTTGCCCGGAATCGACAAGGCTAATTTCCATATTTTCTACAGGAGTTTATGGCAATCGTTGCATGATCGGGTCAAAAGTGAGTTGCAGGCCTTAACCAATAACCAGCACTTGGTTTTGTGGAAGACGACTGCTCTAACGATGCAAGGATTGATGACTGTTGTGAAGCAACAAGAAACCAAATCGAACTTAATTTGCCTTCTCAAAAAATCGATAGGGATTTTGAAAATTTTCTTGTCGCAAGGAATCCCCATTTTGGAAATAATGTTGAAATCAAAACCCGATGAAGTTGTGGAAATTTTCAAAACTATACAAACCACCACTAGGTTCGTCCACCACTTATGCTGCTACTCCAAAGTTACGAAAGACACTGGACTAATCAGTTACATTCCCCAATTTCGTTTAACTCTAGAAACTTTGGTTTACCGAGTGAAAGCCGCTTTAGTCGCCAATGGTTGTTCCGACGCTTTTTGGATGGGTAACTTGAAAAACCGCGATTTGCACGGCGAAGATATCATATCGCAAAGTTCCGAAACCACTGAAAGTCGCGCTAGTGAAGAAGACGAAGAAGAACTTCCTGCGGATGACGACAGTGGAGACGATATCTTTGGCGATGCTGATGATAATTCGGGGAGTCTAGCCGGAAGTGAGCATTTCGATTGATACACTTACCTTCTCCGTTTGATTATGATTGGTTATGATGCCTTCTTTGATGAAGAGGCCGTAATCTGTGTAGAACTTTTCGTATTCTTCCTGGTTTTTGTTGAGTTGGTCATGTAAGAATTTGAGGACGCGGCTTGTTAGGACGTCCCTCAATTTTCTGTAGTTATAAGTTTTGCGTTAATGTTATATAACTTTGCTAAATAAAACTTTTACCTTATTAGCGCGCTGTTTTGAAGTAACTCCCTACTTAAGTTCAAGGGGATGTCCTCGGAATCGACGACGCCTTTGACAAAACGCAACCACTTGGGGAGGATGTTGTCGGCTCTGCTCTTGATAAGGACTTTTCTCGTGTAAAGGGCGACGCCTGATTCCGTTTCTCTTGACATTTCGAATAGCCCTAAATATGAAATTGGTTTCAACAACTTATACAGTCCACTTTGAAAATACTACTCTCGCCATTACAAATCGTTATCATTTGATTAAAATTATTTCCGCTAAAGTTAAAATGAGATCTGCATTAGTTATTGCTAGCTTCAACCTACAAGCATCTACAACTCCTTTTCTCTAATTCTTAAAGTAGTGATACATCAGATCTATAATACAACTTTTGCTGTTGGAGCTGATTGTCACAAATTCATCCAAATAACCATTGTCAACTGGTTAATACAAGTTTTAACCTGAAATAGTTATCAAAAAGACAAAGCTGACATACAGGTTGAGTCAGCTACAGTGAATCAACCGAAATATCTTCATTATTAGTAAAATTACAGTTGTAATATACCACACAATTTCCATGTACTGGAAATATTTTTAGCTAATTAATTGTATTATACAGGCTGGGGCAATAGTGCGTGCGACTTCGATAGCTCGAGTTGTATGTTAGGTAGAAATTTGATTTAAAAACACAAATGAACTAGAGAAAGAAGTCTATAACCGAAAATTATTTTTGAACATACATTTTTTTTCATTTTTTTAAATGGAATGTGATGTGTACAAGAAGATTTTTCGGAACCTTTTCCTAGACTCTTTTCAATCCAATATTATTGCTGGCTATTTCCAAACCACTTGGATGTAGCGATTTTTTTTTTGTTCAAATAATGGCATCTGCAGATGCATGTTAAAAAAATCACTACAGTCACAATTATGAGTTCTAAGAAAAAATTATGTAAAGACTAGTTAGGAAACATTTGTGGAATGTCTTTCAATCGTTTTAACTTTTGAAAAATTATACAGGGTGGCTAGATTTAATTTTTCAATTTAGAACTTTTTGAATTTAATTTTCTCCATTTTTTCAAATAGAATATCTGTATATTTTTTAACGATATGATGTAGAAACTAAAAACAAACATTTTTTGTATGTACACCCCTATGACTATTTGTAACCATTTTCGATTTATCACCTAATAATTACAAAATTCAAGAATAATCCTAAAAAATTAGATTGTTTTTCAAATAACTTGACAGATAAAATTGTAATAAGTGCTCCAGATGTTTTGTTTATGAAAACAGCATAAGTTTTGTAGTAAGTTCACTTTATGTTTGTATCTTGATTATTTCTTGCATTTTATATTATCCGACAAGAAATACACATTTATTGCAGTTACCTGTCGTCAGTTGTCATTTTTGTGTCAATTTTGAAACATTTGAAGTTTTTTGTCGAGTTATTTGGAAAACGATCTAATTTTTTTAGAATTATTTTTAAATTTTGTAATTATTTGGCGATATTTCGAAAATGGTTACAAATAGCCATAGGGGTGTGCATACAAAAAATGTTCGTCTTTAGTTTCTACATCATATCGTCAAAGATATACAGTGTTCCATTTAAAAAAATTGAGAAAATTAAATTCAGAAAGTTCTAAATTGAAAAATTAAATTTAGCCACCCTGTATAATTTTTCAAAAGTTAAAACAATTCAACGACATTCCACAGATGTTTCCTAACTAGTCTTTACATAATTTTTTCTTAGAACTCATAATTGTAACTGTAGTGATTTTTTAAAAATTATTTGAACAAAAAAAATCGCCACATCCAAGTGGTTTGGAAATAGTCAGCAATAATATTGGATTGAAAAGAGACTAGGGAAAGGCTCTGAAAAATCTTCTTTTACACACCAGATTCCATTTAAAAAAATGTCTTTTGCCCCTGTATAATTGTCTTGGCTCACCCTATATCTTCAAAAATAATTTTCGATTATAAACTTCTTTCTCTAGTTTATCTGTGTTTTTAAATCAAATTTATACCTATCATAGAACTCAAGCTATCAAAGTCGGACGCACTATTGCCCCACCCTGTATATTAAAGCTGCATTTCTACTAATAACGGAGATATTTCGGTTGATTTAGCTTAGCTGACTCACCCTGTAGATGCCATATTTAAAGGGCAGGTTCAAATCTGGGAGGGACAACCAACTCCTACACCGTGTGCTCTGCGCATGCTCCCAAGAACATACCTAATTTACAAATAACTAGTAAGTGAAAGGGGATAAAATTATTAATATACATAGTCTATACTCTGGTACAAAAATTTAAAAAGTGGGCCATTAATGTATATTCACAAGCTCTAGCATCTTTAACACGCGACTGCTGTCGAGTTATATGCACAATCAATTTGCCGTATCATACACACAACGTCCTTACTATTTAGGGTCCGCCCGCAACGCTCCAAGTGATGCTTTTTTTAAATTTCCGTACCAGAGTATAGTGTGCAATCGCATGTCAATAATAACATAACAATAACCTGGTTTTCCTTCTGGAAAATAAAGCAGCGCGTGTATCGACAATGGAACATCCGTGTTGTAATGCAGGGAATACCGCGGAACATCGTAACTGCCGCTGATAAACCTGTAAAACTCATTGTGTTGCTGAACAGTGACGCTCTTAGCATCTGCAAGCCATAAAGGCTTCACGATGTTAGCCTTCTTCCCGTTTAAGTAGATGGGGCTACCCACAAAATTACTGTATTTGTTTATGATGTTTTTAATGGTGTCTTCGTCGCTGAACTCGCGACATTCAGTCTTCAAGTGCATCACAATTTTGGTTCCGCACTGAACTCCTTCAGCCGGCTGGATCTGATAAGAACCGGTCCTAAAAAAAATTAATACTGCCACTGTTAAAACAGCAGAATTTTACACAACTACCCATCAGAACTCCATTTGTAGCCCTGTTCTTCAAGAGAAGATCTTGAAAATACTTCTACTTTTTCAGCAACCATAAAAGCGCTGTAGAAACCGACCCCGAATTGCCCAATAATATTGCTAGTATCCGCGGCCAGATCTTTGGATTTGAGTTGTTCAAGGAAAGCTTTTGAGCCAGATTTAGCAATGACGCCTAGATTGGAAATCAATTCGTCTTTAGTCATCCCAATCCCGGTGTCCTAAAAACTTTTTTGTTTAAGATGCCATTGAATTAATTCGTTATTACCTGTATGGTCAGGATCTGAGCCTGTTTGTTAGTAGAAATGTGAATTTCCAAAGCTCTGTTGGGATCTTTTAGTTTTTGCGACTCCCCTTCTGACAGCGATAAATATCGAAATTTCTCCAACGCATCACTGGCGTTTGATATTAATTCACGCACAAACACCTCCTTTTCGGAATAGAGAGACCTAGCAACAATGTCCAAAAGCATGCGAGTTTCGGCTTGAAATTCATGTTTTGTGGCCTCTCCTGCCGGTTTTTCTGTATCTTTGATAATTGAGTGATATTCATCGTCTTTAGTGTCGGTTTCGGGGGCGACGTTGGTGCTCGAGAGGCGAATGAACGCCAGACTTGCTGAAAAAGCCGAAATGTGTTACATAACCTCACTTTGTCAAAGTCCTAATTTTGAGCAAACTCATCACCTTAACGCCCAAAATTACCCCTAGTTACATCATAAGCTTAGATGTCGTTAAAAATTTGTTAATAGGTGATTAGTTGGAGTAAATTTTCAAGGGTTTTCTGAGATAACCTCACTTTTTCCTACCTCTATTTTTGGAGGCGTTGCGTATATTTTGACCATTGTTATATTGAAAATTTTTCGTGCCATTCAATAAAAGTCTGTTAAGTTTAGACAATCTGAATAATCTGGTTAAACTTGCCATTGTCACATAAAAATCGTAAGCCGCGTGCGTTGTCTTTGTTATGTTATGTTAAATAAAGTAAGGTTATGATGACTTATCTTATGAATTAGGATTCAGAACTGTCAGTGTCAGAGCTGTCCATGGTCGGTAAAAGTGCTGTCTACTCCAACAGAATTATGATCAATTATATGACCACTAGAGGGTACTAGTAGTTTTAGAATTAAAAAAAGATTTTCAACCCCTATTTTACCTTAGATTAAAATTATTATTTTGGTTATTTATAGCTTTTTTTCAATATTGTAAAAGGTTAAAAAAGCAATATTAACATTATTAAGTAATTAAATTGATGAACATAGAAAATATTAATCAATGCTTACCTCAGTACCCACGGACACTTTGAAATTCGATTAGTTACTTAATAATAATTGAAACGGACAACTACCTAATATATTTCTTCAAATTTAATTTAAAAAAACTTTAGGTACAAACCTTGATCAAGGTGGAGGTTGATTTTCCATTTAGGTATCATATCTACCTATATTTATGGAAATTTTTGTGTGAAGTAAATACTGTTATTATAGGTACATGCTTTGTTAATCCCTTGTCTCGTAACAACACTTGGTAAAATAGCACTCTTGACTATTGCAATTGCAATAGTACTACATCTCGTATAGGTAACTAAAATATAGCAATATACACTCTATACATCTTACATCAGTAAAATATTTATCAGGTACAAGAATATTATTTCAGCGTTACGTCGTTCATTCATTCTTATCCTTCGTGCGTCTTCATATAGGTAGGTATATAAATAGTGGAAATTATTGCCTGTAAAGTATTTTTGTAGTCACTTTTTATAAATAGCTGGAAATAATGCTTGTTAAGTATTGAACAGAACATATAAACTTTGTATATGAGCAAGCTGGCTCTTTGAGGGTATTATTCTTTGTTATGTGGAAACTCTTAGGCATCAATGGACGTTTTTTTTCCTTTGATTCAATGTTTACGTAGATACTATGAATACATAAGTAAGTAGCACCCACTACCCACGTTACAATGTACCTATAGAAACATCAAGGAAATGCTTTAGTCACAATCACAATTGAATACGTAACATTAACAACTCATATCACAAAGGTATGCGAATATAAAAGCATAAAAACACATCAAGGCCCTGCTCAAAAACCGAATTGCCTCAATATTAAATAAACTATAGATATTAAAATCGAAAAAATTTTAAGCAAAAGTGGTTGGTAGATAAATTTAAAATCATGTTTATTAGGTAATTATTAGTGATTAAATTCTCTTCGTGGACATTCAGTAATTGGTGTGTTTTAGGAAACGTTAACGGTAGGGAGGCTACCCAGCGCCTCTTTCTCTTTGTTTAATATTAATGTTTTAGCTACTGGATTTATAGTTAACAGCTACCTACTTGAAACGTTATTGGGATCCTTCTTCTACAAAGTTGAGTAACTATGGCTAGCATGTGGCGATGAACACTTATCCTCTGAAAACACCTTGCGCTGCTACTTTTGATTTTTGAACTTTCGATTTTGATGCTGATCTCCATAGCTGTATTTTATAGGTCCCATATAGATTTTAAAATTACTTTGTATGTTAGCATACTGTTCGTTAGTGTGATCTGTGACTGCCTTCCTATAATCATTGAATTTGATCTTCGATTTATCACCAAATTCAAACGACTGTATTTTTAATGGTACTTGACCGATCAATTTCAAAAATAGATCACCTCCGAGGCTGATGTTTACAGATTCTTAAAATCGAAAAAAATCCTGAAAATTCGTTAAACTGTTCGGTCTTGACTACACGCAATCACGGAAAAACATCCCTATATCGGCCATTGAGAGCGACAAGAAAGCGCTATCTTCATCCTTTTGTCTTAAATCCACCCCTTAATTAGTCTTTTATTCGGGTAAATCCTTAAATATATTTTTCTTTGTCTGTTTATGTGAGTTCTTGATTATTTACACAAAATGATGGTTATTTTTCTTTTCATAAAGTAAACGTTACAGGTGTTGGGTTGATCTACTTTAAGTAAACATCAAATACAGTACAGGTACCAGCAAGCTTTCTTGCATAATGCCAAAATAATATATAAAAGTAGTTTTTTCAATAATTTTGACTTACTTGATTGTAAAAAACCTGATCGGTCTGTATAATTTTGGTTTTTCTGCTAGTTTTGTTAGTTTTGGAATCATAATAAATATTTCAGCCATTTTCCATTTTTGAGAAGTGTTTATTGTCCAATTCGAATTCGAATCATATCATTGAAAATCTGCGTGATGTTCAGCTTTGAAAATTTCTTTCCGTAGTCGGGTGACCCCCTCAACAGTAGTGTATAAGGCATTGCCTATTTAATTAGTATTTTTGCTCAGTACAATTTTTCCTTTATAAAAGTGCGGTTTGTGTGATTTGATTTGTAGTAACTAACGATTCAAATTCTAATTCTAGTAACAAAAAAAGTTTTGGGCAATAAAAGTTAGTAAGTGGTGGTAAGTAAATTTTATTATGAACCAAAAACGCTTTCTGTTTGTTACAATAAATAGCACAGTGAAGTAATAAAAAGTTTGGACTTGAAGCCAAGTGACATTTTGATAAAATATTAATTGAAATCTATTTTAAGAGTAAATTTTATCGTTTTGACATGACTGCATTCGATGGCTAACGACAGTTTTGCAAGAACTTCACTCTCTTCATCAATCCACATGACCACATGTCCACATGTGACGCGGCGAGGTGAGGTTGCAGACACCAAACGAAACCCTTCCTTTCCTTCAATATTACGTCGTTTTATAGTGGCGCATCAAAAAGATGGTTTCAGTCCCAAATACCGCATTTACGACCCACTGAAGTGCAAAATAAATCGCTTAAAAAGTGGGTGCGAGGCGGTGTCGCCGATAAATGACGTTCTATTGCTCCTGTGACACTATCGATTGGCTGCAATTTTTTTTGTTGTAAGCCCTCGAAAGGGTCCGTCATTCAGTGAACCCGCCGGTCCAAACGAATCGCCAAAATATTTAGGGCCCATTCCCGGGCGATTGCATCCGAATGCAAGAGCGGCACACCTCTTGAAAGGGTTCGCTTTAGCGCATATCGGCACCCTTTATCCGTTTCGAAAAGTGTTGAGGCTTAAAGACACCGAACGCAACTGAGACGTCTTTAGCGGCTTAAAGGATTCCAAACCGTAAAGGCTTAACCAAGCACGAATTTGCGACACGTTTCTTTCTACACGGCCCAGTTGCTATCGGTATCGTTGACACCTTCACTTTCGAAAATTTCGCCCAAGACGAAAACGAGGGATGTGTGCTCACGCACCCTTCGAAATTATCGAAATCTATCGGTTGTGCAGGCTTTCCGGCGATTTCATATCCGGGTCCGGCTTGCATCTGCCGCTAATCACCCCTCCTCTTCACCCCGACATCCACCCTCTCCACTTGCATAACGTTCTAAGAAGTTTGGCAGCGGAACACTGCAAATTCGATTATGAGAACCCAGCGAAGTCAAACTTATAACAAGGTTGGAACAGAGATACTAGATAGTTTATTTATTTAATTTTGGTATTAAATACGCTTATGGCCCACCTCCACAATAAGGAGGCTTGATAACATCATATTATATGATTCTCTCATAGGAGAAAAGTTAACTTATAGCATTGAATAATTATAATCAGAAATTTTTTCTTGACTTCAAGCATACATGCCAGATGATGTCTTATGATGTCAGAGTTAACACTACCTATATTTAAAGATGTGGAACCTCCAAGATTCAACAATTTTGTATCGACTTTGATTATAAGTAACTACATATACTTTTTGGTTGAAGGGCAAATGGTGTAGAAAACTGGTAGGAAGTAGTTAGTGTCTTCGATTAACAATCGTAGTAGAAAATTTTTCTTTGATGAGGCAGTTATAGGACCTTAGACTTCATATTCTTCTTATTCGGTTTGCAATTTTCTGATATATTAAAATTATATAAATATTGTATGTTGCTTAAGAATAACTATTAAACGTTGCTCTAAATGATTTATATAGAGGACTATTCATACCCTGTCAAGTGCAGAGCAAGGATTTTCTACATGCCGCTATAGTCTTTCATCATTCAGAGAAATTCAAAGAAAATTATGTCAAATCACAGCACTATTGGCAGATCACAAATTTAACTCATGGTTTGTTGTCAACTAAAAATTATAGAAAATTGAAAATAATAATAAGATACTTACATAATTTGGATGAGAATTCTCTCATTTATCTATCTATCATCTTGGTGCTTTATATTGATGTAATTAAATTTAATCACATATCATTACGTACCAGATATGCCACTCGTCACTTACTCTTTCTCTCTTCTAGACAAGTTTACTTACATTTTTATCTTTTATCTTTTAGCATTAAATAGCTAAACAATTTATTTTCTAGCTATAGAGTTTTGGTAAAATCTTGTCATTGCTTTGGAAAAATGAACTACATACTTACCTATAAGACAATAAAAGAGAAGGATGGTCATTAGTGGTAGGATATTTGAAGGTTTTAAACAATGTAAACTTAAATAGCTCTATGAAAGCAACAGTTTTCTATTTCCAAGCTAGTTTAATTCTATTTTTATATTTAATTTTTTGGCATTAAAGAGTCAAATAGTCAAATTTGTGTCTTTGTTTTTAATTATTTTAAGATCATCGCTTCGGTGCGAGTAAGTTATTTATACCTATACTTTTCTGCATTTGTTTGAAACTTGTAAAATTTTTGAAAAACTAGTTCTATTAAATTTTCTTCTTTCAATTTTTGCACAAATCTGGTCGATTGCAGTAATAGCCTATCACATAATATGTTCTATTATTTCGACCAATTCTCTTTCCTCATCATGTTATCGTGGAGTGAAGCATGAGTGAAGCACACGCGTCTCCACTTCCACTTCTACTCCAAGGGGTGTTGTATTCTAGTTTCATCTTCATAAATCGGTAACATGGTGTGCCATCCAATGACTAGAGATTTTTCGCTTATTTTCAAACAATTTACCGATTCCATTATGCTGCGTCCTACTAGGTGGTAATTGTGGGTCTCGAGGAGCTTCATTGTCGAAGTGGACAATACTTGACACTGTCAAAATCATTAGAGTGGACCGATCACGATTCATTAATAATCCGACTTTGCCACCTTGACACCATTAACAGCCCCGTTAATTTAAGTAAATACCAACGTGACTCTTTGAGGCACATTCACAATACGACGAGATGATCATCCTTCTGTCACTGAACGGGTTATAAATGGCCCCCGTAAAAGCAAAAATCCGAAAGCGAGAGCAAAAAATCACAAAGGAATCGGTAGCAAAGGCATTACACAACAATGGTCAGTCGTAAATGCCTTGGTTAAAGAATTATTTAACCCATTGTCGGACCTGCGAAGCACATGGCTACTCATTACTGATTTTACGGGGAGATTTATGAGAGCTAGTGTGTCAGCTCGAATGGGAGCAGGGATGTCCAGGGGCGGCGCTTTCCTTTTGGCCCGCTGCGACAGAATGCCTAAAAAATTCTTTACAAACTCCAGGGCGAAGAACTGTTGGATGTTGATTATTGTCGTGGTAAAAATTTGTGTCTAATCCAAGTGCAAAAGTTTACGTATCCGCCACTACCTCTCTACTCACTGAAGGGGTTATGATTCGTAATCAGCAATACTTGGACTTGGTCTTTTTGCGTTCAAAAATCATCGGTTTAATCTCGCCATGAATAATTGAGATCAGGTAACAGGGCAGCGTCGTCCGGAATGAAAAATGAAACCCGAAATTAATTCGGCTTATGCAAACGAACTGTTGCGTAGCGCTTTTCAGTTATACGGGGTGAAAAAGGCTTTTTGTTGGAGGTTCCACAATGGCCGTGGCGCGACGGTGCATTTACCCCGATACAATGCAGCCAGGCAACGCCGCAATTCTACCCCCAGAAGCTCAGAACAAGGGCCGTTCTTCCATCCCGAAACTGATTTGAATGCAATTTGTATAACGTAATATTTTAGGAATTTAAGGGTTTTGGTCGGCCTGCAGCTGCCGCTCGCTGCACGTTTTATTACGGCCCATTTGCATTTATTCATTAATTTTGCGCGACGTAGGGGAGGAGAATAGAATTTGCGGAGAGGACGATAAAACAACAATTGGTAGCCGGAATTGGCAAATGGAAAACGAACGTCCCACGAACAACTCCGTCGTCAGTTAAATCATCAACAAATTCTAGATCAAATACTTATTAAATTTGTATACGCAAAGATGGAGGAAGAAATTGAAGTATGCAATGACCAGGTTTCATTTGGATCAAGATTGCAGTTTAAAGACTAATACTGGTCGAAAATAAGTCACTTACACCATTCTGGTCAATTGCCATTAGGAAAGAAAGCTTTTCCACCTGTTAGCACAAAAGTTGATCATGCGGTGTGAAAAGCTGTAATTTTGAAAAGATTTATTTCGCAAGATTGTATGAGTGTTCTCTCACGGGTCTACTCCATTAGAACAATATTAGAACACTATTCTTGATGCCAATACTAGATTACAGGTACCTATGTCATTCTATTGCACACCCTTTTTTCGGGACATCCTGTATATTTGAGCAAATTAATATATTAATAACCAACAGAAGCCTACAGAAAATATCAGTATTGAAAGAAATGAACCGATAAAAGATAGAATAAACCGTATACAGACTTATTGAAGAAATTTTTGAGAAAGTGTAATAAGTACTAAATGAAGAGTCTATTTCAAAAGCAAGTTTTAATAGAATAGAAATAATTTACGTAAGTATAATACTAACTATTATACCTAAAAAGAGAAAAATGGGCAACAGTTATTAGAAATTGATAACGAATGGCATTTATTACAGAAAAGTGAAAGTGATAAGAATTTTTTTTGAACAAGTTGTAATAATAAATAAAAGGATATAAGAATTAGAAGAAAAGAAATATGAGACAAAAAAAAACTGCAATAAGTGTGCAGCATAGGATACAAAAGAAAGAAAACAAACGTCAAATAATGAATTAGATATTATAGATCGGCAATACGAAATAAGGAGGAGAAATATAGTGGTTGTTACAATTACGCTAGAAAAAGATTACAATACCAGAGAACACGACAAAAGTAAAGAAAAACATTATTTAATGCGAGAGGTTCGATGAGCAAAAGTTTTGAGAAATGATAATAACCAATATGGAAAACACTGTGTTTTGGAATAGAATACAGAATAAAAAGTGAAGAAATAAAACCTAGAAAAAATTCTAAACCTAAAAATTATTTAAAATCGCGATTCATTTTAGATCACCAATTTTAAACGATCTAAAGACAAAACTATTTTGGTTCGAATATCTATATCTACCCGAATTCTAAAATTTTTACAAAACAGGATAGTTATCTTAAGTAACTTCATTGTTTTCTCCCGATTCACCTTCTACTTAGAAAAATTCGAGTTATTTACAACACCTAATATTTATCTATGTTGCCCCAACAATGCTCGAGCATGACAAAGTGTCTTCACTTGACCGTTTTACAAGTTACTTTTTGCGTTTTGCCATTGTGCAATTTTCAAGGTCCGCCGCCCCAAATTGCACCGTCCACCCTAAACTAGAGAAAGTTCCCTTCAAACAGCACGGATCTATGCAAATTTCTCAACTTTTAAACCACCCCAAATTGCGCAACAAAGTCACCGCTACCATAAACAACTCAAATTGGCCGCCCCGTCACCGTTTTCTCAAACTTATACAATTGGCCATTTCATCCACTAAAATATTTATACAATAAGGAAGAGGAACTCGTCCTTGGTGACGTCTGCCTCTGACGCACCAGGCGAGCATTGCCAATTACAACGCAATTTGGTTTTAGTGCCCCAATGCTGTCTCGTCTGTTTCTTGTCATATCTTGGGCTACCTGTGCCATTTTGCAAAAATTGAGTTCGACGACCCTCGCGGTTAAAGGGTAAACCGCAATAAAGGGTGAAATGACTGAAATGGGTCCACTGGGGAGCAATTGCTCAGGCGGAAAGGGTTTTGTTGGGGCTTAATAACCGTGAAAACTTGCCCATTATATGGAGGACAGTTTGCGGAGTGGGTTAGAACGAATTACGCTTGTTGGGTGAATGGCCGGGAGCTTTTCATGTTTGCCGACAAGAAAATTTTTGCAAAAATTGACCACAATTTTTGCATTAGAGCGTTCTATAGTTAAATCATTTTATATTTTATTAGAACAAAAAGTATTCGCTAATTTGTTATTATTAAATAGTTTTTGGAGTTAGGAACTGTTGTTGTAACTTTAGAGCCAAGTTAGAAAATGATTGACAAATTTTTCATAAACTTTTTCAGTAGACGTTTCTGAGCTTTCCATTTACATAATATCTTCTGTTTGTTTCACTTTTCAGTGGTTTCATCTTAAAAGTTTATAAACTTTTACTTTTTTTATTTAATTTGTTCTGTTACTTTCTTTCAGACTGCTTTCTAATAAATGGATAAAGCTTCTTGCGTGAATTTTTTAACGTTTTAGTATTTTACTAAAGAATTTTGCTTAAATTCGTCATTCTAAAGGTTGTCGATTGAAAGATTTTTTAGTACCTTTCTTAAGTTTTAGTAAAATTTTCAAATGTTGTCCTTAAATTTATTAAAAATGTTGAAAAATGTCATTATAGCAAACCAAGTTCTTGGCTATTATAAAAAACTGTAAACGTGTAAAGTAAAACCACCAGAAGGAAACTTTTATAGGTATAATAGGCATAATTTACTTTTATAATTAGTTTCTATCAAATTTGTCTTAAATTTTTAAAAAAAATTAATTTTTACTTTACTCCATCTGTTTTTGTTTTTGTTTTAATTTTCTCTGCTTTGAGCTGTGAACCATAATTTATATCTTACCCAATAAGGAACTCTGCTGATATTCACCTCGACGACTGGAAGCCTTGACAGCCTTTCAAACACCCTGTATTTACGGCACCACATTTCCGATATATGGAGGAAGCGCCAACCCAGCAAATTTGGGCTTGTTTCTATATCGGTAGCGGGTCTTAGGTCACATGTGCGTTTCCTGTTTGTGAGTGCGAGGGCGCCGGAAGGGGATGGCTAATGGCCTTGCACCCTTCGATAATTTGCCCGAAAATCATCCGAATTATCATCGACAATAAATTGAGACTCAACTCGGCGCCATGGTAATTTCTCGATCGCACGAAAAATCGCCCGAAATGACGGTGCGTGATGTGCGTTGTCGTCGTGCATGTGTGCGCTCTGTTGACACATGTGTGGGGGTGGTGTCGGTTGCAAGTTCCGTGACGTTGACCTAGGTCAGGACGGGATGTGACGTCACGGATCGCTGTAAAAAGCTCAAACAGCCACCGGCTTCTAGGAAACGTCAAATGTGGCCCCGAATTGCCTCTTCCTTTTCAGCCCGCTACCTGTTGTGACGGAATTGCTCCAGTATGGCACAAATCGGCAGGAATAAGGGACGTTTTGGCTGCCAGCACGAGAACGACTCGAGATTCGGGGAGAGCACGTTTCATCTACAGACGGAATTAAAGACAAACAAAAATATTCAGAGAAAAGGCAAAGGTCGACAAAACAGGACAAAAGCTTGGAAACGACAATCCGTTTAGAGATCTTAAATTTTAAATTAAGAAATATCAAATTTTAAGAAAAATGGAGAAAGTGTTGTGCAAGATGCTTCCTAAAAAACTTGTGATTGTTAAACTTGACGTTAATAAATACAGTGCCAAAATTCTTTGGCGTTAAATGTCTAGTTAATCGGTAATTTGAAGAACATTTCTGTAGATTAATAGTTAGCAAAGTTGATTGAGTAATTACTATTGTTAATAAGTAAGTCATCATTCATCAACAGTCTTGATATTGAGCAAAACATAAAAAAATTTGCTAAATATGACATGTAAGAACAAAAGCCACACTTTCGAATGTTTGCAAAAAGATCAGTACCTATGACTTAATAATTTAATTTCATATTTTTTTAGATGTTTTTTGATGTTCTACCTTTAGACTTCTTAGTTGTTGTACGTATGTACTTTACAGCGTATCTATATCTATAAAAGTATTGTAGTTTGGTAGTCCGTCCGCCCAACAGGTAGGTACAATAATAAAAAAAATAAAACTCTAGATACCTATACAGGATGGAGAATAGTGCGTCGGACTTCGATAGCTTTAGTTCTATGATAGCTGAAAACTTGATTTACAAACACAAATAAACTAGAAAAAAATCTATAACCACAAATTATTGCTGAAGATGATTATACAGGGGCAAGTAACATTTTTTTAAATGGAACGTTGTGTGTAAAACAAGATTTTTCAGAGTCTTTTTTTAGAATTTTTTTACTCCAACATTATTGCTGACTATTTTCAAACCACTTGGATGTAGCGATTTTTTTTTGTTCAAATAATAGCATCTGCAGATGCATATTAAAGAAATCACTACAGTCACAATTACGAGTTCTAGGAAAAAAATATGTAAGTAGGTACTAGTTAGAAAAAATTTGTGGTCTTTGAATCGTTTTTCTTTTAAATTCTCTTTGAATTATACAGGGTGGCTAAACTTAATTTTTTAATTTAGAACTTTTTAAATTTAATTTTTTTAATGTTTTCAAATAGTAGGCCCTGTATATTTTTTAACGATATGATGTAGAAACTAAGAACGAACATTTTTTGTATATAGGTACACCCCTATGTCTATTTGTAATCATTTTTGATTTATCGCCCATAAATTACAAAATTCAAGAATAATTCTAAAAAATTAGATCGTTTTCCAAATAACTCGACAAAAAATTTCAAATGTTTCAAAATTGACACAAATGACAACTGACAACAGGTGACTGCGATAAATGTGTATTGCTTGTCGGATAATATAGGTATAAAGCAAAAAATTGATCAAAATACAAACATAAAGTAAACTTACTAAAAAACTTATGCTGTTTTTATAAGCAAAACATCTGGAGCACTTATTACAATTTTATCTGTCGAGTAATTTCAAAACAATCTAATTTTTTAGGATTATGCTTAAATTTTGTAATTATTCGGCGATAAATCCAAAATGGTTACAAATAAAAGTACGTACAAAAAAGGTTCGTTTTTAGTTTCTACATCATATTGCTAAAGAATATACAGGGTGTTCTATTGGAAAAAATAAAGAAAATTAAATTCAAACAGTTCTAAATTAAAAAATTAAATTTAGCTACCATGTATAATTTTTCCAAAGTAAAAACGATTCAAAGACATTCCACAGATGTTTCCTGACTAGTCTTTACATATTTTTTCTTAGAACTCGTAATTGTGACTATAGAGAATTTTTTAACATGCACCTGCAGATGCCATTATTTAAACAAAAAAAATCACTACATCAAGTGGAAATAGTCAGCACTAATATTGGAGTAAAAAGAGTCTAGGAAAAGGCTTCGAAAAATCTTCTCTTACACACAACAATTTATTTAAAAAAATATTACTTGCCTCTGTATAATTGTCTTGGCTCATTCTGTATGTTTGAAAATAATTTCCAGTTATAGACTTTTTTCTCTAGTTTATTTGTGTATTTAAATCAAATTTCTAGCTGTCATTGAATTAGAGCTATCGAAGTCGGACGCACTATTGCCCCACACTTTAAAATAATAAATTTATAAATTAGTAGATGTTTATGACAACTTTATAACGAGACAAGTAAGAATTCTTGTGAAAGAGATTGCTGTAATTGTCTCGCTTCAAAAAAACTTGTAATTAATTACCTGCTTTATGGGGAGATTATTTTTCTTTAATCTTGCTCAATCTGGAATCGGCAGGTAAAATTTACTGGTGCACGTAATATTAGGGCGCCGAGAAAGTTAGCACAAGTGAGAGAGGTAGGCATAGCTACATGTAGACTTTTTTGTCACAAATAATAACGCTCATCTCAGGAATTGATTAAAAACACAAATTACTTGTCAATAGGTTAGTATCCAAACGACTTTTTACTTTGCCAATAAAGCACAACTTTAGAAAATTAATCTACTCCTCATAAGGTCTCCAATCTAACTTTCCTAATTAGCCTTAAACTTCGATGCACAAGTCGAAATAAGCCGAGCTAATTACAAATTCCGGAGGATCTGTCAATAAATTTCCTCGCTTTCGATGCGACAATGTTGAGATTTTAATTACCGCATTCGAATCGAATCCGCATCGTCACGTAAACTTTTTTTAATAGCACCGTTTTAGGCGAAAGCCGCCGCTTTGAATGCCGACAGAGATTTCACATGGCAGCAACAAAAGTGTTTGTCGTGCCGTAATCCTTTGAACACGACACCCACAATAGGACCAAAACGCGCTCCTTTTCGTTGCAAGTCAGCCGGATAAATATCAGTCAAAACTTCGTCAAAACCTGCACAATTGCCGAATTTCTCTTCCGGCTCTGTAACGTTGCCATAATTTTTACGACGGCTTTCGCAATTTTTTAACAAATTTACGTTACCTGCGTATTGTTGCGTCAACTTTACGATGTTCCGCTGCATAAAGAAAAATATGCAAAATTTATTGCGCCACTGCAGTTCGGGTTCTGGGAAAAAGGATGGGAATTGGACCAGTTTCGGCAACTGTACGAAATTGCACCCCTATTGCAAATCCTTTGATGGGGTGCCGACTGGTCGCTTTTAATTTGAACCATTTGCATTCTGGGGAGAGACGGCGCATCTGGAGGGAATAACCGAAAATATTCAAATATCGAGTTTCTGCGTTCCTTCTTGGATGAAACGCGAGTAAATAAGGAATAACCGGGGACAATGGGGTGAATTGTGGGTTGGGATCGGCTTTATCTAACTCGCTGCCATGGACAATGTCCATAGGCAGGAGACGTATGGGGACCGGTAGCCATCCATCACCTCTAACAGAATTTATTTACATCCTGAAACCACTGGTTCGGGCACGATGACTATTTTAAAACGCTGCAAACACATTTTGTTACGACTTGGGCTTGTATTCTTGCGCAAAACGGGGATTTCTTAAATTTCACCCTTGCGAGCAGGGGTGACCAAAATTGTTAGTTTACAGCACCAAAGCTCTAGTTGAAGAGCAAATATCTACACAAAGAACTATCAGTCTTGACCCATTTACAGGTGACTTTGGGATCTAATTTCTTTCTATTGGAAAGAATCATAATATTTGAAAAAGTTTGTAAAACTTACGATGTTGACAAAAAATAAAAATGTTTCCAATAAAGTGTGAGGCTGTAAAATTTACAACCATCTTCATACTTCATACCTTATTTTGTTGCTACACAAAATGTTTTTGAAATTTCGGTTTCAGAGTTCGATGGCGCCCAATTTCCGATAGACAAACTCGCAACGTAATTCGATTGTTGTGTATGTACCCTCGATGGGGAGTGGCCAATGTCCAAGTTCCCTTATATATACGGCCCCGCCGCCATACGAGGGACGTGTTACTTAACTCACCCCATCCGTCCAGTGTTACTCATACACTGGCTGCACCATTGAGATAAATTGCTGAGCTAGACTCGGCATTTGCAAGAATAATTGGAAATTCGTCCATATGCCCTCCACCCCCGAAATCCCCAAACCGTCGCCCCTATTGTGCAACGTTAGTATTGGATTACGCAGTTTTTCTTAAGGGCGCTATTGTTATGGCTGCGAAGTTGGCAAAAAACTACAAAACTATTAATTACGTTCCCGTTATTTCCGTGGTTAATGACCGGTGAATTATTGAGGTGGAGGGTAATAGAGCCGGCGGAGGGGCGAAACGCAATTTCTGGATTAATAATTAATCCCCCTTTCGCCATTCTTAGCTGATCGATCTGGAGGGCTGATTGCAGTTGCTTCCAAGAAGTCGTTATTTACATCGAAATTTGAACCTGCCCCGACCCACTTTAAATTATGTCCGAAACTAGGGAAAAATAATGTCAGGCCGGACGGCAAAAAATTGTAAAGTGAGTGGACGGTGCATTAGTTCGGACAGCAGAATAGATTATCGATGGTTGCAAGGGGTGTATAGGAAAATGGCGAGTTGGGGATTTTTTACGAGCCGGCTGCAGTCCTACCCTTTATGTGGACGACGTCCAGCAATAAATAATGTCCGAACGGACGGCTGAGGGTGCAACTGCAACTGTCTCGGCGAGGGTCGGTTCTACCCTTAACATGTGTCCGGAGACCGACGGGTATTCGCCAAATTTATCGCGACGATGTAATCGGCCGGACCACCGTAAATGTCGCTCGATTTCGATGGGGTCTTCATGGTGAAAAAACCGTAAA
The DNA here is from genome assembly GCA_951805265.1 of Schizotus pectinicornis. Classification (NCBI taxonomy): domain Eukaryota; kingdom Metazoa; phylum Arthropoda; class Insecta; order Coleoptera; family Pyrochroidae; genus Schizotus; species Schizotus pectinicornis. The sequence goes on along the minus strand of OX638202.1, from coordinate 10,867,018 downwards.
AAAGTGTGCCACTTGCATGCGCGGTCTTAAAATGTTGGATGTTACGGGGGCTTTTGTCCGAAAGCCAGCGACAAAGGACCCGTGCCGGTGTTTAAAAAACGGATACGTCGTTAGAGGGTTTTTTAGGGATGCTCAAATTGAATATTTAAATTTCCTTGTGGTTTTGTGGCGAAAAAACCGACAGATGCGTGCCGTGGTGCACGTGTTCAGCACGCAATTTATAACGTTATTATTTCCCAAAATTTGGGAAGCACCCGGAGTATGATGATATCCAATAACACACAAACCACATACTTACCTAGGTAGCTAATAATATGTAAAGCAAAGTACTTTCTGGCCTATATTTAGGACCAAATGGTAGATTTGTACTAATATCAATTTGTATTTGAAAGCAGTCTCCTCAACAAGGTCGGTATTTGACGTTAAAAACATTAAGTAGGGCTAAATTAACTCTAAAAGTAAATTTTTATTAAACAATCTCTATTCCACATTGAAGTACTTCGGATCATTAGGAACATATCACTAAAATGGGCAGATCCGGTTCCAATTTTTGTTGAAATATTATAGCAGTATTTGGTAGGTATGACTATTTATTGATATTTATTCATGCAATGCTACAAATCATTATACCTTGTTTTGTCAAAATTATTTTTCCAGTTTAGTCGAATTTTGAATGAAATTTGATAAATATTCTTGTCACCGTTCACAAGACGATTTAATTCAACAGAATTTTCACCAAAAAGTAATTCGTGTTTGAAAAAAGTTGGTGTCAAAGCCCAAAAGTGTGTAAATTTTTGTGGTTGGATTTTTTTTTCTTAATTTATGATACTATCTTCATTAGTTGTACAATCTAACTATTACGCTCTTGAAATTAAGCAGATGGCTATTTAAAAAAAAACTATTTCTTAAGAGTAGAGTAGAGTTTTCATTTAAATATTGTTCCGATAAGTATCTTGTGAAAAGCTCATGTGGAACATGAATTGCTGAGATGAGATGAGACGCTCATTTCTTCTTGAAATGAATCGTATCATTAGAAAAACAAAAACAATTAATTTTGGGAGTTATTGATGATACAGGGTGTAAATATAATAAGTAAGAAACTCGAAGAGAGTGGGATAATTTTACTAGAAAAATTAATGCCATAAGTTTTTATAATACATTCTCCCAAAAATTAAAAAACTACGAAGTTATTTTCTTTTTTTACAACATTGTTGTTGAAAAGCGATATTATTTAATGAGATAATCTGTTATCATAAAGTACTACAGTTGGCAACAAAATCATACCTACTTATTTTTATAAGAATGTTTTAAAGTAATCTCCTTCCAGTTTAATGCATAAATTAGTTTTTCTCTAGTTCTTTTAAAAACATTTTTCTCTGAAGCAGCTCATTTTATCGTAATTACATTAAGTATCTAAATTTTAAAAATTAAGAAGAGTTTAGGTCATTTGGCTTTGGTGAATTTGGAACAAGAATATTACTGAACATTGGTGATAGGTGTGGTAAACTTGAAGAAAATTGTACACTAGTTAAGAAGTTACTGGAAAAAATGGATTTAAAAATGCAAACTTTGAAACCCCATGACTTTGATATTTTTAGTTTTTTGAAAGAAATGTTTATAGAAACTTGCAGTATTAATTTTGAATGGAAGATCCCTAACGTTTATTTCCAGACACCTTATTTATTATGCATTTTCATATTATTTAAATGATTTAAAACTCTTGAAAGCAAAGTGAGAAAAGTGCAATCTATAAATTTTGCTGAACATCCTTATTAAGAAAGTTATTGTCAGACATGTAAAAAACAGTTGTGTTTTAGCCAAGAAGTATGTCTTCAAAGGGCTAAAAAGAAAGAAACACAAAAAGAAATTATTATTTACGTCATATGCATTGCTCAATGATAATGATTGATAACGACCTTCGTTGTATTGCTATCTAAATTTGTCCCTTAGTTTCATTCTCGGTTTTTTTAGACGACATTTGTTTTCTTTTACTCTCTCTGATCAATTTTCACTGTCTTATTATATCTACCATTCATATGTCTTGTTCTTTATTGGCGATCTTATTGTGTTCGAATTAATGTTGCTTTATTTTCTGTTTCTTGTTTTTTTTCATCCATTGTATTTATTATTTAATCATCTGCCCTCTCTTTTTTGGTATTATAAAAGTTTTATTTATATGTATGTCACTTGTGTCTTCACTAAGTTAATATGAATATTATTTTCCATTTTCTTCTTAATTTTCTATTCAGTTATTTTGACCGTGGGACTTTTGGTAATATCTAATGTTTCACATTTTGCGAAGATTAGGTATAGGTTTTTTTCATATTAACACTTTCTTATGCTGCTGTCCGTATTCATTTCTTCAGTCTCGTCAATGCCCAATTTCTTTTTTTATAAAAATATTTCCATAAAACTATCGTAAGTTATCAAATTTTTGTTTGTGTAAACTTTATTTCTGTGATAATTTCTTATTATATTTCATATGTATAGTTCTTATGAATAATATTATGTAATATGATTAATTATTATTACTATTGATTTCGTATTATTAACTATTATTTTTATATTATCACATTCTCTTTCTTATGTCACCAGTTGCTCTCTTTTAGCCTGATAATTTCTTCCTCTTCCATAATATGTTGGTTACTCTACTTATTATTTCTTAACTCTTATAAGAACAAAAATAAGACAATAATTAAGAGTTACCCCATCATAACAGCCATCTACGATCGGCAATTGACGCTAATGATTAATAAATTTGAAAATCAATCATTATGCAACTGCTCGTTAAAGTTCATGTTGAATCACTAGGTATATCAATGTCACAAATTTTGCATGATTTAATAGATAATTTAAAAAACCTAAAACAATTGTCAACAAGGTGTTGACGTGTAACAACATTATCATAACATTGGAAATTCATTGTTGTCACTTTCACACCGTGAAGGCGCCCTAATCTCATATAAAAACATTCATCATATTTACTTTGTAATTTGTCCCAACTCTTTTGTGCGTGACAATAACCCTTTGCAGGTAGTTAACCCTATATCTTACCTCTTACCTCCCTTTGTGTCGCCTCGTACGTAACTCTTTAATACACCACCACCGCACAGGCGCCGACAAAGCCGGTCCGAAATTCCTCCCTTAATTACGGCTCATCCCCAAATAATTCCTAAACGATTTCGACAGACAATAGCCCTCAAACCGCATAAATCTTCCCTCTGTGACATAACGTTTATTAAGAAACTCGCTCGAAATCGCTTCCTGCCCTGTGCTATATGGACAAATTTAGTAGTCGATTACAAATTAAACGATCGGAATTGTTAACGGCACCCCGTCGTCAGAAAGGGTTCGGAATTCATTAAAAAGCCTTTCCGGTGGCGCGTAAAAAAGCGAAACTACCCCTTTTCTACCTGGTCGCGTGCCCGCTATAAAACGTTCCTAATAAGCGGTTAACCTCAAATAACTTAATAAAGAGAAGCCTTTGGAACGTGTCTTGGTGTGGCAACCCTTGCGATCATGGCGCTTTTTTGGGAGGCTTTTTACCTGAGAGGCACGCGCCCCGCCCGGGTTTTATAGCGGGTTATAAAAACCATTGTAAATAAAGGGTGGTAAGGGTTGCGACTGCTACCTAATAAGTGTTTATTTGGAACCGCGTGTGGTATTCGGTTTTTTGCTACAATAAATTACCGAAGCACTCGAACGCCGGAATGAGAAGCCCTCCAAAAAATGTTCGCCATGACCCGAGATCCTTTGCAAAAATTGGAAAGAACCTTCATGGACTGTAATCCGCTAATTATAGAGCAGAAATAAGGACAGAAGTATTAGAGTAATTGAACTCGTTAAAATTTAAAGTATATGTGAAAATCTTAAAAACTAATAACCAAGTATGGCATAGGATCATTAAAGATAAAAATAAAAAATATAATAAAAATTACAAAAAAAATTCATTCATTTGGAATAAATATTTTATTTTGATGGACATCAGACATCAGAACTGATTGAATGTGAATAATTAGTTTCAAATAAATTTTTGTATCGAGATTTTTATGTCTAGAAGCTCTAGTACACTAATTAAGAGTTACGTTATAATTTAGTCGACTGCACCCTCCTACTTATCTTCGACCACTTCGGCATATACTAGATACAAGATACACACAATTATGTATGTATACTTTGCCAATTATAATAATAATAATCATTTATGAAAAAATTTTCAAATTCTGTTGCGTTGTTGTGGAGGAATTGCCCTGGTTGCCACCATCTGAGGGCACATCCTGTAAACATTGTAGGCGCCGAGGATCGACCCAACAAAGCAATAAACCCCCCGGAGGCGTGTAGTGCGATAAAAATACATATATAATGAGTACTTATTCCTTAACCAGATTTAACTTTCGCGCCTAATCAAAAATTCTCGCCGAGGAAAGTGCCAGAAGGGGATGCCACCCGTTTCTCTTAAAACTTTAGAAATTATTCATCAATCTTTTAGCGGAGGAAAGAGCCGAACGCGTTACGTCCCACTTAGTGTCTGTCGTCTAGTAATCAACGTAATGGATATTTTATAAATAATCAACAAGTTACACTGCACCTAATTTCGCAGGGGGCGGCAACACGCCGCCATCTCTCAATTGCGTCATGGTCTTCCAACAATCTCTACGGAAAAGATTTGTTAACTATTCTTTATATGATCACTTATATGATTATACTTTTTATAAACAGCTATTGCAGGGATGGATCTAGTCTATTTAAAACTATGCCGTTGCTCTTATTGTTACAGTACAAGTTTTAAAAGTGGGAGGTTTAATTTTGGTGATTAGGCAATCTAGCCAACTTTTAACAAATAGTTTGATCTTCTTTTAAATTAGGAACTGGTGGCACTTTGACCGTAAGCTGGACGATAAATCACAATTAAACCTCCGAGTTAGGTGATTATCTGTGGCGTCATTTGGTGGTCCTTTCCTTATTCAAATTAGTAGGAACCCGGTCGCTTGCCGAAATCGTCCTGAGGCGGCCGAGTTCGTGGCCCATCTGTCGATCAAGACGATAATCAATGGCCCTTCGAAGATTACTTCAGGAAACTAGACACCCATTGGCGTAGCACACATCCGAAAAGACTTTAAAACTAATAGCCGACCCGGATACCTATTATTTGCTATTTGCTCGGAAAAGGTAAAATAAAACCGCTAATTTAGCGCCGGAACAAGGCGGCGACCGGGGGGCCAACCCGCCCCTGAACACGCGCGCCTCAATAGCCGACACAAATTTCGTGACCGCTAATTTAGCCAAATCGTTGACATTCGTCGGTACGACCAAATGTTTGATTGATTCAAGGCGAAGATGCTGCCGGGTCTCAACTTTTTGGTCACACCAAGAAGAAAGGGAAAATCACTTAGTTGAGAGTTCAGTAATTGTTGTAAATTATAATTTTTTCAAAAAGTCTGCAGGAAAGGGGGTGCAGCGAAAGTGATTGAATGCTTCAGAATTCAGAATTGCTTCTTCCAAGAATGGTGTCATTTTCAAAAATATTTAAAGTAGAGAATTCTAAATGTTGAGCGTGAAAAGTTGAAAGGCTTTTGAAAGAGAAAGGAGTTTTCAGAATCACTGAACTACCAAAGATGATGAATATTAAAAACGAATGCTGAAATTGAAGGCCAGTACACCTTTGGTGAAAACGCCGTACCCCTAAGTAATAAATATTCTACACTAGGAATCAGTTGAGGGTCTGTAGAAGTTACCCAAAAAGAGAAACAATTTAGCTTTCGTAAAATCTCTGATCTGCTTTACTACATAATGCTTTGAAACATGTAGTTTGGCGTAGTAGCACAGTTATTTCGCATTTTACTGCACCGACAATCATCGTTTGACGGCATCGCGACGCCCAAATGGCCAATTATCGACCCCGGTCACGTGATTACGGCCGGTAGTTAACTAGCAAACGGCGATGGTCGGTCTTATTCAGGCAGTTTAAGATAAAAAAGTGGACATGGCAAAATAAATAAGCTTGCCACGATGATAAGACGCAGATTACGAGGGTGCCAACTGAAGGACCGCAGTTATCACAACAAAAATGGCGTCGTATTTTTTACGTTAATGTTTTGCGCGTGACGCCGTCACCAATAAAATTTATCGTTTCTTGCCACGGCGTATGTCACACAGGGGACCATCGATAGCCAAGTCATCAGCAGCGTCGCGACGCTTCAGACCAGCGGTCCAACCCAACTTTCCATAATCCCCCCAACAACGATATCCGGATTCTGACAAAATTTTACTTTTTTTTCTTTTTGTAAGGGAAGTGCCACTTCTTAGCTCAAGTTTTTTAAGTAATCTATAAATATAGGTTTAATAAAGATAGATATGCTGTGCATTTGAAAGAATTTTTTTTCTGATATAAGTCACACCAGTACAGTCGCGATCACAGAAAAGTGAACGGTACTACACGGTGCTTGACAATTAAACTAAAACCATGGCGTTTTTGTTTTCTATAACAATACAACGAGGAAGTAAAAAGTATTCATAATTGTTTGAATGTTAAAAAGTCAAGATATGCAGTTCAGAAAGTATATTTGAATGTGCCGAAACTCTTAGCTCTTATTGAAAACGTTGCTTAAATTTAACCAAATATCTACAAGAAAAAAATGACAGGAAAAAAAATTTGTTGCAGTTTTCACAGCGGAAGCAGTTGAACTTCCGGCGTTTGAGAACATAATGCTATCCTTGTGCAGACGTTGATCTGAGCGTTTGAGCTTTTTTTGTCGTTCATTTTCGGATTAGTTATCAATTGTCGCAAAACAAACGTCGGCCAGCCCGTTATCAAACCATCTTTCCACCCCCATCCCGCCTTGAAAATCGTTTGGAACAAAGCGAATTTCCTCCGACAAAACCGTAACTACAAACATATTTTATAAAATAGGATACGCCGGAAGCGACAAGAGATACCAAAACGGCGGGCTAGCACGCGACAACCCCCTCAATAAGGGGTTGTTTTTTACGTCTCAGAACACGAAAGTGCGCAAGAAAGCGGACTGTCTGTTTTAATAACGACTGTGCCGTTACAGGGCGGTAGATACCTTGTCGGCGGACAGGTGCTGTAATAAGCTAGTTAAGGGTTAATTTCTACCCTTCCGCAAGGGCAGGTGTTTGATTCACCGGGACCGGCATGGCAGGGTTAACAAAAAAGGGGTGGCAACTAACAAGTGAAAGGGTGAAAACGCACAAAAACGTCGAGGTCGGTTTTTCACTGTTAGACGATCTTAATTGAACACAATGTAACGATTTAACGCCACTTAGGGGACGTAACAACGACATCAACCCTTGTTCGACCTGTCAAATTATAATGATAACACTTATCACACGATTAATCCTACCAAAACTATTCCGAATTCGTTTAATTGGAGGGCAATAGTAATTACAGCCTCATTGTTTTCACTTCCCTTCTTGTATGGTCCTTAAAATAATAAAATTTTTAGTGTTAGCATCAAGTTTTAAAAATATCAATTAAACTTGATTAATTTTAAGAGAGTATGTATAGTATAGCGAAAATGGAAAAAATGATACCTATTTTTACCCAATGTTAAAAATGGGTTGCGCGTTGCGCTACGTGCGACTTGTTTACAATTAATTTACGGATAATTTATTCATTTGAGAAAGATGCAGAAGCAGTTGCAAAAATAATATTTTTGCTGTAGGAATAAAGAGGGAGTTCCTTATCGAATACATAGGATATCAAGTAAACATCAAAGTAATTTTATTTTTTACCATCTTTTGTTGATATTGAAAGGTAAAGAATAAAGAAAAAGTAGTGTAATAATTTGTTTTAAAATTATTATTAAAGTTAGGAAACGAAGCAAAAAAAATTTACTATACAATAAAACAATAGTAAAAAAAAGAAAAAAGAAAGACGGAAAGAAAATTCGACTAGAAAGTTGAATGGCAAATTGAATACAAGAAAAATACAGAGTAGACGATGCAGAGATCAGGTATTAGAGTTAATAGTTTGACAAATGTAAAATGAAAATAAAAGTAAATACAATACCTATATTATTAGAATTTTTATATACAAAAATATACACCACATTTGAGTTATTCACAAGGTAGATTCAACTGAAAAAAAAAATACAAATCAGGCATACTTTATGACCTTTATACTCTGTAAATTCTATAGGCAGCGTAAATCATCATCTTTAGAAGTATAGTTTTTAACTTTCGGAAATAATAAGTTTAATGGATCAAAATTTGGTAAATAAGAAGGACTGGTATTGTGTCATGAAAACTATAATTATAATAATGTGTAAGCTTGTAAGCAGGATATGCGATGTAAAAATTTCAGTAATAGAAGAAAGACTTAAAATACTTTTCAGGTATTTTTTAGTTATTTCCAATAAGCTAAAAATGAACTTCAGACTTTCCACCAGCCTCACTGTGGACCTCATGTGAGTACTTACAAGAGCACTTAGAGTACTTACTTATAGGTACAGGAGTATTTTGGATTGAAATGAAGAATGAAAATTTTCTCTATGAAAGGTGTTGCTTAATCGAACTAAGTGTCTTGATTCAAGTTAAGAAAGAATATGCTAAATTCTATATTTTTTTAACTCTTTCATTATTGTTTGACAAATCTACGTATTTATACTTGTCTATTTGTAAAAGATTTGTAAATCATTCAAGTTTTAAATAGGCAGATAAATAAATGTTTGGTGTACGACATTTTATTATATGTATACATATTTTGCTTTTGCTTCTAAGACAAATTTGATTTGTTTTTGTAATAACATTTATTCTTTTGTCCTTTTTCTTATTTTAACTATACAGTAGCCTAACTTGTGGTCTTCTTTCTTGACATTGAATTTGTTATAATAACTGAATTATACCTAAATTATAATGAAGAAGAAACAACGTCAATACCAACATCAAAATAAATAAAATAAAAATAACTAATTATAAATAAGATGATTGTTATACATACCTATTAAGATTGCGCTGACATCTTTTTTCCGTTTTCAAAAGTCACCATTACCAATCACTGGTATCAAAATCATTAGGAAAATATAATTTAAATTTAAGAATAATTTTCGCAATGCACAAATTTTTTTAAAACGTGCATATTTTTTTAATACAAATTTTCTTTTAAATTTATTCAACTTTGCTTTCCTTATTGTAAACTGTGACATTCACTTTTTGAAAATTTGACCTCAAACTCTGTTTTGCGGCAATACATATTTGTTAGCCACTATTGCTATTAGTTCTTCAAAACTCATCAGTGAGCTATCAATGTATATTTTTTGCCATTAGATCCTCAATACTTAGTACAAATTTTCTAATAAACTTTGCGAACAAGTGACTATCGATTCCGTTGACCCTCCAGTCGCCTCAGTCTTCATTGGTCGGACGCTCCATCCCGCAAAGGGGAAGATCTACCCCAACGTCCACAGGGACTGACCCTTCCACACACATATTCAGTTATTTTACTCGGTTCTCTCCACGTCATTTTCAATAGATTAAAAAAAGGCAAAGACAAACACTAGTAAAAACAGCAACAACCTCCGGACGTAACCGAAAAACCATGCAAATTGCACAGTTAGGCAAATATGGTGGCCGATGTGAAAAAAATGGGGTGTCGCAACGAAGGCCCATGGACAAGAGTAATTCGTTATTCTGATATTTGGAATTTGAATGGACCCACAGAAAAATGGCAAAATAACATATGCGCATAATGGTCATCGACACAATCGACCGAAGTAATTGCGATTATTCTTTTGTTGGGTTATTGAAAGTGGATTGGGGGCTTTGGTGCGTATCGAAGCAAATTTTAGGCGTTTTGGGCCATTTTCATGATTTGACAATTTATAAATTCGAAAACGTAAATAACGAGTCTGAGATGTAGGTAAATGTTCACGAAGAGGCACACAGTGAGATGAATTTTGAAGTGGTTATTATCATCTTTCAGAAAAAGTAAAAGTAAAAAACTTAAAACTAAAAATGGAGTATTATAATTATTTAAAAAATTGATATAGGTAAAAATAAATAATTATGAATATAAGATTTTAGTTTCTAACTAAATAGATATATATTTTTGGAATTATTGATTTCTATAGACAAAATTGCTTTTTAGAAGATATCTAATTCAATTTTTCTAAGTTTAAAAAATTTAACAATAGTTTTCGAAATATTGTTATTTTATAGATCCCAAATTTGTACCTTAGCGAGAAGCTTTTGCTGAGGGCGGCGCCGCCATACTGTTGATTCCCCTGATTTAATTAATCCCGTGCCTCCCTTAACCCTTTTTTATTGGTCGGTCAACGCCCCAGAGTAACCCTTTCCACGTGTCCCCAAAGACTCACTTACCCTTTCGTTTCCCGTTCACTCTCCCAACCCTTTCCGTCGAAACGGAAAGTGTTAGAGGGTTCCGTCTACCTGCCCATTGGTTCTGTCAACCCTTCCGTTATTACGCCACACCGTGCAACTCTTTCGATTCATTGGTCGTTAACCCCTTGCTTCTCGTCGAACGAACAAACAAACAACCCCATGCGAACCTTGTTTTGCAGCGTTTCGTGGGAAATTGCGTCAGGTCACCTACCGTCCAGATTATTTGAATAGGAGACCTTACATCCCTTGAAAAATTCCGCAACCGGCGGGTGCGTGCGTGGGAATCACCTAACAAAACTGAATAATTCAAGCGGCACTTTTAACCTGGCCCAAAATTCGGAGAAATCCACCCCTACGAATATAATGAAACAAATTAGGAAAAAGTGCTACATCGTGTTCGGTATTACTCGATAATGCGATAATCGTGAGTGCGAAACGGTGCGAAGGATTTAAAAAATACACGAAGCTAAACTTGTTAGCGCGAAAAGAAAGCGAGGAAGTTACGGGGATGGCGTGGTTAAGAAAGAGATGGAGGAAACGGGCCGATGCGGAGGAGAACGTTTTAGTGGAAGTTTGCGATTCTTGCAATGCAGATGTCGTAATCGCGATAATAATCTCACTGACGCACGTTCATGAGAGGATTTCAGAAGGGCTTTGTCGAAGAAGAGAGCGTGAGCACTTGTTGGGCGCGCAGATTACGTCATAGGCCTGATTAAGACCTAAGTTTTGAATGGCCGTCCCTATCATGACCGCAATGAAACTCACCAGTGTAACCAAGATCTTCAAACGAAGAGTGTTAATCTTCAATTACACAAAGATGTGAACTAAGACATATTAAAAATTGAAGAAGCAAAAATACAAATAGAAAATAGTGTTGATAATAGAGAAGTTTCAACAAAGTGATGTTTGAATTCTTCATAAAATCCAGAAAAAAATTATGAATTGGGGTATTCTATTTAAAATAACAACCGCTATATGCGGAAGTGCCACCATTATGAAAATATTTTTACTGATTAGATCTCGGTAAGAGTGTGGCTAAATTTTCAGCTTCGTAGCTTTTTCCTTTCTCAAGATACTTCTAATGGACGGTTACCGTGAATCACCCTGTAAAAGTATGTCATGAAAATTGAAACAAATTTTGGGAATGACCGCTAGCAAGTTTCTAAGTAGAAAAGTTTAGTTTTTGTTGTGGATAGAATTGTATAAAAATGCATGGTTTCAGTCGAATTAAGACTCTATTTCGATTAAGGAGACCTAAATTAGTTACCGATTACTTTACAACCCTTAATTCATAAGAACGTTCGGAAATAGCAATAACTGAGGTTAGGGGCGGCCGATAATTTGGGACATCCGCGTTCTAGAACCGTCTAAAAAACCGGATTCCATGCAAAACAACGCAATCATCCCCTGATCTTTACCTGTTATTACCTGAAACGATGAAACGGCCTCAGATAATGGCCCCGTGACCGACCGAGACGGTTTTAAATTCGACATCCAGTTGCCGGCCCGCCAACCCAACAGCTTGGGGGTGAGAACTACCCCGGAATCTTAAAGTTCAAAGACCTCTCTTGGCCGGATCGCCGGTCATTTGAGAAGAAACGAGCCACCAAAAAGGTCTTGAATTACATGACAGCATGTTGTCGATTCCGATCCATTCAACACGCATCCAACACCCGAAGAACCTAGAGAAATGTAAATAACCACGAAAAGTAAACGCTTCCTGTTCCGTCTTTGTTGCATAATTTTTTTGGCAGAACTTAATTTTGGAAGTTTTTGGCATAATTGTTTTATAATTGGTTTTCAAATTTGATGATTCCCACGTTTCGTTTCGCAACTGCCAATCAATCAATAATGTTGCGGGATCAGAAACGTCACTTCGGTCCATCGGCCACAACCCATTTCCTACACCTCTACGTTCCCACGTCCGACCATAACACAAAGTCTTACATAAATCTAGTCCTTTGAAAAGTAATGATGCAGGTCGACGATGCAACTCACGTCATATTGAACTAACCGGGTCGTCGTTCATCCTTCTCCTTCTCGGCCAAAGGATGCGGGGTGAATTTCGCTTTTTCATCCATTTACCTACCTGGTCAAGGTAGAAAAACAGAAAATGTTCCATTATTGCGGATACCTGAGGGGAGGCCATTATGTCGGGGAGATTTGCAAGTCTAACCATTGTCGAGCACTCTTCCCGAATTCTTTCATTGTTGATGCGGGAGTTATTGTTGAACGGCTGCAATTCGTTCTTACGTAAAAATTCGAAACGCTCAGGGTCGATCGATTTGATTCCGCACAGGTGGGTGCATCGAGGCACCCAACAAAATGGATAAGAAGGCGACACGAAAACAACTAAGTCTTGAAGCAAAAGGAGAAGGCCAAAGAAAATCTACAAGGAAATGACGAAGAGTTTCCGTTTACCAGCCATGGCAATTTCTTACTAATTTTCAGAAAAAGGATAGCATTGTGGCTAGTATTAATTGAGGCCTTGATGACCCTCGATTTGGGCAACGTTACTAAGGAATAAGTTGACTGTTGACCGACACATATGTAGATTTGATGACTGCTCTAAACCCAGTTGACAGCTTTTGAACGCTGAAGTTGTTATCTCCTGTATCTGTTACTTTTCTGTGGTATTTTCTTTTCAATGAAGGAATTCCATATTATGGCTTCTTAATGCTGACTGGCAACTAAAAATATTTCTCTTCCTCTCTTTTTCTTTCCCTCTTTCTGTGTTTCTTTTCCCAAAGAAATGCAAATTTCTTAGTGTTTTTTTGATAATAGGTACGCATATTTTTTGTTATCCTTTCTCCCTTCTGAATCCTATTTTTATATTTCAAATTGTCTTTTGCCTTTCTTTATTTTCAGCAGTATATCCGTAATTTTTAGAACTACTTACAGTATCCTCTCTTGTATCACGTTGCTTCTTGGCATCTGATAAGTGTCTTGTTTTTCTGGTTCTGCGGGGATCGGCGGCCGGGTCGCCAGCCTTTCGGGGTGTAACGGCGTTAATTATTGCACCTTTTCAACTGACCAAAATGAAAAATAATGGATCGGCCCCACGAAAATAGCCGCCTCGACTCCATGGGGCGAGGACTGGGTCCTCGCCGCTAATTAGGTGGTCGCAAGGACAATGCCCCTTAATAATTTCTGGAAAACGAGTCCCGGCCCGCATATTTGGCCCCACAACCATGAATTTTTTGCCGAATGCCCCAATCACCTACCTGGAGGTCGATCAACCCGGTAGAACCGACCATCTCAACATTTATTTGCACGGCCCCACAGATTCCACCAAAGGCCGCCATTACCGTGACACACTGCCTTTTAATTTTGGTTGGGTGCTCTTCTAGAATTAAAGAAGAATCATTTTTCACTTTCGGTCGGATGTGGTGGGTGATTAGGAGAGATGCTGTTTTGGTTCTTATCGTGGAGGGATTTAGAGGTCTGACAGGATTGCGTGAAATTCGGGCTTTGTGAGAAAAGGCACAAAGATGCCGATTTTAAATTGTTTTTTTTTTCTTTAAGGGTGCGATGACCTCGTAGTGCAAATATGGTTGATAGGCGCCCTTTGGCTGTTTTTTTGCGCGGTTGCACATGTTGCGGGCGGTTTCTTATGACGGTTTTGAGAGCCCTTAGGATCAATTCAACAATGAACTTCCGTGTTCCTGCACATAAAAAATTCAGTCAAATTTCGCTTTTACACAACACTATTTTGTATCGAAATTTAAAATACATCATAATTCATCGCTGAAGTAGTAGGAGATTCCAGTTTGTTTTACTAAAAATTTATTAATTTTTATTTAAAAAAGTTTTAAAATACCTACTTGAGCGGGTTGAAATGGTCCTGAAAAGCATTGTCAATAATAAACAGAGCTGCTCTCTTATCATAAAACTTTTAAAAAATAGATAAACTTTGAGTAATAACTGGTCAAACAGTAGGTAGTCTCCGTTACTTTCTTGTAAAAAAAAGTTTGTTTTAATAATTTTTTTTTATTTCTCTCACTTTTATTATTTTAACAATTTACTGTACTCTTGTTGGTTCTGAAACTGAAAACCACCTCAATGCTGTACTTACTCAAAAGAAAGTCATTAAAAAATGTTTAAAACTCCTCAACAGAATAAACCTCTAAAAAGTTTTCTCATTGCCTTTTGTACTTTTTTAAAAAGTTGTTAAATGTGATCAATTTTAGAAATTGCAAATTATCAAATCCACCCACCAATGTTAATTTTTGTGTTTTTTGTATTATTGTATTTTTGTTCAAATTGACAAAAATATTTATAGAACTAACGAATTGTCCAAATTTGAAATTTATTAATTTTCTCACTGATCTTTACCTTGATTATCATTATTATTTACTGTTTAAATACCTGGTTCAGTGGTTGCATTAACTCATTATGAATCAAGAACCTCCTAGAGGAAGTAGATAAGAGTAATATTTTCTTTGTCACATATTTTTAGAAATGATTTTATACGTTGTCGAAACGTTGGTGGTGCTTGGGAGAAAAGAAAAATTGTTGAGTTCTTCACGCTTTTATTTTTCCCTTTTTTAACGACCGATATAGTAACAATCATTATAAAACCTCTATCTCCATTCCGCATTTGTGGAATCGCACAATGCCGCTCCCGCCGAACCTAACGAATCAATTACAGAAAAGTCGTGGCAGAAGAAGGGTGGCAGAGGCATCGACAACTGAAAGAGAAAGGGATAAAATCCACCCCAGCTTCGTCCACCCCACATTAAAACAATGTACAGTGCCGGGGCACGAGAACCGTCGAAACTCGTTCTTATTGTCGACGGACGCAGGATCTATCCTTTTTCCCAATAAAGATATTAAAAGAGAAACCCTTCACGTGCAGCATCGTCCACGTGACGGCGACTATGCGGGCTGAAGGGGGCGCAACGCCCCGATTTTTCCCCAAATTCCGCAAAAATGAGGGGTGGGCATCCGGAAAGGGAAGCGTACAGCCTGATCTAATGTTGTGTCATCAGCGCGTCATCTTTCGGACACGGAACATACAGGGCGATTTGTGTACACAAGAGTTTTAAGTTTCGATGTGGTTCGGCCTGTTTGGAGACGGACTTCTTGGGCTCGGATTACTGAGTGATCGCCACAAAATGGACGACCTAATTATGATCTTAAAAGCACAATGACGCTATTGAGTAAAACTTTAACACCCCCAAGAAAAGCAAAACTTATTGGCAGATTTCATGTAAAATTTTGGTTATTTTCTCCAACTTTTAAACAAATATTTCTCTGCAATCCGTCACTGTAGCCAATGAGTTTCAGAACAACAAATAGTATATCATAAAATATTGGATTGTGAAGGATAAATAAAATAAGTCAAAAAGAACAATCTAACGAAAAGACAAGTAGAAAAATAAGGTAACAAGAAATAAGATAGATTTACACTTTAATCTTGTTTAACCAACAACAACGAAACGATAGCTGGGTCTCCAAAGATGTGTTAAAGCAATTAGTAAGAAAGTAAAAAGCGCAAAAGCTTTAGAAATAATAATTATAATACATTTAACAACATTGTTGTCAACGCTTTCTTGTATTTCTTTTTGTATAAATAATTATAGTGGAGCGTCGATTATTCATACGTCAATTATCCAAGATTTGGATTATCCGTGGAGGCTCTTTTTGAGTTCTTTAATTAATATAAATAAATAATTTGATCAAATTGAAACACGATACATTAAATTGGCGTGGGCTGATATTTTGAAAACTCTGGGTTACATCGTTGATAAAAAAACTAAACAACTGTCAACTGATGCAAAAAAAAAAAACTAAAATTACAGATTACAGTGCATAATAATTGCAACGTTAATTCTTTTTTGTCTTTGTATGTATTTACATAGAAATAGTTGCTAACGTTGAAAATTTCTATTAAATTATCACATTTCTTTCATTATACATATTACAGCAGCTAGAAAAATATATACATGCCGGGTGTTTCAACGAGATTCGCCGGTGCCAAATTGCGCATTTCTAATGGAGTTAAAAATTTGAAATTTGGCAGAAACAAACTATAATTAATGCACTACAAGATGACATTATCGTTTTTTTCTTTTTTTAAACGGTGTGAGTTTTTACTTTCGATCGCGATTTCATATCGAAATATTTACTTCATCTCTTTGATTTTCTTCAAGCTCATGATCACGACCTCCAAGATTGATAACGAGTAATTGAAATATTTTTATATCAAACCGTTATTGAATTACATGGATTTTTAAATTTTAGCCCTGGGGGAATTTTTTGATTGACAGTATGGCACCTTTATTGCCCCAGCTTTGCGGGTAACCGCATTAGATTTTATGATGGTCTCTGTACTGCAAAGATCTTTGAGTAGGTATCATAAACAAAAAAAACATTCAATATGTCTCACACTCTTCCATCAGTAACCTACTTATCACTAAAAAGATTATGACTTTATGTAAATATTAAGTAGCTTTGATAGAGAAAGTGATAAAATATAATAAGAGAAACCATATCTAAAAATTACAAGAAGGTAAAAGAGACTCTGGCATGCAGTAATGGAAATTACTGATCAAATATAGAGAATCGGTATAAATTTCAAAGGGAGTAGACGATATCTATTGATATAAATTTTTTACTGTAAATTAAAAGAATTTGAAAAAGTAAAAAAAATATGTTGTCATCAGAAATTAATTATTTTGTTTTTTAACTTACACTCTGGTCGTTTATTGTTATTATTATCCAAATTACTTAAATTAAAATGAATAATAATACTCAAAACACTAACAATAACATTGATACATACGTACTTTCGAATTGGCTAGCGGTTTCAAAATTTTTATGGCAAAATTTTTTGTGAGCTCAGATCTTAAGACTTATCCTGTGAAATTGCTGATCCCTATATTCAATTATTTCTTGTCGGCGCAACGTGTTAACTGTCCAATTCCCTGTATGTGCATTACGTGACACTGAGAAAGACATTGTCTTTAACTAAACTCTGAAGCCACCCGCTAATATACTTTCGATTAGCTTTATCAGATGTTTATTCTAGACCTGTCTCCTTATCATTCATCTACCAAATCAGTCGTCAAATTTTTTGTACACAACCGGAGCAAACAACCTCAAAGTTACACCGCAGTCACAACCTTCCGGATGACGTCTAACAGTTTTCATTGCGCTATTATTTGCTCAGCATCAACAATAACCGGAACAGACATTAGATAAGATTTTTGGTTGCATGGTTGTGGAGTATAAGCAGTCAAGGCCGACCAAGTCTTATGTAGTAATCATCTGGACCCTAACCTAGCCTAAGCAAATAAATAACAAGACTACGATGGAAATTAAACAAATATGCGGTCGCGCGATAACAATAAACGAGCACATATTTCGTCGTAAATCAACGGCGGTTGCCATTTTTGACGCGCCAAATGGGCCCAGCCCTACCCTGTTATTGTAGACCAAACAGCGCTGTGTGTTAGTCAAATAATCAGTATGTATCTACCTACTTCGTGCGGAAAGTTCTCTTTCCTTGTTGTTTGATAAAAATTATTAATCCAAGGTTTAGTTTGCATACATGTGCTAAGTGTTGTGCTTATACTTTTAAGGAGGTCCTGAAGAACTTGAACTCGACAGTGGTATAGCATTAAAAAGAACTTTATTCAAAAAATTAGTAAATCTACGTTTTATAATCTTTTCGTCTCTATGATTTTCACAACCCACTTTTCTGAATCTCACATAATGGATTTTGAACCTTTGAAGACCTTCCTTCCATATCAAACCTCATGCAAGAGGTAATAATAGTGGTGACAAATTTTGAGAACTGCTAATCAATAAATAAGAATTGTACAATAACATTTTGGTGTATCTGAAACATTTTTATGCTTTAGATTTGTAAATTATTCTTCTCAGCATCTTCATTTCTAGAGCTTGCAGTTTATGATCATAAGTCTTGGAGCTTTGAAATCTACTATGCTCTTATTCAATGCTTCATTCGGAAAATTTGAAATGTGAATAACTTTTCATTTCTTTATTTTTCTTTCCATGGTTTGTGACAAACCTCTAAATCTGATTGTCACCATGTTGACAGTTGTACTAAACTTGACTAGTTTATTTTCGATTCTTCTTAAAAAATTACAAGATACTTATGAACAACTAGATAATTTAGAAAAAAATAGTGGATAGCTTTTTACCATTCCGGAAATTCTTTCCGGATTCTCCTAGACCTGCTTAATCTGCAGTGATGAGTTTTACAGCATTAATGCTATTTGAAAAATCTATACTTGAACATTTTTGGGCCAACAAAGGACCACTTCTTGTAATGACGCATCGTTTTAACTCCTTGCCATAAAGCATCCATCTCCGGCATTGCCTCCAGCATAATTCAATCGTCCTGACCGGTAGCCGGTCGGCACTAGCAAAAATAAAATTCGATTAAAATGATTCCACATAATCTTTACAGTCCATTCATCGTGGACAAAACATCTCAGTTGTCATTGACGTGCCGTATAAATTCAATATGGCGTCCATTCAGGCCGAATGATAAATCGAGGGGACATCATTTATATGGAGGACACTCGAGAACAGACGTCCGTTCGCTTTTCCAAACATCCCCGTTTCGAGTTTTTGTCGTCTCCTCCACGGCCGCACATCCACCTCTCTCCATGCCTAATTTATTTCGACTTTTGTGATAGATTTTGTCTCTTGACTCGAGCACCTTCACCACACGTGTTTGCGTAGGAAGTCGGGTGGGTGCCTTCACAACGGCGTACGGAACGGTTACGATTCCATGCTTCGACGCCTTTGCGACAAAGGACCGTTTTGGCGGCGGAATCGAACTTGATGTTGTCGAGGAGTCCAATCAAAATCTCAGACTGATCGATTGGATTTGAAACCGTTCACTTGGGGATTATTACTGCGGCAAACAGTCATAAATTTTAGTTATGAAGGCAGAAAGGGTTTGTGGGTAAACAAATCGTTAACGGCAGGTAGAGCTTTGGCGGTTTCAAAGGCTTGTTGACTGAGCTTGGGAAAGGAGAAAGGCTCAGTTTTCACTTTCAATAACCGCAACAGGGTTTATATGGCTATTATAGAGCAGGGCAAGGACGGTCGTTACCCCTTTCCAACCTGTACTAAAGAAGACATCCAGTTTTAGCTAACTGGATCAAACGCAATTTTTAAGAATTGGCAAAATAGCCCAATACAGAACATTTTTGTTGCGATCTATCTGGATCGACGCTCTAATTATGTTAACTGACCTTTGATAATGTCTGTGACAAGGAGTAGTGCTTTCGTCGAGGTGTCCTGTATTCCCGACGACGCCCGGAATGGCCCTTGTGGTTTCGGGACAACGGCGAAAAGGGTCGATGGTGTATTTAATCTCCTACTCATGGAGGAACGATAATAAAGTTAAATGGAATATTTAAACTGTCGATTCTGTTACTTCTGATACATGCTGCTACTGAATCTTAATTAATATTATTTTTTATGCAAAATGTTTTCTATTATTAATTTCTGAATTTTTTGTTGTATTTTTTATTCCCATATTTTATGAATTATCCCTACTGTTGTTTATATTACCTATCTCATTTTTTTCCCTCTACTTAAGCAATTGGTAATTTTAAAAATCGGTTCTCTTTTTTCTATTATTGTAACATTTAAATAGCTTACTTACTTATTTGGTGCTTTTTTACATGTTAATAATTACATTTTTTGGAAAGATTTAATTTTTGCTTTTACAATTCTTTCTTTCCACTAATTATAAATCTCATCAGGAAATCAAAAATGTTTCCTAATTAAGACATTTTGAACGAATGTCACAATTTGTAGAAATTCGACAAATGGTGGAAGAACCAGGTAAAGATCATAATTTAATAATTAGCTAATAAATTTGCAACAGTAACAATTTTTTTCTTTTTTCTCTTTACTTAGAGAAAAGTTGAAATTGATTATTAACAAAGACCACTTACGTTGACGAATGGTAAAAGAGTCAAACGAAAACCATGATTTAATAATTAATAATTATCAAATAAAGTTTAAAAAATTGTACACGTTTCTATAAAGTCATTATGATAAACTTTTTTGATGTAGCTAAAAAACATTCCAATATGACACATAGTTCAAAATTTTTTATTCTTCTATGCATCTTGTATTTTTCTATACACAAAATTTTCAGAGTACCAAAGATCTTTTTCCTGGTTTATTTCAGAAGTCCAGAAAAAGCAAGAAGACAAAGCAAACAATTCCCACAGAAGTAAGAATGAAAAATCTAAAAGCAAAAACCAAAAAAAAAGAAAATTAAATAGAAAACTCAATTTGATAGGTATTTGAGAAATGATGCTCAGAAATAATAAAGTAAAAGGATATAAAAACCAGTAGCAATTAATGAATATAAAAACTACAGCAGAAATAATGCAGTCAAGGTAACAAAAATAACACCTTTCAAGATGGAAATGTCGCAAAAAATACAGAATGTCCTAAAAGGTCCACACCATCTTGAAGGTGCGTTATCTAGAATGTAGTAGAATACTGGAAAATTGTTTGAATAATTAATTCTATGTCATTTAGTTTTCATATTATGATCCTTTAAGTAACGCACAATTAAAGTTTAAAATTAGGGGTATACATACACTGTATGCAAAACCAAAAAAATATTTTGGAGTATAATTCATTCCTTTGAAGAGTTTGAAGTTGATAAAGTCAAAGAATTTATGCGTTCAAAGTTTAAAATCATAAAATATAATTTTTATTATAACAATGGGGAAAAAAGCATAGCCAATAAAGGTAACAAATGATTTTTATGGGAAACCAAAGTTGCACGATTTTTTTAAATATAGATGAAAGTTCAATTTCGGATAGCAGTGTTGCTTTTTTCCTAACTTTATATTGCTAATTGGAGAGAGAGAGAGAGTAATTTTTTTTAGCAATTTTCCAGTACTCTACACTAATCCTAGATAAGGTACCTTCAAGGTAGTACGAACTTTTTAGGCCACCCCGTATTGGAAATTAAAACAAAAATGATTTATAACATAATCAGGAAGATAAAGAATAAGTATAGTTCTAATTAAAAGCAATAAGATGAGATTAAAACTGAAAAAAGAAAAAAAGTTTATTAAAAATTAAAAGTAGTTATAAATAAGAGAGAAAATAAGTTTGAATAAAATATGATCATAAAGAAAAAGTCATAAAAAAAATGTATATTTATGTATATTTTAAAAAAAACAAAACCAAGATAAAAAATTTTACAACTTTAGAAAATTTTGCTATTATTTGTTGTTAATTTTTTATTGCTATTTTATTTATGTTGTTAAGTGTTAATTAATAATGACTCGCAAAAAACGCAAAAAAATTAGCAAAATGTTTATGGCTGCCAATTATCTTTGCGCTGACGAATGGGCGGTATTGTGAAATTCAAATAAGTTTTGTCCCCTAAGGGTTCGTTGAAGCCACAAAATTAGTTGAAGACATCGCCTCCGTTCATCACTTGAATTAACTTTTCGTGTTTGCCCCAGATGTGGCTATTTTTCGATACAAAGTGCAAACAATGATATATTTAACCCATGAACAGGATAAGTTGCACGGCCAACTGCCTCTGACTTCCTTTCGGTGCTGATAAGATAACAACGGAGTCAGTTCAGTTATCGCCCCCAGCCAATTCCGGCATCCCCTAATTTTAACACAATTATCTACCTTCTTCAATTCATCGAAATCAAAAAAGAAAAACAGTTAATGATATGGGCATGAAGGCAGCCGACAAATGCAAGTAATAAATAACAATGATGGTGGATCGTGTAGGTACAAGCCGGCCACCATTGTGTAGCCGCATACAGTACTTTTATTGTGGACCATTGTTGCTTTTTTATGATGTTTTATTATATTATGTCGATGACAGAAGGGAGTGAGTTGGCAATGGAGTTCAAGTGAGGGGAGGGTACCGCGGGCCCAACTGTTAATTCATGGTCTACCTCGTAACGGCAGATTCATAAAGCCGCGACACCCGGTATGTGCCTAATTATGCGAAAAATCATCAAGATAATTAACATGGATTTAAGTGCAGGATGACAATCGTAAAACTACTTGGGAACCACTGAACCAAACGTTAAGCTATTTTTGTAAATTTACATCACTTTTTCTTACCTCATTTTTTTGTCATATTATCTCTTTATGTGCATCCCTTTACTAATGACAACGACTAAAACTCGAGTTTTGCTTGGCACCCTGCACGTGAGGGGTGCCGGGATTTTGTCGAAATTAGTTCGATTCAGTAAAAAATTGTTTTCGTTGTCGGTTCAGGTGTTATAGGTAAAAGGTCCGGAGAACTATTGACAGCTGGTCAGTGGTCGGTGACAGCTTTAGATTTCTGCACCCCGAGACGTTTTCTCGATTGAGAATGAATAAGCATCGGTTTTTGATGTTTTTTCAATTCCGTATCCGATTAACTTGTTTATGGATAAAACGTCCAGTCCAAACTTCTTCCACAGATTACCTTCAATGGTTCTCAATAACAAAAATCAAAAAGAAAATAGGAAAATCAGCTTAACATTTTTTTGGAAGGACACAAACACAAAGGCGGGTCGACATTGAAAGAATCGGCTTGTTTTTAGATTACGCCGACACTGTACATGTAATATACCTACAGACCGAAATGGGGCTGAATATTAGAATAAACGATTTATGCTCGCTTCTTCAAAATCATTATTGCAAAAGTTGCTTGTTTTCTTTTCTTTATTCAAGTTAACGTAGTTGTACCACTTTAAAATTACCTATGTAGAGTAAAACTGTAGACATAATAAATATAAATCTTAAAAATCGTACAAGAGTTCTTACCACCTTAGAAAAAACAGAAAAATGGCCTAAATAAAAATTGACACAAAAATTAAAATATAGAAAATAAAGAGAAGAAAATGAAGAAAAAACTGTAAAAATAAAATAATAAACCCTGAAAAATTTAAAACATAAAATTTTGTGCAGAAATATGAAATGAAGAAAATGAAAGTTCAAGATGTCTTATAAGATACTTATGTTAATAGACATAATTTGGTAAAAGAGAAACAACATTCCTACTATAAATTTTTATAAATTTAAAAAAAACAACAAGAAGAAGAAACATGACAGAGAAGTTACAAAGAAAAAACAAACAATTGTCGTGCAGTGTGCAAGAAACGCGCGCGAGAATGAAACTAAGAAACAACCGAATATTAAATATTACTAACTTTTTTTTTCAAGAAAAGCCAATAGTGAAAATATAAGAAATTAAAGAAAAAAATTCATAAACTACAAGAAGAATAAAAAAAAAGTTTAGATATTTGAAAATCCAAACTAATAAGTAAAATAAAAAGTCAAAAAAATAAAGAATTAACAATAAATGTAACGACATTGCCGCAAATGTCAAAAACATTTTATGTATGTACGAACATGAGGGGTTAGTGTCTAAATGTCAAAGAGCAAACAAAAAGTTGCACGTGTTTTGCTAATAAAGATAAATAAAAGAAATAAAAAATACTAAAATAGAAGGAAAAATTCCATACCTAATGTTGTAAAAAAAAATAGACGAAAGATAAGCAGAATAAAGAGTCTGTAGTATCTCAAAGAACTAAGTATTAAGTACTGAAATGTAGGAACAAAGAGAAACGAAGAAAATAAATTAAGAATCAAAATAAAAAATCTTTGACGAAAGTGGCAAAACAAAAGAATAAACAAAAGAAACTGAAAGAATTGAACCAAAATAAAAGAAACGGGAGCCGGAATTGACACGGAATCAGATATCTAGAGAATTTTTATCAAACATGAATGCAAAACAGAAAAATGGAAAGGTAAAGCAGAGAAATTTAATAAAATACCGGAGCCCGCAGGACAGGTCAAAGCAAAAAAAACACATACAAAATAATAAACATTAAAATTACTAAATATCAAATTTACAGCATTGAACCGTTGATTGAGATATTTACTCAATCAATATCTCAATCAACGATTGAACAAAGTACAACAAGAATCTAAATGGAAAAGAAACCTGGAGCAACAGGTAAATAAGAGAAAAATAAAAGAAATTAAAAAATAAGAAAAAAGATAAATAATAAAATATTACAAAACATTCCAAAAAGGGTGAAGGGTGATTTACCAAATAAGGAGAAGTTTGTTTAATTATTTCTGCAAACATGCACATATTGCAGTAATTATCTTAACTTTGAAACCTGAAAGCATATAAAATTACTTTTAGGTCTGATAATTATCATTTGTATTATCGATCCACAGGTGAGCAACCCTTTTTGTAGCCTGCTCAGCGGTGACTTGCAGGTTCGATGGAATTAAGTGTAATTGTACAACTTTGACTCCTGTTCAGTTCCAATTTCCAATTCAGTAAAAATTGTGCAAATTTGGGCACGCTTTACGTGCACAATAAAAAGTCCTTTACACCTCGCCGGCTTTTCATCTCTTCATCCGAGCGCAAAAAGTTTTGTCACGTGCTCCTGACGGCCATCTGCTTACCGGTTAGCTAATTTTTTCCGTCGAAATCCGTCGTTATTATTAAAAATGCGAGCGTGCCCTCATCGGCCGTCCACCACAAAGGCCCCAAATAAAAAAAAAATAACAGCGACCAGGTTAACGCGCAGAAATCTGTTACGCACAAAGATTGTCCCGGATTATTATATTCAGGAGATCGGGGAGTGATCGGAAAACGGTCAATGTTGTTTTTATGGCGGCCCTTTGTCCGGAGGTCGCTACCTCCGTCCACTTTGAGGCTTACGATCGGTTTCTTTTATTAGAGCAAGGACGATATTTCCCTATTTTCGTATACTTGTTTGTTCGGACCGTAAGGATAAAGGACCGATTCCTTTTACATTTTTTCGTTATGTGTCCGATCTGATAATGCGCACACAAAGACCAGGGGCATTTGCTTGCGAAATTCGGCGATATTAAGGAGTGCTAGTGGCGCTTTCACCGGTAAGGTTAAATATATCAATTTGTTGTCGTGTTGGGCAATGGCGTTTCACCAAATTGCCGGTTATCGGGTGAAAACGACGTTCCGTTAAGACGATAGCGGCCCGATGCGACTATTTCCAAATGCAATAACGGGCGACGGAGAATAAAACGGAAGGATATTATTTAACAAACTGAAAGTTATGAGGCGCTTTCCATGCATTACTGAATACGACATATTTTCAAATTTAAGCGCTACTGAGGCGATACACGCTATCTGTTTAATGGCCAGTCCAGTAAAACTCTTGTTTATTTGACAGCAATTTGACCACAACATTAATAATTGGTTTCAATAATAAAAGAAATTTTAATGTATGTTTTTGTATTTATATTTATAAACTACGGCTGTGCCCTAGTAGGACGCGCTTTTCTTTTTCTAAAATCACAATAAGAATTTTAAATTTTTAGCTTACTTCAATTTGATTGTCTGCCTTGAACTCTTTTTCTTCTTTCTTTATATTTCTTTTTCTCCCTCTCTTTTTTTATTTTTTTCTTTCTTTGCTTTTCTCCCTCTCTGCTTATCTTTCGCGGTCTGCCTGTCTTTCTCTCTTATTCTCTCGCTTCTCCTCGTCTTCCTTTTTTTCATTTGTATCTATCTCCTTTTCTCTCTCTCTCTCTCCCCGTTTTTTTCTCTTTTTTTTCTTTTTTCTCTTCCTCTCTTCCAGTCTGCCTGTCTTCTTTTTTTTCTCTCCCTTTTCTTCTCTTTTTTCATTCTTTTTTCTTTCCTATCTTTTTTCTCTGTCTTTTTTCTTTGTCTTTGTTTTTCAGCCTTTTTTTTCTTCTCTTTTTCTTTTTCTTCTTTTTTTCTACCTACTTTTCTCTATTTCTTTCTCTCTTTTGGTCTGTATGTCCCCCTTTTTTTCTCTCCTTTTTTTTCTTTTTCTGTCCTCTCCTTTTTCTTTCTGTTCCTTTCTTAAGCTCTGTCTGTCTTTCTTACCGTAGAGACGTTTTCATTTATTGAAGATAGTTTTAGAAGACGATTGTTTTTCTTTTTGCAAAATGACAACATGAATTTACCTGCTTAAATAAATTTTTATCTTACTTTAATTTGATGGTCTGCCTTGAATCCTTTCTTCTGCTCTGTCTGTTTTTTAGTAAAAGTCTTTAAGTAAAGACATAACAAATAATTTAGATGCATTTTGTTTCTCGTATACCAGAACCAGGTCAACAACTTGTATGTGCATACCATGTCTTGGTAATTCTTATAAAATTCAAATTTGATAGAGTGTGGCTACTTAACTTTTCTGAAGTTGGGTGGAAATATATTTCAGCAGATGAGAGAAAAATATTTTTTAAAGGATTTAAGCTGTTATTTAACAGTCATTAATAATTGAAATTAATAGTACAAATTTTAGTAATTTTAGCTTACATTACTAGATACTTTTTATTTCCTAATTTGGTAAAGAACTGGCCGATGAGATATAAAAATCAAGATATAAAAATTAGAAAGCAATTTGTGATCATTTTTCACTTAAAGAGAAGGAATACTTGTTTTCACAATGCAAAGAGTGTATATTGGAGTCAAAGATTGGGTTATACTTATTGTGACTTCTCTGTCAACTACTAGGGTCTATTATAGTGCAGATTTGTCTCCTTTTGACTGCGTATTGACCTTATAGCTTATGTGGGAGAAACAAAGATCAGGTGGAGGAATTACTTTCTATCCCCGAGAAAAAAAAATATATACAGGGGTAAGATCATTATTGAATCAATTTAATAAGTAAAACTGTTTGCTTCTTTCTTACTCATACAGCTGTGCTTTTCAGTTACCAAAAAAGTTCAATTTTACTGAATTGTCGCAGTTATCCATTAAATGCTGGTATTTTTACAAAACATTTTTAGAGATGTTATAGGGGTAGGCTACACGATTGCTAAACGCTGAAGTAGAGCTGAAATGTTGAGTTCTTGCTATGGCTCGCTGAAAAACTGGAACATGTCCAGGAACCAAATTCTGGCCGGATTTAGGAGGTTCGCAGCTTGAAGTTTTGTTTGATAATCTCGCTAAGACTTTAGCATCTCGGTTAGGTCCTTCTGTACTTCTCTTCGTTGTAAAAAAAATTTTGACTTTGTTGTAAGTAAAATTTATCTCTATTGAGAGCTCAATAGATGTGTAGATCCGGGTAAGGCTTAGTTAGTTAAAAAAATCCTTGAGTTGAGTGTTAAAGTGTCTTCAATGTTTTTAAGTTCCCTTGAAATTTTTGTTCAATTGTCTGAACGTTATCGGTAAGTATACGGTTACAGTTCGGCGTCCTCCTAATTGAATAATTTTGGTTATTTTTCCTTTGTCAGTGGGCGCCGTGAACGGCGACGGGCGTAATCTGACGAAAATGCCGGTAACAAGTCATTATCGGCGGCCCGTCAGTTGTTGTGCCTGCGTTTCGGATGCACAATGCGATTAGTTGGAATCGGCACAAAGGCCGTCGCTTAATTAGCAAACTTTCGTGCAGCTCAGATATGAAATTAATAAAATGAAATTCGCGTTTTAATAAGCGGCAGTGGGAGTGCACATAAGAGAGCAAAGGAGCCTCCTCTTTAAAGAAATACATCAAAAGCATATTGTCCATGACAGATTTCTCTTTGAAGTTCTTGCTTCCTACTTTTACCGGTTAATTATTAACAAGGAAGAAGCTTTATAATGCTTTATATCTCAAATAATGCCTTCTAATATCTACCTTTTATAACTTTTTCTTAGTACCCACTCTGCCTGAGCCGGGCGATGTTTATGACATGAAAAAAGAGATTCACTTAATTTCGTTCGAGCCGTTTGGAAATGTGCTCGACGCGAACAAAGTGCATTTTTGATATGTTGTGCGCGTACGTCATCGACTTTGTAAATAACTTTATTAAAAGAATTTCATCCCGCATTTCTCCAATTTTAGCCATATTCCACACAGGCTGTTTAATATACAGGTGCGCCGTAAATGCCTGACGGGGCTCAATATTAAAAATTTCGCACACAAAATGACTCTCTTATTCCAACAAGTTCCAAAATGCGCGACATTACTCAAAGTGTCACTTCAAAACCATTGCAATATCTTTCACGTGATGCCATCATAAACAATAATTTTTTGCAACTCTCACTATTTATCACACCTAAATATTTGCACCTAAATATCAAAAGGATTTCCCAGTTAACTAATTAAAAGTTTTCTTTTATTAGCAGTCTTCCAAGAGACGGACAATATCATGAATTTTAAAATTTGCGTACCGAAAAAGGTCTGAACGGGATTTTTCGAGGAATTGCCTGCACTCTATTCCAAATATTACAAAAAAAAAAATTGACAAGTTTCAATGAACGACTCCAAAACATAGATTTATTAAAAAATATATTGTTCTACAGAAAATAAATAATAGTTCAAAAAAACAAATGAACAAGAAAGTTTTTAGACAAGAAAAAGCTCTGCCGGTGCAAGATTCTCTGAAATAACAAGAAAATAAAATAAAATAATAATAAAAATAAAGGAGAAATATAAAAAGAAGTTAGAGAGTGTGCCGAAAAAATTTCGGTAAATTTAGTTAGAAGAAATTGAATTTCTGATGCAAATGCTAAGAAGATATTTTTATAGAAGATCAAAAGGTTATACAAAACCTTAAATAATATTCTTAAGTCAAGATATTCAATATTCCACACAAAAGTTTGAAAACTGTCCCAGCACTGAAGAAAAATTTATTTAGATTTTACTAACTAATAAACCAAATAAAAAATTAGCTGAAAATCTAGAATAAAAATACTTTATATAATCAAATGAGAAAAGATCAGTATAAAGAATAAGTGGAAAGTAAAAGTTTAGAATATCAAACACAAAAAATATCAATGAAGAGCAGAGATTAAGAAGCAAACACATTTATTACACAACAAGTGGGAAAAAATAAAAAATGTTATTAAATCTCAAAGAGTGAATATAGGGGAGAGTGGGGTATAATGATCCCTTGAGATGAAATGATCCCATCTATTTTAGTGAAAACTTGCAGTGCCATTTAGATTGTTATGGCAAAATGTATCAGTTCAAATGTTCTATAGTTGAGAGCAACAAATATGATTACTTCAAACACGCTTGAAAAGCGGTTAATTTTGTTCGTTTCTTGTGTGACTCTTTGAAAATAAGATAAGTACTTTTTAAATTCTGCAGTAAACGTATGTGGTGGTTTCTGTTGAATCGGGTGTGTGCCCAACTCGTAATGATATAGTTCAGCTTTGAATTTCTCAGAGAGTTTCATGTGTATCTGCTCATTGGAAAATTTAAGGTTAGATGGAATTCAAACAGTACGTTTGAGACAAAATGATCCCTCATAGGTAGTACAAGATAGCTGCAGGAGATATTAAACATCTTGGCAACAAGACGAGGCTCTTAAGTTTGGAGTAAGAAAATGAATTGATACAACATATTCTTGACTTGAAAACGAGAATGTATGGTATCACAACACAGGATCTTTGCTGTTTGGTCTTTCAGCTAAATGAAGAAAACAAAATTTTCTTTCGATTCTCCCGAATAAAAAAGGCTGCTGGAAAAGATTGGCTGGTTTTTAAATGAGACATCCAGGAGTCCTTGGTCTACTGCCGTTCGCGCAGGAGCATTTAATAAACCAGTTGTCATCAAAATTATTGTTGATTTCTTTAAGAAATATAATATTTTTGTATTTGTAATAATCTCAACTTTACTAAAAATTCTTTGAAACCCTATAACAATTCTTATAAAATGTAAATTAATCACGAATGCTATTAGTTGGTGTGGGATCGTTTTACCCGTTTCATGGGATCATTTTACCCCCTCGTGCGGGGTAAAATGATCCTTTTGTAGGGTATGCATTGTGCCCTTTTGTATCAATAATCTTCAATTATTAAACCTTGGTGTATATGGCAAAATGTTAAGTAAGACATCGTCTTTCTTGTGTAAAAATTCTGAATTTTAACCACTTATAGTTTCCATCCTAGAAGGCATTTTCTCTTAGAGGGATCATTATACCCCACTCTCCCCTAAACGTTAAAAGAATTTTATTTTAAGATGCTACTCAAGAGCTGAAAGAAAAATTAACAATAATGTGAAATGCGTTTAATTTCTTCTTCACGAAGAGCTCACCACGTTGAAGAATCGTTATTAAATTCCAGGGATACTTCAAACTTTGAAAGAGTTCCATATTAAAATGACACCCAAGAACAGGAAAAAAACTTTAATAAAAATGAAAAACCATTTTGTTCTCTTTCACTTCATTTGTCATAAACATATCGACCATATTCTTATAGCTCAAGGATGTCAAAAAATAAACCTTAGCCAAAATGGAAAATACTTACAGTGTTACCTACTTTTCTAA
This sequence comes from Schizotus pectinicornis, assembly GCA_951805265.1. Lineage (NCBI taxonomy): Eukaryota > Metazoa > Arthropoda > Insecta > Coleoptera > Pyrochroidae > Schizotus > Schizotus pectinicornis. The sequence continues at coordinate 10,836,391 of OX638202.1, read as the reverse complement.
CATTGATTTGCTGAGACTATGACAATATATTATTGTCATATTATTAATATACTGAATAAAATCTACAGGGTAAATCAAAAGTATGGAACCAAGCTTCTCTTACCTAAACTATTAGACTTGATAAAGAAAAAAAAAATTTAAAATTTCACACTCGTGTGAACTTCGAATTAGTCATTTGCCCAACAGATTTTATTTTTTCTCTAAGTCTAATAGTTTCGGCAGGAGAAGCTTGATTTCAAACTCCAAAGGCAGTTACCAAGAAAAAATCTTTGTACCTATTCTAATATCTATTGTTGTTTCTTTATAGATTGTTAATAAAAGTTTTACTTTCATTAATTACTTGTAGTCTAGATGCAGTATTCAAAATACCAAAACAATTTCACGTTAAGGCGATATTGAAGGCCGTTATAAAAATTTTAACGAACCCAGGAAAAATCTTCAGTGTCTCGTGTGCTTATACAAGAAGTTGGAAAGAAGAATTGGTATTAAATCTTAAAGAAAAAGATTACAGCACATCTTAATAGAGACATTGAGATGATAGTTGCAAGTGTGAAGAATGCGTTAGCGAATAAAATGAAAAGCGCTTCAGGTCTCTTCTACTTTTTAAACTCTGATTAGCCATGACCATTTAGGAAAAAGTTCTTTTTCCATATGCGATTATTAGTATTTAACCATCGTGCTTCCTGTAAAAATTTCTTTGTTGCACGTAACACCGACAAAGTATAAATTTTACTTTTATTTCTTTAAATTTGAATAAGTCAAACCTTTAAAAACATGCTAATTAATAATGGTTGCCATAAAGGGTAAAACAAAATTGTGGTCCCTTTAGTGATCGGTAATCCAGCTCGAGTATACTGACCAATTACCAGAAGAGTTGTTCTAGTGGGTCTTCTTCCGTGTGAGTTGACCCGGAAAACAAGCGCTCCTTCACAGTTTTATCGGTTTTGCCTTGTCAAGGTCCGGCCATTATATCAATTTGGATATAGTCGTCGAAAAGCGAGTTATAAACCAAATTCCCATCCGAAAGGGCGATCCCGCGCCATTCATAAACTTTGCATATACGTTTTTATGGACCATTATCCTGAGTTTTTTTTGCGCAATAAACTCTTCCCTTGTCTGAGAATGAGTCCATCTCTATCAAATCTCCATCGAATGCCGCCCCATAAAAAAGCCGTCGTCCGCGATAAGGGAGATGCCGACTCTACTCCTTGTATGGGAACTTTTTACGCGCGTGCTGCCCCCAGCGGAATGCCTGCGAAGCACGTGGCCCAAGCACGCGTTTTATAACCAGGTGCTACCACGAGATTCCGAAAACGGGGAAACGCTAGTGCCGGCCTAAAAAACAACGCACAATGTCGATTTTAAGAGGGTGGTTTTTTTCGGCCGGCTTGTCTGTTGCCGCAGACGGCTAAATTTTATACACGTGTATTGGTACGATTGTCATTCGAAAATAGAAACAGGACTAACTGGAGGAATTGGGGAAAGTGAGGGGGTTGTGCGAAGGGTTCGGATTCTGGAAACTAAAACAACCCTGTTGTTAAAATCTACATAAATAGAACCCTAGGTTTAAATTGCGAGACGCTAACAGTAGTTGGTGTTCTAAAATTAAACGGTTTGATTATAGACAGATTTTATCTCGCATGTCTTTTTATGCAAATAAGACCTTCTTATCGTGACTGGTGTTAGCGGTGTAAATAATTACTTATACCACGATACAATACGTCATGATAACATCACCGGACCGTCGGAAATACTGGAGTTATTTCAATAATGTTGTAATTCTTGAAATAACAAAATCTGATTTTGAAAGACTTGTGCAAGTGTAAAATTTTGCAAATCTGCGTCTGAGAGCTTATTATTATTACTATTTTCCCAAAACAAAAAATTGCAACATTGCAAATTTGAAAATTGCTTTGTTATTTTAGTTTCTTACATTTTGGCTTTTGTTAAATAAATAAACAAATTCTAGTAAATGCTACTCTAACCCTACTTTTTAAATGCAATTGTATAAAAGACAAAATGTTTTAAAAGATTTTTGTATGTCTCCAACTTTCCATCAATTAACTTTTATATTTAATCGTTTTCTTCAAGGGAGCTACAAAACTGTAGTCTAGTACTGTCTTCACTTCTCGTGATCTGAACATCTACCATTGCAAATAGATTATAGCTCAAAAGAATGTAAAAAATATATAAAACAGGAAGATAAAAAAAATGTTGGAACAAATCACAAAGTCTTAGACAGAGACCGCTTTGGGAAGATTTTAGACGGCCCGCCAGTCCTCGGAGAGCCCTGTATCTGTTATTAGAAAAATTGGTAAGCTGCTTTTATGTATCTTTTTAAAGAATATTTTTTTGTGTGTAACTAAATAAAAATATAAGTAGATAGGTATTAAAAATAAAGCATTGTGGGCAAAGAAATTGTAGGGAAACATCTCGGGAAACATGCTTTAATAATATAGTTCCTAATTACTTACTTATTTAGTAATCAGTTCTTATTTTTATCCAGCTCTAATAGTTTATGCAGGAGAGAAGAAGTTTCTATAAGCTTCTATAAATTATGGTATAAAAGAACGTGATAAGGACTTAAGCACGATGATAAGATAGAGAGGAGGAGTATGGAATCAATTTATGCTAGAGAAGATAAGCTCATGTCAAGCCAGGTCAGGCACATTATAACATTTTAAACTTACCCTTATAAGGTATGTACGTAAAACAAAAGTGTTATAAATGACAACAAAAGGAAAGGAAAACATTATTTGACCAAATAGAATTTCAAAGGGTTTCTTGTGATTCTCAATAGTTTTCTTTGCACTTTAATCCCGGAAGATATAGTGATGGTACATGGTTAAAGTAACTAAGTGGTGTGATTGTTTGTAATTTAACACCATTTAGTCTTAAGGAAAATCAAAAATTTTAAAAAGTTTAAGTTTAAGTTTCTAAAAACCATTAAAATTTAAAACCAAACCGTATCAAGAAAAACCCATTTTTTTGTGTTCTTGTATAATTAATATTTATTCTTACGTACATTGCAGCTTAAAAGGATATAAAACAATTATAAGCAAGTTGATAAGAAATAGAATTGTAGAAATGCGATCAGGCCACTAAATTTTGGAAACTACCCTCGTACGCAATGCGAATATCAAGGATGCCCAAATCAGTGAAAAGGTGTACCAAATTAATACGTTTTTAGAAAATTTTGACGTTTTTTATTACTATTATAGTTTTACGTCTAAATACTCACTGAAAGTCAAAATCAATTTGTCATAAAGAAATCAAGTTTTAAAGTTTGTTGCAGCAAAGAAGTATTCAAGTAGCTCAATCCTGTTTTTCTTAATTTCAAGCCAACTCTCATGATTCCTAAATTTATCTCCATTTTCTTTAAATTACTTTGATATTATAATTAAAACGCTGTTAAAACTGATGTTCTTAAACGTAATCAAGGCACAAGAGGGGTGAAGAAAGGCGTTACGCAAAATCCGAAAGAGGGGAGAATTTTTGCTTACCTTACCAATAGCAGTGTAAAAGAGAGGGAATGGAGCAAAAAGTATCCAAAGACCTTAAATTAATTTTTTTACAATAGTTTTAAAATGTTTGTTTTAACATTTTTATACATACCTACTTTTACATAGATATAGAAATCGAAATATATATCTACCCACTTTAATTTGTTAAAGAAAATTGTCCATTTCAGTATTCTCGGCCCGCGTGCCGTAGGTGTGCCACCTTCGAAATTTGTTCATAATTGGTGTTTTTAATTGTGTTTTTCCGCGATTCCAGTTAATTTAGCAATTAGAACTAAAACTCCTTAATTATTTCCTTTCGTTATCCTTGACGCTAAACGGAATCCGATATTATTAACGGCTGCCGGTAATTAAAAACCGATCTGTCGACAATTAAAAACCGAAATTAGGCAGGTAAATGCAATAGTGAAAGCTTGCCCACAACTGTCGTACCCGAAACTTGATTTACGATTGTTCCCGTTGTTCCGCAAGTGCAAAATCTGCAAACTGCACCCAATAAACCGTCATAAAAAGTCCGGAGTGAATTCGCGGCCCGGGGCCGACTTCCTCATCCGGGGGATGCTCCAGTTCTCCCCACCAATTCGCCCCCACCCCAAAGAGGGGGTAAGTGCGTTACGTTAGGCTAGGTTAGGTCATCCCTCGTGCGTGCGGATTTTTACATTCAGTAAGCGGCCGTTTGGCATGTGGAACAGTTGCGTGTTGACCTCGACGGTGGCCACACGACTTTTTTTTCGACCATCAACGAGACTGTTTTTCACTTGAAATTTTTTTTGACGTGTGTTTATCTTTTGTTTTTGTGACCTGTAATGGGACTGTTCCTGTGAACTTCACGAAAAGGGTTGACGATGCCGCTGTTACAGGAGAGCACGCCGAAGCGAGGTGAGACACCCGGAGCTTTCCGGCCAAATCCGGCAGCTTTTTTGGGGACGCCGGTCGGCACAAAATTAATTGACCAAAAAAAGTGTTTCAATCTTTTTTTAAAATTTCAATTGTCTAATTGAAGTTTAATTTGATTAAGTGGAGAGTTTAAGGATAATTAAGCGCTAATCAACTAGAGTCGCGGGTGGTCCCAAATTAACTTCTTACATAGCACAAATCCGGGCGATAGCTTCGAGACAAACTTTACTGAATTTCGCATTAAAAACATTGAAAGGAAAGGAAAAAAATTGCGCCCTTCGAACGTCATCTTAACGTTAATAAAGTATAAAACATAGAAGTAGCAACGTATAGCGCAACTTGTTGCTGCCAAGTTTTTGTCGACATCGATTTGTTGTTGTATTTACATCAGAGTTCAACATCTTATTTTCATTTCTAGAACGCTTTACTGTAATTGTAGAACTTCTGCATAATTTTAAAACTATTACTTAGCCGGCTTCGCGTAGCATAGGAGCAATGGTATTTACCCGTACTCTCAACAACTACTAAAAAAAATTGCAGGGTAGTTTGGAAATTGAAGTAAGATTTGGAGTGGTAGTTGCGGCTAGACCCCGGAGACAGACCCTTACCGTGGTTTTAATTTAAAACCTCTGAACGGGCAATTTTGATAATCGAATAAACTCGTTCCTAATTGTTTGATCTTGTGCAAGCAATTGTAACGAAAACTGATTCATTTGCATGCTGTTACGTGTTGTTGTAATTGTTGTATTTACACTTTTCTTTCGCCACCTGTAAAAAAATAATTAATAGTCTTATTATTAATATTTCAATGAGAGGGGTTAAGGTTTATAACAAAGCTATAGAATTTATATGCAGGTCAATATGCAAAGCAATTTTCAATGTTCGTATTTAATTCGCCTGTGACTGTTACGATTTCAATTTAATGAAAATTTTCAATTTTCCAAACTTGCTATAAAAGAGAACTGTCTTAGATGATTTTGCATGAAATAATATGTATAGAGCCAAAATTAAAGAATTTAATAAGACAAACGTACAGCTGACCACGTAATTACTGTTTATTTTTAATGAGGATGCTCAAGATTTATGTAAATTATCCAGAGCTCCCAAATGTGTGTTGACATTCTATGTAATAAAGGCAGCACATTACGAAACAGCCACCATTGTTGTCAAAATCACGAAACATTATTGAAAATGTAAAAAGATGACAGAGAAAATATCGTTGATAGTATAAATATTTATGGAGTAGAATCAATATTTAACAGACTAAATGTAGAAGATAACATAAATATAAATTATATGCAAACGTAATAAATAATAATACCATCAAGATAACATGCAATTATTAAGTCGAGTTGTATAAAAATTTAATACTGTTTTAAACCCCAAAACGGGATAAAATACCATTGAAACGATTGTTGATAACAATTGTTTCTATGTCATTGAACCTGAATTATTTTAATCCAGTATAATAATAGGATAAACACCTCGCTCGTAAGTCAATTATGGCATTCGTCCATAATAAAACTCACGACTTCGCCGCTCGTTTCTTGGACTCGTGGCATAAAGTGTGTCACTCGCTTTTTAATATATACAAAATAAGAAAACCTAAAACTAATACTAATAAAAAATATACAAATTGTTTAAACTTTTCTAATATGAATTTGATATACATAGTTTTGTAGAGATTTGATAAAAAGTATTTACTCGAGTAATGTATCTGTGGATACACATATTGATCGTTTCATCTAAATTTTTAATAGTCAAGATATTTAAAAAACAATTTAATGGAAATATTTATTAACAATATGAAGATCATAAAAGAATGAGAAAAAATTTAAGAACATAGATGAGTCCAACATTATTTAACTAGATTGGCAAAGATTTTATTTCTTAAAAATAATTTTATATGATTAAGGCACAACAAAAAAATGTCAACTACGCAAAACACAATCAACAAATTAAGCTTGAAGATCAAAAGATTAGAAAATAAAAAGAAATTAATGAAGAAAGGATGCTGCAAAATGTCATTATTCGAATTCAACAATCCAACTGTGTAAGATAAATTTATAAGATTTCAGAATTAAATCTGAAATATCGGCACTAAAATTCTTTCTTTCTTCAGTCGATGACAATATAAACGAACATAAATTGTAACACTTAGTCGGACACCATAATATGAATTTGATAAAGATCTACAAAGATAAGTGGAATTAAACATTTTATAACGTTACCAAGTTGAGTAAAAAGAGCGAAACAATATAGGCAAATATTGTAAAAAACAAGAAATTGAAAAACAACTTTGGTAAAAATTATTCGGAAAAAGTACAAAATAACAAGGACAAGATAGAAACCTTACCCAAAAATTTTTATTAGTATAATATAAGAATAACGTTTAGAAGAACAAGGATGTCAAAAAATAAATACTGATAAATACAAAAGACATAAGTTAAGTAGAATTAACACAACAGACTATAAGAAAAATTATAGCAAAGAAAACACTGCTCTTTGAATACAAAAAACATTGTACAAACTCTAAGCGGACATCTATTAAAGGAATTATATTTTCGAAAACGAGAGGAAGAAATGAAAAATTGAAAAAAATGAAATATAAAAATAATTAAACAGAGAGTAAGAATTTGGTAAAGAAAATTATAATGTTGTTAACTAAAGTGAAATATTATGGACCACACACAAATATTAAACAGACCGAAGTTCAGTGAATACAAATATGTATAAGTATCAAAGGAAAACGGGTTTAAATTTAGTAACATTATTATTATTTCTACAGCATTAAAGTATTATTGAGCAAAATAAAAAAAACTCAATAACATCAGAAAGATATTATCTAAAGTAAAAGTGTAAAGACCGGATTCTTAGTTAATTTTTGAAAGTAAAATTTATTAAAAAAAAAACACGAGAAGAAAAAATTAACCAATGATTAACCTTTGTAGAAATAAATTTAACTGGAATAAAGAAAATATATGACGCAACAAGAAAGTAATATTGCTAGTAAATTAGTAAAATTAATGACGGGGTTTTAGTCCGATTTTTTTTTTCTAAAGACAATCACGAAAAGCGCTGCACACTAAAAATAATTTCAAATGAGTTAGCAAATCCAAGATAAAGTAATAAAGTGGCAGTAAAAATATGAATATTGTTAAAAGAAAGTATTCATTTTTATGGTTCAAATTTAAAAAAGAACAAAAGCAGCTGTGACATCCGACTCTTAAACATTAATCAAAGAACCTTTGTTAAATTTCAGTGAATCATTATTAGCCAATTTTTGGTAACAACAAGCTTTACAAGACAAAATTAACCTTGTATTTAACTGTTTTTCTCTACTATGGAAATATTAAATTCGACAAGCTTTAAAAAGTTTTTGAGTTTTCTGGATCCTGTAATTTCCAATAATTATTATTATTATTAGTGAATATTTAAGTTTTTCAAAATATTAGGATTTGTAAAGTGAAATGAGTTCACACACTTTACTTAAATTAAGTGTAGAATTTTTGGATTTTGGTTTTAGTACTTTCTTACATGTATTAGGAAACCGTCTGATTTTAGGATATCAATTCAAATATTTTAATAGTAACGTAAATAGTTATTTTCGGGTTTATCACTTGAAACTCTAACAATTTAATCTCAGTTGACTGTATAACGCCTTGACCTATCCCTGTTAATACTTGATGATTTTTCCGTTATTCTAATCAAGGTTTTAGACATCCTAATCCAGTTCTAGGTATACAAATAGGTCAGTTGATGGCATCCAAGTTCAAATGATTATAGAAAGCACACATAATCTTTTCACAAATGTCTGTCTACAGCATATCAGTCAGTACTTAAGTTATTCATAAAGTTAATTGTAAGCGGCACTAGCCCGGCGCATCCACCATTTTTATGACTTTATTCCTTATGTGTTTATTTATGTTTCCTTGAGGACAAATAATGGAATAATGGTGAATAGTCAAACTTTGAAAGTGTTTTAGATTAATTAACTTAATAGTGTCTTGAATGGACCGGACCGGAGCTGCCAGCTGGCGTGCAATTTCATTGATCCCAGCTATTATGGTCCCGACCATGTCAAGATCTCATTGGCATGATGGATAAGTGTCGCGACAACACTAGCGAGTTGGCAAACGTCCGCGGGCTTTCAATTCAATTTTTGGGGAGATAAATAGCGTCCACGGGCGGAGGTCGTGCCGTAACTCCCCACGTCCCCCCTTACCATTTGCCGTCTCATCCTCGCCGTCCCCACAATGCAAATGTCGAGTCATGTGTTGAGGTTTATTGAAAGCGCTTCCCCGGCAAACAGTTAGATAAATAACGTTTCTTCTGTCACGATCCTGGTCGTATTTTCGCGAACCACTCGAGCGTGTGTGATGGGGCACGACCATCCTCGTCCATTGTCGCCGTCTTAAAGGACGTTGTTTAGGGACATTCCGGTAGAGTTGAGCCCATCAATGGGCGCCCCCGGGAAAAAGTCCGGGCTGTCGTTAATAAGGACCGTAATGAATCTTGGCCGAGGCGGGGACTGCTCCTGGAATCGTCCTGACGAAGAACGCAGGCGCGAGCCATTATCCTTGGCCATTATCTCCTCCCCGTTCCTTCATTAGAAGCGTCTTCCGTTTAACCCTTCCCGCTTCTCCCATTCGACGGACCTGACGTAACCGGTGCCCTTGCTGCGGACGGGCTTTCTTGATGGAAGAGCCGCCTTAATTAAATTCCCCGGGTTTTCCCCTTTCAATTTATGATAAGTTATTGTAACGGAATGAGTAATACGAGGTGCTATTTATGGAGCCGTCGCCACATATATTACGTTTTATTAAAATTTCACCCACCTTATCTCCGCGATCTGCTTTCAACCCCCAAACCGCTAAGTGCGAACGTTGGCCCGGCCAGGGTGGTCCACTTCGATTTCTCTGGAAACTTGGAGAGATCACCGAAACCTATCTCTATACATACGATTACATCCTGAAAATTGGGGTTATTTCAGGAGCAATTAGTCACTAATTCTAACTATTGTTGAATTGGTATCTAATTATGTTGAAAGTTGGTTTTCAATCTCCACAAACCGCTTTCTATATCCTATTAAATCAATGGAATTTCGTGCAAATTGTAACAAAACCTTTCTTTTTTCAGACTTGTTGTCCAGAGACAGTATGAAAGTCGAGCCCGACGAAACGTCGCTGAAGACGCCTCTCACGTCAGTAGCGTACCCGTCATTCCCAAATTCGGCAATGTTCACACCATCCCAATTGATCATGGCCAGTCAATTAATGGCAGCATCCGGCCTAACTCTCCCAACAAATCCCGCGTTTTTCCATCCAGGCTTGCTGCCTTTGGCTTGGCAAGCCAACTCGCCACCATCACCACCGACCACAACCGACCAACATTCCCCCGCCCTCAAAGCCCGAAAACTCAACAATAATAACAACGTCGTAACTAGCAGTAGCGTCGACGTTAGAGCCCCAAAACGAAGACCCTGGAAAGAAGAAGAACTACCTCTATCTTCACCAACGTCAAGTTCGTCACCTCCATCCAGCACTGAAATTCCCAAAGATTCGAACCGAGATCGCCCTTTTACTTGCGACGTTTGCAACAGAAGTTTCGGCTACAAACACGTGTTGCAAAACCACGAAAGGACTCATACCGGTGAGAAACCCTTCGAGTGTCAAGAGTGCCATAAAAGGTTCACGCGCGACCACCATTTAAAAACTCACATGAGACTGCATACAGGAGAGAGACCCTACCATTGCGAACATTGCGATCGGCAATTCGTGCAAGTGGCAAATTTGAGAAGGCATTTGAGGGTGCACACCGGAGAACGACCTTATGCCTGTGAACATTGTTCGGCGAAGTTTTCGGATTCGAACCAACTCAAGGCGCATTTGCTCATCCATACTAACGAGAAACCTTTCGAGTGCGAGAGGTGCCACAGTAGGTTCAGGAGGAGGCACCACTTGCTCCACCATAAATGTGGGGTTGGAGAGGAGGACGTGGCGGTGGAAACTGATGATTTGGAGGATGATTCGAGGAGGAGGCGAGTTTTGCATCCACCTTCAATCCCTTTGGTTACGTTACCTCTTCACGTTGCGCTACCTGAACAAACGGAACCTGAAGATCTCTCGATGAGTACAGGACTACATTCTCACAGCAGCGGCGACTCGCCGCTTTCGAGATCGCCAAGTTCTCGGGAGGACTTGGACGAGGACGAGTATGACGCTCACGAATCGGCAGCGATATTCCTGCAAAGGAGGCTTCCTCTGGGACAATCCTAGTCCCGACACTACGGGTAAGTTGGGTCAAATCAGGGGTTTTTGCGTTGTTTTGTTTTCGTTGAAAGATATGTTCGGTATATGCAAGTTCCTCGACTGTAAATCATGATTTTGTTCATCTTTAGAATATTGTTGGTAAAATTCTCAGTAACGGACGTGAATGTTCCCCAATTACCCTAGAAATTACTCAGGTCCGGTTTTGTTGCATTGAGAGCGGCTGCTACCGTCCACAAAATTTCACCCTTGTTGTTGTAAATATTTTATTTGACCAAATAGAAATTCTAGGAAGAAAGAAACTACCGGTGGTTTAGTTACGGTCCGCAATTTGCATACCCCTACAAAAGGCCCATCGGCTCCAAGGCCGAGCCGGCAAAATTTATTGCGTAGTCACCGCAATTTCGCCAAAATTTGACGAGGGTTGTTAATACTTTAAGACACTCGAGAAATTTCGTTAAGTGGACCTACCAATATTGTTGGAAACGTGTTTCTATTCAGCTACGAATTAACTTCCTTTTGTGGACCGGGCTGAGTTTTTTCAATATCCTGTTTTCATTCAGCGTGTGGTGGCAGTCGTCAGTCAACGAGACTAGTTTTCGAATCGCACGATTTTCGAGAAATCTGATACTGGGGGCCCGATGGCTGTTCACCCTGAAGGGGTGCGTCCTTTATCGGTTGCTGGTCGCTTCTGTTTTGTTCGCGCCACTTCGACTTCGACCTTACTCGAATCGTTTTTGTTGATCGAAGTCGGTTTACAACATTGTAAACGGATGGTAAGCTGATAAGGCGGAAGAAACTTGTAAAAATGTTATGTAATCACGAGAAGCGGCGCCCCTACAAGAATTTGAAAGCCTGTTTCAAAATATTTACACCACTCGACGATTGAAAATTTGTAATTATTGTAAAATGTTTACACGGTTCACGAATAATAAGCTTCAATTCAGTCACAATCCAGTTCGAGTATTCAACCAAATAGATACTGTTGTAGATTGACTTAGGTACATCGTGATTGTCTACAAGTTAAATATGATGGCACTAAAAATTCTAGTACAGATTTTTATAGGGTTTGATTGCAATAAAAATTGTAAGCTACATCTTAATTATTGTAACACGTTAGCAGCTATCTGCAAGTCAAATCACAGAAGTGAGAATGACATTAAAAAAAATAAAACTTGAACCACTAAACTAGAAGAAGAAAACTTGAACCTCTAATTGATCATTTAGAAATTGCTAATTACTTGTATAATTACTATTTACAAAACGTAAATTTAATTCTGACGACTGTATACAAAAGCAACTAACAAATTTCTTTGAAAACCTTATCTATTACTGTCCACCTAAACATAGTGCTTTAATATGGACTATTTATACCTCTTACAAGTTACTTAAAAACTACTCTTTGCAGTGATCTGCAAATTAACTTAAATGTGATGACATGTGATGACAAGGTACTTGAACTGCTATCGTTTTAAGTAGCTAATTAACTAAGTAGCCCGTTAACTGTAATAAATAAAAAGTAAACTTGGGTAAATTGAAAATTGACAATAATAGTTGTTAACAGACAACTAACCAGTTTTAAATACATGTGAAATTCCATTTGAACTTTCCACATATTACTTGTGAAGAAATTGAATCTAAGAATCCTGAGCCTTACAACAAAATAATGTGTAAAATATTTTTGTCAAGTCTGAAAAACTATTTATTTGTATCTGCTTGTTTCATTACAACTGAAAGAAATTCAAATTACTTACATACTAATTTTATTTTAATCTAATAGGATCGAGACATTACTCCATATCGTAGCATTGACACTAAACTCATCTTTTTCGGTAAGAATCTAAAGATTACACAGTCACATTTCTGTCACAGATAAAATTGACAAACTTTATAGAAGTATTCTTTCTTTATTAAATAATTATCTTATTGTTAGCGGTGTAAACTTAACTTAATGGCTTACCTAAAACATAAAAGGTGATTTTTTTGAAAACAAATATTAAAAAATTAATTTGGCAGTACAAAATGCAGTATCATTTTAGATTTGATTTGATAATGATTTAGTAGTTAACATTAATTTATAAATTTGTTAATTATTTATTTGGTTTAGGGCCGGTTTTACGAAAGGGAAATATACCAGGTATCCCGCTATTCCGGAATAACTCGAAATAAATGAGCTTTTACGAAAGTCGAATCAAATAAATCCGGGTTCTAAACTGTGGAACGAGGGTATGTAAACCGGCCCTTAGTCTAGAATAGTTATTCCAGTGCTTATCCGACTTTCGTAAAACTGGCCCTTAGTGTTGTTTCCGTTTATTTAAGAAAACACCGTAGACTTGAACTTATTTTTGTACTTAACTTGCCTTGATGGAGCGCAATTTATCAAATGACACTTTATATTGCTTTTTCGTAAATGTCAAATAATTTTCAAAATATCTGGAGATGTCATGATTCTTCATTATCTTCATGATGACGAATTCGGGCGCCAGACGGTACTGCCACAGCTGTCAGAACTGCGGCGAACTAATCAAGAAACCTTGCACAGAACTGGAAGACCAGTGTCTCAGTGTACAAAAAACCGATTTTCACAGACTTTCAACAATAAACTTTTATGATGTCGAACGCAAGAACTGTATAACTAAAAAACAACTCTACGGAATGAGAGAAGATTACTGCAAGTATCACAAGAGAAAAAAACAGATGGTAGTGCGCAAAGTTTCATGTTATGTTTGCAACGTGGATTATTTTAACGATCCTGCTGTGCCGCCTCTACCTAAGTTCAAAATAAAAGTTCAGAAACACGTTGTAAGCAAATAAATTTAATGTAAACGTATAATAATAATTGAAAATCAGATAGTTTGTGGCTTCAACAGCACATTCGTACTAGTGCTGAAATTCAAAATTCAGCTAACACCGCATGCGTCCCAATGTTTCACTTTAGGTTTCTTTAGTAATTATTTTCAAAATTGGTGACTTGCGTCATCACTACTGTCATTTTGATAATTTATAAACATAAAGTTGAAGCTTTCATATTTCTTCTTATCGTATGCAATTTCGTATTTAAAAACTGCGCTTCTTGACATTCATTACTCTGTTCTCCAAAAGCTTCTTTACTGTCATGTGTGTAATGACTTGAAATGTGAACATTCTAAAATCAGTGTGGACCTGCACAAAAGTGTTTCGCTTTAGAAGTGGACGGTAACCCGTTGCTGTTAAATGGTTTTGTTATCGGTATTGTTGTAACTTTAGGTACATCACTCAGAAAGGTGGTTTTTCGGTAAAGGAGCAAATGTTAAGAGAACCTCAGTATTGCGAGGACCGGGTAATATGACCAAATGTTAGGTTTGTGGCTATAAGAACTTTTGTAACACGTATTCTAAAGGATGAACGAGTAGAGGTACTACTTGGAGATGTATTGTATATTATTGTTGATGGAAAAGTCATGGGGGATATTTGCATAATTTTTTTACCATGAATCTTCCTGGGCTCTTATTAATGAGTGTAGACAAATAGCAGGTCTTATGTATTATTTCGTCAAAGGTATAAGGATTACTACTATGTTAGGCATCTTAGATTTGCAGCAGTGTTTCATGTCAAAGTCAATAGAATCAAAACTACTTGAAGTTACTGATAATAATAGGACTTATCATAAAACACTAGGTATACTATCTATTTATCGCCATATCCATGAACTGTACATACCTTGTTTGTGTATACTGCTAAAGCAAACAATTTCTATATTACTGACTAAACTAGGACTAGAAATTAGCATTAACTTTGGCCAATTAAATTTTGTTTATAAAACTTACAACTCTGAAGTTTTGTAGATAGAGGAAATTGTACAAATTCTCTATAATATCTGACCTTCATTCCAATCAAGACGATGAAATGCGTTACGATACAAACTCATTTTCAATTTTATCAAAGTTATTACGGCTCTATAACCATTCAATAAGTTTATTAGCCGCAATAATCTTTAATTTGTCAAATAAAATTATTCTTTTTATGACTTTTGGTGTGATAAATTTTGTCGTCTGTGACTCATCAAAATTCAACAATCGGATCCTAAATTGTGCAACGTCTATATTTTTAATATTGAATCTTTAAAAACAAATTTTCTACTTCCACAAAGAATTTAACAGTGTAAAGTTACACCTGTTAAAGGGTTCTATAGTGAGGTAACGATAAAAGGTCCTACTCGTGATTTTATAGCTATAATGAGAACTAACCTCAAAAGACATATCTGTGAGATAGCTCAAGTTGTTGCCTGCGCCCCTCATTCCTCAAGACGCGCAGCTGTTACGCTGCTGCCTCTTTTGGGGTTTTAGTTGCAAAATTTGTTAAAGTATTTCTGGTGTTAAATTTTGTCTGTTTGCCTCTTTCAGGTCGAATTTGAAATTGCGTCCAGCGGCTCGAAAATTCGTGCGATTTGAAGGCGTCAGCGGACTAAAACGGGTAGCATCGCCGTAACGGGCAAAGGGGCGCCGCCGGCCCTGCGTGATATCCACCGCCGCCACTATTATTGACAATTATGTAACTGCGATTGTGAATTTCTTGTACATAGCCTAAACATATCGAATTGAATGTAAAGTTACTGTGTGGTTGATTTATTTATAAACATGAGTTATTATTAAACAAACTAATCGTAAAAGGTGGCTGTATTTTCGTAATTATTGTTATTAAGAAAGAAAGTTTTATTGTTGATGTAATGATGACGAGGAGGCGATTCCCATTTTGCAATATGAGACAGAATTCATTCATTGTGGATTAGATGTAGTTATACATATAGGGTGTTCGACCGCTGTAAAAACCCTCGTTTTTTTTTGTTATCCTGATCGTGCCATTTTAATTTTTAGTGACAAAGTGCGGGTATGATTTCCTACTAGTTTAAGTTGTATTTTACGAAATCAACAGGGTTACCAAGCAAATATTTTATTTTTTTAGTTATTGTATGTGAAATTATTGTCAATTCTTGTTGCTTGTCGTCCGGCCGAGCTCCGCCCACCGGTTGGTCAATCACTGTAAATAGGTGGAGGGCGAGGTTCGGCGGGATTTTCGAAAATTGCAAACGAGGCCACGCCTTCGTTTGAAATGTCGGTACAATTGTCTACCTCTTAGTACCTAAACGAATCTATTTCCATGTAACTGAAGACTGATTTTTATTAGATTCCTATATAGATTTTAACTAAAAGCAGATAATTATACAAAATATTGTAAATACAATAGCAACTAATTGTAATATACAAAGTGATAACGACGAGCCGTTGTGGCTTTGTATACCGCAACTACCTCATCGCAAGTACAAATTTCAGCAGTGTCTGTACTTTCTCTCTTAAATTATGGTGTTGATATTGTCCCCCCGAACCAATATGTGATCACTCGATCGATGTAAATTGGTGTAATTACAAAGTGTAATTCCATGTCAATAACTATTTTATTATTAAAATGTTCGTTTATAAAAACAATTGGCGTTTCATTTTTTATTGATCGAAAGAGCGAGACAAGCCGGCAACGTGCCGTCCGCCACCCCCCGGTCAGAGAGAGCTTTCAGGCGGTGCATTTTTCTGTGGGGAGATTTGAGCATTCTTAATACAAAGTAGAAGCGAAAAAAACGTGGGGTAACCCTATCAGTGCTCTGGGTAAGACAAGAGATCGATATAACTCTTCCGTGGGGTGAAGTCGCTCTGCGCCTGGGGTGAGATCTTCTACCCAGAGCTTTTCCACCCCTCTCGCAAACCACCACAGAGCTCGATGAACGCAGATTGCGACACACAATTTTAACTTTTTTAATAACACGCCGACAGTTTTTATCAAACAATAAGCCGACGAGGGATTACGTACTGACACTTGAACATTACGCACATAAATCGAAGCACTTGTACAAGCAACAAGAAGAAAAGTGGGGCAATTACTCAGAAGCGAGACCTCTTTGCTTCAACTACTTCGGTAAGTCGGAACTTTTTTAATTAGTATTTTAATAGGGCCTCATCGCAGAGTTACGGACTTTCAACCTGTTTCAAGTGGTGGATAGAGTTATTTAGGTACCTTTTGTTCCGCACACTACGAATCACGTTTTCTTTAGGTATCTATCTACTTAATCAATAGGATTACAACAAAATATTAAAATAAAACCTTTTTAAAATGATTCCAGAAGAAAATAAAAAGCCTTATAATATAAAAAGTATAGGTTGGTGTTGGCCCACTGAAGCGGTAGGCAAAACACTTCTAAAATCATCTACCTAAATGTAATTTTAACTAAATGCTCGAAGCCTTTATCTCTACAATACATCAACTTGCCATTAGTTAATCACAGTAGAAAAGAAGAAAAAATAAAATGTAAGGTATCTTCAAGATTTAACTTGAACTCTGACACCTCAGATCGGTTACTTGTTATTTTGGTACAGGATTGCACTGACCGAATCGACCCAATTGTCAATAGATGTTATTTGCTTTGTTAGCATGGTCTCAAATGTTTCAACCACCACTTTTTGTTTATACTTAAGATACGCAGAAAATAGTTTTTAAGACACTTTAAGAAAGTTCTAACTGGAAGTTAAATTAGAATTAGGTACATTATTTGGAAAGATACTTTTTTATACATAAGATTCGTGCAATAACCAAGATACCTACTGCTAGAGTCACTTAATAAATATTGAGCTCTAGAAGTAAAAGTCCCAACACTGTAACGACCGCCGCTCTGTGATGAAGTTGAGAAACTGAGTTGCAGATGTGTGTTCCGCAAACGTTGCAATATGTTACCTTGTAGAAAAACGTTTTATTCTTTTCTTCGCAGAAAGTCGCCCAAGAGGGCTCTACACATCCTTTTTCTTCCCAACCACCTGAAATTTCTATCATCATTATAAATTCATCAAAAAATAGTTTAAAAGTCTTACCGGCAGTTACAAAAGAAAAACACCATGCTGAGGCAGAGACGCATGTGCCATAGTAAGGTTTTTTGCATTTTCCATCAGCATTTCCTCGACACTGATAGCATAATATATTACCCTCAACCAAATTGGCACCGTAGGAAAATAGAATTATTATTAGAAGCACAATGGGAAAAGCTGGCAATTCTGACATGCTTTGACATTTGTCATACAAATTAGTGTTTTCAAATTTTTCGTAAATTGTTCAAATTTTGATAGCTAAAACATAATGCTTGAATGTCTCCAAACTTAGAAATGTAATAAGAGCTGTCTCTTCAGTGGCAATTTTTCAAGGAGTTTCAGAGGTTGGTTTAACTACAGAATTTGCCTTAATCCAAAGAAAAATGTAAAGTAAAAAGAGTCACTCGATGATGGATTGGTTTTGCCCCTTTAAGTAATTGGCTTCTTTTTACTATACTGTTCCCGTCATCATTTTTGCTCTTCAGTCAGTAGTGGTATCAACGTATAAATAAGATAAAGAATAAATTGCTAAAAAAACTATTTCATACATTTGTCTTAATATATTTTTCTTATGTTCTTCAACATTTCTCTTAATCCAGGTTTCGTACAGCGACTGCTACAAAATTTGTGAAAGTCGTTGTGTACTTTTATTTCACAGCTTTTTTCTTCACCCATCCATCAGTTTTTTTTTATAACAACTTTGCTACTTACTATAGTATAGTTTACAATCTAGCAATAAAGATTTGTGAAAATATATAGGGTTCTAAAATATATAAAAAAATGCAGAGATAATTCTGGTGGGCAAAAGTAGAAGTGAAGATTAATTATTTTTAAAAGAAGGATAAAAATAAAAAAGCTGAGGATTGCTATATGATTCTAACCTCAAAATATCAGTTGGGTTGAGGTCAACCTACTTGTACAAAGACAAAATGTGCCAAAGTCTACTTCGATAAAAAATTCAATTAGACATACTGTACAAAGACTATTTTCCTTACTTCATTATTTGGTCTCATAAGCTTGTGGCCATTAGTACCTATCATTATCAAGTGCTCTGCTTCTAAGAGCTCTAGTAACTTTAATTCATTATCAAGTGCTCTGCTTCTAAGAGCTCTAGTAACTTTAATTTTACCAAAAAAAATGCTTAAAAAAAACATCCAAATTTGCAGAGTTAAAATGAACAATGTTAATTATAACGATAAATATTATAAAGAAACTGAACAAACGGCGTTATTAAGAAGTATACTTATTACAAAAGATGTATTGTATAGAGACTTAAAGGAATAATTTTGAATTATGCCTATGTGTGTTTGTACTAAACCATAGTACCACCGGAAAGACAATAAGTAATAATTTAATTAAAAAATTACGCTGATGGTATATGTCAAAGATATAATATCAATAGATGCTCCCGTCAGACCAAATCCTGCTTTATTTATTTTGGGCTTAAACATATAGGTATAAGAAAAACTGTCTACTCAAAATTTATCAATATTTAAATTTTAATGACACTTTTGAGCCTACTGTAAATTTAATCAGTGGCAGCTTCACCCCGATGCCAACCGCTTCAGGATTAATCAAGTGGACCCTGTCCCTAGACCAGTTGATGGCAGCAACTCAAGATTAGCAGTGCTGGAGGCGGCGGACAATCGGGTGTAAACTGCAGACCAAGAAAATTAAAGTGATTGGACTCAGCTGGGCCGAGCCTTGCGGAATCAAATGGGAAAGGACGAGGAATACGGAAACAACAGAACAGATAACTCAATAGAACGTTATAGGGTGTTACAAGAGAGCGAAGGAAAGAGAACTTGCACAACGTACAAAACAACAGAAATAATCAAATTTGAAATTGAGTCAAAATCTGCTGGAGTACGGCAAACTTTCGGAGGCTTTTAAGCCGTTAATATTTCACATACAGGATGGACGCCCGACGATCGCCGCCAAAGGGGATAATGACAATAATTTAACTTCCGTGTAGGAGTCTCGCTAAGTATACAAATACGAAATCAATATGGCCAAATAAGTGTTTTTTTTTTTATTAATGTGAGACCCGCTCCGCATTCGGCTGAGACCGTCCCATTCGTAGCTGGTAGTTTGTAATTTCGCTAAGTGGCTATTACGGCGGAATATTAAAAAAAACCGTAATTACGTCCCTGAGCTAATGATAGGGTTGACAGACGATGTTCGAAAAAAAAATGCGAGACCCGTAAAATTTAAATAATGATGTGTTCGGCGCGCCGCCGTGCCGACTACACATCCTCGTTACGTCGATGTGGCACTTCCTCAATAATTCATACCGTATTTTCGATGCAAATCAAAAACGAGCCGTTGTTTTTATGTTCGATAAAAGAAATAAGGGGCAGTTTGATTAAAATTCCTCGCAGGCCCCGGGGTTGCAAACTCTCTAACTTTACAACAGAATTCAATTTAATAAGAGGGCCGGACGCCCGAACCGGTTTTGCATATTAAATTTCGACAGTTTGCTTTGCCAAATTCCGAAGACAACACGACCGCCAATTTATGAAAGACAAACCGCAAAAGGAAAAAGTGAACGCGAAAATCGAAACGCGCCGCCAGAAGGCAGCACTGATCACTTGGAACTGTAGACGCCAGATGGCACCGTCGAAAATAGCAAAAGGCGTCTCTCAATTGGCACCTACTACAAATTTAACTGAATTTGAAAAACAGTCGAGTTTGATATTGAGAAAGTAGTTTATATAATTATTGAAGTTAATGAAATCTAGGTATACATAGTTATTTCAAAAGTTAACGTAAATTGACAAAAACGTGGCTTATTGAAACCGTAAGTGTTGGAAATTAACCGGTTTAGAAGAAGTATGTACTTACAAAGACTTTGAAACCAAGAGAACAAAAAAATTAATGTTTAAAATAAAAACAATAATTAAGAATAATAGAAATAACAAACGTAGAACCAGTACATCATCGAAAACTGATAGGGGAACAAGGTAGACAAATAAAAAAGTAAAAAAAAGCAAAATTTTAAAAGTTAACAGAAAAGCTAAAAAAAGTAAAAAATAAACATCAGATTAATAATAACTCTGGCTCGAAAGAGAATAACTATTAAAAAAAACATTGAGACTGCAACATAAAAAAAGTTTTAGAAATTACAGAAGCCAAATCAAAATTGAAATGAGTAACAAATTGAAGCAAAGCATGAAATAAAAAAATATAGTTTAAAACAACCACAAAATATTAAATAAAATATAATAATAGAACCTTAGCTCAAGAAGTGAAAAAGTCAAGGCAACATTATTTAGCCATAAATGCAGTAAAAGGGTAAGTTAAGGAATCAATGGGTAATAAAAAGCCAAATGTACAAAAGTATAAAACTGTAAACAAAAAAATAGGAAACAAAAAAAGTTAATGAAAAACTTAAATATATATTTTTCCGACATTAACACAAATGGATTGACAATGATAAGATTAGACATTGCAATTTGGGAATAGTAAACTTTAATGAAATAATAATTGATTTTGGAGAAGACTAAAATGTTATCCAAAAAATTAAATGAGAAATGTCAATAGCGAATGTCGATATATGTATCTTAAGAGGAACGTCTCCGTCTATCACATGTGGTTTTTTCTCACTATACAGGGTGATTCACGTAGCCCGTCCATTAGAAGTTTTTCAACTTCCAGTTGGATTAAAAATTTGAAACATGGAAGACAGTCATTATCAGTCATGCTCATTCTATCTAAAATATTTTGAGCTCTCTAGCTATACAGGGTGTGCGAAAAGTCGGTATCAACTTTCTTATTTTAAATGGAAACGTACCATTTTTTCTACATGGTCTAATTGGTCTTCCAACTCTGAGTTTTTATAACATTTGTTATGTAAACTTATTTGACAATTTTTGACATTATGTTAATTTATGTGAAAAAAGGGTCGATGTGGTAGCTTACGAAAAAATTCGTATCTGGCAGACGGTTCAGAATTTATAAAAGCTAATTTGTAAAGTGCTTAGTTCAAAGTCCAGACTAACTTCTGATGTCTTAATGGTGGTTCCATCTTGTACCATATGGGCGCAGACAATTTTCAAATATCGCAACCAAAAATGGTCAAAAAGTCATTTTTTTCAAATGCCACCTACAGATTTTTTTTACATTATTCGATAGAAAATTGTGTTTTGTAATGAGTCACTTAAGCATTCCCTATACCTAACTTCATCCCCTATCAAATTAAAAATTAAAATCCAGAAATTTCATCAATTTTGCACAAGATTTTTTGGTTTTTCAAGTATGCCATGGAAATAAAAGACAATTGCAACAATTTAATTATGAAATGAATATCTTACTAATTTTATAAAACAACAACAACAAAAATTATCAAGAACCATCTTAACAAAATTCTAATGTAAATGTTCAATGTGAGCATCATTTTGATTACTACATTCTATCATTTTATATCATTGTGTAGCTCTTCTTATTTCGTTGGTGTCAAGACTGTCAAATGCTCTTATTATTCTCCCGCTTAATTCCTTTATGTTGTAAAGTGGTGAAGTATAAACTAAATCTTTTATTCGACCCCAAACGTAAAAGTCTAATGAGGTAACATCTGGAGATAACAAGAGCATTCGACAGTCTTGGTCCCAACGAAATTAAAAGAGGTACACAATCTGTTGAAAATGGATTAATAGAATGTATGTAGTAATCAAAATGGTGCTCACATTGAACACCTACATTAGAGTTTTGTTAAGATGGTTCTTGGTAGTTTTTGTTAATGTTTATTTTATAAAATTAGTAACATATTCATTTTATAATTAAAATGTTGTAATTGTCTTTTGTTTCCATGGCATACTTGAAAAACTAAAAAAATCGCTTGGCAGGATTGATGGAATTTTTGGATTTTAATTTTTAATTTGATAGGGGATGAAGTTAGGTATAGGGCATGCTTAAGTGACTCATCACAAAATACAATTTTCTATCGAATGATGTAAAAAAAATCTGTAGGTGCCATTTGAAAAAAATGACTTTTTGACCATTTTTGGGTGCGATATTTGAAAATTGTCTGCGCCCATATGGTATAAAATGAAACTACCATTAAGATATCAGAAGTTAGTCTGGACTTCAAACTAAGTACTTTACAAATTGGTTTTGATAAATTCAAAACCGTCTGCCAAATACGAATTTTTTCGTAAGCTACCACATCGACCCTTTTTTTCACATAAATTAACATAATGTCAAAAATTGTCAAATAAGTTTACATAACAAATATTATAAAAACTCAAAGTTGGAAGACCAATTAGACCATGTAGAAAAAATGGTACGTTTCCATTTAAAATAAGAAAGTTGATACCGACTTTTTGCACACCCTGTATAGCTAGAGAGCTCAAAATATTTTAGATAGAATGAGCATGACTGATAATGACTGCCATCCAAGTTTCAAATTTTTAATCCAACTGGAAGTTGAAAAACTTCTAATGGACGGGCTACGTGAATCGCCCTGTATGCATTTTGACGTGCAAGGATTAGTTCTCTCATTTTAGATCACTGCATAAAAGGAAAAGGAAAGGAATGAATCAAGTGCAAGTAAATAACCCAATTAATTTAATGGAATGACGTCGCGCGCATGCGTTGAGTACGCAGCTGGTCCACAGTGATACGCTCCGCCTTAATCCAGTGTTGGACTGACAGTGGGTTGCTATTTCACACGTTGTTACTTCATACTGAATAAACGTATTAATACAGGCCTGGTTTTCGCGTGCCAGTATGATAACTAAAGACAATATTGATAATGTTGACGCGTGATAATTTTCAGTATTTTGCAGAGTAATTGCACTACATTATTTCGCGCAGCCGTAAAGTGAGGCGATGGGTATAACCCATTTTATGAGTATTTTCAAATTTGCAAAAGCAACACGCATATTTTTAGTAATATAATTAATCTTTCATTTAGAATATTCAATAACGAATGGGGGATGATGAGGTTTACAGCAAACTGAAGTCAAATTGGACTATTTATTTAATGTTAAAGTAAATATTTGTATTTTGTTCATATTAACGTGCATGTTAACTTTCTTCAAAGAATCATCCCCCGGAGCCTCTATCGTTACGTATCAGATCTTAAAAACAAAAGTCAGATATTTTTTGTCTGTACGGAGCTATTGTGGAAATACGAAATGCATTTTCTCTCTTTTCAATACGTGCCCGTGCTAATACAAAAACTCCCGTCAATGCATTTTGCTGACGTTCCACAATCTCTGAGCAAATAATTTAAAAGTTAATAACTGAGTGAAGATAAAACTAAAAATTGGAGAATATGGACAGTGGCAGATATATTGTTGTGATTAGATAACCATATAAAGAATAACACTTTTTTTTACATCATTATTGATAAATTATTCACATTGAAAACTCTTAAACCAATAACCATTTCTATTTTAATTTAGATTTTCATATTACATACTTTTCTTTCAATTAAAGACTTTTGTAACTCCAAAGCATTTAATAAACATGTTTTTTAATTGTCTACAGTCTATTTGTCTTTCGTCTTCTCTATACGGCCTTCTACCTGCTTTTCTTCCATTTTTCTCTTCTTAGTCTTTTATTGCTGCTCTTGTTTTGAAAATTAAACAAACACAATATAGATAATTATAAGTAACAATTCTCTAGAAACTTGCTTTCAATAAATTGGCTTCTGTTTCTGACCTGCATTTTTTTATGTATTTTATTTTAATTTTTATTATCTACTGTCTGGCCGAAGAGAAACAAAGGATTTTGTGTTATTTTCTCCCCACTTGTATAGGTAAGAAACTCCTATAAAATATTTCTATAGCTTCTAAGATTTTTGGCAGACTACAGCTCAGTCAATAAAGTTCTCTGTACTTATACTATTTTTCTGTATTTGATGACCTATCTCTTCAGTATACATTTTTGTCTGTCGATTCGTTAGTCTTGCAGCAGGATACTCTTCCTATTTTCAACATTGTATAATATGTAAAATCTATAGATATACTAAAAGAAAATTTCTATTTTATGTATAATATTACCAGAAATGTTATCTTTTTGATCAACGTCATACTGTTTAACTTCCACAACTCTCAATAAATATTTAAACAATTACAATTAGGTTTCTACCTATACATTTAACGAGGTCTAAAGCTGCGTATTTGTGGATTTTCTTCTTCTATTGACTGTTTTTCTATATTATTACTAGATTATCTGGTGGCAAAAGTTTGAGCTTAACCCGTCCCTGTGTTGGTCAAAGGCTCGTGCCTTCTTGAAGCCTGCGGTGGCGTTAAACAGCCATATGCCAAACGCACATGCCTCCAAGGATTGTGCAATTATTGCGGTCTGTTATTAAAAAGTCCCCTCAGAAAGTGTGGCTGCAATAACGCCAAATCATCGTGGTTTTTTTGATTTTGGCCGACCACCTATCGCCCACCCACTCGTTTTCGAGACCATTACAGGACCGGCCCAGAACATCCATTAGAGCGATTTAGCACGGTTGTCGCACTGGACGTTATTGCTTCCACAATCACAATTGAATCATCAACTAGATAATCAGCAATTATTAACGCAAAAAACAAGCTTTTCAAATCATGGAACTTAATTGCAAATTCGTAAGAAACAAAAAATTTTAATTAAATTAATTTTAAATCAGATATTTGCTGGTTTCACTACGTTATCCGAGATGAGGCAACTAGATCTGGAGATATTTTGTCCCGAAAGGATTCAGTTAGACTCTAAGCTTCGAGGGGTGTTTTGATAATAATTGCAGCGAGGACTTTCGATCGATGGGTGTTATTGCCGATCCCCCGATTCCGATTTCTATTTTTAATTCTTCGTCAAGGTGCCGTGGAAGGGTATCGGCCGACAGCACCTTGCGCCCAGCGTGAACGGAGGTATGTACGACAACGGCATAAGGCAGGGTAGGGGTTAAAATGTGGGGCAACTTTTGCAGTTTCCTGGAAACTGAACATATGCGCGTCATTATGTCGGGAGAATGCCTAGGCGGCGCAAAAAAAGAGTAAAAACCCGAAACCATCATCTACCAGCCCGTTCGCTTAACGGGTGTTCTGTTCGCAATTCAAAGAGGAGGATCGAATATACTTCGACGTTCTGTTTTGTTGCACCAGGCGAATGTTCACTTCTTGCGTCGTGAAGTGTGGAGGGTGTCGTGTTCGCCTTTCTCGCTCACTATCTTTCAGGCACAAGCACGCGATTATTATTTTTTTTTAGGCGAACTGGTTCGGCAGATGACTCGGTGTTGGATGAGCGGGTTAGACACGGTGGTTTGGGGCTTTCTATATGCGATGGCAAAAAAAAAAACAGAGGAACGCGAACTAAGTGGGTCACTGGTGCCACCCTTTCGAGGGAAAATAACTCATTTTTCAGGGCGTGAGGCGAATTTAATTAACAGTTAGTGGCGCTGTGAGTTGTTTACCCTTTTTTGCAAGTTCGTCCTGCGCCCATACAGAAACTACTCAACTAATTAGAACCATGGCTTTTCTAGGTCTTATCGCACGGAATATATCTAAAAACTCAACGAAGAACAGCACCGACATTTAAGTTTTCCTAAACTAAAATTAGAAAAAAAAGTCACTAGAACAAAAATAAAATTGACAACTAGAACAACAAAGCAAATGAGATAGATGGGCAGTTTACGTGGGGTTAATTTCGTTACGAGTCGGCAATTTTGATCGACGCCAATATCTTGAAGTGTAAAGATACAGTTTACGTCAACCCCTATAACATATTGAGTTGTATAGTCTTGAGCCCGCGGGGTTGTAAAATTTGCGAGTCGCGTGTCTATGTTGTTTCCTCCCCCTCGAGACGTTTATTCTATTATCATGAGTGCCGGGTTGTTTCTGGATGTTTTCGGGAAGCGTCTGGCCAACTTTTTGCAATGTGTTTTTCGGCGGCGACGTATAGACGACGGAAATGCGTCGAATTTTGCCGATATCGACGGCGTGTGAGCCGCACATATCGGTACGTCTTGTAGCTTTGCCGGCTCGTTCATCAGGTTGTCGGGAGGATTTGTCGATACACTCTCTCCCGGACTCCTTCACTTCGCACACACGCAGGATAAATGGATCAAGTTTGTGTTTACGTGCTTTACAAACTGACAGAATTTAGAGCGGGTTGACACACTTTACAATTTGTACCAAGTACTCTTTCCCACCCTGGATGAAATGGGGTCAAAAAAGGGAATTGAAAGAAAAGTATTGGGACGATTTGTGTCGCGTCGCAGAGATGTTAGAAAAAGGGGTAAGAATCGAAAATGTAGTCTTTATCGTGCCGGAGAAATCAGGGAAGTAAATTATAAAAGCAAACTGTCAGATGGAAGAACAAATTAAACAAGAAATTCGTGAAGAATACAAAAATTAAATAATTGAAGTAATAACTAAAATACGTTGTTTGATGGTTCCACCTGATGTTAAAATTATTGTTTCCAAATTTAGATTTGTTTGCTTTTATCATGGCCATAACATATTTTTAAATATCAATTTTGCTATTTATTATTCGAAGAAATTGATGATTTCTGTGCAAGTAAAATGTAAAGAACTCTAATCATAAAAATTACGCATATACCTAGAAAGAAGGTTTATATTTATCAATATAAAAAAACGAAAGACCGCAATGTAAAAACTACTAAAAACTCCTAATTCAAAGAAATGTGGGAAATGGGCTAGTAACAAAACAGACATACCTAATTTTTTGTGAATACATTAATGTAAGAAAGAAGAGAAAAAAAAGTTTTTAATTGCAAAGAGCAAATTAATTAATGGACGAGAAAAGGTACCATCATAAAGAGAATATTACAAAGTACAAGAAAAATATTAGCAGAAGAATGTGTAATTGGACAAAAGAATAAAAATAATTTCAGAAATTAAGGTGTAGTCAAGAGAAAATACGAAGAGTTATCTTGGAAAAACGTAAAAAACATATCATCAAAATACTGCTTGTTTTAAAACAATAAGCTTTAACTAATTGATCCAAAGAGAAAAATAAATAAATAAATAAATAAATAAATAAATAAATAAATAAATAAATAAATAAATAAATAAATAAATAAATAAATAAATAAATAAATAAATAAATAAATAAATAAATAAATAAATAAATAAATAAATAAATAAATAAATAAATAAATAAATAAATAAATAAATAAATAAATAAATAAATAAATAAATAAATAAATAAATAAATAAATAAATAAATAAATAAATAAATAAATAAATAAATAAATAAATAAATAAATAAATAAATAAATAAATAAATAAATAAATAAATAAATAAATAAATAAATAAATAAATAAATAAATAAATAAATAAATAAATAAATAAATAAATAATTTCTTTGCAAAGTTTATAAGAAAATATTAGTATATTTAATTATGTGCAGGCTGAAATAATGCTGCTCTTTGGTAATGACTTGAACCTTTATTTGACGGCCAAATATCGACACTTGTTCGCGGTGTCTAGGTCCAAGTGACCGTCCCTACTTGTACAAGTCTATTTATACTAAAAACTAACTTAAATCTACCTTAACTAATTGGATCGCACAAAGGTGCGTTCAGATGGGGGTGCTGTCCTCGGGGAAATAACATCGGCTTAAAATCAGTCACGGATAAGACCGAGCCGACATTACCTGGAAGGTAACCCTTTGGAAATTGACAGCTATTTATTGCTGGCAATAATGATCTTACAAATTATGTAACGTAATTGGGATATAGAACTAACATAATATTTCTTATTCCATTCACTTTTACCAATATTATTTTAATCATTGGTTAATTGGTGCTAGAGTTCTACTTGTCAGCTAATCCACCAGCAAGTTTCTGTTTCCGAATTTCAAATTATATTCTATTTTATCCTAAATAGAACAAGGTAAAAATTTTATTAGTCCACATTACTTTTCTTCTTTTGTGCCTCCTTCTTACTTTTCATGGGGCAATCTTGTCTTTCTTATTTCTAAATTTACTTAAAAAATCTGCTCTCATTTATATGTGATGAAATATTATCATATAAGAATCTGCTATACACAAGCACAGTTCTTTTCTTTTCTTTATATCCTCTACCAAACTTTATAGTGGTCTAGATTCACACCAGGTTGCATACCCTAATGATGTAAAAAGCAAGAATTTTTTTCTTGCTCGGAAACTGTTTGTCTTGTCTTGATAAACAAGACAGAAAGTGAAACAACTTTTTGTTATTCCTTGTTCTTGCTCGAAATATGACCTTCTACGCTAGCATACCAAATCAAAAAGCATTAAGACTCATAATGTGGACTAAACTAAAATGACTAAACTTATGATCAACTTAATTATTTGAGATCCACAGCTGAAGTTTATTTGGACATTTGGATTCAACTCAAGGAAGCAATTTATAACCCGACTTGTGACTCAAATAAGAAGTCAACGCGGGATCATATTTATTGTAGACGCAGATTTTTTAACTTTTTATAAACCTGTACAATAAAAGTAGGTAATAGCAAAAAATTACAGTTAATTATCAAAATCATTAATCATTGCACTATTGCACAAGTTGTAGCAGCGACAAGTGCTGCCACCAGTCCTCCGCTCTCTGGAGCTTTTCTTCTTCACGTCACCGTGTATACTCTTCTCGTCAGACAAAATATTGTTACATTTATTTTCTTTTAGAGTGTCACTCCATCATTTTTATAATGCTCATTTGTAACATCATTTATAGTTAATGATCATTAAGAAAAATTGCCTTATCCGTTGTTGACAGCTGATTTTTTATTATAACTCATAACGCAGTATTGTATTGATTGTGTTATTATTAAAGTATATTGATATTCAAAATCAAGCCTTGATGCAAAGAAAAAGTTTCGATGGATTAAATAAAATGTTAAGTGAGAGTTGGCATCAGACGACTGTTTTATTTTGGTTATGGAATTATTTATAATTTCTTAGCTCACAATTTAAATGATCATTATCTTAATGATCATTAATCTCGCAGTGTGTCAAAAATATTAGAATGTTTATTTTAAAATATTTAATCAAATTTTTTCAAAACAAAAATCTTGCTCTTTGGAAACTTCTTGAGAAGAAGCAAGACTTTCTTATATTCATTCTTGAATTCCACGTCATCAACGCTTTATAGTAGGTTTCTTTCATTACACGTACAAAGATTCTTGCTGTTCTATTCATTTTTAAAACTATTTTGTTCAAAGCCACTATTCTTTTAGATTTAAGTGTGTGTTTACTAATCGACTATTTTCTCCGGCTTTCTCTTGCACTTAATTTTCCAAAGTTCATTAATACTGCGAGTTTATCTTATCAATTTTTGAATGTTTTCTTCTTTTTTTCACAAATTTTTTTGTAAGCTAAAGTTTACCCGTTGGTTCTACCATTGACTAACCTTTCTCACCCTTTCTCACCAATCAATAATAATCAACTTTTGCGTTATTCTTGCAATTGTTACGATACAAAAATAGGTAATTACGGCTGTGTAAGCTAATCACAGTTATATGACCAAACTCTGTCTGTCGAAGTTTATCGCAACGTGCACATTACAGCGACCAGTAGGAGTTGCTAAGTATCCGGTAACTCCACCAGGTCTTATTCCCTTAGTTATAGGTTGAAATTTCGACCTCGAACAACACGAAACAATTTCGATTTCCACAATCCACCCCTGCGTATCTTTAAATTCTCTGTTGTCAAAACCGTGATTAAAACATTAGGTTAATCACTGGGTATATTTGTGCGGATGAGTGTTAGTGGCGGTTCGACTTTCCACCCCTTGCGTTCTCTAAAGTTACCCTTTAACCTCGAATTATCTTGCGCTACAAAAGATTGGAACATGCGAGGCTGTAAAATCTCGGGGTAAGGGTTGTAAATAGTGTCGTCGACGATTACAGTGAGAGCGTGCTAGACACGCGTGGATTCGCGTGTTGAGTATGCGGCGGGTTGATGGGGTGGCATGCAGGGTCGGACTAAAATATACCGCTCAAAAGCAAGCTCCGCTATTGCGAGAAAAATTGGCGCCGAGAAAAGAGTAAAAGTTTTTCGTAAAGCAAATAGGTAGTAGTAAGTTGAAGAAATAGTTCAATGAAGGTCTTTGTCAATAAAACTGTCACAATGATGGAACAAGAATGATTACAACTTCCAACCAAATGATGTGTGACTGCCCTGCCCAGTGAAGTTTGCGCAACTGGTATTTAGGCACCACAGCATCTTTTGGAGGGTATGATAAAGTAAAGACTACGAGGTTTAGAGCTAATCATTGTCAACAAGTGCGATTTCTTAGCGTTAAATAAAACCGTTTCCGTAATTCCATAGTAAATTTGGTTCTTGTGTTAATTGTGTTGCCGGCGTCAAATAATTCAACGTCGCGACAACTTCCAAAACCTCGATAAATAAGTGATATCGTCAGTTGCTGGTTCCTCCATAGTTTTCCCCATCGAGACACGTCATTGTCCCAAGTAACTAAAAAGAATAAATTATTCCGTCCAATATGCTTATGTGCGATCGTTCGGAGTCAAAAGCCCCTTGGGGAGTCCCTCGCGCCAGGTACTCCCACTCACACACGATCCCACAAACACACACACATACACACACGCGCGGTTGACCTCTCTAGTTAATCTCTTATCATGTTATCCGCGACGGGCATATGTAATTGGGGGGCGTAAGACATTAAGTAAGAAACCGAAAGTGACATGATATCTATGTTGCGTGTTCGCTGGCACCTGCTGTACAGTTGCTATAGTAACACTCATCCGGGGATGAAAAAAAGCGAGGGTGAAAAAAAACGTGGGGGTGACTCAAATAAAAAAACGGATCAATATTAACTCTTTGCTGCCCCACGCGACTGTCTGATTGTGCTCCACTAAAACTCTTTACTTGATTGTTATGCTTACGCCGTGTTCTCGCCGGCGTCTGGAGGAGGAGTTGGGAGGATGGCGGAAAGAGAGGAAGACCGGGAACGGATACGGGATTCGAAATTTATTTACACTACGTGTTTGTTTTTGTCGACGGCTATTGCTTTTGGACACTGCTGCAAACCACGCAAAGGTGCACTATACGAGGTTTGGATGGGTGGTCGAACAGTTCTCGCTTGAAGAGTTCGTTATTGAACAAGATTTTCGTAAATGGCCAATTTGAGAGCGTATTGAGGAGTTTAGCAAATATCTGCAATTATGCGTTTCAAGTTCATCCCTATAGTTACCAGTTACAGCCCGTGAGGACGTACTAAAGGAAGTCGGTTAAGTTCAGTTCATAAACCCTTCATCATTAATCACCATATTCAAGCAATGAAAATCAAATTAAAACCACGTTTATTTACACCAGTGTCATTAAGTTAATCACCGTAATTAAGGAAAACTTTACATAATGTTGCAAATTAACTCTTGTGATGGGCTAGCCATCAAGACGTCATCTTTAATTGAATACTAAGCGAATCAGCTTTATTTGGATTTCATTCCTTGATACTACCGGCTATAGGAGAATATGTGGCATGCCAAAACAAAACACACAAAATATGAAAATTTGGTCAATATAACATTAACAAGCAACTACCAATTATCAATAACAAATTAAATATTTATTCGAGACAATTTGTAGAAGTTGTAAAGCGATCCTCATAAATTTCATCAATACAAAGTCGTTGGAATCTTTTCAAGCTCTTACGGAAGAAGATTGCTCTATTCATATTAATAGTATATTCTCATTCAGCAGTCTATAGCAGTTTTCAATTGTTGCATACAGGGTGGCTCCAAACATCCGCACCTCCTTGAAGGTGGGTTATCTAAGATTAGTGTAGTGTACTGGAAAATTGCTAAAAAAATCCTCTTTGTAAATTTAGAAACTATAAGCAATTTAAAATTAAGAAAAAGGCAAAACTGTTATTTAAAATTGAACTTTCCCCTATAGGAGCAATAATAATTGCTTAGAAACCGTTTCTTAACTTTCTTCATAACCGGGAATAAAGTAAAAAAAATGCCGATAGAACATAAAGAAACTCGTTTCCATAATAACTGTCAGCCATTTCATTTTTATTTAGGTATCTGTCAATTATAACAATTATTTCTTCTCTAATTTATTATTATTATTAACTTAAGCGGTTGGGAAGAAAGTTTTGTATGCATCTCTGGAATAAACGTCGTTAATCCTTCGAATAAAAATGCCCTCGGCTTCGCCTCGTGCATTACTTACATTCTAGGGACTAAAATCGGTGTTTATTCCCTTGATACATAAATAACTATTATTAGGTGTATTTTATGATTTTAAACATTGGACGCATAATTATCCCGTCGGTTTTAACTTCAAATTTTTTAAAGCAATGAACTATAAGCCAAAATATTTCTTTTCTTCTAAATAACCTTGTGTACTACTAAATTTAAACTTTAAATGTGTCTTCCTTAAAGGGCCACAACTTGAAACCTAAATGACATAGATTTTTTTAAGCAATTTTCAAGTACAATACACTAATCTCACATAACACACCTTTAAGGTGGTGCGGACCTTTTGGGACACCCTGTATTTTCTTTTTAGCTACTTATAACAAAATTGGAACAGTGACATGAGTTGCTTAAACACTGTAAGATATCAAGTGATTCAAAATTATTCAATACAGATTTTATCTTCAAACTTTTAAGAATTGAAAGCTTTAGACTAGATTCTTTCATCAAAAATTGTCACTTATAAAATCCCTAGTGCATTGATCATTTCCGGAAATTTTTTCGAATGCATTTCCAAAACGTATTAATTAGCCCTCATGTTCCTCTCCGGCTAATTACGGACATTGGGCCTATTATGTCATTATTATGTCATTTTTAATAAATAAATGATTTTGATTGGTTGAAATAATTTCCACTTATTAATTTCATGTTGCGTTAGCCAGGTGCAAAATATTTCCAGGAAATCCTTATATTGTTTTAGAAACGACACCGAATTCTGTTTTTCTAGTGGCTACTTTTCAGTGTCGTGCGATTTTCATTAGAAGTATTCAAACAAATTAAAAATGCTCACCTCTTTAAAGTCCATGGATGAAGACTAAAATATTTTAGTTCTTCATTGGCTAGAACTCGGTCTAAAATCTTCATGAGCAATTTTGAAAAATAATGATTCTAGATATTTGTTGCTACAAGAACTTAATAGGTATAAAATAATGCCAAATTTTTTAATATTTTAAATGACAAAATTATCTCCTTAGGTCCATAAAGGTTTCACAATTTAACAACAGATTTACAATTTTTAATTCTGAAAATCACACGACACTGAAAAGTAGCCACTAGAAAAACAGAATTTGGTGTCGTTTCTATGACAATATAAAGATTTCCTGGAATTTTTTTGCAGCTAGCTAACCCAACATAAAATTAATAAGTGGAAATTATTTCAGCCAATCAAAATCATTTATTTATTAAAAATGACATAAGAATGACAATGGTCCAATGTCCGTGTCGTTGCGATTTTCTTACCAAATATGCCCTCGTGCATTGATTAATATCCGGAAATTTTATTCTCATGCATTTCCGGAAATAATCAATGCACTAAGAATATTACAAGTGAAAATGATTTCTAGCATGAATAGATAATATTAATTTTGAGTCAGAAGTATATGTTAGAAACTACAAACGTTCAGAAGCAAATTTATTAATGACTTCAAAATTTACTGTAAATAAGTTACGAAATTTCTTAACAAATGGCTGAAGTCTATCGACGTTCTAAATACTTCGAAAATTATTTAAATAATCACAAAAGTAATTTAGAAAAAAATATGACAGAAAGCGCAAAGGTTTATTTTGATTTTTGAGAAATTGATCTTTAAAAAATTTAACCCAAAATATAAGATATTCCAAACTAACTCTAAGAATTTTCTTAGAAGACTCACTTGAGATGTGTACTATACTAAAAAGTATTTAAAAGTTTTAATAAGGAGGGTGTCAAGTAGTATTCAAAGAAATTCAAATTTTTAAAAGTTTCAAAGATCCTTGCAGTTTTGTTGAAGCTATAGAACTATAGAACATTTTAATAGTACATTAAAGAAGAAGTAACATAAGACACATTTTATTTCTTATTTTAAAAAAATAATCTTAATTTTAAAATTTCAGGAATTTGGTCGTGGTTTCAGACTTGAAATAACTCGTGAATCGTTTTGTTGTGACGTTTATTAGATGTTATAATAACATTTAAAATCAAAAGTACCACACGAAAAAAGAAAATTGCACTATCGCTATTACAAAACCCAAAAGACTATAACAGCACTATTTTGGGTCCCGTAATAGCTTTATTATAGAACCCAAAGTAGAAAAAAGTTGTTATACTCTAAATCAGATTTTTCATCCAAAAATCCTCTATTCTATAGAGATACAAAAATAATAAATTATCTTCCTGAGGATTCCATTAAGGTTTTCAAGATTCCATTTTTTTAGTTTTAGGGTTTTTGTTAGACTTTACAGCAACTTATATATTATAAGTAGCTATTATAAGTTTTTAGAGCAGATCCACTTCGATTAGTTTTTGAATAAGAAGAATCTGAAGGAGCAGTAAAAATTAAAAAAAAAATTCAAAACATCTAAATAAATAAAATATTGTTTAAAATATGTAGGTAAGTACATAGGTACTAATAAGTTTTTAAACAGTGTCTTAAAATAAGTCACAAAAAATCGTCAAATTTTAGATGTCTAAAAGTTTATAGGCAGAGAAAAAAGTTTACTTTTCTTGCGACAAAAATATGAAAATTAAAGGAAAATTTATAGAGTTTCAAATTCAATCTAAAATCCCAAGATTTTATTCGTAGAGATTGAAATTTAGGGTTATAACACTTTTACGGACTGAAGGTATATTATTAAAAGCCTACACAAAGATCTGTAAGAGGGAAGAATTCACATAATTAGATACCTACATCATATTTCATAAATAGTTGAATATTTTATAAAACATCTGAAAAAAATATCACAGTCTTCCTATATGTACAATATGCTAGCAATTTGGCTCATTTTTCTATGCTATACCTTTGATTATATCTTACTGTAAGTATCTACTCCTTGAAGCAACTGCCGAGAGGTAACAAACTCACCATCATGTGAGTACCAGGTCACCAAGGTATAGAGGAAAGCAAAACAACCAATGAATTAGTCAAACGGGGCACTGAGGCTGCATCTATAGGACTAGAACCATTCTGTGGACTAAGCAAAAGCCACAGAACAGCCGGAATTTATAGGTGAGAAAGAAATGCTTTATAGAATAGCATACTGCAAGCAACTCGCAGGGCAAAGACAGCCGAAAGACTGCTAACCAATCAATGCCATAAGGCTTCTCCTCACTGGACAATGCCCACTGACATACCATCTCAGAAATCTGAGAAAGACAAACAGTGAGATATGCAGACTACGTAGATCAAAAAAGAAAAGCTCAGAACACAAATTATATTTTGTCACTGCGACGCCCTAGCAAGCCGTATAGTGGAGCGAATTTGCCTCGAAAATATGCATATTTTTTTTCCGGCGTAGAACCAGGTGATACCGATGTATTCTTGTTGAGTATGTTATTTGCCATACGAAATGACTATTTACGACCTTTTTTGCTGGTACCGAACTTTTTTATTGGTCGAAAAGTACCTAAATCTGTAATTCACAAGAAAAGCGTTTCTTACCAAATAAAATATAATATCTCAGTAACTACTCGAGATATGAGCATATATTTTTTTTCCTTTTAAAGCAGATTTGTGAGCGCTTTTAACCATGCTATGCTAAATTTCAGACATAACTTATTTGTTTTGTAAAAAAGTGTCGAAAACCAAACTTGGCACTCGACGAAGTAAGATTTGTAGTAATCGACAAACTCTTGCAGTTTTAGTTATTAATATATACATGCAGCGAACAAAATGAAGAAAATAGTTTGAAAAATATTTTAATGCCTAAAAAAATTGTATAAGAGTCATAGTTTTTGCGTTATGATTTTTTATTGCTGAACGGTTGCGGCAGCGTGAACTCGGCCACGGGCGCATTCGCAGAAAAAGTTGGAGGCTTATACTACTCCGCTTATTGTTTGTCCAAGTGTAAATTTCTATATAGTTGATGGCATGGTCTCTATTCAGGAACTGAAAGAAACGTCATTTACAACTTTTCAAGACTTAGGAAAAGTTTTTCTAAAGAACCTTTTAATGGCGGGAAGAAAATGCAACGCTTTAAGAATAACGATTGTTTTTGACACCTACAAACCTAACACTTTGAAATATTTGGAGAGGAGCAGACGAGGGGACGACAGTACAACCATAGAATTTAATGTGACTGGTACAAGGAAAGTACCAAAATTTAGAGAATTCTTAAAATCTTCAGGAAACAAACGGTCTCTTTTACTTTTTCTCACAAAGTATATTACAGAAAATGGTGGGCAATTTCTTAATGACAACGAAAGTTTAATTATAGCAGGGGGCTTCGAAAATCCTTTAAATGTTTTTCTTGTGAGAAAAAATGTGAAATTAAGCCCTATAGCCTCTTTAAATTGCAATCAAGATGAAGCAGACACTCGAATAATATTGCACACTTTGGACGAATGTAGACAAAGTAAAGTCCTTTTAGTAAAATCTGTGGATACTGATGTTCTTATTTTGCTAATACACTACTTTAACATTATGCCTGAATTGCAAACGTGTCATTTATTTATTCAGTTGGGACATAATGCCAACAGACGTTATGTAGCTATTCATGAAATTGCAAGAAATTTAGGAAGTCCCATTTGTACGAGCTTGTTGGCAATTCATTGCCTAACTGGCTGTGATACAACCAACGCTATCTACAAGATAGGAAAGAGAACGGGATTTGATGTCTTACTGAAGAACATTGACAATTTGAAAGAGTTATCAAATCTCCCTTCGTTACCTGAAGAAGAGGCACTGGCGGTTGCTACACAATATATGTTACTTTTATATAAAAATAGAAACAAAAATATTAAAACATTGAATGATTTGCGCTTTCATCTGACAACGAAAACTAATCGACCAGCAATCAACGATCGGAGCTTCCTCCCATTGATGATGCATTTCAACAGCATTTACAAAGGTTTGCATACTGTTTCTTTAACATGAAATCTGTAAATATAATCTGAAATAATTGTAGATGTATATATCAGTTAAAAATCTGGTATTCAAGTCATCTTCCAATGGTAAGTTTGGAAAGTCCGAATAAATATGGATGGTCTTTCGAAAACAAGTACTGGGAACCTATATATTCAAATCGAGATCCAATACCAGAAGCCGTAAGAAAAGTTCTCTCTATTCATTGTTCGGACAAAACTTGCAACAATAATAAGTGCAACTGTATAAGGGAAGGGCTTAAATGTTGTACTGAATGCAATTGTAACGATTGCAATAACACCTTATCACGTTTACTAGAAGACAGTGATGAATCGGACCCAGAAGAAAATTATTAAGATTTCTTTGATATATTTAATTATAAGAATATTTTTTATTTTACATATCACATCGTAAACAGTTAATAGTTAATACATACTATATGTTCTTCCCTTGCCATATTTTATTTCTAAAATGGTATTTTCACCCATAAGTAACCTGAAGAAACCTTGAATATGTACATAGAAATTGTAATGAAACATAATTTTTCAATTTTCAATGAAGATATACAGATAATCTATAAATTTTTTTATATATACAGGTAAGTACACATCAATACAGACGTTTATTATTATTATATGCTGTTAACGCCTGTGAATACCACGAGTCTACGAGTGCTCGTAAGTAGAAAGAAACTTTAGTGCGCGGCGCTCGGTAAAAAAATTCAAATAAGAACAACCATGACCTATATATGATTCTTTAGTAAATCAAAATCTTTTTCAAAGCTTCTTCTTCATTTCGCTCGCTGCATGTGTATGTTAATTTCTACAACTATAAAAGTTTACCGCTTATTGAAAATTTGAGTACATTTAACACAAAATGTTAGTTTTGTAATTTGTTTATGGAAGAAGGATTTAATTTTTGAAAATTAAGATTACACAGTGAGAAGCGCTCATAAATTGGCTATATGTAGAAAGAAAAATCAAAGCGATATCTTAAGTAGTTACTGAGATATTGCGTTATGTTTCTTAAAAAACACATTATTTGGAAATTCGTGATTTAGGGACTTTTTCATTAATAAAAATGGTCGGTACCAGTCAAAAAGGTCGTAATTAACCATTTCTTATAGCAATTAGCATGCTTAATAAGAAAATATAAGTCTGATCTGGTTCTACGTAAGTTTTTTTTTTTTCAAGAAGGAGGCGTCTTTTACGGGCAAATTCGCTCCACTAGTAGACTAACTCTATGGCAGCGTGAATTTATCGCCTGACGAAGTGAAGGACTTGAAGCGCGAACCAAAGATCTTACTGGTCGCAGTTCAGAAAGGCTAATGTAGGTATTTATAGTCGTTCCTTGAACGGGTCCTTAAGGATTCCTTACCTAAGGACTCCTCAAGGAGGACCTTGGCCGTATGTTTTATAAACGCTCCTTCGGCTTTCCTCGCCGAAGGAAGTAAAACCACGTGAAATTTGAGGAAAGTAACTAAATCTTAGAGAATTTGCTTCTGTCACAGTTGGAACACTGACGCTCAGAACTATTTTATTTTTAAAGTGAGGTTGAAAGTTTGTTTACTTCACGGTCACACACCGAACCAAAATAATTCAATAAAAAAGAAATAAATAAGTGAGAGTAAAAAAAGGAACAAAATTTACTACGTACGGCGTGCTACGTCTCTCCTTTCTAATTTTCATCTACCGGGTGTCTCAGCGCTACCGAATCATAGGGAAATAGTACCGCAAATTATATCTCCCAAATAAAATTTGGTAAAAACAAAAAACTCCACGCGGGTTCTTAAAAAGAGGGGCACGCTTTTATGTAAAATTGATGCTAGAAAGATTTTAATACTAAAAAAATATAAAAAACTGTTGCTTTGATCGGGACGTTTCTTCCGAACATGAGTTCGGAGATTCAAATCCCAATCAAAACAACACTTTTTTTATTTTCTTAAACCTTTCTAACCATCAATTTTTTATGAAACTGTCCTTCTAAGAATCCGTGTGGAGTTTTGGTTTGTATCTAAATTTATCTGGAAAGATATAATTTAAGAAATTATAATTTGCCGTGCTATTTCTTTATGATCCGGTAGCGCTGAGCCACCCGGTATGTATTTCAACCAGTTATCCTTGATTTACAACTTATCTGTACTCATTATGATATTTAAGTTAACTGTACTCGTTAAGTTATTTTTTCTGTTTTTAACTTTCAAACTTGTAATTGCATTGTGTGCGCTCTGCGCAAGCGCAGCTCTGGTCGGACCGTCCTTACGCGTAAGGAAGCCTTGGCCAAGTCACGTGGTCATAAGGAAGGTTTATAAAACACGTTCTCCGAGTAAGAAATCCTTAAGGGATCCTTCGAAGTAAGGAAGCCTCAAGGAACGACTATAAATACCACCATAAGTCAAACGACCTATTGAAATCTAATCTACTGTAAGTATTGTTGATGCAACAATACACGTAGCTACATCATGTTCTACCCTGTAAATTTTTGTAAATTTGCATTTAAAATTGAGTTTTCAACAGATAATTACAAGAAATGTTTCCTATCCAAAAAGTGTCTTATAAAAATGCTGAAAGAGCAAGAGGTTGTTGTAGCCGACGTAATCATATTAACAGGGCTTTTTAAAAATAATAACAGCCCTCCATTTTCGTTAATTTTAGGAATAGCTGATGTCTAACATAATTAAAGTCACTGAGGATAAAATTACTCCTCCTTAAAATTTTAACTCGACATTGAAGCACAGGAATCCGTAATATCACCCCCGCACCCAAAGAGGGACCCCATTGTTACCAGCCCTCCTACATTAATTTTTCGTTCCTTAACAAATTTTTCAATCAAGCACCCGCCAATATGTTAACAACAGTTAGCGTTGCCACCAACTTTTAGGGCCTCCAAAAATGCCCACAGGTATGGCTACTCCTAATCGGATTATGTCAACGCTTATCAATACAGGAGCCTTGACTTTCGGCATCTAATTAGAGAAGGTAACGCGTCCTAATTTGAATAATTGGATTATCAACACGACGTAAACGCGTAAAAACAACGTTAAGGCGTTATCGTCAATCTCCGCGACTTGTAGGGCGTAAAAATTTAATAAATGAAATGCATTTAGCGCACGTACTGGCTCTTAACTAGCTTTCTATTTAATGCGTCCAAAAAAAAAGGGTGCACCTTCCCCATTTTTATAAGGGACTGGCGAAGGTCATTGCCACTATCAAGTGGCCCCCGTCGGATCGATACCCTAAAATTGATCGACTATTGAGATATCATCGCGGTTTCACACTTCGAGAACATACCCCCGAGAAGAACAAAGGGATGTAAGTTACCGAAAACAATTTGAATTTCGTCGTCGCGTTTGAGATGTTATGAAGTTGCTCGTACGCACACCTGTCCTCCCTTAGTTGGCGTCATCTCGCAAATTGGATCCTTTATAAATTTGTAAAGTGACGAGAATTCATCGGCTAATGTATTGTGCTCGGGCGTTATCTATTACATTGTGTCCTTGCGGGAGCACTAAGGAAGATAAATTAAAAAATATAATTACGACGCTCCCTAGAAAAAATACGCTACCCCACAGAATCTGCCGCCCAGGAATCGTGCCAGGGGTTGTCAACCATTTCGGGGGGTGAAGCGAATCGATGACGATGGCACGGAATTTGCATCGAGATGA
Source organism: Schizotus pectinicornis (assembly GCA_951805265.1). NCBI lineage: Eukaryota > Metazoa > Arthropoda > Insecta > Coleoptera > Pyrochroidae > Schizotus > Schizotus pectinicornis. Next base: position 10,795,152 of record OX638202.1, on the reverse strand, counting down.
AGGGTAAAGGCAGCCCCGCAAAGAGCAAACTAATTAGTTTAAGCCGTAAAAATTGTCTTATTGAAAACGCATCTCGTAAATTTTTATGTTTAAGTTGATCAAAAGTTTGCTAATAAAGGAATCCGCCAAGGAATTCCAAACATAAACCAATCTGGAGTAGAAATAATTACTTCACATCACATGCATAAGCATTTAGTTAGTTACCAGGTTGGGCCGAAGCTAGAAGAAGAAGCGGCGATGCCTAGATGGTTAAGTCAATGTGACCGCCACAATACTCCCCTTACATTGACATATTAGGCATAAATTATTTTTTAATTATAAACTAGATACCAGAGGATTAAATGTGGCTTAAAGTGTCGTGTGTGACGTATCCCCTTTTCATTCTAGATAAAAGTCGTCTTAAAAAATTGTACAATTTGTGTGTAGTATCACTCTTTGAGAGTTTTGTAATTTTTCTCTTGCTTGCCACCAACTAATCTTTATTTTGCTTTATCATCTTTTATTCATTTAGTATTCAGTATAAATATCTATTCCAAATAGCTAACTCTTTTCCTTGTAGTTACTTTTCATATTGTTACATTTTTCACATTTCGCCATTTCCTCACAAATATTATTTTTAATTTTTTTGCACCACAAAGTACCCATATTTGCAAATTTGTTAAAAAATAGGTAAAAAAACAGGAACCAACTTGTAATATAAAAAGTAATAAAAATAAAGAACCTCTGAAGAAGGCCACGATTTATATTATATATGTATATATATATATATATATATATTAGAAAAGGAAAATTCAAGTTACACTAAAGAAAAACAAGAAAAAAGGTAAAATAGGAAATAAAAATATTTTCATTATGTGAAGAGAGATTTATTAAGTTAGAGGGATTTTTAGCACTAAAACTTCTAATTTTAAAATAAATATATGCCGCAAATCTTATGGTCATTCTACGAAGGAATTATAATTATTAAACATTTTTTGCATTGCGTTGATTTTCAACAGAGAATAGGAATAATGTATATTTTATACAAGCAAAAATAAAAGAATGAAATAAATGGAAAAAATAAATAAAAAATCACAGTAAAATGTCTAGCATATTTAACACTGGTAAGAATAGAGGCAAGTAAGAATAAAGACAACATTTAAAAAACAACAAGTACCTATTTCCTTCTGATACCTACAAGTAAAAAAGTAACAGGTTGAAAAAGTATGTTTTCACCTTTCATCATTTTCTTTAGTTGATTCTATAGAAAAAGAGTGTATTGACATAATATAATAAATTAGAGAAAAAGAAAGATGATCAAGAGATAAAATTATGTTTTACAAAAATTATTGATTAATTTAAATAAATAACATTGGTCACCAAAAGGTTGGGAGAATAGAAGAATATAACTATATTCTTCTACATAACTACGTATATTGAAGGAATGTTGATATAATGATATAGTATATTGTGTAAGAAGAATGGAAGATTATAGACAATCACACGAGTACTCTTGTTAACTTCTGGCAATAATTTTCTTACGATTCAAAAACAAAACCATATTTAACATTTATTTTATTTTTACCCGATTTTAAATTCTAAATTGTTATTTGTCGAGGACCATGTAAAAATAATAAAATTAACAAGTCTCTTTTGTAGAAAGACAAACGCGGCCAACGAGACTTAATTAGATAGGTAAAGGAGTCCGAACTAAGCATATTGCAAATTTTCTCAGGGTAGGCAAATGTTTTCTGAGGATGATTGCGATATGGCGACCGAAACGTCAAGAGAAACGCGTAGTTTTGAGCGCATAAATATATTTAGGACAGACACGCTACACATTAATCTCTTAACCCCAACGACATCTGTGACGGGAATGCGAGCTAAGAAATGTTATTCCCCAATCGCAAAATTTCCAACTTAAAGAAAAAATACACAACTGAAAGCTCTTCCATACTTAATAAATGTTGTTATTTTAAAGCCATAGTTGCGGTAAAGTTTCAATAAAGCTTCGAACAACAATCGAACTTTCTCTGCTGTGTCAAAACCACCCATTAGCATTTCGAGACCAGACAATGTAATATAAAGTAAATTATTGCAGGAACGTCACGAACGGGATAAAGCATCCCCGCCATCCATTTGCACGTTATTCCACCACTAGACTCGCATTCTAGTTTTGATTCGAAATTATTGCCACCCCCATAAAACCCGAGTTACCGTAAAGGTCGCGGCGTCTCGACGCTCTTCAACCCGCCGTTTGAGAGCCACCCGAAAGTGTCCGTAAAGCAGCGCTATAAAAATGCATGAACCCCACGGAAAGGGTAGCGCGCTTCACCCCCGGGGACGCAAAAAATCTACATAAAAAATAACCGTGCATAGCGGAGGCAATTTCTGCAAACGGGCACCATTAGCGGGGCGGCCATTGTTTAGCGTACCAAATTAATTTAATCCCCCCCTACGTCTCCGGCCGTCCCCGGCCGCTTTCACCCCCGCGACGACAGTTTCCCGAAAAACACCGCCGCCACCGCCGCCGTTGTTTATTTAAGATATGAAATATTCATCGAAATAAAGACATTAGTCATATTATTAAAAAACGTTATCGGCGAACTTCCAGCGTTAATCTCGTTGTTTTCGTTGGGTAGCGAGGATGATGAGGAATGGAGGAAGGAGAGAAGCGTCGTGGAGGAGAAGCGGAGGGATTATTGCGGATCCCGTTAAATCTACCCCGATCTTATGAGGGCCTGTCGTTTTATCTATGAAGCGTATTTATAACCGTAAAGTGTAAGGTGTAGCCCGGGGGAAATTAAACGAAAGTAAAATTAGCATTTAGAAAAATTATGCTCGCGGAGACGGCAACGGCCACCGCCACCCTCGCTTGTTTCCCCGGTTTCACCCACCAATCAGTGGGTAGAAATGTAATCATCCCCTTTGAAGGATAATTAATCTCGGGAAACTACCAAGTTTTCACGAGGACAGGGATGAGCCGGCATACGCGCTCCAGAAAAAAAGTATATGAAAAACTAATTTTCCACGTTTCTTTTATTTACTTCTTTCGCCTTTCGGAAGCTCCAGCTTTTTAAATTGTTTTTGCTTTAATGTTTATTGTTTTATATCTTAAAGGCCAACCAAGCGACATCAAAGCTCCACCGAAACGTTATTTGTAATTATTTCCACATTACCTTACCTCATTGTTATAATTATTTTTTTTAATCCAACGCTAATTAAACATGTTGTGAATGTCTTGGTTGGTAATATTAAGGACTTTATAATTAAACTCGAAAGTCGTTAAATAAATAAAGCTTCTATTCGATTTTTTGAGAATTAGAGTAGATATTACAAAAATATATTTTTTTGTATTCATTCACTCTTTAAAATGACTAGTTTACGGGTTCTAAACAGTCCATAAAATATATATTTCCGCTAACGATATGAACACAAATTTTAAAATTTGTCCAAAGTAGAAAAAATAATATATAGAATTAGTTTATAAGGCAATAGACCTTTTTATTTTAGAAAACTGTTAAAGAATGATGCACATTTATTTCGGGCCATGTCAATGTTTGTTGACAAAAGTTTTTCCGGATATATCAATTTAGAACAAGCAAATGAGTTAAGAGTCTATAAAAGTTTAACAACAATAATAGAGACGTGTATTAATGATATTTCACGTGGGTTTATATTTGACATTGGCCTGAAACAAAAAAAGAATGGGTAGTATAATGTGGCAATATGAAATCGTCTATTTTGGCACTCGTCCATTACAAAGCTCGCCGCTTTGTGGCTCGTTTCTAAACTTGGAATCGTGCCATAAAAGTGTGCCTTATGTCACTCGTTCTTTAATGTACCTACTTACTAGGTATTAAAATTCTACGTGGTTTAATTTAATGTATTTAATTTAAAAATAGTAAATATTACATAAAAGAAGAACTACCTGTATGTATGCATAAGAAGTCCTAAAAATAATATTAAACTTTAATATATTTTAAGTCGCACTCAAAACACCGCCATCTCGGGTTACAAAAGTGACAGATTTTGTTTGCTTATTTATTTGTTATTATATTTTTAATTGTTTATACATTAAAGTAACAGAAAAATAAATAGAACAAAAAAGCGTTTTATCTAAGAAATCTCACATATTTCGCCATTACCGCATCCATATGGTAATGATTGCCTAATTCTTAAGAAAGGATAACCTATAAAATACATCTGAAATGCAAATGAAGAAGAAATACAGAAAAAAAAGGTTATACTTTATAATATGACAAAAACTAAGGCATCGTAGGATATCGTAGAGCTTTATTAGACCTAGCAGTTCTGACCCACCCTCGAATTTTGTTCCGATTAATTCGAAATTAAGTAAAAAAGTGTCAATGGGTCCCCTAAAATGCTCTACCTGCACGAGCTAAAAACTTGTCATAGTTGGTGGCGGGTAATGGGTAATTTATTACCTGGGTGATTACCTGCGAACCGCGGATGTAACGCTTGTTACCTGGGTTGGGATGACATGTGCTCAATTAGATCACGAGCCCACCGCTAACAGGTAGATTTGGTACATACATCCAACCTGTCGATATCAATTAGAACCCTAACACGACAATAAAACCTGACAGAACTCCCAAGAACACTACAAAAGAAACGAAAAAAAAAGATAAAAATTAATCAATATGAATTATGATGTTTGAGATCTGGAAGCTTCGATTTCCGTTCAGTTGAAAGCTCGCAAATTTCGCTTGGCTTATTCTTAGAAAGTTTTACGTACAGTTACGGTTGATTTTAACGAATTTCTTACTTTTTTTTCTCTGAGACCGTAACGGTTTTCTCAAATTATATTGGAAATCGCAACTAAAATTAGGCAAGCGCAAAAAAATATCTAATGATAGATCTGGATAAGTCGACAAAACACCGCCGGCATTCAAATTACGAAAGTCGTTGACGAAAAAACCGCCCATTCAAATCGAAATTATGCAAAAAGACCCCGAATCCGAGAAATAACGTCGACAAAAGTGTCAATCTTTGTCAAGTTTCCGCCAATTGACTTCCGGGTAAGCGGCTAAACGCACTTTAAATACTGCACATAATGGGAACGAAACCGTTGCGAAAATCGCCCACTTGTCAACTATTTTGACCGAAACGTCACAATACGACCACGTCAATTCGAGGAGCAGATGCCTTCTCAATTGCTCTTATCGGCCCCGATCTTGGATTTAAATATTTCTTGACCGTTGCGCTGGGAAGCTGCGATAGGAAGCTGCCCGACAAGAATTACACCGATCATTGTCCAACAAGTAAATTACCTCCTCGTCCAATTACCATTGAGGTTAACGCTGCTTTAATATTGTTTCGAGATTAACGACGATTCTTTACGTTTCCTGCGAGAAATCGATATGTAACAAACATTTTATGTGTTCGCTTCATCCGCTCTCACCTGCCGTTTTTACTCGAGGATGTGCTTTACTTAAATGAGATCTCTGGAAAAAAAATCCAACTGTAAATGCGATCCGTTAAATTCGAAGCAACAGTTATTCGAGAAAAAACGGTTCGATTCGGGACACGAAAATGGGATAGGAAATTTTCCTTTTCTCCTCCTAACGAGCGTATTCTCTAAATTACATAAAAGTGTAGCATATCAAAGTATAAGTCGTATAAAAGGTGACGTGAAACTTGATTCCCGCCGCTTCCAAAACAAGAACGACTCTGACACATGACATGCAAAATCACTACCAATTCGCCCCATTATCGACTTTTCCCCAAACGTTGTCTTTGTTATCACTAGGATGCGGATTTCAGACGCAAAAAAACATACAACGAGCCGCTAAATGGAAACTAAGTGTAGTCCGGAAATTGCCTAAACTTGTTCTAATACAGTTTTTTTAAGTAGGTGCGACAAGGATTATTGATGTGGATGTATTACTTTCACAAAGACTATTATTGGTAAAATAAATAATTAATAGACTGAATCTGAAATACAGTCAACTAAAGCAGATGTTAGGCAAAAAGACTGGAAGACTTACATACAAATCTACAATTTACGGTATTTTAAAATTAAAATTATCAAATTGAAGATTATCCATTCTAAAAACATAGATACCTAATTACATGTTTTGAAAATTATTTTTTTTTTTAATATTTTTTCTATTATTATCTCTTTTCGTGCTATATACTTTAAGACGTCTCTACTCTTAATTAATTTTTGATTTTCTTAGTTTCATCTTTTTTTCCTATTCAGATCATTTTAATGTGTTATAAATTTGTCCCATGCGCTCAAGCTCTCGCTAGTTCATATTCATATTGCTCATATTGTTAATCTATTTCTAAATAAAATATGTAGGAAGTACTTATTATATTAAAAAAAATTCTTTATTATTATTTGAATTTTTCTTAGTTTTGTTTAACCAGTTTCTCATTTTATTCTTACATCCTTTCCCAGCCTACTTGCTATTAAAATTACATCTACCTTCTTGACACTTAACAACTAGTTTTCTCACTTATTCAATTGTTTATTAACTATGTCATATTGGTGTTTCTATTTTTTTCTGCAGGGTATAAAAGCTTTCTATAATAGCTCCTTGATTATCAACTATAAAAGAAAATCTTAGATTATAATTTCCTATAAAAAAAGGCTTCAGAAAAAGGCGCTAACACCACAAAATCTATTGTAAAAAAATTGTAAAAACTATTGATACTCAGGTTAATAGTAAACTTATAACAGCATAATTATAACGTATAACAATGTTAATTATCTAAACTATGTAAAACAAATAATAAATTAAAAAAATTTAAGACATTTTGCCAGAGACAAGTAGAAAGAAGAAAACAAGCTAAAATAAAATAAAAAAGGAATGAGAAGAATGAACTGAAGCAAGAGAATAGAAGTAAAGTTTAGCTATTAGATCTATTTAAAAGAAATAATTAAAAAGTACAAGGTTTATAGGTATAGAAGAAGAAAACTAAGGAAAAAATCAAAAAATTATTAAAATAAGACATGTAATTTTTCTAAATAATGAAATACAATGATTCTGAAAACTATAAGCGATAATAAAATAAATGAAAAATATAGGATATTATGGAAGAAGTACAGATTTAGGGAAATTGGTTTAAACTAAGAATCGAGAATGATATGAACAACAGTTACCTACTGAGAAAGATTAATTAAATAAACAAGAGCAGTTACCGTTAAAAAAGAGACCAAGACGTACACATAAAGAGAAAAGATTCCTTTTGCTGTCAATAGAACAAATTGAACTAAATTATGTAACCAACGAATGAGAAAAATACAAGTAACGATTTTATAAAAACTTGTTAAAAACAGACTCGGAAACTAAAGCCATTAGGTATAAACGAAACTAAATTGTGACAAGAAGACGAGATTTCTTGCTTTATTTATTAAGTATTTTTTTTCTGCTTTCTTTCTGTTTGTTTCTCTTCGTTCTTGTAATTTATCTTCTTACCGAAAATGTTTCAAAGAGACAACTAAGCCAACGAAAATATCATTAGTCAATCGTAAATCAATTATCTTTTTACTACTGTGGCTATAATGGCTTAAATTTTTGTCCGTTCATCTTTATTAACTAAACATTTCAAAATTGTTATTTATAAACAAATTAGCTACTGCATTCCTTATTATGGTGTACGCAATTGGGCCATAAAAATATTATTCCAAATAAATATTATATTAAGATTATTTTATTTCTAAGATTTTTTGAATTAATTTGATTGTTTATCTCGTAAATTTATCTTCGCACATTAACTCAAAAAGTGTATTTTCAAACTATCATCAAAAAATATGAGGTTTTGATATGAAGTGCTGTCATTTCCTTGAACGCTATTCAAATAGCAGTTATTCAATAAGAAACAATAACTTCACATTTTTACTTACATTTAAGAAAAATATCTGTTTAAAATCTTATTTGAAATAAATTTAGTGTCGCTCCTTTGATTTCAGCAGAAATTTGAATTTTTTTCTTGAAATTTACTTTATCCCACTCATACTATTGTTATCGTTCGTAGTCTCCAATTTTTTGTGCAGTCTGATTGTTTCTTCAAAAAGGTCACTCGGTGACGGGAACGAACGACCGGAGATAAAGACTGCCTAAAAATACCGAAGAAAAACGGAGATGTCGCGGAAATGGCGGACATTCTGGATTTTTCTTTTCGTGCTTGGCGCAATTAAAATTAATCACACCTAATCGGGTCTCCTCACATTATTTATTGTTTCTCCTCCATCACGGGTCCTTCGCAATAAATGAAATTAGTTTGATATAACACAACAACGAGATCAAATAAAGTCCTTCGAAGGAGTGGAGGAAATCCCGCGGACAAAACATTAATTATAACCCACAAAAGAGTGCGGCGACGGTGGCGGCGGGCCCGGATTACTCCCAGCTTCCGCCCCCTGACTAATTACTGCAGGTGAATCCCCACCCCGGAATCGCCGTCCAGCACTTACCGCCCCCGGACGCCACTCGGCGTCCTAATTGCGTTTTGCGGCTCGTTAACGTGTTTGAGGGCCTACCTTTCCTCTCGACCGACATCTCCGAAGAAGGATTCAAGAAAACCAAATATTTAATTCAAAGTTTTACGTGCTACAGGCACGGTCAATAGAGATATTTCGATTATTGTCTCCTCAAAACCTAAAAGTTTCCCGAAATTCTAAACTTCTGACGATATTACTTTGTGCCGTTCTGCCAGAAAAGTAAATTAACCGGATTTCAATAGATTTGTCGCCCATTTAGCTTGACTGGTGTGGAGCTTTTTCCAATTACCTGTACCGGCAGAATTAGACTGCGTTATTACTTTCTATTATAAGGGACGTAATTACAAATTCGCCGTAAACGTAAAGAACGCGAAATTTAACTTTGGAAACACATAAAGGCCAATTATTTCCCCCGGCAAGCAAATTTAACAAACTTCCTAACACATTTTTTTGATGTATTCGTTTAAAAGGAAATTAAAATTTCCTTTATACACGGACCTCGCCTCTTTGATCTTAGCGATTATCCTTTCATCAAAACAAAAAATAATTATCGAGGACCTTATCAAAAAATCCGAAACCTAATTAACTTCCGTTTAATTAATCCCGAAAGCTAAGTTGCGTTATTAAAAAAATTCAAGATGGTCGTCGGTCTGATTTGATAAGTTTTTAACGGTTCCGTTTTTATTACCGGATATATAATTCGGACCGTTTTAGGGTAAATACCGCGAAGACGAGGGCTTATCCTCTGTCTTCTTCGAGTGTTCTTAATGCAAGAAGCGACGTGCACTTTACTCCTATTAGAAACTGAATTAAATGCCGTGATGGATTACTTAATGCCCTTTTAATTAATTACCCCGCACGGAACGCGTCGGGATACGAATGCGAAATGGCCCTAAGTGTTTTCCGTTACTTAGGGCAAATCCCGGAAAATCCCCGCAAACCCGACACCTTCAACGCCGATTTCTTTTTTGCGACCCTACAAACCTAAACAATTTTAATTTCGAAAAAAAAGCTGCTACTATGTTACAATAGAAAATCAGTAATTTTATACACTTTGAATTTTTTTTTTACATTTCTAACAGAATCGGCATTAAATTGGAGATTTTTGTATAAGTTTTTTGCCGGTGAAAAAAAAAACAATGTCGCTTGGAAGTATATATGGCGGCGGAATAATATACATACGTATACAAGAGTGGCTGTCAATCAATTTTCAGTTTACAATGCGGGATCTTGTAATACAGAATAAAAAAAATTGTGAAAAAAATTATGAAGAGATTCGATACTTGACAAAAGTCTATTTAAGGTCAATGGGAGTGATTGACTTCGTGTCAGTAACAATTAGAATAGGAGAGGCTTTTGTTGAGAGGGGGAGAAATGAGCGTTGTAATTTGAGCTGGCGTACGTTTTGCTAAAAAATTATAAAGAGACGGTTGCAATTTACGCTTTACAGAATTATAACGTAAGTACAACGACTATAGTTATTAAAATAACATTAGGTAATACTTTTAAAATTAAGAAATTTTAAGCAAAAATAAATAAAGACAATAAAAGAAGATTAAGATACAGTACCCCAAGAAGTTGTGTAATGTAATAAATTTTTCAATACATTTTTCAGAATATCTGAAGCAAATTTTTTATTACAGCCTGGCCGCCCAACAAATAGATAAGGTAATAAAAAAATCAAATTTATAAAAATTTATATAAATTTTAAAGTTTTTGGATTTCAATTGTGAAAAATTACTAGAAATGACCAGTTTCTAGTTATTTTTCACAAGTTTGATTTTTTTATTACCTTACCTGTTCGGCGGCCGGACTACAATAAACGTAGTTACGTTGAAAGTTCTGATGTAGTAATGAGGGTGCACAGTAGAGCAAGGTCACCGCCACCCGCGTTCCTAATTAACAGATAAGATACTAGTAGGTTCATTAAGAATGCCAATTAGATTATGCCGCAACGATGCATAAGTGAACAGATATGTTAGGCATTCCCACTTCACGGGCAACTAAATAATATAAAACAGGATCTGACAATAATAATTATGAAAAGTATTGTCATCATAAAATTATGCCATTTCCTGAATGCTTATCATAATAGGTTCTACTTGTAGGTAAACTCACCTCTATTACTCGTGTTTTGGGTTAGATAATTGTTTCTTTATCGTCGGGGACTTAATGAATATTTTATTTTCCAAGTGAAGATAATATTCTTGCGTTCCACACTTGAATTCGGCTACGAAACTACCCCTAGAGGTCTATCGTCGGTAAATTTAAAAAAGCTTCTTGAGCTTTCCAAATAATTACAAAAGCTTTCACTTTCATTCTACAGGCACAAACACGTAATCTTGAACCGCGACCATTTTTCCCCTTAATTACGATTTTCCTTTTCCCAAACTCCCAAACAAGACGTTTTAAGTGGAGCTTTCTCAGTTTCCGCTAATTACCCACAGCCGTCGTAAATTCCGGATTTGTCCCATAAAATATTCATTAGCGATATCGCCAAAAACCCACCGGCCGGCCTCACGCAAGCACCCTTCCATTATCATAACCGCGCATACTTAACGATGTTTTCGCTCTGCATGAATTATAGAAGGCTTTTTTGTTAATCAGAAAATATAATTTACGTCCCGTGCCCGCTTCTTGACAACCTCTCATTGTTTCCTTCCCTATCTCTCCGCGTCCTCCAACTTAAAATATAAATCTTCGCCCTCCCTCGCCGCACTAATTAAAAATGCTAAATTGTGCGTGAGACCCGTCCTGGCCTTTTAGTGCCTTTGTTCCCCTTTTGCAAGGAAAGAAACCAAAGCAAATGGTCGTCGTACCGCTATTTTCCGGTAACGGTGGCGATTTGCCTACTACCGAATTGGACCAGGCACCATGCGGGGGCCAATAAAGTGACTTTTTTTAACAAAAGTTTTGTTGTAACGGTATACCGTTGATTTATGGACGGGGGTCCGTTTTAGTGGGTTTCGTACACTTTCGCCCTGTTTGCTTTTTTAACAGCTGTTTTAAATATCGGAATACAAAATAACCTGCATAGGAAACGCCGTTATTTCTGACTTTCTAACCATCTGCGGGACGTTTTTAAAGTATCTCGGAATCTAGGGTCATTAGAATAAAGGAGCGGAACAAATAAAAAACTGGGCGATAAGAAAAATGCAAATAAAATGACGATTGGGGACAATCGTGCATGAATGAGAAGAGCTCTAAATTAAGTCGCCCCTAGAAGAAGAGGGATACACAACAGTACCTAATTATTTTTCTCTAGATTGAAGATTGGATTGCGTCTAGAAAATGGGGGGCCAAAATTCATTTTAAAATTTAAATCCAAAAGGCAGAAAGTTGTAGGTAAAATTTTTATCATTATTATTATCATTAGAATGAAAATACAGATAATAATAGCTACATGTTGAGTAAAAGAACCAAGATGGAGTTAAGACCGTCAGAATAAATAAATAAGCATTATGAATAGAAAGTTACAAAAAAATCTACTTGCTGAAAAAGAACGAAAGAATTATAAAATATTTAATTAATACAGAAGTGAAGAACAAAATATAGTTTGCAAAAAGAATAAACAGTAAATCTGTACAATCATACAATGTGACAACTTAAAACAATGAGAGATAAAAATTGAGAAACGAGAGAAAATTTTTGGGCAAAAGTGTAAAAGGAAGGAATAAATAAAGCTACAAAAAAAGTAAGGTCAAGGTGTTGAAAAAGTTTTAAAGAATACAAATAAAGAAAAGAAAAAAGAAAAAAAATTGTGAAGCGTATACCTACATAGTGGTCTTAACAAATAAATTTAAGGTCAGGTGGGGTAAATGTAACCTAGGGGTAATTAAAAACATCCATTTATTTACAAATATGTTGCAACTTGGGAGTTTTAACAACAGATGGCCTAAATAGCTTGCGTGGTATCATAGAGACAGCTCATGCGATGAACGTACGAATGCTGAAAACTTATTTCTCTAATACAGTTTGCTCCAAATATTTTGATCAATCTATTCAAACTATTTTTGATGGCAATTTTACTACAGAAATTAAATCCTAATTTTGTCCAAAAAGTATAATAGTATGATAATCAACCAAAGACTATAATCTGAGTTTCTGATAAAGTGAAGGCACTAGCTGGCAAAGCAGTTTGTTTATTTTTAAAAATAAAAATAAACCTAATTATTAGAAAAAAATGAATAGAAGACTCTCGGACTTTTGTTTGTTATTGCTAATGTAATGTATCTGAGTGAACAACCTACCAACTACGCGACAGATAATAATTGCAATAAGAGAAATAACTTTGGGACATGACACCTGATATCTGATGGAACATCTAAAGCATCTATTGATTCTGCAAGATTACTTATCGAGACTATTCTTATTCTGAGGTCTAATTGTTGTCACCTACACAATTCCCAACAAGTAAACACGTAAAACAGTTTAAGATTTACAACTTGTTAACTTAAAAAATTTACTGTGACTCGATTACAAATGGAGCTGCTTTTTACTAGTTACGCAATATTAATACTTTTTGATTGCACTACCTAATGTTTTATTTTGTATTGTACTAAGAAAATGTATGTAAGTACTTAAAATCTATGAATTATAGGAAATATAAATACAAGCTGTTTTAAAAAGTCCGCACCACTTTGAAGGTGTGTCATCTAAGATTAGTGTAGAGTACTGGAAAATGGCTAAAAAAATACTTCGCTATTTAGAAACTATAAACAATTTAACGTTAGAAAAATGGCAACACTGCTCATATAATATTGCTTCCCTAGAATCATTTGCTAACCTTATTAGGTGTATTGGCCATGCTGCTATGTTTTCCTCATTGTTACATTGTTATGATTTTAAATCTTGGATGCATAAATTCTACAACTTTTTCAACTTCAAAGAAATGAACTATACTCCGAAATATTGCTTTTGTTTTGAAATAACCGCGTGTACTACCCCTAAATTTAAACTATAATTGTCCCTTCTTTAAAGGACCACTAAATGACAGAATTTTTTAAACAATTTTCCAGCATTCTACGGATCTTTTGGGACACCCTGTATAGGGTATCTATCGTTGAGTTTAAAATTATAGTCACTACTTTATCTGGAATAAGAGGTGCCTTATTTTTCCTTTTATACGCAATTTTTTTTAATTAATATTTAATGATGTCGTAATGTGTTCTATTTCTCATCAGTAGGTATGGCGTGATAAATATTTTGTATTACGGTGAACAGCACATAAAATTAGACCATTTATTTACTTTTATGTGGTACCCACAGTGCACCAAGTATTGCTGCACTGGTACAGTTGGTTTCAAAAGAAACCTGACCAACACTAGGCTCTGTCAATCTTATTTCTTCTTTACATAAGAGTGACAGAGCAGTAGGTCCGTTTAATACACATATTGCCCACTTTTCTAGAAAAAAGTAAATGTTGCGGTAGATAGGCAACTTATTATACATCTTAAAAATATTGAGGTAAATAAACCGGGGAATTAGGTAATGCACAACGAGTGCGCAAATAATTTACTCTTTCCACGTTATGATGGAAAAACTTGTAGGATAGGTAGGTATGTACATTAGAAAAGCACAAGGAGATCATGACTCGTCAACTTTTTCCACGTTATACTTGATGATAATGTGGCAAAAACAGATTATTTGCGCACCCTCCGTGCATTACTTAATTCCCCGACTGTACTTGTATTTTTTGAAAAAGTTAACAACATTACCATGCATAGATATAAAGTTACAAGCATCTGAAAAATACAAATGTTAACCCTGTTTAGTATTTTTTTCCCCTCAAGTTACTTGTGGCTTCTGGCTAAAAAGATCTAAATTTTGTCTCTCATGCCATATAACTTGATTTTATTATTAAATTTGCGTTACGCAGACCTAAGGCTTTACATATCGAAAAACATTTCAAATATTGAGTCTCCATCGAACAAACAGCCAAAGGACGTAGCATCTTGCGTATTTACTTTGAAAGCAACAAGACAAAATTTGATTGTTCTTAAGCACAACTAGAATGTTCCACTTTCAACATTTCGTTTCAATTTATCTGTTATCAGGCCGAATGAGCACCGCAAAAATCCAACCAAAAACAGTTTTTTAACCACTTAATTTCCTCGCTAACAACCTAATTTCCCCTCCATTTCAGAGAATTAAAATAATTAAGAACGAACTTCCCCAAAATTTAATTTCCTCGCTAGATACAATCGCGTCATAACTTTCGCAAAAATTCGTTTTTGTTTTTTGCAAATTTGTGTTGTGCCCGTCATCTCCCTGAATTTCGATCGCTTTTGCCCCGTGATCCGTGCAGATAGACACACAGCACACCCCACGGCAGGTGACATCGGTACGGACACAAAGCTCGACTTCGGCACATGCTATTTTTTACGAGAAACCCTCAAAAAATGATTATAGGGGGGTAGTTTCCACTTTTTAGGCATACGTTTGTTTACCAGGTCAAGATTGCAGCAAAGATTAACGGTGGATGAAGCAATGAGAGAGGCGGGTCGTACTGTGTATTAATTATGGTACCGGTTTAGTGACAGCCAAAGAAAGGAGATCGTTGTAAGCACCGTTGTGTTTTAACGGGGGTTTTAGGGGTTTAGGGCACGAGCGCGACTGTGTGGCTTCCGGATTAGATTATTTTAATAGTTTGAATAACGAGACTGACAAAAAATATATTGTCATACATGGGGGGAAACGGGATGTTTATTTATTCTGGAATCTTGACATGTTTTAAAGATGTACTTAAACAAAAAAATCTTTTAGCAAAGTTGAAAATCTTGTACACAAATAAATAAAATTTGTGTCAGTCACAATGGCTTCATTGAACTCACACCAGTTCCACCACAAATACTTTTTAGAGACGTCTGAAAACAAAATCAAAAGAATCAGTAGAGCCAGGCAAAATGTTAAAGTTGTAGACAAAAAGGAAAAAGGCCAGAAGTAGAAGGGAGAGAAGGCACAATTGTATGTACTGAAATATGACAGAACAGTGTACATATTTATGTATTTAAAAGGGTACATTTAAGGATGCCTTAGTCAACTGACGTAGGATATAGAAAATTATCAAGTCTCTCAAGGCGATTGGTTTTATTAAAGGATAATAATGGAACTTAACCCCACCAGGCAACAGGCAACTATGTGCCATATTTCAAGTTCAAGTTAATATTTGTTGATTTTGATATGTCTGCTTGCGCCCTCGACTCATCAAAACGCGCTAACGCTCTGGCTTTTTTACTATTTTTTCACTTATTGTGATAATTAAGTGCCTACCTCTAAGACTATACCCACTTGACTCTAGAGCGATTTGACTTGCTATTATAGAAAGGTACTTACCAATAAATGACAATAAAATAAACCTAGAAAGTTACGCCTCTGAACATTGTCAAAGTTCCCGATTACCCGATTCCCGAGTACCTACTTATTGTTAAAGTAGAGAAGAAAATAAGATAAAACTGTATTGTAAAACTCAGACATAAAAGTGACGATAATAAAAACAGATTTTGAAAGTCAGATAAACTCTCGGGGTAAAAAACTATATTTTTGCAATAAAATCCTTTTGAAATCAATTTTGAAAATAAACAGACACCACATACTAATAAATAGGAGAAATAAACATAAGCAACAAGAAACCTAAAAGAGAAGAAAACTATGCGAAGTTGGCAAAATTGTTGATAAAAGAAAAAAGCAGTAGAATAGAAACATTATTTGGATTCACTTCTGAGGTTTCAACTTTAAACCAATCTAAGTAGACAGTTGTAATGATTGAACTTCTCTGTGTTACTTTTTATGTGGCAACTTAGATCGATCTAAAATTTAAACCTTTAATAAATCCAGATAAGATTTTGCATGAAAAGAAAGAATGGCATATTAGCATAATAATAGGTGAAGTTAGCCATAGACATAAAAGATGAAGAAGAAATGTCAAAAATAGAAAAGTGGTCATTATACTGATAATAGAGACCTCAGAATGTGCATAGTACTTCAGTGGAGACAGAAGAAAACACAAAAAATAAAAAATAAATAAGAAACATAAAGAAATGATGGCAGAAAAGGCAAAAAAATATAGTAACATCATAGACGCAATAAAGAAAGTGAATAAAGAGATAAATATGTGTCAAGCTAGATAAGAATCAACAAATAATAGTGGAAGAGCCAGGCGCATAATATAATACTTCCAAGGCAAATAATATTAGCACAATAGTACTTTTTTGTAAATATGCTAGAATTACTTATTTCAACCCAACTAGACATTAGGTCCAAGTTAGAAATCATAATTTTTTTATGTATACAGGGTGGGGCAATAGTGCGTCCGAGTTCGGTAGCTCGAGTTCTATAATAGCTAGAAATTTGATTTACAAACACAAATAAACTAGAAAAAAAATCTATATTCACTACACTGCACCCTTACTACATTGCTAGTTCTTTATTTTTGCAGCAATAGAGCAAGTACAGGATGATAATCCTTTATTTGCAATGTCTTAACGCCGAGATAGAACTACATAACAAACTTTTATAACCGTAAATCCTTATCGGTAAATTATAAAAAGTGTTTACATTTCTTTCTTTACGGAACTAATACGTAACAACATTATCGAGTGCCGGGTGTCAGGGCCGGTCTCCACAGTAGATATAACCGGACATCATCGTTGAAATTCAGAAAGAAAATTCCTATTTTGTAGAAAAATATTGTAGTGTCCATTTGAAAAGCAAAAATGTGGTTCTGGTCTAACCGGGAAGTAAAAACAAAGTTTCAAACTTCCTTGCGAATAGCTGATTATCAATAATCATTAATATCTATCTATTCAGGTTATATACAGGGTGAGGCAATAGTGCGTTCGACTTCGATAGCTCAAGTTCTATGATAGCTAGAAATTTGATTTGATTTGAAGTAGAACTTGCTTGTTTTGGTGCTCTTTATAACCGCCCAAAATTTGTTGATTAACACGCATCTATATTGGGTCTACCCATATAATTACCTTATTGAAATTTAAATACAGATAATAAAGCTCCATACTGCCATCATAACCTTGTGATCCTGCCAGATCTCAACTTAATTCAATACAGGAAAAAAAGTTCTTTTTATAAGAAGCCTTTTCTTTTAACGAAACTTTGCCGGCACTGGATAGCATTAGAAATTCTTTTCCATTGCCATTGTCTATAACTATGGTATAAAAGTCAATGGATAAAGATTGTATCATAATATAAAGAAAGTAAAGTCGCGAGCTCGTTAATTGAACTGATATCGGGTTGATGACTAAACAATCAGATAAACAATTATTGTAGTAACCCAAACGGAGATTTGCTTTTGATGAATCAATCAACTTTGGAATTCCCTAGGTACTTCCTACCTTCGAGTAGGTACAGGTACCTTGAAAATTTTAACAACATTAAAAGTCGAGTTCGCATACATTAGTGAGTTGACGTTGAAAATAAGCTATTGACTAACGTTATCTATAATATTATACTTACCTGCTTCAAATTTTGTTTCCAAGTTGAAATTTACGTCACTTAATATCGAAATAATTTTGTAACACTTATCTCTTTTGTAGCGTTCCCCGTCAAACATCAAGCATCAAGCGCCTTATAACCAAATTTAAAATTGTCTCGTATATCAGTAGCCCATCAATTCCGCATCAATAACCTCGTTACTCCGGCAAAAATTTCCATAATTCCTAAAAATTCTCCCGGCGCATAAATTAAATTCTTTAAAAATGCTCCCGAAATTAAGTCCAACAAGGACGCACAGGAAAATAAATCGAAGATAGGTAGAAGGGCACGCCGCCATCCCCGATACTCCTCATTACATATTTATAATGTCGAAGAACTTCGCTTGTTCCTGTCGAGGTATTATCCCGAGAGCGCCCCCAGTCCTGCAGGATAAGACCCCGGCGATAAGAGAGAGAACGAGGATCCCACGACTCGTTATAGATGAAGGATAAGTAATTCCACCTAAGAACCCTAACGTAATTAGTTGGGGTTAAAAAAATAAGGGTTGGATAATTCGTTCCCAATGCTTTGACCAAGGCACCCCCCATATCGCATACAACTAAATTCAAAAATCTAGCTCAGCACTGACGAAGAAAGCCAACATAACAAACATAATTTCAGCATTTTCAGCATATTGGGACAAGGTAGTTATTTTTTTTTATTACTGCAAGAAAAAAAATAATTTTGTGTTTGGTTCCCCGAAATTTAAATCAAGCCAGTTCGAATGGAATACGTGGGGTTAAAACTGAGGGTACAACGTTTTTTATACGGTTTCGCGTGGGGTGGAGTAGCCGCAGGGCGGCATCCCTAAACGCTCCGGCAATAAGACCTTCACCGTCCTTAATGTATAAAAAATACCCATCCCACGTGCCTCCGTTTTATAATAAAGTTTCAGTGTTGCTTCAACCCCTTGCTGCCGCCACAACGGCCGCCACTGCTGCAAAATCATATTGAAATCGTGAAATGTCGATGACGATCAGGGTGAGTCATGCGATTCAAGCTAATTTTAAATATTTTTTTTGCCTTCAGTCCTGTTGACTCTTCGAGAAGACCCATTATGCGGTTGGGAGCTGCTGATGGATTAGCGCGGCGGGTTTAATTTCATTATGGAAATTGCTTATTAGTATTGAATGGAGGCTTTAAGGATAAGATTAATGAGGTTTTAATTGCCTTATGTTACCTAATTATCGCCAACGATGTGGCCGAACAGTGTTAGTAAACATAGCATTCTTTGAATATGCTAATTAGGAAACAAAATGTTATGTAAAAGATAAATTTTATAAAAATAATATTTAACAGTTATCTTTTAACAAATACCTATCTCTCTATACATATGTCTGTTTAGAACGTTCGACAACGTTGAAAGATTTCTGCACCCCCACCCCGTCTCTTTCTATCGTCCCATTGACCCTCCTGAAGATTCTTTTCTGTTTCTTATTTCTTCCTTTCAGTTCTTAAAATTAAATGCTTTTCCAGTAAAAGTTAATAAATTTAGAAGAACCTCGAGAAGAACTAAATTGGTAGGTATAATTCGAGTACTCAGATAATACCTATACAAGGTGTAAGAGAAATAAGTACATTAATTTTAACCAGTGGTAAAACTCATCAAGACAAAAAAAAATTCTATGTACCATTTTTTTGAAATCGAATTTTTGAAAATCATTTTTTTTACCTACAAATTTGCGAGTTTTTTATGAAATGCTCCAACAAAGAACAATAATAATACAATTAATTCATAAGATAATCTTGTTGACTAGGTAACGTTGCTCCAGTGGCGTGTAAGAAAATTGTGTAAGATTTTAAAATAATTTTAACACAAAAACTAAAACGTTTTAAAAAAATATATTAGGAAAAGTTTTTGGTCTTGAAGAGTTCTATTACCAGTTAAAATTAATGCACTTATTTTGCTTACACCTGTATATTAAAAAGGTAATACGCGAACGTTATTTTTAGTGTCCCATTAATACTTCCGTAGCTGGCTTTAGTAAGAATAAATTTAAGACTGAAACTTTACTATCATTATATTTAACAAGTAAGTAGGTACAGTGATAAAGAAAAATCACTCTTGAAGCAACTAGATTTCATAATTTTTATTTTTAACTTCACACCCTTCGGAATAATTATTTTTAGCTGTTTATATATATAGTAGGTATAGTATAATTTTTCTGACAATTCCACGATTGCATAAAACTGTCAGAATGTCTCGTCTCGTCTCTCTCCTTTCGGTGAAAAAGATCAAGACACCAACGGAGTAAAATTACAGCTTTAATACATGATACAATTAAATAGCTAAAATTATTCCCAGTACGTAGATACCTTCAAATGTCACTTAATTTTATGCTGCATAGAGATAAGTAGTTAAATGTATCAAATTATTTTTTTAATTTCCTAAATTCAACTATTTTTTAGATAACATGTAAAGGAAAAAATTTAATTAAATTAATCAAAAGATGCAATTAGTGTTATGAATGAGATCAGGAACTGAGGCCCCACGACGTATGTCGCCAGCTTCTTTTAAAAAATTTAAAGCTTTAAGAAAGGTTTGCAATTGGGTGGAGATGTGAAGTTGTGAGAGATTCGGACTGGACTAACTACAATGAGATAATGTTCCTGCAGCAAATTGCCAATAAAGGGACCTTCACCTAAGAAAGACATTGGAGACTGCCCATGGTGGACTTCAAAGTGCGCCTCGTTCCATTGTCAACAGCGAGGAAGGGCGATTAATGAGGTAGATAAATTTTAAAATTTCAGCAATGATGCTTCGCGGAGTAGACAAATTTAAACCGTTTGTAGCAGAGCTTTTAAAAATCAAATTATGCTTATTTCTGCAACATTTTAAAACCTAAAAATTGGTTAAACAATTACATTGTGATAGCATTGAGTTTATTTTTAACCTCAGCTAAAAAAATACTATTATTTAGGGAAATGAAAAAAAAATGATAGGTACCTACCTACATTATATCTCTAAGCAGAATAAAACTAAATTAAATTTAAATGTTATCCATGTATTGGAAATAAGTTTAGCTATTTAATTGTGTCATATATTGAAACTGTAATTTTACTAATAACGAAGATATTTCGGTTAATTTATTAGCTGACTTCTAGCCACATTTATTTTGTTTTTGAAAAATAAATTGTATCGCCGCCACTGCCACTACCGCTGCCAGTCGATAAAGTAGAGATTTGCCCAATTGACAGTGACAGTTTATGATAGGAGAGTCTGGTATTTGACGGAGAGCCGCATTTCGCAGAGTTTTCCGTAAAAACTTCTCTATTTCCTCGAAATCCGCGATAAAACCAACTAAAAATGCAAGTGCCGCCCGTTTTTATCGATGTCAGCCCCGAAGACCAGGTAAAAGCGCCACTTTCAGCCCTCTTAAACAGAGTTTTCTTTGCCATATGACAATTGCTTTGAGGTTATGTATCCGTAATTCCAGGCCCAAGAACTGCGTGTCTACCTGAAGAAACTGGGGGCCGAAATTTCCGAGGAGAAGTCGGTGAAAGGAATCGAAGATGACTTACATAAAATCATTGGAGTTTGCGACGCCTGTTTCAAAGAGGGGAACGAACCTGAGGTGGAAATGGTCCTTAACGCCATTGTTTCCATAATGGTTCTTGTTAGTATTGCAACATGGTTTAAAGCTGAGTTTGCTTGAGTTATATAGTTGTAGATTCCTCCAGACCGCTCTGAGAACATCATTTTAGCGTTTTGTCAAAAATTGATTAAGGCTCAAGGCCCAAAGCTGGGACTTGTTTGTTTGAGAGCGTAAGTTACTTAATTGTCTATAATAATTTGCTAGAATTAACCGATTTCATTAATTTTAGATTATGGCTTCTATTCCAGTCACTTGATAAGAATTCCCCAATGCGTTACCATGTCTATTATCATTTGATCTTAATTTCGCAAGAAACTGATCAAGTAAGATCAGTATTCCAAGACATGGAACATCTCAAGCAACAATTCGCGTTGTGTCCCCCTTCAAGTGAACAACTTCAAATACTTTATCGTCTCCTCCACAAAGTTCTTCTGCAAAGCAATCAAAGGTACTCATTTAATTCAATTTTAACAACTGAAATTATCATAAGTTTTGCAGTGAACAAGCCGCTAAAGTCATGATTGAACTTCTTGGAACTTATACTGACAAAAACGCGTCACATGCCCGCGAGGACGCAATCAAGTGCATTGTTTCTGCTTTGGCTGACCCTAACACTTTCCTCCTTGATCCCCTTCTCTCGCTGAAACCAGTCAAGTTTCTTGAAGGCGAACTAATTCATGACCTTCTCAACATCTTTGTTAGCGAAAATTTAAAAACTTACCTTAAATTTTACCAGGAACACCGCGAGTTTGTTATGTCGCAAGGCTTGAATCACGAACAAAATATGAGGAAGATGCGACTACTATCGTTCATGCAATTGGCGGAAACTACCCCGGAAATAAGTTTTAAAGTTATTGAGTTTGAATTGCAAATCCAACCAGAAGAAGTTGAGGCGTTCATTATTGAGGGTAATTAAGTGTTTGTGGTTTGCTCTTTTTAATATTTGTTGTAGTGTTGAAGACAAAACTTGTGAGGGCACGAATGGATCAATCTGCCAAGAAAGTTTACGTGTCGAGTACCATGCATCGAACTTTTGGTAGAGCTCAATGGCAACAATTGAGGGACTTGCTGTCATCCTGGAAGACAAATCTTAATTCAGTTGAAAGCGGAATGAAGAGCATTACAGCGGCCCAAATGGAGCTTCTGAACCAACAATAAGTTGTACCGACTTTTAATTACAATTTTATAAGAAATAAAGTTGAAATTATTAATTACAGTGTCTCCGTTTATGATTTATCTATTTGAATTAAAGAGCGCCTTGATTTAAAATAATTTAAATTGTAATGTTGGCAACAGACTCAAAATTTTCAAATGCAATAAAATTATTGTCAATCTATATTTCAATTACATACTTTATCACCATTATTATTGGAAAAGAATTAGCAATAACAAAAAAAAATTATTTACAGTAGGTAAGTACTCACATGGATCAGAAAGGAGAAAGATTACCATCATCTGTCAATGTTGACTGTTGCCAACGGGATAGCGCAAAATTAGCCACATGCCACCTGTCAAAATTTGAAGGTTATAATCCGTTTCTGATGCAATTTCCCCGGAGATTTAATAAAAACCGCGATATCATTGTTATCACTCGTGCAGGTGCATCAGTTTAGTGTTAGGTTATTTCGCACTTACACCCTGGTTAGTGACTATGTCGAAACGAATTCAGCCCTCTTGGGCGCCGGCCCCAAATTCTGAAGGTCCAGTTTTGAAACTTTTCAACAGCTTAACAAGGCAAAAGGAGGTTTTTGTACCCATTTCCGGAAAGAAAGTGACATGGTACAGCTGCGGCCCCACGGTTTATGATGCGTCACATATGGGACATGCCAGGTAACTTATTAGGAGACTTTAAAATGATATTTAATCAAATTTGCAGATCGTACATAACTTTTGATATTCTGCGGCGCGTTTTGGCCGACTATTTCGGCTATGATATCTTCTATGTCATGAACATTACTGATATTGATGACAAAATCATCAAGAGAGCGAGGCAGAATTATTTATTTGAGAAATATGCGGCTGAGAAACGATCTCTGGAAGAAGTTTTAACTGATGCCAAAGAGGTAGATAGATCATAAAGATTTTCACTCTACTAATTTGTACCTTCTATAATTCTAGGTAATGAACAAATTGGCAGAAACCACAAGTAAAGCTTATGATCCAGATAAAAAGCAAATGTACACTAATTTAGTAACAAGGTGAGTTACAACTCCTTTATACGTAAAGAATACGTTAAGAAAGTTGACAACTTATGATAGAAATTAATTACCAAATTTTTTCAACTTTACTCTTAGATTAACTCAATCGATTGAAGACTTAGAAAATGCTGTCAGAGCAGGCGATAGGGCGAAAGTTGAAGAGGCACAAAGTCAATTCATTGCGAAAAGCAGAGATCCGTTATCTGATTGGCTGGATAGCAAATATGGGGCCACCATTGCTGACAACGCCATCTTTGCATCATTACCTCAACACTGGGAGCAAGAATTTCATAGAGACATGGACGCTTTAAACGTACACATTTTTTTTTTCTTTATAATTATCTATTAATTGCCGTTTTTAGATACTTAAACCAAACGTACTTACTAGAGTTAGCGAGTACATTCCAGAAATCGTTGAATATATCCAGAAAATTATTCAAAACGGTTTCGGTTACGTAGCAAACAATTCCGTCTACTTTGACGTAGCCGCTTTTGACAACAAAGACAAACATTACTACGCCAAATTAGTCCCTGAAGCGTATGGCGACACCAACAGTTTACAAGAAGGCGAGGGTGAGATTAATGATTTTTTTAAATAAAACTTTAACCGCGGTAGCGTAAACTTACCCAACGTAAAGGCATGCGTAACAAAAAGTGAAACAGTTTCCACACTGTCAATCATCACTTATGCCGCGAGATTGATGCGCGTTTTTTTACGTATAGAGTGGGGCAATAGTGCGTTCGACTTTGATAGCTAGTCTATGATAACTAGAAATTTGATTTATAAAGACAAATAAACTCAAAAAAAAATCTATAACCAAAAATTATTTTTGAACATACAGGGTGAGCCAAAACGATTATACAAGGGCAAGTCACATTTTTTTAAATAGAATGTTGTGTGTAAAAGAAGATTTTTTGAAGTCTTTTCCTAGACTCTTTTCACTTCAGTATTATTACTGACTATTTTCAAAGCACTTGGATGTAGTGTTTTTTTTTTGTTCAAATAATGGCATCTGCAGATGCATGTTAAAAAAATCACTACAGTCACAATTACGAGTTTGAAGAAAAAATTATGTAAGTATGTACTAGTTAGGAAACATCTGTGGGATGTCTATGAATTCTTTTCTAATTTTGAATAATTATACAGGGTGGCTAAACTTAATTTTTCAATTTAGAACTTTTTTGAATTTTATTTTCTCAACTTTTTCAAATAAGCTTCTGTTAAGTTATTTAATAAACGATTTAATTTTTTAGGTTTTTTCTGTAATTTTATATTATTGGTCGATAAATCGAAAATGGTTACAAATATCCATAGGAGTGTACATACAAGAAATGTTTATTTTTAGTTTCTACATCATATTGTTAAAAAATATACATGATGTTTTATTTGAAACAACTGAGAAAATTAAATTGAAAAAGTTTTATATTGAAAAATTAATTTTAGCCACTCTGTATAATTCTTCAAAAGTAAAAAGGATTCAAAGACGTCCCACAGATGTTTCCTAACTAGTACTTACATAATTTTTTCTGAAAACGCATAATTGTGACTAGTGATTTTTTAAATTTATCTACAGATGCCATTATTTGAACCAAAAAAATCACTACTTCTAAGTGGTTTGGAAATAGTCAGCAATAATATTGGTGTAAAAAGAGTTTAGGAAAAGACTCCAAAAAATTTTCTTTTACGCACAACATTCAATTTAAAAAGATGTTATTTGCTCCTGAATAATTGTCTTGGCTCACACTGTATGTTCAAAAATAATTTCCGGTTATAGATTTTTTTTCTAGTTTATTTGTGTTCTTAAATCAAACTTCTAGCCATCATAGAACTCTAGTTATCGAAGTTGGACGAACTATTGCCCCACCCTGTATATAATCTCATAGGACATTATCAATTGTTTTAGGTGATCTAACTACGGCCGACCAGCATAACGAAAAGCATTCCCCCAACGATTTCGCTTTATGGAAACGCAGTAAACCGGGCGAACCGGCTTGGGATTCGCCCTGGGGCAAAGGACGGCCCGGTTGGCATATTGAATGTTCCGCGATGGCTTCGGCCATATTCGGCTCTACTCTAGATATACACACGGGGGGTGTCGAT
The DNA here is from genome assembly GCA_951805265.1 of Schizotus pectinicornis. NCBI lineage: Eukaryota > Metazoa > Arthropoda > Insecta > Coleoptera > Pyrochroidae > Schizotus > Schizotus pectinicornis. The sequence goes on along the minus strand of OX638202.1, from coordinate 10,769,316 downwards.
TTGAAGTTTCCTCATCACGACAACGAAATCGCCCAAAGTGAGGTGAGATCACTGTTCTCAGTGTGGTTCGTTTTTGACGTACTTTTTCAACTTCAGGCTCATTTTGGCGCCTCCGAATGGGTAAAATATTTCTTGCATTCGGGTCATTTGACTATAGCCGGGTGCAAGATGTCAAAGTCTTTGAAGAATTTCGTGAGCATCCAGGATGCGTTATCAAAATATAGTGCGAGACAGTTGAGGTTCGCGTTTCTGTTGCATGCCTGGAGGGACACTTTGGATTATAGTCAGAATACTATGGAAGTGGCGTTGCAATATGAAAAACTGTTTAATGTTGGTAGCACTGATTTTGGTTTTCTACTCTACAACATTGTTTTTGTAGGAATTTTTTCTCAATGTTAAGGATCTAGGCAGGAATATTTGCCGAAAACCCGTTTTAGTTAGTCATTTTGTCAAGTGGGGACCTCTGGAGCTCAAATTGAATGAACGATTCCTGAAAGCAAAAGAAAACGTTCATGCTGCCCTCTGTGGTAAGTTTTGTTAATTGCAGGTTTTTACTACATACTTCCTCAATTAGATTTTTTTCTTTGCCACTTCTACGTTATACCGGAAATTTAATCAATTTTAATTTCTAGACAACATTGACACGAGGACCGCCTTAGAGGCCTTAAGAGAACTTGTACTAGCCAGTAACATATACATTAGGGACAAGAAACCGACAAATAACCTCCTATTGTCCGATATTGCCGTTTATATAACAAAGATGCTCTCTATTTTTGGAGCCATTTCGGAACACACCAAACTCGGATTCCCATTATCGACTGGGCAACAAGACAATGTAAGAATATAAAATACAGTAATGTTCACTTATAACGAACCCGTTTATAACGATCTACCGTCTATAACGAACCTTAAAAAGTTGAACGAAAAAACGCCCAGAAGCACAATGCAAAGAAAACACTTACGGTTATAACAAACCGTATTCTCCGGTCCGCAGAGGTTCGTTACAAGCGAACACTACTGTAGTTAGATTGGCCACATTAAAATGTACATACGTCATACCGGGTGTTTCAACGAGAACCGCTGGTGCCAAATTGCGTATTTCCAATGGAGTTAAAAATTTGAAATTTGGCAGAAATAAACTTTAATGAATGCGCTACAATGTGGCGTCGTTGTTTGGTTCATAATTAATTCCATGCGCCGTCGGGACGCGATAAAGTGCTTTTTCAGAAATTTTTAATATATTTTTTTATTATTATCATGTTTGTAATACCGCCAGGTATACGTTCCTGTTGTTAAAAATTTGAAATTTGGAGTTGGAGTATCGCTAATTGTGTTTTTAAGAAGTTCGCGGGATTTTGACGAATTTATGACACCACTGCTTTATTGAAGCAGTCAAATTTTATTACAAAGACCGCCTAAACGGCTCCGTTATTTATGACTTAAAAGCAGTACCTACTCAAAGATCTTTGCAGTACAGAGACCATTATAAAATCTAATGTGGTTAACCGCTAGGTAAAGGGCCACAAAGCTGTTATGCTGTCAATAAAAAATTCCTTCAGGGCTGAAATTTAAAATTCCATGTATGTAATTCAATAACTCGTTATTAATCTTGGAGGTCGTGATCATGAGCTTGAAGAAAATCAAAAAGATGAAGTAAATATTTTGATATGAAATCGCAATCGAAAATGAAAACTCATCGTTTAAAAAAAGAAAAAAACGATAATGTCATCTTGTAGTGCATTAATTATAGTTTATTTCTGCCAAATTGCAAATTTTTAACTCCATTGAAAATACGTAATTTGCCACCGGTGGTTCTCGTTAAAACACCCTATATATCACGCACATGCGTTCTGACACCTTCAATACACTAAGCGCTTGTTCACTGCTGTGGAACTTAGTGCGATCAATCTACATTTGAATATGACCCCACAAAAAATGTTCTGACAGCTGTATTCTTGTTAGAATGAATGCACCATCCTTCCCTACTTGGAAATTTTGGCCGAGTTCCGCGATAAGGTTCGAACAAGGGCTCGTTCGATAAAGGCCACGGAAATCCTGCAGGAATGCGACAGTTTAAGGGACGAGATTCTTCCCAACGTTGGAGTGAGACTTGAGGATCGGGAAGAGGGCAACAGCGCCGTCAAAGTTGTAGATCGCGAAGTTTTATTGAAAGAAAGAGAAGCGAAAAAATTGATGGAATTGGAAAAGGCCAAAGAGAAAGAGAAGAAGAAGGAGGAATTGGCGAAAGCGCAGGCGCTGAAGGACGCGCAAAAGAAGATTTCTCCCAATGAAATGTTTAAGTTGGAGAATGATAAGTGGTCGAAGTTTGATGAAAATGTAAATACAAAATTGATGCAAGACTGATCTAATTTTTGGAATTTTAGGGGTTGCCAACTCACGATACCAGAGGTCAGGAGGTTAGCAAAGGTCAATTGAAGAAGTTACAGAAGTTACAGCAGGCTCAAGAGAAGAAGTATAAGGAATACATGGCTTCTGTGTGATGTTAAATATTCATTTTTTATGGAACTTTTAAATTTAAGATTTTTATTCTCTAGGAAGATTTACAAATCAACAAAAAAACTTAAGCTAATTTTTTGATTTTTGGTATTTAAATGGAGTGCCTGAATTTAGCTTAAGTTTATCAGAAACTCATGTTTAAATTTTCTCTAGCTGTTGAGAACTTATGGTTTCTGCAGAATTTAAATTGATACTTATTTCCTTTAATACTGAACCGGCTTTAATAAACTAGATATTGAGCTAATTTCGAAATTGTATACTTTTTAGATAGTATAATTGCCTCTAATTTATTAAGTACCTTTAAGTATTCTAGTATTTATTTTCTATTTTGTTTTACTACCATGTGACAAGAAATAAAGATTCTATCAAAACTTGTCCGCCACTGTAACTCAACTAGTCAGATTTATTTTACCACACAATCCGTAGAAAATTTGGCTTGCAGAAACGTAAATTATTCATCAATTAAGGTGAAAAGGCGTTGATAAACGATCGAACCTGTCCGATTAGATACTGTCAAGGAAAGTTGGGCTGTCGTCAACGTCTTCGCTTTGCGCAGATTTTGATGACTCACTAGACCAAATAATTGATCAATTTTAATGCAACTTACGCGTGGCAAAGTGGGCGGAGCAGTGCAAATCAGTTGGGCTCAATTTCAACTGCAAATTGCCACGGATTAAATTTAGCGCTGATATTTACAAAATTAACACGCTTTTGATAAAAACGTCAAGTTACGTCGGCATTGGTCCTATTTGACTTAATTCGATGTAAATTGGACGGCTCAGTGAAATAAGGAGTTAAAATTAAGTGTAAAGAAACGGAGTAAAGCCGACGTAACTGATTGAAGTAGCGTAAATTGTACACCAATATTTTACTCCCGGCGTAACTCGAGTTAAAATTGACCCTTTAACGGCCAGTTTTACAAAAGTTGGATAAGTATTGGAATAACTATTCCGGACTGAGCCGGTTTACATACCCTTGGCTTTTACGAAAGTCAAATAGGATAATTTGACTTTCGTAAAAGCGCATTTATCTCGAATTATTCCGGAATAAGTCGCTAGGGGAATATGACGCTGGAAATATACCAGATAGGTATAACGCTATTCCGGAATAACTCGAGATAAATGCGCTTTTAGGAAAATCGAATAAATTAAATCCAGGTATAAACTGTGAACCGAGGGTATGTAAACCGGCCGTTAGTCCGGAATAGTTATTCCAATACCAATACTTATAAAACTGGCTCTAAACAAACAATTACTACTATTCTTGTTTTTTTATAAATGGTGAAAAAGATAAATGATACGCCAATGGAATCGATCGCAAACCACAACAAAGCGTCTATCGTTGTTGCCAACATTGACGATACAAACGTGACCTTGGACGTGACCCCATTCATAACTAATTGACAGATTAAGTTATTGTACTTTTTTTTATTCAATTTGAATACCTTTTAACATTTTTAATTCAATTTTAGAACGCTGAGTGAAAATGGCCCATTTAAGTTCCAATTCTTGTGTGATTAAATACCACTGCACACATTGTCCCTATGAATCTCGATGGGAGTTCGCCCTTACCAACCGCATGAAGCAGCGTCACCAAGTGATTGCAATGGAACTTTTCAATTGTGCAGCTGAAATTGAACCTTATCGTTGTAATGTTTGTAACGACGAGACAGAATTTCAACTTGGTTTATTCCAACATCTCAAACGCAGTCATCAAAATGAAGCACCAGGGGAAAATGTACAGCTTAGTGGAGTTGAATTTATCAAACAAGAACCCTTGGATATTAAACCTGAAGTGATTGAGATGGATGAAACAGAAAATCGATGTCTTCACTGTGGGTTATTCACATTTTCGAAAATTTTCTTATGGAAACATTTGAAAAGTTGTGAAAAGAGAGTACAAAATGAAGCAATTTCTGAGTATCAGACAAGAAAACGGTATCAAATCACACAATATCCAGTTGACATTGACATTAGATGGTTTAAATGTTCTGATTGTGAATATAAAGCAAAACTAAAGTACAACCTCGAACAGCATCAAATTGCAAGACATACTGCTGCCGCTGACATTAATTGGTTTAAGTGTCCCGATTGTGAATATAAAGCGAAGACGAGAAGCGCCCTCAACCAACATCGAATTGCAATACATACTGCTGACACTGACATTCAGTGGTTTGAATGTCCCGATTGTGAATATAAAACAAAGAAGAGATATACCCTCAAGCGACATCAAATTGGAAGACATACTGCTGATAGTGACATTCAGTGGTTTCATTGTCCTGATTGTGAATTTAAGGCGAAGAAGAGAAGCGGCATCAAGTTACATCAAATTGCAAGACATACTGCTGCCACTGACATTCAGTGGTTTGAATGTCCCGATTGTGAATATAAAGCGAAGAAGAAAGACAACCTCAAGCAACATCAAATTGCAAGACATACTGCTGACACTGACATTCAGTGGTTTGAATGTCCCGATTGTGAATTTAAAGCGAAGAATAGAGACAACCTCAAGCAACATCAAACTGCAAGACATACTGCTGACACTGTCATTCAGTGGTTTGAATGTCCCGATTGTGAATATAAAACTAAGAAGAGATCCACCCTCAAGCGACATCAAATTAGAAGACATACTGCTGATACTGACATTCAGTGGTTTCATTGTCCTGATTGTGAATATAAGACGAAGAATAGAAGCGGCATCAAGCTACATCAAATTGCAAGACATACTGCTGCCACTGACATTCAGTGGTTTGGATGTCCCGATTGTGAATATAAAGCGAAGCAGAGATATGACCTCAAGCGACATCAAATTGCAAGACATACTGCTGACACTGACATTCAGTGGTTTCGATGTCCTGATTGTGAATATAAAGCGAAGAAGAGAAGCGGCCTGAAGCGCCATCAAATTGCAAGACATACTGTTGCCACCGACATTCAGTGATTTAAATGTTCCGATTGCTACTATAAATCGATACGAAAGGTGAATGTGGAACGACATCAAATTACCTCAAACCACCTCAAATTTCAAGACACAGTGCCGACAGACGTTGCAGATGTTATCTCTGATCCAGATTACACACCAACAAACGTGGCACTAAGCATCATTATTAATTAATAATTTAAATGATTTTAACCAGCAACTAGGTACATTAGCCACAAACTATATAGTAGTTATCGAGTTTAAATAATAGCAAAACATCTCCTGACTCTTGAGTATGTTGCAGATTGAATGTTTTAGTTAAATCTAGTACGTATCATTTTGTCATGAAGTTGTTATTGGAAGGAAACTTTTTAGCCATAGCAAAGCAAATTTTGCGTATGCGTAACGAGAAGTGGAGCGTTCCACACTCTTTATCTACACTACAAAGCTATGGCTGGATATGGTCGCAATTTATAAAGGGAAAGATTGACAAGTATCTCGATTTTAAGTTTCAACTCCTGTTGTCTGGATAGATCTTTCGCAACCTTGAAATAGCCCGTCTGTCTCCACATTACAAACGAGATGCTTCCTTATCTCATGCAAATTTATTTGCCCGTAATTCAATAACAAGAAGCTCGGTCTCACCTTTATTGTGGCGTTAAGTTAAACTTTTACAAGGCCCGTAATAATTTGTGATTGTTTCTATTTATGTTTATTTTTTTAATAAAAAACAAAATTTTCGAACATTTTGACAGCGATTCGATTATCCTTATAAATAATATAATACAATATTTTACGTTTTTGCTTTGCTTGCGCGGTAGTGGAAAGTTTTAATTTTTTTTTTGCAAATCAATTGTGTGACCTTAAGAGCGTTCCACAGCTAGCGAGTCCCAGCCCTGTGCATCGCATGACAGGCAAGTGCGTAGATAAATTGTCTTCGCATCGGTCTGCAAAATAGTTCCGCTCATTTACCACTCCCCATGGGTTGTTTCTTTCAAGCCTCGGTAGAGGTCGCGCTTATCAGCCGAAAACATTCCAATTACAATTTTTTTTTTAAATATCTGGGAATTGAAATTGCATTCTGATTACACTGAAGCACATATAGAACGTCTTACTTTGACGGGACATAGCGTTTTGCTGATTTTATTAAAATTATATTTCCTACTTTTCTTGTTAATAAAATTTTTCATATTTCGAAAAAATCCCGGCAAAGATTGATCCTTGGTCTATGCATGTCCAAAATTTCATGTAAATACCTTTTCAAATAACGAAGTAATTTGATCGTTTGCTAAGGTCTACACTGTGGAGCGCTCTTAAGTCTTTAACCTTGAAAAATCAAAATAATTGGCTATAGCGCATTTTTCTTCAAGGTCTTTTTTCACTTTTCAAAAAGATGGCAACCCTAATTAAGAGTGATTTGTTTAAGTTTTTAGCGAGTGTTTTACCACTTATTATAAGATGTAATAAATAAATCATATTATTACTAAATGTCATTGAAACTTATTTTAGTGTTGCTTCATGGATCAACTTCAGCTCAACTATGCTTGGCATAAATGGGCGGAGCAGCGTAAATTGCTTGCGCTCAATTGCAACTGCTAAATGCAAAAGTTGCCACGGATTAAATTTATCGTAGATATTTACGAAATTGAAACGAATTTGACAAAAACGTCAAGTTACGTCGGCATTAGTCCTCTTTGACTTAATTCGATGTAAATCGGGCGGCTCAGTGAAATAAGCAGTTAAAATTAAGAGAAAAAATACGAAGCAAAGCCGGCGTAATTGATCGGAATAGCGTAAATTTTACACCGATATTTTACTCCCGGCGTAACTCGAGTTAAAATTAACCATTTAACGACCAGCTTTACAAAAGTCGGATAAGGATTCCGAGCTAAGGGCCGGTTTACATACCCTCGGCACCTAGATTTATCCTATTTGACTTTCGTAAAAGCGCATTTATCTCGAATTATTCCGGAATAACTCGCTAGGAGAATATACCAGGTATAACGCTGGAAATATACTAGGTAGGTATAACGCTATTCCGGAATAACTCCAGATAAATGCTCTTTTACGAAAGTCAAATAATTTAAATCCAGGTATCAACTGTGAACCGAGGGTATATAAACCGGCCGTTAGCCAGGAATAGTTATTCCAATACATATAAAACTAGCCCTAAACAAACAATTACTACTATAGTTATTTTTTATAAATTGTGAAAAAGATAAATGATACGCCAATGGAGTCGGTCGCAAACCACAACAAAGCGTTTATCATTGTTGCCAACATTGACGATACAGGCGTGAGGTATCCCCATTCATAACTAATTGACAGATTAAATTACTGTACTTTTTTTGATTCAATTTGAATATCTTTTAACATTTTTTATTCAATTTTAGAACGCTGAGTGAAAATGGCCCATTTAAGTTCCGATTCTTGTGTGATTAAATACCACTGCACACATTGTCCTTATGAATCTCGATGGGAGTTTGCCCTTACCAACCACATGAAGCAGCGTCACCAAGTGATTGCAATGGAACTTTTCAATAATTGTGCAGCTGAAATTGCACCTTATCGTTGTAATGTTTGTAACGAGGAGACGGAGTTTCAACTTGGTTTATACCAACATCTCAAACGCAGTCATCTAAATGAAGCACCAGGTGAAAATGTACAGCTTAGTGGAGTTGAGTTCATTAAACAAGAACCGTTGGATATTAAACCTGAAGTGATTGAGATCGATGAAACAGAATATCGATGTCTTCACTGTGGGTTATTCACATTTTCGAAACTTTTCTTATGGAAACATTTGAAGAGTTGTAAAAAGAAAGTACAAAATGAAGCAGTTTCTGAGTATCAGACCAGAAAACGGTATCAAATCACACAATATCCAGTTGGCATTGACATTAACTGGTTTAAGTGTCCCGATTGTGAATGTAAAACGAAAAGGAAAGACAGTCTCAAACGACATCGAGTTGCAATACATACTGCTGACACTGACATTCAGTGGTTTCAATGTCTCGAATGTGAATATAAAGCGAAGAATAAAGACTACCTCAAGCGACATCGAATTGCAATACATACTGTTGACACTAACATTCAGTGGTTTCAATGTCCTGATTGTGAATATAAAACAAAGAAGAGATATGACATCAAGCGACATCAAATTAGAAGACATACTGCTGACATTCAGTGGTTTGAATGTCTCGAATGTGAATATAAAACGAAGAAGAGAGGTGACCTCAAGCGACATCAAATTGGAAGACATAGTGCTGACGCTGATATTCAGTGGTTTGAATGTCCCTATTGTGAATATAAAGCGAAGAAGAGAAACGGTCTCAAGCAACATCAAACTGCAATACATACTCCTGACACTGACATTCAGTGGTTTCAATGTCCCGATTGTGAATATAAAACGAAGAAGAGAGGTGACCTCAAGCTACATCGAATTGCAAGACATACCGCAGACACTGACATTCAGTGGTTTGAATGTCCCAATTGTGAATATAAAGCGAAGAATAAAGACTACCTCAAGCGACATCGAATTGCAATACATACTGTTGACACTGACATTCAGTGGTTTCAATGTCCAGATTGTGAATATAAAACGAAGAAGAGATATGACATCAAGCGACATCAAATTAGAAGACATACTGCTATCACCGACATTCAGTCGTTTGAATGTCCCAATTGTGAATATAAAACGAAGAAGAGATATGACCTCAAGCGACATCAAATTGCAAGACATACTGTTGCCGCCGACATTCAGTGATTTAAATGTTCCGATTGCTGCTATAAATCGAAACGGAAGGTGGATGTGGAACTACATACAATTATGTACCTCAAACTACCTCAAATTTCAAGACACTGCCGACAGACGTTGCAGATATTACCTCTGATCCAAATTACAAACACACTAACTTCGTAAACGTGGCACTAAGCATCATTATTAATTAATAGTTTAAATGATTTTAACCAGCACCTATGAATAAACATGTTTTGAATACAAAAATCAACTAGTTTTAATGCCAGAACAGTAACTAGGTACATACATTAGCATTAAACTATACCGGATGTTCATTTTGAAAGGAAACTGGCATTTTCTGCTAAACTATACACTTTATGAAAAAAGTTTTTAATGGAAACTATTGTACAAAATACAGTCTTCTCAAATATGCTTTTCAACACTTTTATTCACTTGTCATTTAATCAGAAATGATATCAACTTTATTATTTCATTCCCTCATAATGAGAGAATAAAGTGCCACTTTATTACCGGGGAATAAAGTAAAAAAAATGCCGATCCTAACATAAAGAAACTCGTTTTCATAATAACCGTCAGCCAACTTCATTTAGGTATCTGTCAATTATAACAATTTCTTCTCTAATTTATTATTATTATTAACTTAAACGGTTGAAAAGAAAGTTTTGTATGCATCTCTGGAATAAACATCGTTAATCCCTCAAATAAAAATGCCCTCGGCTTCGCCTCGTGCATTACTTACATTCTCGGGATTAAAATCGGTGTGTATTCCCTTGATACATAAATAACTATTAAATGGCAACACATTATTTTTTTAGCTATTTCTGGTAGATATGTTAATTCTGAATCCAACAATGTATTACAAACGAGTTGTTGCATAAGAAAAATTCTAAGAAAAATGACTGAATGTAAGATTACAATTTCCGGCACCGCTTTACTTGATAATGTGAACAGTTCTCACGCCGACACACAGGTAAAAAATAAGATAGAGGGATTATGAAATTATTGTTAAATGCAAATGACATAGACAGTGACAGTGACAAAAAAAAGTTTATGGAGCAGATGTGCTATGTGCATGGAACAAAATGGAATGAAGTTCGAACATTTATTTTAAAACCATATCATTTGCATTCAACAATAATTCCATAATCGCTCTATCTTATTTCTTACCTGTGCCTCGGCGTGAGAACTTTTTACATTATCAAGTAAGGCTATGCCACGAAATGTGATTTCACATTCAGTCATTTTTTTCAGAATTTTTCTTATACAACAACCCTTTTATAATACTCTGTTGGATTCAGAATTAAATTATCTGCCAGAAATTGGTAAAAAAATAATGTTTTGGTTTTGCCATTTGAAATGACGTAATTGACGTAATTTGACAAAAACGTCAAATTACGTCGGCATTGGTTCTCTTTGACTTAATTTGATGTAAATTGGACGGCTCAGTGAAATAAGGAGTTAAAATTAAGTAAAGGAACGGCGTAAAGTCGGCGTAACTGATCGGAGTAGCGTAAATTTTACACCGATATTTTACTCCCGAAGCAACTCGATCGGAAATTGACCCGTCAGCATGTTATCCCGTCAATTTATATTAAATTTGAAATACATTGTCGACTTTTTGAAAACTCCATGTATAGCCACGTTATTCACGCTGTATATAGTTTTTTGCACTAACGACAATTCGAAATTCGAAGTTATGAGAGTTGTTTACTATTTGACGTTTAGGTGCCATAACCTCAAAAATGTGCGACTTTTTGGCCGTTTTTAATAAAGCAGAGTTTTCCAGTGACTTAATTTGCAGAATATGCATGAACGCAGTAAAAGCCAACTCGATATTGATATTTGCGAAAGAAGAATTGCAGCAGTCGGAAATTGCAACAAAAATCATGGCATGCGCTTCGATTCAGGTAACCCCCTTGCTCATAACTCCTCCCAATAACACTTTCAACATTGTTTCAGATACAAAGAGGCGACGGCTTACCCCCTCAAATTTGCAGTAATTGTAGGCAGTGTGTCGAAAATGCGTACTCTTTAAAACTACAATGTGAACAGTCTGATAAGACTTTACGGTCCTACTTTGTCAAATCACTGAAACCAGTCAGCTACTCAATTCCGGAATGTAATGATGACAACTCAGTTGCTGAATCTTTTGAAAACAACCTGGAATGTAGTTCATGCAAGAAGTTATTTGAGAAGTCCAGTCAACTCAAGCTCCATATGCGAGTTCATGAGAAAAAGAACGTAGTTTGCGGAATTTGTTTGCAGAATTTTGAAAGTTCATACGATTTAAGGGAGCACAGAAAAGGTCATAAAAGGAACAAGGAAATTGTACATCTTTGTACAATTTGTAACGAAAAGTTTCAAGACAATAAAGTGTTGATTGATCACATGTTGAATGCGCATACTGAAAAAGAAGTGAGTGAAGGTGGTGAGAAAGATGCTGCAGGAAAGCTAATTTGTAACATTTGCAACAAGACGTACTTAAAGCCAAATAATTTGGCGTTTCATATGGGGACGCATACAGGAATTAAGCCATTTGAGTGCGATATTTGTTCCAAAAGATTTACGCAGGGCCGGGCTTTTGCCTGCCATATGAGAACGCATTCTGATGAAATCGAAAAACCGCACAAGTGCGGACAGTGTGAAAAGAAGTTCACTAAAGAGACACAATTGCAAATCCATTCAAAGAAACATTCAGGACAAGCTTACATTTGCAGCCAATGCGGAAAGAGCTACAGCAACTCAGGTAACTATGGAGAAGAACGAAAATGCACGTTTAATAAAGTTGATTTGACTTCAATCCTGTATTTATTTGCGAAAATCGGTAGAAAACCGTTTTTTTTTTAAATTGAAACTAGCATTACATTGAGATAAATGTTAGATGTGAATTTTTCTTTAGGTAATCTCAAGTCTCACATGAGACTCCACACCGGCGACAAGCCCTACTCTTGCCACATTTGCGATCGAAAGTTTGCCCAAAGCAACGCGCATTCATACCACATGAAAACACATTTGGGCGACCGCCCCTTTGCGTGCGATCTTTGTCCCAAAACCTTCACCAGCAGCGGTCAGTTGAAGAACCATAGAAGATTGCATACTGGAGAGAAGCCCTTTGCTTGCGCTATATGCCCGAAGAAGTTTGCTCAAAAGTTCGCTTGCACCATCCATATGATGACACACACAGGAAACAAACCCCATCTCTGCAGTATTTGCGGCAAAAAGTATTCACACAGCAACCAACTAGCGTCTCACATGAGAGTCCATACAGGTAAGCAGCGTCTGTTTTGTGTCACGAAACTTCTTATTGGAGCCAATAACGATACTTTTCGTGAACTTTACGTTATGAAAATATTTTTAATTTATCCTTTATCAGGTGAAACCCTCCAATGTAGCATTTGCGGTAAAGGGTACTCTACTCAAGGCAACTTGGCGGCTCACATGCGAATCCACACCGGCATCAAACCCCACGTTTGCAACATTTGCCACAAAGCCTTCTACGTAGCAAACAAACTCGTCAAACACATGAGGACCCACACAGGCGTCCGGCCTTACGCCTGTTCGGTCTGTCCGAAACGTTTTACCACATCCGACGTTCTCAAAATCCACAGCCGGATTCACACGGGGGAAAGACCCTACCAGTGTCAAGTCTGCATGAAAGGTTTCACCAGTAATTCACAACTTACAGTCCACTCGCGATCGCATAGCGGACAGAGACCTTACGTTTGCTCTATGTGCTGTCAGGGCTTCACTACGTCAGCAGGTCTGGCTGTACACACGACTTCCTGCAGCAGCGGAACGAGGAGAGTGACCGATTCAGCAGTTTACGTCAACAATGAAGTTAATTTTAACTGCAGTTTCAAGTTGTAGTACTTGTCTACTTAATCGTCTAGTCAAATTGAGCTTCCAAATAATGCAAAAAATAGATGAAGCAGTTTGAATCTGTAGCTGGCGACGCTTATCTAATGCGCGACGCAATTCTCGTCTAGTCCATTTTTCAAATTAGTCTATTTGAAACTTGTCCAATGACTTTAACTGGACAAACCCGAAGAACCAAACATCTCTAGTGGCGACAACAAAGAAAAGTTGTGAGACAAGAAGTAGAATTAGTCACGTTTAGGAAATACTCTGGAACATTCCTACAACTTTATTCATTTTTGTCGCTAGTTTTACATGTTTTCCAGTGAAATATGATGTGAGTATATTTATTATTTATCCTATGTTAACTAGAAGGACCAGAATAATGACTTTCAATAGAGTTGATTTTTATTTAAATGCAAACAGACCTCAATAACTATTTCACAATTTTTTTTTAAATTACAGCCCACTCTAATCCTCGATTGCGGAAAACTTAATGGTTGTTTAATCTTTTGTTAACGAGGCGTTAAAACTGTATAGCAAGACTATATTTATTCGAAAGAATTAGAAAAGTTGCAATGTTAATGTCTATCAAGCACCTACGCATTGCAACAATGAATTAATGACTAATCAAAGTGGTAGAAAACTTCGAGGAGCATTAGCAAGGATTAAACAACCACCAAGTGTCCTGCAACTGAAAGTATTATTTTTCCCCAAAAATTGTTTGTTTTTCTTCTTTATGCTCTGCCCACCGTATCTATAATATATTATTTTACTACATCAATTCTTACAAATAGTCTTTGGTTACCAACACCATTTCTTTCTTATTATTAACAGCTTTACTGAGTCAAAAGAGGTGTTAGAAAAAGCTTCCTTTATGTTATATCTAGAATGTTTTATTATACGTGATGGGACAATAGTGCGTCCGACTTTGATAGCTCAAGTTCTATGATAGCTAGAAATTTAATTTAAGAACACAAACAAACTAGAAAAAAAAAATTTAACCGGAATTTTTTTTTGAACATACATGGTGAACCAAGACAAGTGACATTTTTTTAAATAGAATGTGTGTAAAAGAAGATTTTTTAGAGGCTTTTCCTAGACTCTTTTTACTCCAATATTATTACTATTTCCAAACCACTTAGAGGTAGTGAATTTTTCTTTTGTTCAAATAATGGCATCTGTAGATGCATGCTAAGAAAATTACTACAGTCAGAATTAAAAAAATTTAAGAAAAAATTATGTAAGTACTAGTTAGAAAACATCTGTGGGATGTCCTTAAATCGTTTTTACTTTTGAAAAATTATGTAGGGTGGTTAAACTTAATTTTTTAATTTAGAACTTTTTTATTTTAATTGTCTCTTTTTTTTCAAATAGAACACCTGTACATTTTTAACGATATGATGTAGACACTAAGAACGAACATTTTTTGTATGTTGTATTTTCGATTTATCGGAGTAATAATTACAGAATTCGAGAATAATCCTAAAAACTTAGATAGTTTATTAAATAACAGATAAAATTTTATTAAATGTTCAACATGTTGCCCCACACACATCTCCATACGCCTTTGAAATGAGAGTTCTACTTTTCTTAAAATTTCCGGTCTAATACATACTTCTAAAAGCAGTTATTATTCTTTTCTTTATATTCTAGATTGTTGTTGGCGTTTCTTTATAAATAATTTATCCCCATAAAATAAAATCTATTTTTGTAAGATCTGGTGATCTAGTGCCATATCTAATGGGGCAATTTCTTCCAATCCATTGTTTGGAGTAAATATTATTTAAGTGATCTCTTACTGCGTTTAATTAATGCGGTGGAGCACCATCTTGTTGAAACCATATCTTATTTTCCAGAAAATGAAGATGAATAGCTCCAGTTAATGTACAATCAAAAAAATGTGGTCCTATTATGTGTTCTCCAATAATTCTTCCCCTAACGTTTATGGACCATTTGTGTTGATTATTAACTTGCTTGAAAAAGTTAGGTTTTTCCGAAGCATCTAATCTGATTTTTTAGGATTATTCTTGAATTTGGTAATTATTGGTCGATAAATCAAAAATGGTTACAAATAGCCATAAAGGTGTACATACAAAAAATGTTTGTTTTTAGTTTCTACATGATATCGTTAAGAAATATACAGACTGTTCTAAAAAAAATTGAGAAAATTAAATTCAAAAAGTTGGTTCTAAATTAAAAAATTGAAAATTTTTGAAAAGTAAAAACGATTTAAGGACATTCCACAGATGTTTCCTAACTAGTACTTACAATGCCATTATTTGAACTAAAGAAAAAATTAACTACCTCCAAGTGGTTTAGGAATAGTAATAATATTGAAATGAAATGAGTCTAGAAGAAGGCTCCAAAAAATCTCCTTTTACACACAACATTCTATTTAAAAAAATGTCATTTGCTCCTGTATGTTCAAAAATAATTTCCGGTAATAGATTTTTTTTCGAGTTTATTTGTGTTTTTAAATCAAATTTCTAGCTATCATAGAACTCGAGCTATCGAAGTCGAACGCACTATTGCTCCAGTCTGTATAGTACGATCCCTAAGACAATATTTTGATTGGCCATCCCCCTTTCTATTCTGGGATTTACTTCATCTCTAGCTTTCCCTAAAACGTTTTAAAATATAGGGATTCAGTTCGCCGCCAAGCGCCTATACGAAAATCTTAACTTTTTTTGAATTATTAACTTTTGATGCGTGACGTCACATATCTATCTGTTGCACGGTTGCCATAGTATCCCGCCAATGACGACAAAGCTGCACCTGTGACAGTTTACGTTGGCAACCCTTCCACTTGGCCTCGTATTCGCACAAATACAAACAAATCGATTCAGCCGCGGCATTAATATTGTGATAACCCTCGCCTAAACAAGAAATGAACATTTCTCTCACATTTGAAGTTCTTCTCTACTTAAATTCGTACTATTTCGGGTTATTTGCGGTGTGTGAAATAGGCATGAACGTGGTCAAATATATAAACTTCAACCTGATTCATTTTCAAACTGATTTTGGTGTTCTAATGGGAGTTTGTGTTATAGAACTTTTCCGAGTGATACTAGCGAGAAAGGGAAACCTAACAGAGAAAAGTAAGGGACGCTTTCAATAACTACCTTTGCAATAATCTTTGTTTTTTCAGAATGGCCTGTTTGTGTGGCAATTCTATTGACACTTCCGTCCCTAGCTGGAGTACTTTATTTAATGGTGTGGCAGAGTGAAGTGCTGCGTTTTGAATACATAATATGTGCCATACAATTTGGACTGCAATTCATTGAAGTGGTGACTGGAATCATGTGTCTTTTACCTTTCTGCAAACCTCAAGAGTATTATTGAAGCGATTTTAAAAACTAGTTGTCTAAGCGTTATTGAGCCAAATAAATCTAATTTGTTTAAAATAAACGCCCTTTATTGAATTCCTCCGATCAATAATTTGAATTTGTAGGAAGTTTTGCGCTGTTGAGTTGGCGATTAATTGACGCAACTAACAAACGCAACTTAACCCAACTTTTCTGACACCTGTCAGAATTGTTCTAATTAATGTTGTTGTTAACAAAATGCTATAAGTTCTACAAAAATGGATGATTACAACAGCGAAAACTCGCAGCACGACTTGTATTTGCAAGAAATTGAAGGCATTGACGACTATTGGGGTCCGACTTTTAGGTGGGCGTTTCTCGTCCACTCAAATTTTTGGCTAATTCTTCTTTTTAGGGCCATTTTCGACAATGACGAGCACGTCAAGTTTCGGGAAAAGTTGGAACAGAGAATCAAGCACCACGATAAAGATATAGAGCGATTGTGCAATGTTTACTATCAAGGGTTCATTGAGTCAATTCGAGAATTGCTTGAAGTCCGGTCACAGGCGAAAAAATTAAACGTAATTGCGTTTAGGTTGCGAGGGATTGTTTTAATGATTGATTGTAGAGTCAAGTTTCGAATTTGGATAGTCAATTGCATGTGTCCGCTCAGCCAATTTCAAAGTCAGGTGCTGAATTGTTGCAAGCAAGGAAAGTGCAGAGTAATATTGCGGTGGTTATCGCGCAATTAAATTTGTGTTTGCCCGTTTTAACTTCGTATTCAAAACTGAAAAAACAAATTATGGAGAAAAGGTAACTTTGTTGCAAATTTTGAGAGAAAAAAATCTATTTGAGTTTTTTAGATATTATCCTGCTTTGAAAACTTTGGAGGAGTTGGAACATCTTCATTTACCTCATGTGGCTAACTACAGATTTTCTTACCAACTGCGTGAAAGTATTCCCAGGTATTTTTTCGTACTGGTCTATATTACATTTTTGAAACTTTTATTCCACTAGGATTCGTGAGAGTATTGAGAAAGCTTCCATGTCAGATTTGAAGGATTTTCTAGAGAATATTCGAAAGTTTTCGCCTAAAATCGGCGAAGTTGCAATGAGACATGTCAGAACTTTTTTATTGTTATTATTGGTTGCTATTTCAATTTGTTGTAGACCAGTGAACAACTCGCCAGTGATCCAACTGTAATCGGAAGAAAGAAGAAGCGCTTAGCACCCCAACCTTCAGGTAAACTTTGTGTTGTTTGGTAAAAAAGAATTGTGATGAAACATTTTTTTAATATGAAGAATTTTTAATTTTGTTTAAAATATTATAAACACTACAGGCACTACAGGGTGAATTAGCTAAAATGAATCAACCAAAATATCTTTGTTATTAGTAAAATTGTAAAATTGCAGCTTTAATACATATTCTCAGTACATAGGTAATAGCGTGTAATAGGTACCTTCAAATGTCACTTAGTTTTATTCTGAGAGATATTTAATTAAATGTAACAAATTATTTTTCTAATTTTTTAAATTCAACTATTTTTTTAGCTAACATGTAAAGGAAAAAAGCTCTGACTATGATACTGGCGATAAAATTAATTAAAAGATGCAATTAGTGTTATCAGGAACTGCAATTGTCGAATGCTGTGGCTCGACGACGTATGTCGCAACTTCTTTTAAGAAATTTGAAGCTTTAAAGAAGGTTTGCAATTGGGTGGGAGATGTGGAGTTGAGAGATGTGGGTTGGGTTAACTGCAATGAGATAATGTACCTGTAGCAAATTTCCCATGGTGGACTTCAAAGTGCTCTTTATACCAGCCCCGTTTCATTGTCAACGACGAGGAAAGGCGATTAGCTGAGTAGATGAATTTGAGAGTTTCAGAAATGATCAACGACATGCTTCGCGGAGCAGACCAATTTGAACTATTTGTAGCAGAAGTTTTTAACATCAAATTATGCTCATTCCTGCAATTTAAAAAAAATTTAAACAATTGCATTGTGATTGTATTGCGTTTTTTCTTAACCTCAGCTAAAAAAATACTCTTATTTCAGAAAATTAAAAAAATATATTGTTACGTTTAATGAAACATCTTTTATCAGAATGAAACGAAATTAAATTTAAAGTTATCCATGTACGGAAATAATTTTAGCTATTTAATTATATTATACAGGATGGCGCAATAGTGCGTCCGAGAAGAACATCTTTTGGAGTCTTTTCCTAGACTCTTTTTACTCCAATATTATTACTATTTCCAAACCATTGGATGTAACGATTTTTTTTGTTCAAATAATGGCATCTACAGATCTACAATTACGAGTTCTAAGAAAAAATTGTGTAAAGACGAGTTAGGAAACATCTGTGGAATATCTTTAAATCGTTTTTATTTTTGAAAAACTATAAAGGGTGGGTAAACTTAATTTTTCAATTTAGAACTTTTTGAATTTAATTTTCTTCATTTTTTCAAATTTAACAATCTGTATATTTTCTAACGATATGATGTAGAAACTAAAAACGAACATTTCTTGTATTTACATACATATGGCTATTTGTAATCATTTTCGATTTGTCGACCAATAATTGCAAAATTCAAAAACAAACCTAAAAAGTTAGATCATTTTCCAAATAATTCAAAGGTTTCAAAATTGAGATAAATGGCAACTGACGACAGGTAACTGCGATAAATGTGTACCTATTACTTGTCGGATAATATATAAAAAGCAAAAAATGGTCAAGATACAAACATAAAGTGAACTTAATAAAAAAACTTATGTTGTTTTTATAGGCAAAACATCTGGAGCACTTATTACAATTTTATCTGTAGAGTTATTTGAAAAACAGTCTAATTATTTAGGATTATTCTTGAATTTTGTAATTATTGGTCGATAAATCGAAAATGGTTACAAATAGCCATAGAGGTGTGCATACAAAAAATGTTCGTTTTTAGTTTCTACATCATATCGTTAAAAAATATACAGGTGTTCCATTTGAATGGAGAAAATTAAAATCAAAAAGTTCTAAATTGAAAAATTAAGTTTAGCCACCTTGTATAATTTCTCAAAAGTAAAAACGATTCAAAGTCATTCCACAGATGTTTCTTAACTAGTACTTACATATTTTTTTCTTAAAACTCGTAATTGTGACTGTAGTGATTTTTTTTAACATGCATCTGCAAATGCCCTTATTTGAACAAAAAAAATCACTACATCCAAGTAGCTTGGAAATAGTCAGGAATAATATTGGAGTGAAAAGAGTCTAGGAAAAGACTCCGAAAAATCTTCTTTTACACACAACATTCCATTTAAAGAAAGGTTACTTGCTCTTGTATAATCGTCTTGGCTCACTCTGTATGTTCAAAAATAATTTTCGGTTATAGACTTCTTTCTCTAGTTTATTTGTGTATTTAAATGAAATTTCTGGCTATCATAGAACTTGAGCTATCGAAGTCGAACGCACTATTGCCCCACCCTGTATATGAAAGCTGTAACTTTACTAATAACGAAGATGTTTCGGTTGATTCACATTAGCTGACTCACCCTGTATATTCTTAAGTTTAATGAGAATCGACAATTTTTCTTGTTTTGTTTATCATAGTATTTTATATCTGCTTCTGTTTCATTTTAGAAAGATTCTGTGGAACACAAATTTATAAAAACAATTTTTGTAGGTGATGGTCCAGGACATTTTTCGGAAGAAGATCTCAGCGCTCAGGAGCTGATTGATTTCTCCCCAATTTATCGCAGTCTTCACATATCGACGGTTCTCAACACTAGATCTACTTTTGAGACTTATTACAGGGCAGAAAGGACAAAGCAGGCTAGATTGGTCCTTCAACCACCGACCAATATGGTAAAATTTTGAGATTCAATCGCATTAATACTTTTCCCAAAAATTGCACAAGGGATAAAATGCAGAGTAATGCCCGGTTTCACAAACGAACATTTAAGCTAATGTTTCATTAACGGTTATTAACTTTTTTCTATTTTTTTTACTACTTTGATTGGCCATAATTTATTGTTGCAATGTGTAAGGTGTTTGACAGACATTAACGTTGCAATCTTTCATATTTCTAAAAAAAAAAACGGATAACCCTACAAAAAAATTTCAACGGTTTTTTATCGAACGATTAAACCAACATTACGTTAATGTTCGTTTGTGAAACCGGGCATTAGAGTATCAAAAAAATTGTGAAGCTAGATTTAGACATAACAAAAAAATTTTGTTCCGCTTCTTTGGCGAAGGCGGAGAATTCGGGATTTTAACAAGTAATTCGGTGCTTCGATTGGACGTTAGTAAAATGGTTAATTTTAGCATGAATCTGAAGAGAGTTATCGAGCTTACATCCACGCAGTACTCGGTTTCTTCATCTTGGAAGACCACGTGTTGAACACAGGAAACGGCCTCATAACTCGAGCGTTTCTCGACGAAATGTGGACAATGGCCTTATCGAAAATCGTTAGCGCTCTCCAAACTCATTCGGTAATTGTCCCAATTAACAATTAACGAATTACACTGTAAAATTTCAGGCCTATTGCACCGACGCCACTTTGATATTGCGCATAAAAGATCTGATAATGTTATTTTGCACAACTTTAAGAAATTACGGATACAGCGTGAAGCCCTTATGGGAACTAGTGAGAGAGCTTCGGGACCATTACACCGAAGTCCTGATGCAGAGATGGGTTCAAGTTTTTCGCGAAATATTATCCAAAGAAAATTTTCAACCAATCGAGGTATTTAATCGTCAAAATAATTACCTGCGTAAAATAAAACTTTATTAACCACAAGGTGCACGATCAAGAGGAGTATGACACAATTCTACTTTCGTTTCCTTGGGACGAAGATCAGCCGGAGGATGTCGTTTTTCCTTACAAATTTCCGTTTTCGGGAATGGTCCCCAAAGTTTATCAACAAGTCAAAGAATTTATTTATGCTTGTTTAAAATTTTCCGAAGATTTGAACTTGAGGTTTGATTGCTGACTGTTTCGTTTTCGTATTCCAACTTTTTTCATCGTATTTTAGTCAAGTTGAAGTGGACGAAATGATCAGGAAATCAATGAATTTGCTATTGACTCGGACCTTCAGCGGGTGTTTAAGTTCGACCTTCCGCAGTCCTCACATCAATTTGCAGGAGATCATTCAAATTATCATCGATACTGGATTTCTTGAGGAAGCCACCACTTACCTCGACCAGTTCGTCAGCAATATCACAGGGTAACTTTTGATTGGAAAAACTATTTTGAATTCGCCTTCATTGCTTCCAAATTATTAACCAGACAAGACTTGAAGAAGACGTGGGGCTACCTCAGTCAAAAAGACTCCTTACTAACATATAGCTTAGTTTTTCTCTAATTATTGCATAGATGAGTCCAGTTTAAAATAACCATAATTATTCTTAGGGCCTGATTTCAGGTTGAGATTTGCGATTAGTTGCAACTGCCATGGCCAAAATAGATTATTTCCAATTGAATTTTGAAGTAAATTTGGATGACATTGTAAATCATCAAAAGTTATTTATGGCATCGACCTGAGGTGCCCCAAAAAACTTTACGTATTTGTGAGATGGGGAGTCAAGGCCGTAATAAATAGTTGTACATCTTTGTTTAACATTGTCATGTAAAATGTTGGCCTCAAATTATTTAATTGACTACATAGTATTGGTGAAGGGGTGTTGTTCAAATTTTGGTGAATATTGTTTCATTCAATCAGCAAAAATTGTTTCGAAAAAGTCTCACAGTCCTCAAACGTTGAAGCACCAAAACGTTTGACTGACTTTTAATTACCCAGCTCATTTAAAACTGTGTTTAGGGAGGAGTCTCGAGGGGTGACCACGGGGGTGGTGCAGGGTCAACCCGCCATGTTCCGGGTCGCTCGTGAAGATGCCGTCCGCCAAATCTGCGAGAAGCTAAAGGCCAAACTCAACGAGTTCTACGAATTGGAAAACTACGACTGGTTGTTAGTTGAACCTACGGGTCACGCGTCCAGCTACATCTCTGACTTGATCGCGTTCCTCCAAACGACTTTCCAGAGTTTTACAAATTTACCAGTAATGCGTCGAAATGCTTATTGAGTTAGTTCTTGAATTTAACACATTTTAGCCTGAAGTCGCCCAAGTCGCTTGCAAATCCGCCTGCGAACACATCGCGAATTCAACGTTTCAATTACTGATGAATGATGAGATAAAACAAATTTCGATGGGGGCTCTCAACCAAATCAATCTCGATTTAATACAATGCGAACGTAATTAACTTAATCACTAATTAGTTGTAATAATGTAAAGGAGGAAAATTGTAGAGTTTGCTGCATCTGAACCTGTGAAGATGTCGCAAGAAGATTTACTATTGGCTTACTTTACTAAATTGAGGGAAATTTTGGACCTGTTCACGTCTTGGGATTGGCCAACTTACTTCCATGATTACGGTCAAGAAACCAGTAAATACAAACAAGTTAAACCGGACACCGCTATAGTGTTACTAGAAAAGTAGTGACTTTCTAGTTTTTTAGCAATGTTTCATTGTTTTTGGTTTAAGGTTGAGAGAAGGAGATAAGAAGACGATGTTCACGGTGTTAAAGAAAAGCGAACGCGATAAGAAGAAGCTTCTAGAAACGGTTTTGAAGCAGCTGAGACAACTATCTCAAATTTCTCCCGGAAAATAGTATCTCTTGCTTTAGTTTTAATCATGTGTTATCGGCATTAATTCTTGTCGAGCAATAGAATAGTTTTAATATTTATTTAGTTCATTATTTCTCCATACAGCCAATTAACTTGGAATTTGAAGCCAGGGGAACGGGGCAAATACCGCGCAATTTGAATGCTTGACTCTATCAACTTGCATATTTATTGAAATTCCGTATTAATGTTATCACTTGTTTTCCACTCTTAACATGGACATTTTCATTTTTGCAACTTTGTTTAGATTCTTTGTTCTTTCTTTTTCTCAACTCACTTAATTCATTATCGTCTCATATCTTTTTATCCTTTTGTTATACATTTTCTGCAACCATCAATTTGTTGTGCGTCTATTTCAAAACAACTTACACATAGAGAAGGGAAGCTTATTGTCGGCTAACACTTAAATGCATTGAAACTACATTGATTTGGTTTTACGAAGAGCTAAACGAACCCAGTAGCTACTTGTGCTCCTTTCACGAAGTTTAAACGCGTTTTATTTAAAAAAGGCTAGAATAAAATGAGACTTTAAGCTGAAGCTAGTTATCTTAATCAATTTAATAACGATCAGTAATTACAGAGTTTTGTTGAATCATCGCTTAATGTTGAAGTTAGGGTCGTCCCCCTAATATCCTGTTTGCGGCCGAATCCAGGTCGTCGCTTCTATTTTCGCAAGCGGCCAACTGACGAATTTGGTCCTACAATTATTGTAAGATGCAAGGATTTTTCAAAACGTACAAAAACTCACTATCAGTAAACGACAGATGGCAGATGCTGACTTCACTGCGCCGTGAAACTCTTGGTTTTCAATCATCCTTTTGCCGGGGTTCCAGTCTCTGGAAAACGTGACCTGAGCTTGCACACTGCTGAAGCTCCAAGCGGCCAAGAGAAGCGCAGTGGCTAAAGCGAAGAGTCTGGAAAATCAAATTTTATTTAGTACAAGAAATAGAAATTCGTTTTTTCTACCGGAGACTAAGGACCATTGCGTTGAAACACTGACGTTCGGTGGTGTTGTGTGAATTTTCATAAAACTTGCCGAGTTTATATAGAAACTCCGCAAATCTCGGCGGATTACGATAAATACGTTTTATTTGCATTTTATGCATGGAAATGTCCAAGAAACTTTCTTTGAGTCTGGAAACGGGACGGCGTCATACGTAAAAGAGTCTCCGCTTTCCAGACGTTACGTAATTTTCATTAAAACTAAAAAGTATGCGGAATTGTTGACATAAAAATTTCTTGTCTATTACATAACTTTAAACTATAAGTCTTGACAGCAACTTTGCCCTAAGTAGAAAAGTATAAATATTTTTTTATAAAGATTTACAGTTTTTTTCATTTCAACCTATATACGTTCAGGAACTTCTATTTAAAATAATTAGATAGTTACCTTTTTTTGCGAAAAATTAGGATTTCAACTTTTATCTAAGTCGATTTTGTGAGTAAAATAAGGTTTCCTTTCTGGATTACATTTCTCGCAAACCATATCTGAAATAGCTAAAGCCAGCTTTGATTCGGTGATCGCTAACCGTGTATTAATACCCACACATGGGATTTAGGGACAAAGCTTTGATGTTGATATCATCAAACGTTTACCTTAAGACCTTGTTGATATAAGCTGCAAACAGGGGTTGGCCCAACGTATTTACATCTATTTTTTAAGTATTTGCCAGCTTTCCTCGCATCCACATTTTGACTACCTACCTACTCTTTATTTTACGCAATAATATTTATTTGCGGATTAAAAGCACCCAGAACAGGTCTTGAAAGATGGAGTTTGATTCGTCTGACTTGATGCTTTAGGAGTCGCCACCTTCTTCAAGTGACTGTTGTGTGGTGGACCAGATTTTGACTAGGTACTAATATTTGATCGTTATCTAGATTCATGGATTTCCTAACACCACTATGACACTTAAGTAATTAATTTTGTGCTCTCAAAGGGGACCACGATAGTTGCCCTAAAAATACTTGTTTTCCGAGAATCCTTTAAGAAATGACAAATTTATCTTCGGTTCCTAACTATATAATAAAAAATAGTACAACACCAGCAAATTTAAGGAATTGAAGATAAATTTTAAGCGATTTTTAGAGAATTTTTATTTTTTAACAGTTTCAGAGAAATATCATAAGATAAAGTTGAACTAAGTAATTACATAAAAAATACTGTTTCTGCAAAAAAATTGTACACTTTGAAACCCTATAATTACATACAAGGTGTGTTTCCTACGGGCTCTTAATACCCTTATGCTTGCAGTCATCTGTCTTTTCATACTGCTGATCTCTCATTCTTTAATTAACGTAGCTCTTACTTCCTGTGTTTTGAACGGTAGAAATTTTGCTCCAAGTCGTCTACCTATCATGTCCTAGACATGTCTAATCAGATTCAAATTACTACTTTTATTAATTTTTTGAGTTATACTGTGGTTTACAAATATGCCGAGCTTTATAAAAAATAATACATAAATACATAGAAATTGAGTGAGTTCTTGAACTCACTGAATGTATTCATTACATTATGATGCAAATTAAGATCGGAGACAAACATAAAAAAATCAATGAAACAAAAGTAGGTATGTATTAAAAATATATTGACCTATTTTCTTACATATTAACAATATTGTGTAATCTTTTAACTATGTAGATGAATTCTCTATGAGAGGAATATAAGGTAAGTATAAAAATAAAATCAGAGCGACAATTTAAGACTAAAGTAGTTATCTACGAAAGGCAATAAGCACTTTAGTAGTTTGAACAATCTGCGTCTGCCCTAAAACTGTAAACGTCAGAGTTAATATTTAAAAAAAAAAACAAGAAAATATCTAAGTATAAATTATTCACACAACATCACATTATGGAACGTTTTCTTAACTATACTATCAAAGGTACAATTGGAATGCACAATTACAAAATTTTGATCACGTTATAAAATTTTAACATTAATTATTGCAAAGACATAAATGTGCCAATATGTTATTAAAATAAACGCTTAAAAATAAGTAAAAAAGTACTAAAAATACAATAAGTACTTAACATGCAAAAACACGTAATAAATCTCGAACGAATCATTTAGGAATTTTGTCTAAAATCGAAATTAATTAGTAAAGAACAAATTAATATAGCAACAACTTACTCAACGACTCGCTGATTTCATTCCAACATTTCCTGAATGGAGCATCTGATACTTTCTTGGTTTGGCATTTCAAAATTCCCTCGGCCATCAGACTCCTCGCCATTTCTAATACTTTTTGGTAGTTGCCTGCACCGACTATGTCGGCATTAATTGTTAATATTTTCGTGTCGGAAGTTGTGGAATTGTCCAATTTGCGCTTTTTTCCCTGTTTGACCGTCGGTTCTTGGGATTTATCCATCTCCTTTTCCTCTTTTTCCTTGTCCCGCTTTGGACATGAGCATATTCTGACGCAAACGACTCGCCGACCCAGGACCCTCCCACTAGATTACAAAATAAGGTTTTTAAAAACTTACTCCAATCTTTAACAAAAATTTGAGTCCAGGCCTTTCAAAAACGCAGGCGAGGATAAAATAAGAGAATAAAAAAAGGGAAGAATTACGTAGGAAAGTGAAGAGTGATATTAAGCAATAGGTAAGGAGCGGAAGCAAAAATTTGACCTTAGAACAAAAAAGTAAGAAGAAAGAAAAATGTGTGAAAATTGAGGAAAGTTTGAGAAGCGCTTACTTTTCGTCTTCCAAAGTGAAGATAACCTCGATGGGCCTCCTGTTCATCCCCGAAGGACATGAGTTTTTGCAAACGAAGTGGAAGAACTCCTTAACGAGGTCGGTCC
This sequence comes from Schizotus pectinicornis, assembly GCA_951805265.1. Lineage (NCBI taxonomy): Eukaryota > Metazoa > Arthropoda > Insecta > Coleoptera > Pyrochroidae > Schizotus > Schizotus pectinicornis. The sequence continues at coordinate 10,742,489 of OX638202.1, read as the reverse complement.
CCACTTGGGGAACCCCCAGAGGAAAAACAACACTCAAGCGTTTCCCGGAGTTTTTGTTGCCGTAATAACGCGCCTGCGTGCTATTGCACCGGATAATGTGTTGCAGAACGTGCACAGGAAGACCTGGAAACCAAAAATGCAACCAATTCATGGTCAAGTTTTTACAAATTACCAATATTGGCACCATCTTGACCATGCTCGTGGCCAAGACATCTATGGACCAGCTCCTGAAAGAACTGAGCTTGACTAAAAGCGGGGGTAGCGCGCACAAAAAGCTGCCAGTCTGGACGAGTTTTTAAACTGAAGGCAACCGGAAATTTCATGCCCATCCCGATGAAGATTTTATTAAGTTTGGAAGAAAACTGCAAAATTTTTGAACATCATCAAATTTGGATACCTAACGGAAAAACAGCAATAATTTTACCTCCCATGGAGTTTTCTGTCCGTTTGGAAGGATGAGGACTTCAAATCCCAGTGGACCTGGATAGTCGTCGTTGCATAAATTTGAGGGTTCCGAAGGAGGAAAATTCGTTTTTTCATTTTTCGGCAGGTTTGCTGCGTAATTGTTGAGCTCGTTCAGTAAGACTTCGGCCGGCAATTTGTAGTCTTCCTACAAACCATTTTGAAGATTTGTTAAAAATGGCTAGAAGCACTTACAATTTTAGGAACAACCATTTTTAACTATGCGTTAATATACAGAAACTAACTTAGTAACAAGACACAAAACTTGTAAGAGCTGCCGACGGATCTTCCAACTGTTTACTACTGAGTTTCGCACCCTGTCATCAATTGTAGGTAGTCGTTCTGTAAAAGTGCAGGTTGAATCCTGCGGGAAATGGTGAGTCACATCGTTTAATGGCTTTACAATCAATAGTTAAGTGATAGTGGTTTGATAATTCGTAATTATACACAAAACAATGAGAGAATGTGAAAGAGCAAAGGGCAACAGCCTTATCCGCTATGCTTATCCGGACGAAATTAAAACAAAAACAACCAAAAGCAAATATTAATTGAAGTTTCGCGCACAATGACACCCACGCATTCAAAAGGCGGTATACATTTTGAATGACGTAATTTATCTACTTTTTGCAATTTTCGTTAAACTCTGTCCTTCAATATACGCTTAATACGATAATTAATGACTAGTTTGAAGTTATTAGTAAATGTTGCGCAAGGCACTGCAATGGTAATGACCGCGCGCTTTCAGGTGCGTAGAGTCACCGTAGATTCATTGAAGCGTAATCGTAATAACGCGCAACAAGTTTCTCTAAAATGGGCGGAGCTAATTAAGTTCTTGCAGATATAAACAAGCAAATTTAAAATTACGAGTCATAATATTTCAAAATTTATTTAGTTTGGTATAGAATTTTTTGTTTGTAAATAAGTGATCTAGATAGTTTAGACCTAGTGACATAAGTAACACGTAAATTAGTTTTTGTTTCAATCAGTGAGAGAAAAAGGAAGAAAAAAAAGATTTTTTTCCCAAAAAACATACTTATGCATCAATTTCAACTCGCCGGTTGCTTCGGGTATAGCGGGCAGATCGTAGCAACTCGGTTGTGGTGTATTTCATCTGCCGGCGCAAAGTTATACCGGAGCAACTTTTGCGCCGGAATTTGCCACGACCTTCCTAGGCGATATAGCGGCAGTTTAGCCAGTTTAGCGCGGTGTTAGTGATAAAAATGGCGGCCGTCGATCAGCTGATTGTAGGCATTGCCTTCGATCTTTTCGACGATTCAAGTGATTTCGACGGTGATGACGGTGAAATTAACGTGCATTTCCGACGAAATGTGTTTTAGACCTTGGATATTTCCGAGGCATTACTTTTTCAACGTACAAGATTAAACAGACAGGTGTTCCAGTATGTTTTGAATTTGTTAACCTCAAAATTGGATCAAAACGAACGTAGCAGTACTTCAACCGTCATTATTACCACTCGGTGAGTATTTAATTGATTGTCGGCCCGGATCTGCGCATTTTTAATGTATTTTCCGAGTTTCTAGGGAATAATCACGACGCCTGCATCTGGAATAATTTGGCTGTACGGGCCGCGTTAGCAGAAGGAAATCAAGACTTTCCTGTTGGCTGGTTAATTGGAGATTCGGGGTATCCGCAAGAACCGTGGCTGATGACGCCTCTACGTAATCCTACAACTGAGGCCGAGCAGCTCTACAACTCCGTTCACATTTCTACAAGAAATTGTGTAGAACGAACCAACGGAGTACTCAAAAGTTGCTGGCATATTTTGGACAGCACTGACATGAGGTAGACTCCTGGAAAGATTTTGTGGTGGCTTGTTATGTTCTACACAACATATGCCTCGACTTCAATTTGGAAGTAGAGGATCTACAAGATCATCCCCTGGCCCATATTGGTCCCCAACCAGGAGATCTCGGCGCACCCTAAGATAATTATTGTGCCCAATTAATCGAACAACATCTTTCATAGTTTTTAGTGCCCCCCTGTGCTTATAACATTAATTAATACCCCTTCCCAGTGCTTTGTGACATGATGTATTATTAAATAAAGCTTTCACAATCACAACCTGTTTTTGTCCTATTATTTAAATTTGAGGAAAATTTGGCTTAATTATTTGGGTTAATCATTGTGGAAATGTGATAGCTAGAGAGGTAGATTCAAAATAGGTACTGGAAATAGATGAAAATGGCAGGAAATAAATCTATTTTTCGAAGTTCCCGTGCATCCTTTTACACTTTGTTCAAAATCCAACATTTTCTTTTATAAATTTTTCGAAACCCTAGATTTGTACACCATACTTTTTTATTCGTTTGTGCTTCCTATTTTTGCACAAACAATAATAAATTATTAATTGTTGTTGGCATTATTGTTATTTAAAATTAGAAAAGGAATAGGTCTTTGATAGATTTAAATTTATTGCTTAGAAAAGGACTTAAATAAAACAATCAATGCAGAATATTATTACTATTATTCTAATTAGCATTAGGTATATCTGGAGTTCATTTGAGTGTACCTAACACCAACAGTTTGGAATACAATCAAGCGAAAGTTGGAAATTTTCAAAATTATCACGGATTTTCAAATTTTAAAATACAAAAACTACACAATAGTTGTTCATTCACATTCAAAATCATTATGCTTACGTTTTATCCCCCATTTCGACGATTTCAAAAGATGATTTTGAATATTAAAACAACGAAAATCCAAAATCGCGTCAAAATTAAACGAAAGAAACGTCAAGTTGCGTCAAAATGGCGAAAATGCGAAAGCGCGTCAAAATTTAAACAAAAGAACGAAACGTCAAGTTGCGTCGACCTTGCTTCGCTGTGAGTTATACCGATGCAAGTCTGGCGAAGCAGTGACATAAGGACTTGAAATTCGGAATAAGAAACGAAGCAGAGCCGGCGCAACTGACCGTAGCAACGTAACTTTTGCGCCGGTATTTTATTCCGGTCGCAACTCGAGATGAAATTGACACATTAGGTAAGTGTAATTTTCTTGCGGCTCCCGGTACGTATGTAGATACACCGTTCTATTAATATTTAATAATAACACACTCATGTAAATATCCATCTACATTCTATGGTAGCACGAGCGGGCTTTAGGTATAATTTAATTTAGTTTCATTCTGCTGAGAGATATTTAACCAAATGTAATTTTTATACAATCGTATCGAAATAGTACCATTTCGAATGTCATTTTCATGTTGAAATGACGTGTTTTTTTTCACTATACTGTCACTTTTTCGCACTAGATACAAAATGTAAAATTGACAGGCAAACACCTCAATTATCAATAAAATGTTGATTCTGTTATGTCGCATTTCCTAGGAAACGAAAATTTGTGCAACTAGATTATGCAGTAAGTATGTGCAATTTTATTCTTTCTTTTTACATTTTTAACAATTTTGGCGACGATTGTATAAAAAATCTTGTATGTAGTACGTTGCAAAATTCGTGTTTTTCGCACGCGACGTGTTACCAAACTCGCTTCGCTCGTTTGGTAATATTCACGTCTTGGTGCGGAAAACACTTTCATTTTGCAACTTACTACATAAATAGCTATTTTTACTTTTCCAAATAATAGTATTCTTTTCTCTGAGGTTAGAAATAAACGCAATGCTATCACAACGCAATTGTTTAAGTTTTTTAAAAGTTGCAGAAATGAGCATAATTTACCTAACGGTTTCAAACGGTTCAAATTTGTCTGCTCCGAGAAGCATGTCGTTGATCATTTCTGAGAAGAGAAAGACACTTGACAATTAAAAGCATGTGCTTTTATCGTTAAGAGAGTTTTTTTTTGAGAGGGAGAAAAATTTATGTGAGCATTTTGTTTTTTCTTTTTTTTGCACAATAATTACTATTTTTGTACGTAACAAATTCAAACAAAAATAATTTGAAAATGTATTCAGGAGTCATGTCCTAAGAGATGAGGTCATTTAATTTGCAGTACATAGTTACGTAGTGCGTAACAAAATCAATTTGGCTAAAAAACGGTGTTCCCTATCGGTATTCAACAAGGGTAGGTACATTTCTTATGAAGAAAACTGTTAGATACTTAAAATCTTAGGGTTAAAAACTGAAAATGATACATACATAAGAGTTAGGGCTATTTTCGCTTACCAAACCGTGTACTTGAGACACCCCTTTATACATTTTTGAATTATTATTATTTCTACTGGTTGTGCAAAATTTCATTATTTTAACTTGACTAGTTTTGAGGATATTCACTACAAACCACTAACAGAGGTGGGCTCTAGTTTCCTTAGAAAGAGTTTTTTGCCCTATAATGCTTATAGACCCCTTTATTCCTGTTTTTAATTGTAGAAGCCGCTAGTAAACTATTGCAGACCTTTTTCGGGACACCTGTAGAATCCTCTGTTCTTTTAATCTTTTGAGCAAAAAGATAAGAAAAGTTACTCTGTGGTTTTCGTCCCGTCAACTTGAAGAAGCCAGTTTTTGGTTTGGTTAGAATATCAAGAGCTTTTAGCCGGTAGTTTCCAAACTCTACGAAGATCAAGTTGACATCTGGACAACTTCTTCCGGAACCTTTGGGTTTCGACGTTCTCGAACTTCTCGAGTCCTCGGTGGTGTTTTAAAAGGTCTTCTTCGCATCGTCAGATTACAATGCTATCATCATTACCGACAACTTTGCATTAGAAGATATTTTCATCTTTAACCCCCTTTCAACCCTCTTCAACAAGGTCAGACCATTTCTATTTATTGTTACTCGTTCCTCCTTGCTATTATACTTATTATTGCAATTTATCATTATTAGAGCAATTTATTTCATTTATTTAGTTTAGGGTAGAGAGCTACAAAGCTCGCGGGACTCAAAAACTACAAGAAAGTTTTTTTATTGTATTAACGTCGTTTTCTAAATTCATATTCTTTTTTTCTTAACTTTACCTTTTTATCGTTTTGTTTATTTATTTAAATTTAAATAAATACTTTCTGCTTGTATTTAACATGAAGTGATGATGAATGATTGACTCCCTCACCTAAAAGTGTACAACAATTTAAATCACTTGGCGTTTTCTTGATTGTCCACCCCTATTATCTGAAGAACTACCCCACTCTAAATTTTCAGCAAAATAAGATGGCAGATACTTCTTTGCTTTTCGGGTTACAATTAAATAACTTTTGAAAGAAAGTTTCAACTTTCCAAGACGCCTCTTTATTCAAAAAGGTTAAGCCTTTTTTCTTTGCACTCAGGGTTATTTTGCTTTTGGGATATTTTTCTAACTCACATCATAGAACCCTAACGCTCATTCGAGTGGGTTGAAAAAAAGAACTTGTACTAATCTAGCGAGCATTATGTAGACACTTTGCAAGTAAAAAGAGAAGTAGTAGATAACTCATACCTGATTTCAATGAGTGCAATACCAAATTCAAATGGAATGAAAGTGAAAAAACTCACCTTATCTGAAGGAGATAAATTCTTTAAGTAAAATGATAATGAAAGACTGATAGTTCATCTGACCTGAGAAAAACTTCTAGTAATTGTTTACAATGTCTACTTTTCGCTTTTCGTGCTGTTTTTTTTGGAAACCATCGTAAAACATCATTATAATGCCATTTTGAGCAATGAAATGTTGTGCAAATGATAAATAATTTTATGCAAAATTTATAGGAAAAGAAAAAGATGTGCTAGAGCAAGGAAAATAAGTAAAAATAAAAGTAGTTTGCACAAAAAAAAGATACTGATTTTCGTAATGTATATGTCGTGCTCACTTAGTGAAATTGTGCATTTCATAAAAAAGAATGTGCACTTCACGAAAAGGATATCCATTTCGTGAAAAGAATTTTCCTTGCTCTAATACGTTTCATGAAGTGCACATCCTTTTCATGAAATGCACAATTTCACTAAGTGTGGCCGACATATACATGGTGACGAATGTGTTGGTGTAATTAGTTTTTTGAAAATCGAAGGGTGGGTAAAGTAAACAATGACCAAACTTCTTCCTGAACAAAATAATATGCAGAAAGACTGATACCTGCCTGACTTAAGCTAAGATTAACATAAAAATGGGGTCTAAGGAATGAAATCTAATGCGTACAATTTGCATTTCACACAATAAGTTGCCACTATACAGATTACACTCTCTAGTGTTGGTGTCGTAACGATGATTTCTGTCAATTATTTACTAAAGCCAACAAACGACTGATGAAAAGTTGGCAAACAAAATTTTAAGGATCTCTAACGGCTCATTAAGAGTCGGTACACTAGCACATTTGCTATGTATCTAAATTAAAGCTTCCAAATTCCACTGTTCTACATGACATGGTATGAAGGTTCAAAAACTGTTTGTGTATCACTCAATTATTGCTAATTTGATTACACAAAAACTACAAAATACTTACATTTGCTAGTTCAGGTTCATGTAGCAGGTTCCTGAAAACAAGTTATCAGTAAGTACGCAGATATAGGTAAGTACCTTAAAAATTTTTTTAGACATCAAACTTACATTTCGTGACGAATTCCATTTTCGTCAATAAATTGGTCAACATCACCTCCGGGGAGTATATCCGAAAAGCCCCCTTCGCTGACTTGACTCATTGCAGCAACAGCAATCTGTAGTCAACTGAAAAATGACTAAATTTAGCAACTCCCAATTATTCAAATAAATATATCAAAATGGTGGGCTATCGCATATCCATCGAATATCGTTATCAGATTTATGATTGTTAGAAAACATCGAATTTATGCATAATTTAATTAATTTAATAACGTTCACATTTTCACATTAATAATTAAAACAAAACAACAGAGGGTCAAGATCACCAAAGAGGTTTCGCGGTGATATGCTTAAGTAAATATGGCGGAATTTTCGCCATATTTACTTAAGCATATCACTTAAATCTTTGATTGTTGCTGAGACATGACATAATAACACCACGCGATTTGCTGCCGCTTTCTCGATTTTGTGGTTAACCATTGTACATTCAAGATAACGTTCAATTATACAACATACTTTAAAAATGAAGAACACGGTTTTTTTCTTCAGTTTGTTTTTGATGATTTGACGCACAATATAGGTACACCATGGGATATACACACAGCGGAACCCGGAACCTGGACCGGGAAGCTTGACACAATTTCAAGTCTGTCAGATGTCAGATGAGATGGCGTGAGAGTGGTCGGTGTGATGGTACCACCTCCCCTCCTAACGTCTAGGGTACCTGTTTTTTGCATCCGACCTTGAGCAAGTCTTTGACCTGGACCAAACATTGTGGTCAAGGATATGAATGTTCTTTTGTTACACCAAAATCCTAGTAACCCACTATATTAGATATTGCTAATTTACTTATATTGTTGTAGGAAAAATGGATCTCCACATCTGCATATAGGTCAACTTTTGCGTATAACTGATTAGAAATATAGATATAGTGCCATTTACTAAAATAAAAATTAAGGGCCATAGGCAATGACCGTCGATATTTCATAACAAATCCTATTGAAATTTCATTGCAATACAATGGAATTAGTACTCATTTCTTAAGCATAAAGATAGAATATCTCTTAAAAAGTGCGTGGTGAACAAAGTATGGACAAAGGGTAGATGGGTTTTTATTATAAAACATAAATGCAAAGAACAAATTTCTTTATATTCGTGTATAGTGTATAATTATACATAAAAACATAGTTTAATAATATAAAAGTAAATAAAATACATATTGCAACAATATGCTAAATCCGCAATAGTAACAATAAGTAACCATCATTGATATCTTTAATTACCGCCACATTTCACATACAGTATTAATTATTAGTTAAAAAAATCAAAAAAATACACCTGTATAAAAAAATTACCCTGATGATAAATTGTACAAACTTTTTCACTGTTACAAAAATAACAATCCTAGTACATTATGATTAGTATCGGCGAACTTGTACTTGTCAACAAATTCTATTTAATTCTGGCATGTTACCACACCTTACCCCATATCAAAGAGTTAATTACATATTGTTACTATGTACCAAACTGATTGTGGAACAACTGTTTTAGCAATAAACCGTTATGGCATTGAAGGAGAACACCAAATAATGCCCCCTGCCTTCCTGTCTTTCGACATTAGGCTTAGTTATGGCAGTAAAAAATCTAGCAATGACCAGTTGTACAAAAATAACGGGAAGTAATAGCTGACAAAAAAATTTGAAATTTATTTTACAGCCCCCATGTTATTAAAATCTTCGATAGTTCGTTAATTATCCAGCGTAACGAAACAAAAAGCTGCAAAGAAGCTGCTAGGGTGTAGTGAAATATTTGTAAAAAAGTTATTTGATAAAACAGGACTGAAAAGTGTTTAACAGAAAGCGAGTCAATGGCCAAGATTCATGGTCATTAAGTTCATTGGCGCTCAAACCTCTAATGATCATTGAACTACGAAATTAAGCTCAGCTTGATTTGAATCCTGTGAATGACAGTACTGTCGGTTGCGGCTAAGTTGACCGGTGGGAAAAGGGAATGCGCCTATGCTACTGCACAGGTGAACGTCGAGTTTGTGGGCGATTCGCATTTTTTCAACCGCTCAACTTTGCTTCAAACGACCGTAAGTGTTAATTAGTAAAAAATTGCGTGCTTTGATTAATAATTCTTTTTTGCAAAAGATACTAAAAACAAAGATTTGATGCACGTAGTTTGAGGTCCAGCAAAATGTAAATAAATTGCATTGTCATTCAAAATGGTAAGTGTTATAACCTGATAAAAATTATTAGAAATCTGCTTCTAAAGGGGGTATATGACAAAAATCAAAGCTGTAGAAGCAGGAAAACTTTACTAAAGCACCTGAACGTACGACGCTGACGACAGCCCAACTTCCCTTGACAGTATCGAATGAGACCGGCCCGACGCAAATTGGTTTTTGCGCTGATGACTCACTAGTCCAACCTAATCTGGACGTACTATACTTCAAATTAGTTTGCAACCAAAATTCGCTTTGGTCTTAGAAAATAAAATATGTGACAAAGTTTCACAAATGTTGCCCCTTCTTTCAACCAACGAAATTTTAAGGGCCTTGAAGGTTAAAATTATGTTGAACTTTAACGCGGTGGTTAAAAATTACCAACACCCCACCAAATCTATCCAATCTGATCAACCTACATCACAACTGTTCACAGGACCAATGCAAAGTAACTTCAATCAAAGCGCCACAATCAGTTTGTGCGGATCCGAATCACAATCAAGAACTTGAGTCACTTAGAATCAAGTTCTGAACTTAATCTAAAAATGTGGAACTTGCATGAGACATCACCTCTACACAACAATCATACAATTTAATTAAAATACTGCTCTGAGTTTATTATGTAAGTGAGCGCAAGTTCCATAACATACAACATAAATTTGTAAGAACTCTTATAGCCTCTAACGGCAAATGGAGGTAAAAGAGTTCGGTAATAAAATATATTTAAAAAAATAATTAGTGCAACAAACATGGAGTATGTACCAAATGCTCCAATTTAGTCCGAAGGCGAATCTGGAATTGAATTAGTAAATAATTTGAAAACGACAATAACTTTGAAAGCTCCTACTTAACATGTCGTCGAACTGTTCATAGCACTGACGGTAAGGCAGTAAATCGGCGCTGTCGCTGCCTGCTCTAGCGATCAGCTCCTGCGCCATTTGGCTTCGGCAGAAATCGAGAACTTTCCTCTTGTTCTCCTCCCCAACGATCTGCATCTAAAGAAACGGCACGATTAGAGAATAACTTTACATAGAGTATGTGAAGTCCGTACATTCTAAGAAAAGCATGTTGAGCTATCAAGAGATGTGCGGTCGGACCAGTGCCATAGCGCTGGTGCGACATAATACAAGTTGGATTCGTTTGAGACGACCGCGCAACTTTGTGGGTAGGAAAGGTGTAAGCTTTTCTTAAGATGTACGGACTTTATCATAAAATTCTACCTATCTATATTCAGAAACTATTGTGGCTATAATGTATAAATAAACCTGCTTATTGCTAATTTATCAAAAAAATTTCACCTACGTTTATCGTTATAACTGCCGAGTTGGCAGTGTCGGCTACTGATTGTAACTTCTTGTCAACCCTCCTTTTCTTTCCCAAAGAGGGGTTATTGGACTTCTCAAAGTTTAGTTCATCCTTTTCTCTGTCACGCTTAGGACAGGAACAGATCTTCACATAAAGAACTCTTCGTCCTTTAACGTCCCCACTAATTAAACAAAAAAATATAGCCTAACATATTTTCAACCAGAAAGCAGCTCACGCGTGGTTCTCCAAAGTGAAAATGACTTGGATGGGTCTTCTATTCATCCCGGCCGGGCACGAGGTTTTGCAGACAAACTCAAAATATTCCCTAACGTGGTCGGTACCGACTTCGGGATTGGAAAATGGAATAACAACGTTAAGACGCTCCCCCGAGTTCTTGTTCCCGAAATAATGGGCTTCGCCATTTGAACAGCGGAGGACATGTTGCGCCACATGGGGCAATATTCCTGAGAGCAAAAGAAGAAAATTAAACGTCGCGTTCACTCATATTCGCATCATGAATTAATAAAACCTGCACCTAGACCGGTATTCTACAGCTGAGTTTTCTTTATAACTTCTCTTAGACGGAAAAGTTATTTTAGGACTGTAACCCCGACTGCAGCTTGAATAACTAAATGAAAATGATCGTAAATCTAAGAATCGCAAGTAAATGTTTGAAGAAGGTAGCGACCTTTATTGGATGGATCTTTAGCGTGTTCGTGACTGATGCATCTGTGCACCAAATCTTGGGAGTACTGGGAGTCGACAAACACCGGGGTAGCACGTATGAACAGGACCATGTCGGGTCGGTTGCTCACTGTGAAACTGATTGGGAACTGCTTATGTTGATCGATGTAAATTTTGTTTAGTTTGGCGGAATACTAAAATAGAGCCTTATAAAGCATCGTTGTGAGGGTGCCAATCTAATTAACTTTACCTCCCAAGGGGTCTTGTTGCCGGAAGGATGAACGTCCACTTCAAAATTGCACGGTCCCGCATAATCTTCATTGCAAAAACTTGTGGGTCTTTCCGGCGGATAGTATAAGTCTTCAATCTAAAAAATGTGGAATGTTTAAAATTCAACATTAATTTGATTAATTAAACACTAATGACTTAAGTACACACTCACCTCAAATGAAACAACCATCTTACTAAGAAGTAATAAATAAAAATATCTACAAATAAATAAATTAGCTGAACGGAAACACGAATATATTAAAATTTGATATTGCAAGCTCGAAAAGCGGAAAGGAACTGAGTGAAGAAAGGCGAAACATGTCGCTGGAAATAGCTGCAATCGGTCGTGGTGCTAAAACCGCACAAACGCAGGTCGCAGCTTGTAGCTTTTCGTGACTCACTTTGCATTCATGTTTTTTCTTTCATACTCTCATTATCTGAGTAATAGTGTCATCGTGCTGCTTACTAGCTTACTACATACCATGTCTCATCCATTCACATTAATTTATTACTTGACTAATTAATAAATAATTTTAATTCTAATAGTTATAATCTTTTACTCTTCCTCTTTCTCACATTTTATAATTTTTTGCATAATTTAAAGATTCCGAGATTTTTTCACGTATCTTTTTAAAAGTGGAAGTTATTTGCTGCTGTACTTACTAGTATGTCGGGTCTCTCCACCGTGTCGGGCATGTCAAAATCGGGCAATGCATTCCTAAAAAGTTCGTAAACTTAGTTTCTAGACTTTTTTTGTTTTTATGAACAAAAGTAATGGGAGGCCCATTCAATCGTTCTTCGTGCAAAACGAATTTCGAATATGATGGCGTTTGCTATAATAATTCAAACAAAAATAACTATTAAACACAAACCACAAAGAACAAATTTCTCAATTTAGTTTAATAATCCTAGACCTTTAATTCATATTCTAGGACTGTCGTATAAAAAATTGAATATTTAACTGAATACGGTAAGGTGAATAAAGTGTTATCAAAATATATATTTTTTATTTTCTACAGTATTTAGACCTAGCATTCAAGTTCTTTGCACACCCAACTGGCAAGTTTTACTTCTGTATCAATCCATAAATGAAGCAGCTTTTGTCGCCAAATATAAATTGAGAGTTTTGCTTTGTGTCCTCGAATCTTGCAAAAAGCTACATCTATTGTAAAGTACTTACTCGAAAGAAGAGGTTTCAAAAGGAAGATTCCCAGGATGGTTCACAACGTTGACGAAGTCCTCCCTAAATGAATCACAAACCAATTATGCATTTGTAATTAAAAAAAATAACACTCGGTATATAGTTGCGAATTAACAATAGAAAACTTATTGCTTAGCATTCTATAAAAAAAGATTAAACGAGTGACAAAATGTGCAGTCAGTTTTTAGGGTCTAAATAAATATAAAACAACGCCATATCTTCACTCATTCAGATGCAATTGAAGTAAAATTTACAATTTGTGAATTAAGATTCGATTCGATAAACAAAAATAAACGGCTTGATGTAGAAAAAAATATATTTCACATTTGTGTGAAGAATAATTCTCTACTTCGGGTCAAATAGAAATATTACCACATTGCCATTAAAAAAAAGTTGGCGCAGGCATGAATAGGCTCAAACGGGCTCAAATTAGTTATTTGACAAAGAGTTTTAATTTTTTCTCTAAGTCTAATAGTTTAGGCAGGAGTAGCTTGCTTTCACACTCAAGATCTCTATTGTTATTCGGGCTGTACAGCTGTGATGAGTATCTACCTAAGTCAAAATTATTCAACACTTATCTGTAAAACTGCGTTATATTTCACTGATTTAGTTATAATCCTCAAAACCAATGACGATATTAACAAAAATAGTGAAGTACTCAATTTGGTTACAAATTTTAACTACAAATAGATCAGCATGATGGAAAAATTTAAAAGTTTAGTTTAGACGCTTGCATTGAGAAGAACAAGCTGTGAAATCTAAAGTAATTGTTGTTTTTCTTGGTTAAAGCTGCCTGGAATCATGAGCAAAGATCCAGGTTACCAAGAACGTTACAATCTGTTGACTTCATCTGTGGGATGCAAGTCAAAAATCAACAAATATTACCATCAAGTCGATAATATACAGTATGATCAATTAAATTTATCAAGAACGACTTGGGAAGCAAAGTTACAGGTCGTAATTCGACTCATTTGTTTATCTGTAAGAGCTGTCTCTTAAGCTGGCGGGTACTTTTTAGATTTGTAGACAGGAGGTTAAGCTATATTATTGTAAGTAACAATTCCACTCTTTTGCCCTAAATTCCAAACAAAAGGTTCAAAATGTTAACAGAAATATTTTATTTGCTCAGTTAAAAAAGTGACGCTAAGGAATATCTTGTTCCTTGAAGAGAGTGTCTGCAGAGTCGACAAACATTGTGCCGATTACAAATTGTATTGATCATGGGAGGAAAATTCCGTCAAGGAACTACAAATTATCTTGCAAAGTAAGTACGCTTTTCCTCGAAAACGGATTCATTCAATAAAAAAGTACTAAGATAAAAAAATATCAAAAAGCAGAGATCTACCATATTAATATCGTTTCTACAGTTTAATAGATTCATATGTCCCAGATGAGTTGATCTCCGGTTTAAATTAGCCAAGTTCAGTTGAACCACACAGACCAACTCGTTTGGTACCCACAACTTGATCTTGGCAATTTTCAAGGTCGATTATGGATTATTCAAAATAGCAAAAGACTTAAAAGATTGTCTTTTCATACACGTTTAACTAATTTGACTGAGTTATCTATATTAGTTTTTTAACCACCTACATATCAATTGGACTCTGCTTGAAGGGGTGATTATCCAAATTGTCGTCTTCTTCATAGAGGTACTTGATCATTGAAGATCCTTCAGGGGAAAAAGCCATGGTGAGTGGAAAATTGTTAAAATGATGAAGGAAAAAAGCTGAAAGATAATAAAAAAAACACTAAACCAAAATTGTAGTAATCGGATTAATTACTTTATCTAAACAGACAGTTTATGGCGATCAAGTAATTGTTGTATCTTGGAGCTATTGAAGAATAATTGTGCAAGCCAAAAAGAATAATTGAGAAGTAGAACTAAATATTTTGATGTAATATTTAATACTAATTTACAAAGGCGCTAAAGGGCCATAGATAAAACGAAAAACGGAAATGCACAAGTTATCAAATACCATTGCAAGATAGTAACTTGTATCACAGTCATCTGTGCTTGTATTGCAAGATGCAAGATAGTATCTTGCAATGGCAGTTGATAACTTGCACTGCAAATAACTCCTTTGAATGCAGGTTACTACTTCATTGTATACAGGATGTTTAATTAATAATTGTACATAAGCTAACACTAGAGAATCCTTGGAGCAAAAAACAAGATATGAAGATTGAACCTAAAACAGCTAGATAAAATGTGCCTCGATCTTTACTGAGATTAGCAATTTTATGAGTAAAGATCAATAGAACAAATATGTGCAATAAATTAAACATTGAAATCGGAATATTGTGCGGCTCTATCTTTAACTTTAATTATCTCGAAAAATAATCACTTTATTGTTGTGAAGTCGGAGTACATTATTTTCGTAAAAAATGTCTGAAATAATCATAGTAAAAAAGCTATTCCACCAGTGGAGTAAAATTTTGAGGGAAAGAACTATTCCTACGCCCCTGCCGTACGCCTCTGGTTATAAAGCAAAACTCTATTTTACCGAAGTTTAATGTGTCCTACAGAACTAACAAACTTTCTGCCAAATACGATAAAGAAATATTGAACAGTATCAAAAATAATTTTTTATACAATCGTATCGAAATGGTACTATTTCGAATGTCATTTTCATGTTGAAATGACGTGTTTTTTTCACTATACTGTCACTTTTTCGCACTAGATACAAAATGTAAAATTAACTGACAAACACCTCAATTATCAATGAAATGTTGATTCTGTTATGTCGCATTTCCTTGGAAACGAAAAATTGTGCAACTAGATTATGCAGTAAGAATGTGCAATTTTATTCTTTCTTTTTACATTTTTAACAATTCTGGCAACGATTGTATAAAAAATCTTGTATGTAGTACGTTGCAAAATTCGTGTTTTTCGCACGCGACGTGTTACCAAACTCGCTTCGCTCGTTTGGTAATATTCACGTCTAGTGCGAAAAACACGTTCATTTTGCAACTTACTACATAAATAGCTATTAAAATGTTGAAATAAAACACTCTGCATCTCAGTAAAAAGGCACAATTTATCTAGCTGTTTTAGGTTATATCTTAATATCTTGTTAGAAGGATTCTCCAGTTAACAGTTAGCTTATGTACAATTATTAATGAAACACCCTGTATACAACGATAGTAACCTTCATTGCAAGATAGTAACTTGCATTTCCGTGTTTTGTTTTACCGATGGCCTTCCAGCGCCTTCGTACCTACTAATCAAATTATGTAATTCAAAAAAAAGATAAAAATTTAAAAAACTAAATATTTTGATGTAATATTTAATAGTAATCAAATTAATACAAAAAAAGGATAAAAATTTAAACAACGTGTAAACACGACCAGGAAGGGCCACGATGATGAGGTACAAATTGATATAACAAACGACAATCGGATAAATGTCAATCTTCATGACGTCATTGCACACATCAACCCCTCTACAGTCTTTTTTATCGCTATTATTCGCTATCAATCTATCAACAACTATTGCACAACAATTAATTGAATTACGTAAATCACCATAAACCGCACCACAATGAATCTGAATTACCATAAAAGCGAGAAAAAGTGGAAAACCACTATGTTTACTCCAGTTTAAACTGAAAACCGCGCAAAACGACTTGTTAACGTTTCGAAAACCACATAACCCAACTTTAAACTTCAGTTCCGGTATTGTTGTAATCGCGTAATCGCCATTTAGAACAATTGTCGCGGTTGTCATGATAAAATTTCTACAGAAACTAATTACCTGTTAGAGTGCTGGGGGTGTAGGATCGTTATTCTTTTGTTCTTGCCGCTTCACATTCTCCTTCGATTGTTTCCGTAAAAGCTCACTCCGCTAAGCGCGCTTTCGCTTTTATAGCACCAACACCAAATGACTCAACCAACAACAAACAACACAAAGTTGTCAAGTGACGTCCGCGACCTTGGCGGGGCTCTTCGTCTGTTTTTATTTTGTTTCGCTTCCGGGCCTCCGCCGATCTTGATGAGATGAGAAGAGAAGGAAGCTGTGGTGTGGTGAGTACCACGAATTTCGATTCGTTTCCCCAGTATTTAGATTTACTGGATGACGTCCTTGAGAGCCGATCGTAAGCTTCGAACTAGTCGTAAAAAAGAGGAAGATGCAAAAATTATGGAAAATTTAAGAGAGGGGACGAGAAGTGAGTTCGAACACCTGCACTGGAGATGAGTCATCTCGCGTGCACCGGTTTTTGTTTGACAGGTATAAGGTACTTTATTTTGCACGTGGAGTTCGTTCCGAATGAACGACAAAGGGATGATGCAGGTAGTTTTAGGAAAAATTGGTGTTTGTCGGAGAATTGAATCGGTTTGTCTGAATTCATTATAATTTATTTAGCGTGAATCGCTTCGCCTAACATTTTAAAATGGACGAACTGTGAATACTAATGACTAGGAAAACATGAAAAAAATAAAATGATATTGAAATGAACTGAAGTCTCGTGTTTTACTTGCGTCATAATAGAGTGGCCGATCTGCCCTACCCTAATTTTCATGATCTCATAAATCTTTCAATTTTCAATCCCTGCCTCCTGACGGAGACAGTCACTGGCGAAAAGGCAACGATCATACCTACCTTTTCATCAAAAAATTTGAGCTTGCCTCTGTCCAATTTAGGGCGGTAACACTAAATTAAGTCACGTGGACATGAACTTGTTGAAACATGTTACTCTTTATTAAATATAAAGGATTATCTAATTGGTAATTGGGATTTGTTACCACAAGTTTCGCATTGACTCATAAAAACTGTAGGTAAATATACAGGATGTTCTTGAAATAATCGCTGCAAAAGTGCCCGATTTCAAAAACATTTTGTCCAATATTACTTCAGATAGAAAAATACAATTCCATTTACATGGCAAAAAAAGTCGTTAAATAGAACTGCGAATGATACAGCATGTGGAACTATGTACAAAAATAATAGATTGCAATGGACTCCTGATAATAGTGATGTTGTGTACTCTGTTTTGTTTTGATATTTACAGCTTCAGTTCATATTTCTTTTATTTCATACTTTCGCTCAGACTGCAAAGATTACAGAAGATGAAACGATGCAAGCTAAAAATTGAGAGGAAAAGAGACGACTCAGGGCCGTAGCCAGGATACAATCTAAGGGAAGGCTCACGAAATTTCTGGGGTGGCCCTAAGGGTTAAGTAAATAGACAAATTAAGGTGGTTAATTCTAAAACATGTAAAACAAGGGCATGGAAATGTGTAGGGAAGACCGGGGCATAGTGGTCACTTTTTTTTTACAATTTTTATTTTGTCTTTCAGAATTGATAATTTTTTACATTATTTTTAATAGTTCTAGTAAAGTTGTGATGTGCTTAAACATTTTTAGATTGTGGGATTTATTATTCTATCTCAATAGTCTCGTAAAAAATATATGCTTGGGGATGCAAAACTGCCACTGTGGGCTACAGTAGTCACTAGTCACACAGCATTCTGCGCACAGAATTTTTGGGAAATTTTGTATTTCAGTGAAAATTATTTTATTATTTAGCAGAAGTAGATACAGAAAATGGAAATACAAAAATACATTTTATCGCAACAGAAGCATAACTATTTAATACCTAATTTATAAACTAATAATTTTTAAGAAAAAAAATCGCAGACAAAATTGTTTTTTTTAGCTCCACTGCATTCAACGCGCAATCCATAGAAAATTACAATAGCAGCATTCCGCATCTTGATCATCTTGAGGACACTCCGTCCCTGGTTCATAATCCGATGAGTCCTGGAAGCTTATGTCGTCAGGTTCTATATCAGATGATTTCTTCTTCTTGTTTAGGTTTTTTGGATTGCGGCCTTTTCTCCGTTTTCTTGTTGAAAATTGATCTTTTCTAATGCGAAGTATCGGTTAAAATCACAATAATTAATTTATATTAATGACAATCTTCACCCTTTTAAGGAATTCAGTATTATGGTTTTTGTATTTGCATCTAATAAATAGATATTAAAAAATTCTATTTGGAGAATAAAGAATTTGCAAAAAAATCTTTTGAAAATTTTGTACGGCCCTGGGACGACTTGAGACAAATGTAAAGAGGATAAGAGAATCTTTAGAATAATAGAATAAATTACAAGAGATTTTTTTTAAGATAACCGAAAATACCAGAACAGTCTTGCCTGGGTAGGTTATAGAAAACAAGGAGCAATATTTGTATCTTTAAGAGATAAAGAGAAAACAATCTACCGAGAAGTTTTTTGATGCTATTGTCAGTATTGATTACTTATAATTTGGGGGGTGAAAAGAAATAGGACAAGGGCCTTGTTCAGAACATTTGTTTCTGATTGGTCATAGTCCATATCAACCTAACATAAGGTTGCATCCAGTTTTCTCTCGGATCTGTGCTTTTTCGTATAAAACAGGGTTTGATCGTGACGCCATCTGTTTCAATTTCAGCAATTAAGAATACCATTAGATAAAAACACAACATCGTTTTATTTCATTTGTGTAACAAATAGTAGAAAATCACATCCAACACTTATTTTACTTAAAAAAAAAACTTGATTTTAGATGGGAGCATCCAGCAAATACCAAATTGATCTCGCCTCAACAGCCTCCCTCCGCACAAATCTCTTCCTGTCATCAACACATTTTCCCAATTGCAACAAAACGTTCTGTCTTACTGGAAGCAACTTGAACACTGGGTAACTTGTAGCCGCCTTCTGCAGGCATTGCAGAGCCAAAATCCGCACTTTCTACAACAGAAACAATATAATTATCTTCTTACACACTCTCGCACTGATCGCGTTTTTTCTAACTAATAAATTCTAGTGTTTTAGACAAATACCATGGAGTGGTCGAAAGTTGTCAAGTTTATCACTCGCGTCAAAAATTCATCCAAGTTGTCCAAAATGCAATTTTCTTTGGCAGCGGTGAAGTCGTGAATTATTTGGAGTAGAACCAAGAGAACTTCCGGATTTTGACACTTTTCGAGACACAAAATGAATAATTTGAGAGTCTGAAAGAAATTAATTAAAAACCTGCAGTTGATTTCACAATTTTCAATAATTTTTAAACGTACGTCGGAACAATTTGTTTGTTAGTAACATTTATTACGATATCAACAAATTGCTATCATTAGTGGCGGCACTCACTTTCTCGTTACCCACTTTTGGCCATTATTATTGCCCTTCACCTTTCATTTCAAGTAAACTGTTGTGCCCGGTTGTTCGAACGATTATTAAAGTTTATTGATTGTCAGCGGCGTCTCGAGACTTGACGTAGAACCTTTACCAAGAGATCAACAAAGTCATATCGATATTTTGGCTAGTACAAAAGTAAATAACATTCTTAACTGATGACCCGTTAATGAATGATTAAATGTTTAATTTACGTTCGTGCCAGCCAAAATATCGATATTGATTTGTCGATCCATTGCTAAGGGTTCTACGTCAAATCTCGACGTGCTGTTGACAATGAATTAATTTTGATCATGGTTTAAGAAACAGGACATTAAAGTTACTGACAACAACCATGATTAACTGGCATTTTACCTGGAATCCGCTTGTTAATAGTTTTAAGTTATTTAGGCGTAAAAATAGAAGAGACAAAGAATTTAAGAGGACCAAAATTATATTTCACGTACTTGCTTAAATTGTAGTAAAATCGCTTTCCGAGGAGCGTGTTCTAGCAAGTAACCAAAGGCGGCCAGATAAGATGGAAACTCAGGCCGGTAAGTTTCACACAACTTCTTGGTAACAACTGTGAAGAACTTTTGGCGATACAACAACCTACAAAAACCAAACTTTACAATTAGACTAGTTAAACAAATGAGGCCCTTACGTTCGATTGCAGTAACTCTCAACGCTCATGGAATCGTAATTGTCGTTCATTATTATTCTAAAGCTGGTAGCGACTTCTGGATTATGTGGCAGCATCTCTATTAACTAAAACACTTATTACTAACGCTAAATTCAAAATTTATAAAAATAATTACTCTATTAATTAAATTGTTGGCTTTCTCGTGATTCCTGAGTACCAACGCTTTGGTAATCCAAGCCAAAATTTCGAAATCGTCTTGGTTCTCCAACTTACCCAAACAAATTTGGAGAAAATTTTCTGAAAGTTCAGTTGTATTTCTTTTGTTATCACCATAAAAACTCTTACCGTCAGAACACTTATTTAGTAGATTAGCCAAAAGTTGAACCGCTACGTTTTTTACCAAATGGTCCTTCTCGCTAACAGTAGTCACGATCAAGTCTTCAACGAAGTTATAGTCGATGGCGACGTCTCTTCGAAGTTTACACAAAATTGCGTCCAGCAAAACCACGTAATTTTTTCTACAACTTTTTAACGAGGCCAAAATTTTTGGTAGTTGCATCTCTACAAATCGTAACTGCACTTCGCTTGATTGAAATCCAATTACATGTTTTACTACGAAAGAGAAGTCTTCGTAGCAATAAGAAGCGTCCCCTTGATTTGTTGCCCAATTCACTAGTTTATTTACAGCTTCTTTCGCTAGTAAACTTTGTTGAATTTTTGAATCATTTTCATTAATTTCAATAAGTTTTCGCAAACACCTTATTGCAATTATGGCTTCTTCTCTGTCTTTACAAAGACAATTCAATAACGTATCTATGACGTAATCTCGAAAATCTTCTTGCGAAGCCACCAGGACTAGAGCTTCCAGGTATTGTTGTAACGACAACGCGTTAGTTGCCACAATTTTATTAATAACGCATCCCTTAATTTCTCCACTATAATAACGAGACAAACTTTGGAAACAATTTAGTATTGAAACTCTTACTTGCGGGTTTTGCGGAGTTACTAACAAATTTTGTAAATTATTATAAACAACTTGTCGAATGTTCCATGGTAAAAATTTTGCCATTTGTTTCAAGCCTTCAAAAGCGACGATTCGAAGTTCATCATTTTCGTCAATCGAAGCCTTTAAGCATAACGAAGGCACATCGCATAATTCGTCTAAATTCATTGAGTTGAATAAATTAAAATAAGTACATAGAAAGTTAATTAAAACTTGCAAAACTTTGATTTTGTGCGCAATCGTTGTGGTAATGTTAAATGTGTTTATTAAAATTGATATTAGTTCTGTCGTTATAAAAGTGGCTGAAAATCGGGACGTTCCTGCTACAGTTAGCAATAATTTTGCTGACGGTTCGAAGAATCTCGAGTCTGGTAACAAGTTTCCTTTGATGGTGTCACAAATATCTTTGAGAATATTTGCAAAAGTCGAATGGTTTGATATTTTTCTCATTACTGCTATTAATGTGGAGGTACATGCTGATTCTAGTTCGGGAGTCGGGTTATTCAGGAGTTCTCTCTGAATTCGGGACCATATTTCCGACGAGTGTTGGATGTAGGATGTTGCTGGAAAGGTTGAGCAGCCGCTTTCCTAAAGTTGAAGAAAAAATTACGTATTTAAGGCGTTTTGAAACCGGCATTCAAGCACGTGGCTTGGTTGAAATAATGTGGCCTGAGTAAAGAAATGTGCCTTGAGTGAGAAATGTGGCTTGAATGAAGAATGTGTCTTGAATGAAGAATGTGGCTTGAATGAGGAATGTGGCTTGAATGAAAATGTGGCTTGAATGAAGAATGCGGTTTGAATGAAAAATATGGCTCACGTGAAGACGTTTTCTTGTACTAAAAATAATAAAGTTAAACAAATTTAACGTGATTTGATTTAAAAAAAACTTCACTAATGATAAAGAAAGCAAAGATAAGCCCTAATTTTAGGTTTCAAACAACGCCTGTTCTTAGCACAACCCTTCTGAATTTAAATCGTAAATTTCTGTGTTAAAATCTTAACTTACCAGAAGCCTTAGCGAGTCCAATTTGGCTATATCCAGAGACGAATCGAGTTTCTCCAAAGCCAAAGGCAAGCAAAAATCGGCGAATTCTGGTATTGCACAAAGGCAAGGGTTTAAGGCTCCAGCCAATGTTTCTCTGGTGATGTGCTAAAACGAATTGTTGTAAAAATATTACCAACCCCTCGAAACACTCACATTGGGGTCTTGTGAAGGTGCCTTAAAATCCACAGGAAAATAACAAGCCATAACTTCAAACGCTTCCTCCACCAAATGTCGCAAATCTACAGTGTTCAAAAATTTTGGATACCATTTGAAGAGCAGCAGTAAATTCTTCGGATCCCTTTCACCGTCAACTGCCGATATAACTGAGTAAACATAATCAAGTCCAAGCGTGCATAATTCTGAAACCAATTCTGTAATCACCCCAAATAGCATTCAAACCACTGACCTTTCGAGTGCTTTTCCTGCAAAATTTCAAAAATTTTAAAAATGTTCTGCCTATCAACTTGCTGCTGTTGTTGACAAGAAACATTTTGAAAAAGCGACTTTAATATTTGTGAAGCAATACCCTCTGGAAATTGATTGGATCTCAATAACGCAATAACCCCTCTCAGAATAGCCGGAATTACCTGAAAGTTTATCACAGTTTAATTTTCACGGCAAATTCTCCAAATTACTTGATGGTGGTCCTTTAATCGATCAGCATAGAAAGTTCCAATAAAAGTTAACTGTTTAATATCTAGGTGATCAGGGGGCAAGGTTTCGAGAATTTGAGTCAAAATCCAGGTCCCCAAAGCCCTGTTCTCGGGAGAAGGGTCGATTAAGAGCGGCCCCAGCTGCTCGACGAGCTCGACAATTGTGAGAGCCCCCCTGCCGATGTCTGAAAATTAAAAATTTACACAAATTTAAGAAATTATAGTAACAAATACCTTGCGCTAGTTTAGAACATTTCGTGCTAAACTCGGCGTCGTCTTTGGTTAAATCTTTGAACTGTTGGACGATATTTTCGTCCACTTCCATGTTTCTCGTGTGACAGATGAGTTAACCAGTAACCTCACTTTTCTTCGGTCAATTGGAATAAAATGTCCACTTTCTCAAATTCCCAGTAGACAGAATTTGGCAATAATTTAATAAAATAACGTAACAATAACTAGAAAACATCCAAAATGTCCAACTAATAGAAAAATTACTACCGTCTTGTTCAGGTAAGTTTCAAACTGTTATAATTACAGATCGTTGTAATAAAACATTTTTACAATTATTTGAACTCGTGCAACTTGCTTTGACCACGTGAAGTATTGCACATGCGCATGAAGACACACAAGACGTCAAAGTGACAGTGCTTGACAGCCAGAGATGACAGCAAAATGACGTTTTGAGGACCATCCGTTCCTAGTTTTAAGAAATTGTCCAAAATGGAAGTTTTTAACAAATTCTATTCTCAAGTGAGCAGTTCTGTGAGCAGCACCGTATCTCAGTTGTCGGGGGTTTTGCCGGGAAATCCTGTTACCAGAGAATTTGACGCTGTTGCCCATATTGCATCTGCAGGCCCAGGTATTTTAGATTGTGTTTCCTATTTCTTGACTTAATTACGGCTCTAATTGGCTTAATATGCTTCAATATATTTCATAACAAGACTTTGATAGCTTTCCTAGTACTTGAAATTATGTTGGGGCTCAAGGACGACGCCTCTATGTCAATATCTTCCCAATGACTAACAATTATTGTTAGTCAGAAATACAGACTCAGGAAAATTTAAAGAACAGTAATAAATTTTTTCGCGTTTTTTTCTTAACAATTTAACCGAATATCGTAATACGAAGTTAATTAATTGCAGTTTCTTAATTAAATTTGGTGCCATTGCCAGGCCCCCTCATTTCTTGCGACAAACTCTTACATTCTTTAATGTGTTTATATCAAAAATCGTTTTTAAGGTTTGCTATGGAAAATCTACAAAGGGAGCAAGCGCTCAACGAAACAAGAAGCTTCAATCTTTGTGTTTGAAAAGCGTCAACTGGACCGATGGAACAAGTCCGACCGCGAAATCATTCTCGACACTCTCAAGCGCGGCGTTACTCAACTCACAAAAATTCGCCACCCTCAAATCCTGACCGTTCAGCACCCACTGGAAGAAAGTCGAGAAAGCTTGGCTTTTGCCACTGAACCGGTTTTCGCAAGTCTCGCCAACGTTTTAGGCAAAACCACCAACATGCCCCAACCCGCTAACATGTCCAACTATAAACTTTACGACATTGAAATCAAATACGGTCTCCTCCAAGTCGGGGAAGGTCTTGCCTTTTTACACAACGATGTCAAACTGATTCACAAAAATATTTCTCCAGAAAGTATCGTAATTAACCAACAGGGCGCCTGGAAGATTTTCGGTTTAGATTTTTGCGTCCACAACACGAGTCCGGCCAATTCTCCTCCTTGCTATCCATATGATGGATATTCTCCAAGTTTGCCCGAAATTTGTCAACCAGTTCTTGAGTACTTAGCTCCTGAATGCGTCCTAACTCAAACTCATTCTCCCGCGAGCGACATGTTTGCTGTGGGTCTGCTCGCTTTCGTTCTGAATTCACCCGGAAACCAGCTGATTTATCCCGCAAAAGACATGCAACAGTTCCGGACTAGAGCTCAACAATTAAAGAACTTAAATCCGGGCAAATTAAAATGCGTTCCAGAAGCTTTGAGGGAGTACGTTAAGTTGTTGTTGAATGTCACGCCAGAGGTCAGGCCTGACGCTCACCAGTTCGTTAAGGTAACTCTTTTACTCAGTGGGATTCGGAACTAATTTTTTTTCCTAGATTCCTTATTTTGACGATGTTGGAGTTAAGACTCTCACTTATTTGGAGTCGTTACTGCAATGGGATAATTTGCAAAAGTCTCAGTTTTATAAGGGACTGCCGGAGGCTCTGCCCAAGTTGCCTCAAAGGGTTAAAGTGCAGCGGGTTCTGAGTTGTTTGGTTCGAGACCTAGCACAGCCGGCTATGGTTCCCTTTCTGCTGCCAAATATTCTAGATATTGCCCAAGACTGCACTAAGGAGGAGTACTGCGCCCACGTGTTGCCTCATTTGAAGCCGGTTATGAAGCTGATGGAGCCTATACAGGTAGGTCGATAGATGAACGAGTTTAATTTCATATTAACTTAATGAAAAATTTTAACTAAAAAAATTGAAAATTTTTCATTCAGATCCTCCTTATTATGCTGCAACGCATGGAATTGCTTCTGAAACTGACTCCTCCAGAAGACGTCCAGCAACACGTCCTCCCCATGCTGTACCGAGGTCTGGATTCAGACACCCCCCAAATCCACGAGCTTTGCCTTTCAGTCCTCCCCACTTTTGCGGGTCTTCTGGACCATTCCAACGTCAAAAACAGTCTCCTGCCCCGCATAAAACGCCTCTGTCTCTCCACTTCAAGTCTCTCCGTTCGAGTCAACTGTCTCCTTTGCGTCGGCCGTCTTCTGGAACACCTCGACAAATGGTTGGTGCTCGACGAAATTCTCCCCTTTCTTCCCCAAATACCATCAAGAGAACCGGCTGTCCTCATGGGAATCCTCGGCATCTACAAACTAGCGATGAACCACAAAAAATTGGGAATAAGCAAAGAAGTTATAGCCACGCGAATTTTGCCATTCCTAATGCCGCTTTGTATCGAGAACGGTTTGAATTTGACTCAATTCAACGCTTTAGTGGCGTTAGTTAAAGAGATGTTTCAATTGGTCGAAACTGAACATCGAACCAAACTTGAACAGCTCAACTCGGTGAAGGACGAACAAAAAGTTTTGGCCGCCACTATGCCGGTGGTTGCACCGAATTCGAAACCGGTTCACCTAGATCAAGCATTCAGCGGTTTGGGTTTAGACTCCTACGTTTCTAACTCGATGACGTTAGAGGAAAAACAGAAGATTGCGCAACAGCAAGAGAGTATAAAAGTTTTCAAGAACCAACCGGCGTTGGAACCGGTTAAAAGCCAGAGTAGCGCGGTTCCGACTAAAGATCTGACGTCATCTCTAATGGGGGAGTGGTCGAGTCTAGCCACGCCTTCGCCGAATGCGCGGCTGAACAGTGGGGGTGCGACGATGAATTCTACTCAATCATTTCAGTTGCCTAATCAGAATTTCGGCGGTTTCGCAACCAATTCCAATTATAATCAAAACGTTTCTGGTTCAATGTCCAGTCCTGGCTTCAGTAATGGCGGTAATGCTAGTTTCGTGAGCAGCCCTCCAAACCCCTGGGCTAGCAGTCACGGATTTGGTAGGGTCACCAATAACACGGCCCAAAGCAGCAATTGGGGTGCTCTCGATAATTTGTTGCCCTCGAATAATAATAGAGTTCCGATGAACCAGATGGCGCCACAAAGACAGCCGTTGATGCCGGCAAGTTCAGGGGGTGCCGGTTCTAGTAATTCCTTGTCAAAAGACGATATTATGGATTTGTTGAGTTAAGATTTCGTGATTTGATGACTGTAACTTTATGATATATTAGTGAGTTATTTTCGCTGCGTTTCTGCATTTACCATGATGAAGGAAATGCGTTTTATGCCATTTTTTTTATTTTATATTCCAGACTTAATAAATTATTCGTAATTTATATGTTATTTGTGCTTTTACTTTTGTAGCCAAACCAAGAAATAATCCTGCCACATACAGGGTGAGTCAGCTAAAGTGAATCAACTGAAATATCTTTGTTATTAGTAAAATTACACATTACATTAATATATGATACAATTATATAGCAAAATTATTTCCAGTACATGGATACCCTTATATTTAATTTAGTTTGATTCTGTTTAAAGATATTAAATGGATCAAACTTTTTTTTAATTTTTCTAAGTTAAAGTAATTTTTTAGCTGAGGTTAGAAATAAGCGCAATGCTATCACAGTGTAATTGTTTAAATTTATAAAAAGTTGCAGGTATGAACATAATTTGATTTTAAAAATCTTTGCTACAAACGGTGCAAATTTGTGTGCTCCTCGAAGCATATCGTTGATCATTTCTGAAGTTTATCTACCCAATTGACCGTCTTTCCTCCCCGTTGACAGTGGAACGGTACTGGTATAACAGCTCTCTTTGAATTGAAACCCACCATGAGCAATTTGCTGCAGATACATTATCCCATTGTAGTTAACCCAGCCCACATCTCTCATAACTCCACATCTCCACCTAATAGCAAACCTTCCATGGAGCTTCAAATTTCTTTAAAAAAGCTGCGACATACGTCGTCGGCCCTCAGCATTCGACAGTCGCAGTTCCTGATCTCATTTATAACACTAATTGTATCTTTTAATTAATTTTATCACCAGTATCATACTCAGAGCGGCTTCCCTTTACATGTTAGCTAAAAAGATAGTTGAATTTGAGAAATTGGAAAAATAATTTGATACATTTAATTAAATATCTCTCTGCAGAATAAAATTAAGTGACATTTAAAAGTACCTACGTACTGGGAATAATTTTAGCTATTTAATTGTATCATGTATTAAAGCTGTAATTTTACTAATAACAAACATAGTTCATTAACTTTAGCTGACTCACCCTGTATAGTTCCACCTAGAGCAGACTGTTATTTCGTTGGTGAAACATAGCCAGTGTTACAGGAAAATCGGAAAGTAGCCACAGTCCACGACCAAAATTGCGAAATTTTATTCGCAAGAGGGCGCCTCAGTAATTTAGTCATGACGTCACGTCAGAGCGCTTTAAGAGTAGAAGATATAGGTACACACTAAGTATGGTTAAACTATACGTCTGAAGCTCAAATATATCTCTTTCAAGTCAAGCCGTTAACAAGTCCATCTAGTCGTAGCTGAAGATTTTAATTTTTTGTCCATTTATTTACTTACACCTGTTTAGTACTCTCACTTTTTAGCCCCTCAACCAATCCCCTCCTCGTAGTCGGTAGAAACCCACAATCCCGCCCAGACTCCCTAAATGCGACTAGCCGCGGTCCGCTCCACGGTACGATCATCTGAGTCACCTTTTTTAGGTGACTAATTTAACGTAACAGATCGGTGTTTAAAAAAAGTGAGATGAAAAATGTGCATTTTGATCAAATTTGATTATATGCTGAAGAACATGGTATCGTAATAATTAGGTAAACTGTAATTCTACTGATGTCATTCTGATTTTGTAAAATAAGTATCTAATGGTTTGTTATAATATCTCAACAGATCCATTATTAGAAATTCAGAATAAGAAACGGAGCAGAGTCGGCGCAACTGACTGGAGCAGCGTAACTTTTGCGCCGATATTTTAATCCCGGCGCAACTCGCGCTGAAATTGATGCATTAGTCGCTACTTTCTGGCTGACATTGACCTCAGCTGGCTAATTTCCAAATACAGAATTTATTTAACAAATGAACAAGTAAATTTGGCCAATATCAACTCGCTAATTAATTATATTATATGTAATTACATACATCACATTTAGATATAAAATAAAAGTAACTAAAAATATGGAATCTCTGCTAATAGTCCTTAGGTATCCTTAGAAATATGTTTACTGATGATATGCTTTTTCAAAGTAAGTTTAAATTTTGATTGATAAGCACAATTTGCACATTTAAACCACTTGATTTCATCGTGAGAAGCATGCTTACGGAGTTGATGTTCTTTCAGGTAGTTCTTGTAACGCGTTCTATAAACACAATCCTTGCATTCAAACCACACACCTTTATCATTTGCAATGTGCTTATAGGTTAGATGCGTTTTCAAAAGACTCTTAGATTTCGCTTGATACTCACAACTGTCACATTTAAACCATTTGATTTCATCGTGTGAAGCATGCTTATGGAGTTGATGTCCTTTTAGGTTCCATTTCTGTCGTGTCTTATAAACACAATCCTTGCATTCAAACCACACACCTTTATAATTTGCAGTGTGTTTATAGGTTAGATGCTTTTTCAAATCGCTCCTACATTTCGCTTGATACTCACAATTTGCACATTTAAACCATTTGATTTCATCGTGTGAAGCATGCTTACGGAGTTGATGTTTTTTCAGGCAGTTCTTGTGTCGCGTCTTATAAACACAATCTTTGCATTCAAACCATACAACTTCATTCTCAGCACTGTGCGTGGTTAAATGTTCTTTCAAATGGCTCTTATACTTCGCTTGAAACTTACAATTGTGACATTTAAACCATTTGATTTCATCGTGTGAAGCATGCTTACAAAGTTGATGTTTTTTCAGGTTCCCCTTCAGTCGTGTTTTATAAACACAATCCTTGCATTCCAACCACAGACCATTATCATTTGCAATGTGTTTATAAGTTCGATGCGTTTTCAAATTACCTTTATATTTCGTTTGATTGTCGTTATCTTGGCATTTAAACATTTTACGTTTCTTGTTGTGGTGTTGCTTTAAATTGCTCTTACAATTTTGGTTTCTTTCATTGAGCTTTGCGACTTCACAACTTTTCAGATGTTCTAATAGGAAAAGTGCAGAGAAAGCCACTAATCCACAATGAACGCATTGATATTCTTCTCCATCAAACTCTTGTGTTTCGTATTTGATATCCAGCGGTTCTTGTTCAATGAAGTCATGCTCAAGGTTGATTTTTACATCTTCTAAAGGTAATGGGGTGCAGCGATTCTTTTTCCAATGTTGGAACAATTGCATGAAAAGTCCGGTTTTGCAGCCACAAATTTTGCATTGGTAGCCACAAATCTTGCATTGGTAGCCAGCAATTTCTGCAAAGCAGTTAAAGAAGTCCTGAAAAATGCTTTGATGGCATCGCCTCCTGTGGGCGTTGAATGCAAAGACCCACTGGGAGGAATACGAACATTGGGAGCAGTGGTACTTAAGGTTGGAATCGCACCTCGTTAACGACATTTTTGGTAGACAATGGTACAATCCTAAAATACAAAATTTATATAATCAGAAAAAATGCTTATTTACCATTACCAAGATCAGAATATAATACACAACTGTTATGTATACCGAGATTTGTGATATAAACATACAATAATGTATCCTGCAAATCAAAGTTGTCTGTGGCAAATAAAACACAATCAATCAATAGTCGAGAGAATGGAGTTGGCGTGATGGCGGCGAGAACGAGAAGCATAAACTAAAAACTGCGGACCAATGACGAGTGACTACAATGAAGACCGAGTTCAACAATGACGCCAATTTTAAAATAATTATCTTGGGGTCATATTTGTGGTCATATCAGAGAAATCTCCAGAAATAATGGAAACACCCAACTCCCATTCCATGGGTACTTACCATACAGTAAGCTGCAGTAAATAATCATACCTACTTATTTCAAAAGCAAAAACATGTCATTTCTCGCCTCGCCTTGTTTTCATATTCAAATTTGACTTTGTCTGATTTGGCAAATAGACCCTCCACCAATCCCTATAGACAAAATATCGTTAGATTTGCTAAAAAAATTTGTTAAAGAAAAAAAAAGTGGAAATAGCTATCTACATAAAATAACAATGAAAGCCTTCATAAAACCTTTGGTAGAATCAGTAAAATTTGGGTAAAGTTGGGTAAAGGTAAAGAGTCGTCCCCTCAGGTAAAAATTTTATATATTTAAGTAAGTATATTTTATAATGATTTGTGTGATAAAGACTGTAGAAAAGAAAGATGTATTGTAATTAATAATATACAGGGTGTAAGCAAAATAAGTACATTAATTTTAACCAGTGGTAGAACTCATCAAGACAAATTTTTTTTCTATGTATCATTTTTTCGAAATCGAATTTTTTAAAATTATTTTTCCCCCCTACAAATTGGCGAGTCTCATGAAATGCTCCAACAAAAAACAATAATAATACAATTAATTCATAAGGTAATCTTGTTGACTAGGTAACGTAGCTTCCAGTGGCGTGTAAGAAAATTGTGTAATACCCCATTTACACTCAGCCCACTGCCGCTGCCGCAGCCCGCTATCCTGCCCTAAATACTTCCACGGCAGCCTTTCGAGCATGTTAGCGTTTACATTCAGCCCTCCACACTCATTGACGTCAACTCTCCGCCAATGGAGAACGTTGAAATTGTCGCGGCGGCAGATAGTGCGACTTGCAGTGCTGCCAGTCCTTTGACTGCCGTCCAAAATACCGCTAGGGACGGGAAGGACGGCAATGGGCATGACATGCGGCAGTGGCAATGCGAGTGACCCATTTACACACTGGCGCTGCCTAATGCCCTGCCCAAGTCCCTGCTTACTGCCACGGCAGTGGGCTGAGTGTAAATGGGGTATAAGATTTTAAAATAATTTTAATACAAAAACTAAAACGTTTTAAAAAAAAATATATTAGGGAAAGTTGTTGGTCTTAAAGCGTTCTATTACCAGTTAAAATTAATGCACTTATTTCGCTTACACCCTGTATGTAAATTTGCTGTGAATACGAGGTGATTCATATTGACCGTCCAGTATCTGGAGAAAGAAAAAAACTATTGAGGTTGAAGGGTTCATGTGCAGGTATGGCATGTGGCGCAGCAAGGATAAAAGTGTTATTCCCCAACCGGGATTCGAACCCGGGTCTCCCAATTGCCGGTTGGTAGCTCTGATCGCTAAGCTATCGAGGGAACAAAATCAGCCTCCCCAGGCGCCCATACTAGTGTACCGCCACAAGGTGATTCCACCCGTACGAAACTGAAACGATTTTGGGCTGCTTTTCTAACAAAATATTAACGTTATTAGTTCTGGCTGTACATCTTTGAGTATTTTTTTCTGCGCAAGTGTGATGTATTGTCTTTGTCACCTATAATTCTCCAGAACGGTTAAGAAGTTTATTGTAGTTCTCTACATTTAGGGCTCTAATTACATATAAAAAAATTGCAAATAAACTTTTTAACCGTTTTGGAAGTTTCTTAAAAAGATATATATTTTTTTTACAATTTTAAAGAACCAACCTCAAAACACCTCATATGCTGTAGAGAAATCTCTTCAAATTCGCTCGAAGGACAATATCAAATCTACAAAAAATGCAGTCTGAAATCGCTTGTAGAGCAAACTATCAGAAAAATTGCTCAAGTGCAAGTAAACGGAGATCTTAACTATCGAGGGTGGCTCTATCGTTACTCCAATGGCTGAACTACCGCGTGTCTGGTGGACTTAAATATGCCAAGAAATTTGACGCTTTACGGTAAAATCGTATTTAGGCTTAATAAGCTTAACGCGGGCATTAATTCCATCTAGAAGGGTCGCATTTTGTTCGTTAGTCATTACTCTACAACGTGAGCTCAAGGAAGTCCTGAATTATTTTCATTTTGAAATGTTATCAACTAAAATACAACCCCCGTTTTGTTTGCATTAGTTTACAATTTTTTTTAGAAAATTTACAAATACCACGACAATAATATTTAAGTCATATTGTAGCCCATAGTTTTTTCTAACAAAATATGCCCTCTCTTGGATGAATTAAGCAGTCATAATTGATTCTCCAACTAAATAGTAGAGCGTGTTTTTCATTGCTTTTAAGTCAGATTTAGGCAACTAAATATGCGCTTTACTTCTACTCTTAATCTTTTTATACGTCAATAAATATAGGGAAAATTTTGAAAATTTAGCTAATGGTTTCGGGGTATTGCCGCAATTGCGAATTTCTAAAGTATATCAAGTACCTTTAATTCTTACCAACGTTACAAATCAATCGTTAATAAATTAACATAATTGTGAAAAACTGTATTGCCAACAAAAAGTGGGCAAAACTACTTTACTGGAACATTTTTCAGAGTTTTAGCTAGTACCACCCCTTTTCCAGTCACAGTAAATGGTACCTTCTGGTAGCAGGCTCTCAATTCATCATCTGTATGGAGATGAGGAACCACCGTTTCAAAAACTTTCTTCTTAGGATTCATCACTGGAAGATCCGGCTGCCTTGGATAACCCTCGCAATGGACAAGATCGCCCGGCACACAATTTGCTGGAGGTGTTAACACTTCCACACCAGCTTCAGAACTAGCGCACATTACCATTGCTTCAGAAGCAACGCCGCGCATCTACAAACAAAACAATTAAACATCAAAATTATTTATCCAAGGTAATTACCTTGGCCGGCTTCAAATTACACAATAAAACAACCGAGCGATCCCGTAATTCTTCGATGGGAACATGCTTAACAAGACCGGAACATACAGTTCTCGGTTTTTCTTCGCCGCAATTAATTTTGAGAACGTAAAGAGAATCGGCATCGGGGTGCCTTTGCACGTCTTCAACTTTACCAATGCGCAAATCTAGACGACGGATGTCACAGGGGGGTTCAACTGCGGGAACTTGAGGCTTTTTATCGGCTTTCAGCTTTTTTTCTTTCAATTGATTAGACTCTTTCTTGTCCTGCTTCAATTTTGTTTCTTTTGCCGGAGTTGGCCCTGCTGTAGCTTCCTGTTTCTGCTTAACATCTATAGAATCAGGTGTTATTGTTTCCGCACATTTTGCAATAGGCGTTGGTTTGTTGTTCGACACAGTTTGATTAGGAAGAGGAACTTGCACAATTCCACGTTTGTTCTCTGCGGTTATCAAAGTGTTTTTGAGGCTCGCAACTTCCTTGAGGAGTCTAGCGTTTTCCTCGCGCAGTTGGTTTGCCAGGATGCTATTGTATTGTTGATTCAGCTCGCTGAGCTGGAATTTAGTGATTTACTTAAGGTTTATTATAGGCAATCGTAGAGATTCACTATGCGTGGTACTCTAGAATGTTTTCACCAGACTCTTGGATATTTAGTTTAATTATTAAATCCATATAGAGTTGTATAATTATTATTGAAGACATCAATTTTGCTTGACAATATTGAACAAGTTGGTAATTTTTATTATAGTGAAGGCAATAGAAATAAATCTGCCCTAGAACTTATTTCATTCCAAGGACTTGTCTAAATATCTTCTTGGCTATCTTACAATGAATAAGAAAATACTGACGTAAACGTAACTATGGAGAATATACATGAACATTACTTTCAAAATGTTTATAAAGATGTGGTCAAAAACAGGTACTAAAGGCATGCCCCTGCTTATTTCCTTCATTCATTAAGATCTTAATTTTCGTCTTTTGACACCAAGGTATAAATAGAAAATTGTGGATCTTTAGCAAAAGAAGCTGTGCTCCACCACTGGCAAATCACCACACTGCCTTAATTGAATCCATGTTTAAATAAAATTAGGGGGGCGCAAGCTAACCTCACTCTTCAGTTCCGCGATTGTGCGCTTGGCTAGGTCCGCGTTTTGCTTAATGCGCTCCATTGACGACATTTTCACAAATTTCCAAAAACTGCCTCTAAGAACATTAAAGAGATTAATATTTAAAGACATTTTTCGGTACCATTGACAACTAACCTTAAAATTTGACACTTTCTGTCAATTTCCAATTTTGGACCGCTTATGTTGCCGCCCCTGGTCAGCTAAAGGCACGCTTACCGGCGCGCGGCAGCAATTTAATCAATCAAAAGACGCAAAATCTTATTTTTATCTTTTGAAGTTGCCTCAAATTGGTTTTTCCAGTTTCAACGGCGTAATTGTTGTTTTAATTGGTTGTAGTTAATAGATGATTAGCGTAATTTGAATAGTTTGACGCGTAGACGTGCTTTAGTTTCAGGTTGTCCAACACGATCACAAGAAAAGTTTTTGGGAGTGGGGGTCACTTTTTGAGCTGGTGTCCAGTGTCTAATGTTCTTTTATAAATAAAGAAATTTCTTCAATTAGCGCTCCGCTGGTGCCGTTAACCGTTGGTGTTAATTTATTATGTGAGGACGCCGCAAAATGATAACAACCCTCGCTAGTGTCATGTACCGAATTTTTTACATCATTCTCCACTGTGTTTACACAATTTTCGAATTAATTCGCGATTGTTCGAGGACGTTTTATCACGAGTTTTCAGCTACGAAACGTGCCGTAGGGGTCAACATCGGCAAACCGCCCAGGCACGTAACGGTAATTTTAGGGCCCGAGGAGCCCTCTTATGCCGATCTTTCCAACTTGATTCTGTGGTGCATGGCTTCCAGCGTCCCATTCGTCAGTTTCTACGACCATAAAGGTTTTTTTCTTTTTAATCACCAAAAGTCGATAACAAAGGTCAATTTTAGGGTCACTCAATGCATCCAAGCTTCAATGGGTGGTGGATGAGAAGAAACTGATGAGTGATCACGTGATCTGGCACAACAACCCTGATGACGTCCACAAAAACGGCTACGTAGGGCGGAAAATACACGTCAAAATCCTGGAAAAGGACGCCGGGAAGGGGGCAATAGTGAAATTATGCAAAGATCCATCTTTAAGTGACTTTAGTGTGGACAACTTAGAGGGGAGGTTGAGGAAAGGGTTCGAGTTTCCAGACCCGGATCTGGGGATGTGTTGTGGGAAGACTTTTTGTTTGTTTGGGTATCCACCCTGGCAGATACGAGTGACTGAGTTTTTTAATGTTGAAACGCACCATCATCTAAGTATGGGCGATTTTGCAGACTTGTTATCTAGGTACAATAAGTGTGAGCAGAGATTTGGGAAGTGAATGAGTGGTTGATGTTAATTTATTCATAGATGATTATTTGAAAATAAAAATCTTGCATCATCTGTGTTGGTTTATGTTGCGTCACATTCCGTAAGTGCAACAATTTTTTTATCACCAAATCCGACCACTTAAAACTTAACGGAATAGCTCGCTCTATTCTACAACGTTATCTTTTGTCAATTATTATTACTATCAGCGAGAAAAATATGTTTTTTATTTATTCATTCTATCGCTTTGGGTACCAATTGACAAACGGCAAAAATACCTGCACGGCGTACTTACTTACGATCGAAAATTTAGTTCGTTTCCACACCCTTTGCGATAATTGATCGTTGGCCTTAAAGTGCCGTCAAACGGCTTCCTGTTAAAGTTTCGTTAAAAAAGAGTATCGTTTGAACGAGGATTTGAACCCGAGACTTGTCTATTCGTACGCCACCTGTTTTCTACAGCTCTATCGACTTTGCTAGTCGTTGCGTGCTCGATCTTTGTACTCTCTCGTCTTCTCGTGATGACATCACTTGCATGTTGCGCGCGCATTAACAGCATCTTAATAGGAAGCCGTTCGACGGCACTTTAAGGTGGCGAAGGAGACATTTTGCTCGACTTTATACCACTGTAGCATGAAAACTTATGGCGTTAGAAAAATACATTTTATTAAATATTATAAAGGAATCTTTCAGTTACATACTACCGTAAAATTGAAGTATGCACCTCAATTAACAAAGTGGTAATAGTTAATTTAGAATACGTCTGCAGCAATCTTTTGATCGTTATATCGCGGTTACAACCGAAGATTTTGAGGACTTGATCATTTCCTTGTATACAAAAAATTGTAATCTAAAAAATAACGAGCTCAAAATCCGGCTAAAGTTTGAAATTTTGATTTTAGATTAATTAATCAACGTTGCCATTATTTTTTTCTATGCGGTTATATGTTAATAGCTAGATTTTAAAGCGGTATTAACAAAAGTTAAAGAAATTTTAAGAAAAGTTAATTAGTCTATTGTCTATCTTAATCGACAACCTACGGTCCTATGCTTGCCATGTTAAATTTAGTTCGGTGTAAGTGTAGAGCCACCACGTGGCGCTTCAAAGTTTGAGCTGTCACGGACCTGTCACCGTCGATCAGGGGTGCACTTGCGGTCAGTTTTATGATCCCTTATCTGTTACTTTGCTAATGTACCATAAATAAACTGAAATGATGGGGAACGAAAGCAACCACGACAAACATAATAGTTTATTTTCGTTGTCCGGCGGTTACGGTGGTAATGAAGAAAACAAAATCGGCATGGAGATTCTTTGATAAATAGATGATTTTCCTCAAACTCATTGTACCCAATAAAATAACATTTCACTGCATTAGTGATCCTCAATTGCCCCTGAACTTGAAAGTAATAATTGTGTATTTTTTTAAGGGTTAGTTGGTCACATTCCTAAGAAAGACAAAAACTACGTCTTTTTGAAACAACAGCTTTTCTCATGGTTAGTTGGAGTTCGTCTGTACCAATAATGGAAACGTCTTTATTATTCAATAATGTTTCCGTCATCTAATAATATAATAATATTCCTAAGAAACAATTGCAGCAACATTCAACCAATCCTTTCTTCTAAAGACTTGAACAGAAAATTAATAAAACTACGAAAATCAAAGTGAATGTAATACGACTCTTTGTTGATTGTCTTACTCAAAACTGACATTAAATGTCATCTAACCAGTATTAAAATCAAAATGAAGTATCTCAATGAGGTGAAAATTGCACGCGGTGTTGCTCTAATTGAAAATGGAACTTCCATTCGGCAAGTTGCAAGAGATGTTGGTGTGAGCCCATCGGGCATCCAGCGGTTGTGGAATCGCTATAGGACATAGGTCTCTATAAAAGACGCCGCGGACAAGATTGTAAGAGACAGACGTTCCACGGAGCTCTTGCTCCTGAAACATGCGCATTATGGGTGATTGTTTACAATGTTCACTTCTTGGTTTTTGAGATGTAGATGTGCTAAGGCAAAGAAAATAAGAGTAAAAATAGAAGTGGTTTGCACAAAAAAAGATATTGATTTCCGTAATATATAAATGTTAAGGAATGCTTTGCTGTAATTGGCTTTTTGAAAATCCAGAAGTGGGTAAAGTAAATAATGACCGCATTATGTAAAACGTAAAACATCTTTTAGTGGTAATTTCTAATCGTGCTTTTAAAAAAAAAATACAGGGCCCAGAACTGACCTTGTACAAAACTTTTTCGCGTGCCTCTAAAAAAATGAAAAAAAATCCTTGTCCTGGGCCAAGAACCGAACCTACGACCTCGACCGTCCACTTTCAGCCACTATCCCATGCGGCTACCTTACCAGCAACCCTCGAGTGCTCTATCTTTGAAGTCTTTTGTCTCCATGCGCGAAGTACATAATGCGCATGTTTCAGGAGCAATAACTCGGTGAACGTCTGTCTGTAGACGTAAATTTCGAAAACCAACTCGCCGACAACCTCGTCACAGGCCTCGTGGCAGTTACCAGATAGCATGTATTGTGATAAGAGAACCTTTTCACGGAAGGTAGTCGACCAAAGTTTATTGCCGATTAAGACCCAGTAAATCTTCTTTTCCATGGGGTTGTGTCATAAATTATTTTGGACCAAGAAACAGCGCCATCTGTAGAGTCAAAAACACAACTTGAGGGGTACATCGTCGCGTTAAGTACAGTGTTAATCGATGGGTTGCTGACGTTACGCACCGGCAAATGTCAAGATAGAGGATGCGATATCTTGAACGAAATCTTCCATCTTTCGTGGGTTGACTCTTGCAACTTCTATTCTTGCCGCCTACCATAACAGCCTTCTGAGAAAGCGCAAAAGCTTTTCTAATAAGTAACAAAAGTGGAAAACGCGTCATCTGTTTCACACGCTCTGAACTGTTTACGTTCAGAACTTACTAGAAAAATAGGCAATGGTACATACAATAACAGATACTGTTATATGACTTTTAAGTCTTATTTAAAAGCTTTCATTAATATAATTGCATAATTATATATCCTAAAATCTTTGAACGAAAACAGTACATTTGTCTTTAAAAGAAAAAAATTTTTTGACACACTTTTTTAACGTTACAGGTTTTATCTCTATGACAAAATGTTGAGCCCAATTTTATAAATTTTTTTTCCAAAAGCACAGATAATAGTTTGCTTTAAGATTCCAAAGTACCAGCTCATAATATGATATAATTATGTTAAACACGAGAAGAGTGGAAATATTTTTTTTGTACGTTCTTCTTTGCAGTTATTGATATCAAATTATGAAATTTTATCGTTTTCGAGTAAAGTTGATTTGAAAGTTTAATTACATGTCCAATGAAGTAAAATGTACCTACTCATTTTTTATATTAGTCTCGTAAGTACTATGAACATTTACAGCACGTTTAATGATGATGAAAATCTAGGTACAGTTCTTCCTTCAAATACCTCCCAAAGAAACTATTGCATCCTAAAAATCTTTCTCATAAAACCACATTTATGGAGCAGTGGAAACCTTGAGAGCAGTGCTTTTATGGGATTGATTAGAAAACCCACAAATTTTCATCTCTTATCTTGAAAGATTTGGGAGCAAACAAATAAAAACCATTTGCCAGGACCTACAGTCGAAAGACAGTATCTTCTTTAGGGACCACTTATCAAAAAAATGTTAGAGGTTTTCTTCATTATTTTGACTTGATTTATATGGCTAAAAGTCGGTTAAATAAGGGTAAAGATTCACATAATATTAATCTGAATAAAAATCTGACTTGTCACTTTTAGCTTTTAAAAAATTGAAAATTTTGATTGTTTTTATTTTTTTAAGCAAAAACCATTGGAGCCAATCTAAGTCTGCCATCGTAATTTCCGTAACTCCCTAGACGCAAAAACTACAACGTCCAACTTTGGTTTTTCTTATAGGGGCGATATTGGATTTTCGCATTTTTTGATTAAGTTTTGTTTTCTAAATAAAATGATGTATCACAAATAATAGTTTTGTTTTACATTGATGTCTAAATTTCACCTTTTTTGTATGTTGAAATTTCAATTTAATATTTTTTTTTCGAATATGTTTCTTCTACTCCTTCGTACTTATATGGGAGTACACCTTCGTATTGGAAAAAGACGCTTCAAATATGCATGCTTCACTCTTACTTGGCGGCTCATTGAGGGGCCCACCTTTAAATATGTATTTGCTTTTCAAAAAAAAGTTATAGGTCAAATCCAACTTGAGTGGAAGAGTGTTTTCAAAGTTTTGAAAGATGACTCACTGGTTCTTCTCTAATAATTTCAAGTCTAATAATTTTCACTTTCCCTTTCCACTAGTGATTTAGTGATTTTTAAATTAGACATGTTCTTGGCAGCGTGTGCAGTGTAGTAGATCTCACGCAGTCATGCACACGGCGTAGGAATAGTGTGATAGGAGTATGGAAACGAAACTAGAAAATGTGGTTGTCTCTCTTCCCAATCTGCCCCTGCACTTTAAATTTTTAATATGGTAATAGTGTCCAAGCAAATATTGGAGATGCACACCAGTTATTTTTTAAACACTTCTCGATAAAACATTACTTATCCGCAACCAGCACCTTTACCCTAAAGCCAATAACAGGGTAATCAAAGACTCTTGCTTTTGTATAGTGTAATTTTATTGAAAAAGAAACATTACAAAACTTGTCATTGAACAAGATGATTGGTTAAGAGTTTATTGCAAGTAACAACTGGGTCAAAATTATCGCTACAATAGGTTATTGGGAAGACAATCAACACCTACTTTTAGAAAACCTACATGGTGTTATTCCATAATGTGGTGCAATTGCTTTCGCGAACTAGCGTTATTTACAACCTTGGGACTTCATTTTTATACAATTTTTTTACAGTCGACTATGCTAGGGAATAAATAAATTGTGTGTTTGTCTGGTTTATCTCCCGTCAACCTGGATAGAGAAACAATTGAAAGTCAACTACTGAACACAACGCTGATGAACGTGCAAATACTCAGGTCAAGCGGGGCTGTTTGTATGGCAAAACGATTACGTCATTTGTTATAAATAATTTTTACCAAACTGACAAAGTTAAATGCCAAAACATGCACTTAAAAGAACAATTTCTTGTCTTGCCCCAATTACCAGGCTTTGGGGTAAATTACTAGTATATTCACTTATGTCCAGAAATGATCGTAAATGTGCAACGTTAACAATTTCGGTACATTTGTTTTTAACTAGGTAAATATTAATGATTTTGCACTACAAGTTTACAGTAAGAGAATAAATTACCAGTTACGGCCAAAATAAAACGCAAACCGAGTTCATACAGAGGTAGTCCGTGCTCTGCTCATAGCGCCATCTGCTTCGTTAGTTGAAAATAAAATACGGCTACGTCATAAGTGCAGCAATCAGCCCTATTGCGCATCCAAGATGTTGAGCATAACATGGGGCGTGTCCTCAAGTTGATGTTATGTTTACGAAATCGGTATTGCGTATCACCGCTAGTCGGTTTGCTGTTACTGCTCATGTCTGAAATTTGGACGAGACCTTTGAACATGCCGTTCAGATTACGGCGCAAACGTTGACAGTTTTGCGTATGCTCGCAACGGCTGACTTGTCATACCGCACCCGGATGCGTTTTCTCTTTTTAACCACTGCCATTTGGCACAGCCTATCTCACATGCTCTGTGCGCTTTCATGCCCGTTTGATGCTCGCCGCTCGGGTGGTTCGTAACAGAGCTCGTTAACAGAGCGCGATACGCAATATCAAGTTTTACGTCAAGCGTTCAGAACGATGTTGATGTTCATCTCAACACGTTAACACCACTGTTGCGTTGATATGCAATACGACTGATTGGCACGAATTCCCTTAACTTTATCTACATGGAGCAGATAGCGTTGTTCGCTAAAATAAACGATATTGCTACGAATCACCTGAACCCAGAAAAAACTTTAACAGTCCCGCTTGACCTTTCGTTCCTCTCTTCGGCTAACCTCTTATTTCGACAGTATTTGCCAATTTCTCAGCCTTACCACCACAAATAAAAATAATAAAAATATAACCTGTAATCCATCCGGCTCTTCATCGCCTGCGCGACCTCTTACCCCTCCCGCTACTCGACGACCTCGACCTCCTCCTTCGATTCGACCTGGACCTCGACCTCTTACTTCTGGAATATTCGCTCGATCTCGATCGCCTCCCCTTCGATCTCGACCTCCTACTATTCCTCGAGCGCGATCTCCGTCCTCTCCGGTACGAAGACGAACGTGATCGTCTCGAACGCGATCGCGATCTCGATCTCTTCGCGTGTCTAGATTTCGAATTGGTGCTGTCTCGTCGATGTCTCGAGTTCGATCTCGATCGTTTCTTCGATCTGGAATCGTTTTTGAGAGAACGCGTTCTAGCGTGATTGTCTGGAGTGCGACTCCGACTGGTCGAGTGACTGCGTTTCGGGTCTTTTCTGGCGTCTATGCTGCTGGAGGAGGAAGAGCGGCGTGCGAGACGTTTTCGGACGTCGGAATAGGGTGCCTCGCCCGATGAACTGGACGACGAACGAGATTTGCGTTTGTTCTGAGAGGGTTTGGAATGAGAGGTGTCGGAGCGCTGCTGCTTACGGCCTGAAAAATAAATTTGCTAACGTGATGCTGAAATACATAAAGTCGCAGAGGTAAACTACCAAAATATACAAAGGAGATTTGTGGAAATGCATATTACATTTTGTAGATTTTAAAGCCTTTACCTACCATATTTCCTACTTTAACCAAGTTACGCACAGGTAAAACTAACTAGGTCTTTGAGAAAGTTGTAAAGTTTGAGTTAATTTTAAGTATGTCAACCTGGCAAAGTAGGCAACAAGAAAATTAAACACTCTAAAGCTAATTCCGGAATTAGAACCAATGTAAATGGTCTTTAAGGTGGTTTGTAAACTTAAAAAATTTAGTAGGTTAAAGGTCTAACATAATACATACTGTATAATATACAACTACATAATCTATCCTTTGCACATTCTGGAGGATATTTTATCCGTTGTAGTGCAATTGCAATTTGGAAAAATAACATTGCCGAACTTGCACATTGGCAACCACGTCAGCGAGTAAATGTTAGTAACGTTAATTAACTATTCGTATATTAATGTTAATGAACAATATTTAAGTAAGTTGGATTATTTCAACTAAAATTTACATATCCAAAAAAATCAACAGTATGCTGTTGTAAATTGTTTGTAACAAATAATATACACATGCACAAAATAAAATTCCTAACAAATCACCTTTCACTTTTTCTAAACAGCTACACCTGGATTCACTAAAACTATTTAAACATTAAACCGGTTTAAGTTGAGAGATGAACAGTTAACTATTTTAAGCCTTGTGATTTTGACAGCTGTAATGATTTTGATAATATGTTTGGGTAACTTTGCATCTGTCAATCCGGTTTCAAATTTAAACCTTTGTAAATTCGGGCATTAGAGTTTTGATATAAACAAATAATTGTTGAAATTAAGGGCCATATTCAACATCAGCTACCGGGCTACCGGACAGAAGCTCAACTCTTTCACTATTTAAATGGTAAATAAGTATTAAAAGTCATTAAATATTCCAGATGCCCAAAGTACGGTGGTTGATTTCAAATATTCCAATAGAAAATTCAATTACCGATTCAATTTACAACTGGTGACAATGAATCTATGCATGTGTAAACCCAGCATAATGTAACTTAAAAAAAAAATATCAGAATATTATTTATGAACGTTTAAAAAACATTTCTGTTATCATTAAATAAACGTGATAAATCACGCTTAGCCACATTCACGTGTTAGTAAACTGACTCGTTAGTATACAGGATGTTTCCTAAATAAGGCCCCAAGCTGTTACTCCGTTATTTATTATCCGATTTGAATAAACCAAAAACCTTTGCAAATTACTATTGAGCCACTACAAAGTAGAACTGATAGTGATTTTTTTAGTTATTAACTTCAATGTCAAACAATGCTCAACTTTTTATTCTCAAATAAAAACGTATTTTTCTCATGATTTTATTTCATAGACAATCTTTTTCTGAATACAAAGATGTCTAAAAAGTTGACTTTGGTATAATATTCATTAGAAGAAATAATTAAAATGTTTATAGAGAATGTTAGATTTCTCTTAAAATGTTAGATTTTGGGTCTCAGAGCCAAATTGAGCTCGCTAAAGTTTCACAACTATCATAATAAAAAAAATCCTGAAGTGTTTCTCTCTATTCAGATTTGATCCATTACGTTGTTCTGGGAATCCTAAAATAATCCACTTGGTACTCGGGCTCATCCTCAAAGAAAGATTATTTCCCCTTTTGCTCAATAACTTATGTTTATCATCAATTTTCCGGTCGGAAAAAGCGAGCATTATTTTAAGCATTTCATCGAACAAAGTTTAGGCATTTGCACATGCGCAGTTGGCGACAATCTCGACGCTAGAGATCGAGTCATTTAGTTTGAGACCTGCGTGAGAAACGTATTTTCGTAGCTTCCACCCTCTGCAATTCAGCTAGCCAGTAATTAGCGTGCTCTTCTTGCAGAGTAGACACAGTGGCGCGCTGTCGCGAAGGGGCAAAAACTTTTTCAAAGTTATGTATAATTATTATGTTCCGCTCCTTGGTTCATCGACGCAGCGCTACTGACCCCGGATTTAAGAAGACTTGAACACCCGACCCTATTGTAGTCGATCGCTTCAGTGTTGGAATATCCACGTGAATGCGCCCGTTGACTATTCGGATGGAGTTTTGAATCCAACCAAGTCAAGCGGCACTTCTCTTTTCTGAAGGTGTCC
This sequence comes from Schizotus pectinicornis, assembly GCA_951805265.1. Lineage (NCBI taxonomy): Eukaryota > Metazoa > Arthropoda > Insecta > Coleoptera > Pyrochroidae > Schizotus > Schizotus pectinicornis. The sequence goes on along the minus strand of OX638202.1, from coordinate 10,697,821 downwards.
TCGACAACTAGCCTGAAATTGTCGTGCCGCTTCAAAAATAGTGGTTGCGCGAGAAATGATTGATAAGTCTCTTTTTAGCTGGCGCGTACTCTAATGCAAGTTCGGCAATGCAACTTCCATGCAAGTACCACATCGATGCTCGCTTTGATAATCAGGCAATAAAAACAACCAAAACGGTCACAAAAACTCCAACCCATCCCAAATTTCGTTCGATTCTTACCACAACGGTACACGTTATTTTTTTATGTCTTTCTCTTTCGACAGATAACAATACTGACCTTGAACCTTTGCGTCTACCTGTGTGTCATTGCCGTTTGTGTCAGGACTAGGCGACCTACTGACGGTCCCTTGCTTTCTGCTCTCCGCCACCGCCAGTTTGTCTTCTATTTCGCGCTCGGTCTTCGAGAATTCCGCCTTCTTCCGCTTGATGGAATCCTAAATTAACGTTTCATAAATATTAGAACAATATTGCTTGCAAGGGGTCGAAGGGAAAACACCACCCCTCGTCAACGTTACGCAACAAGTGCCGTTGCAATTAAATGAGAATCTGTTAAAAGTTACGCAGAAAGTATCAAATTAGTTATACACGTATACAGTGTGTTCACGGTAAGAATGCTAACATAAGGAATCTTGCTTATTTAAAAAGTAGCAACTTTTATTGCAAAATTTTTCTATCAAATAAAATAAAATAATAAGTAAAAGCCAAAATCAAAAATTTCACTTTTTATAAAACATCAAGTAAACCGTGGCAAGTATGTCGATTGTTATTCTATAGAAATAAACCCTAACTATACTCTGGTACGGAAATTTAAAAAGTGACTCATCAGCATCATTTGGAGCGTTGCGGACGGACGCTAAATAGTAAGGATGTTGTGTGTATGATGCGACAAATTGTTTGTGCATATAACTCGACAGCAGTCGCGAGTTAAAGATGCTAGAAGCTTCTTAGAAATTGTGAACATACATTAATGAGTCACTTTTTAAATTTCCGTACCAGAGTATAGGATAAATTTCTTGTAATTTGACCACTCTTCAAAGAAGTGAGATGGACACACTGTCTATATTAGCCGTAACCGCTTTTGCCCTCGTCATAATTCTATTTTTGATTTCCTGCTGGATAAATACCAAATTTAAAGAATGGGATGCCTCGCAAAGACCTGCTTCTTTACTTAAAAAAAGACGATCGTTTTACCTTGAGGTCGGTGTCCGAGTCTCGCTGGTCTCTGCGCACGTCGTCGTCGCTGTCGTCGGTGCTGCTGGCCGAGTCTCCTCCGTACATCCCCAGACCTGTATCGATCGCATCGGTTAATCATAGGAAACGCCAGCAAAGGGCTATCACAAAGATGACATGAGCTGGTATGGTAACGGTCGGAGGATGGAAGGTAAAAGCGAAAAAAAAAATGGAGTGTGGGTCGAAAATGTTGATCGACTTACCAAGTGCAGCTTTAATGTTGGCACCGCTGGGTGCGGATACACGATGATCTGAAGCTGAAGTTTACATAAATTATACAATTAGGTCCATTAACCCTGTTAACAGTCTCACAAATGACAATGAGGAACGGCACAAGCCGTCCCCAAATCGACTTAAAAAAAATCAAACCAACTTAAGACTAAACGAAATTTATTCGAATTTGTACAAGCTGACGCCCTACTTTGTACGATACCTTTGTGCTTCTTGTAATAGCGCTGGAGTTCCTCGCGACATATCGCTTCTATTTCGCGATTGGTCACTTTCAGGAGGATCTCGGTCATGGTCCGACGCACGTTCAACATCTGCGAAAAGTAAAAAAAATTGACGTCTTCCCAGTAAGACCTTCGCTGATTGAGCTCCAAAACGTGACGCCACAGCAAAATATTTTAAACAAATTGGCTTAGAGATAACTGTCGCAGACTTTGTGATTAAACCATACATTAATTGAAGTTGCAAATCAAGACTTTAGTTACCTTTTTGGTGTTAAATAATAATTATTGAATAAATTTTACAGAATTTTGAAAGTAAACATATATTCTACCTTAATGTTTTCAAAATATGCAAACTCCCACTGACAACAATCCAATAAAAATCGATCTCAGAAAGACAAGTAGGTCATATTGCACAACTAGAAAAACTGACTCTAGCCAAGACAGTTCATTTGTCTCACGCGGCTCATTATTACATTATTTTTAATGAAGATCATATTTAATTCAAGCCAAACATAAAGTTATTAATTTAAAATGCTAGGAATCAATTTCAAGTTCGACGTTGCGATTAGTTGCAAGTTCCGTTGCCACCGTCTTTTCCCTATCTCGATGTAGTGAAGTGAAATAGATGATTTCCACGAATCAATTTTTGAAGTAAACAGCCACAAATGACCGTGTAAATAATCAAAAGTTGAAATAGTAGATTACACACCGAGGTGGAAAATGTTTCATTTCTGTCGAGAGCTAAGATAGCTTACCGAGGCCTGTAGGGCCGAGATGAGCTAATGCTCGAGACAGAAGGAAATTTCCACCGAGGTTTGTATACTATTTTATTCGCAATCATTCATTTTTAGCACATAAACGAGAATTCGTTTTCTGAAATTTCACTCTGTCATCTACCGAACCACTTTTGTACTCATAGCAGGTTAGGAATGAGTCCATTCCCAACCTAGAGAGGGAAAGTAATGTCAGGAATGGATTGTCAGGAATGATTAACTTCCCCACTTCTTAAAAGGTGGGTAATATGTCCATTCCTAACCTTTTAAGAAGTGGGGAAGTTAATCATTCCTGACAATCCATTCCTGACCTTACTTTCCAACTCGGTGTGTAATCTATTATTATAGCATTGAAATGAGGTAATGCAAATTTTTGCGCCAATTTAGCAATCTAGTGAGGTGGGTAGTCAAGGCCGACTCGCTGAGTTGCCTTATAAACAACGAGGATTGGCTATATGGACTTGCCGCATTTTATAACATAAAAGTGCCCTTAGTAAAGAACTTGACAACAAAAAAAAATGATGCAATAACAATTGCTGTTTTTGAATGGGCATAAAAGAGCGACAGTAAAATTAAAGGTAGCAGATCACCATATTTAAATTCTTAGGACTTTTATTTGGCAGAACTTTTCAACCAAAGTGACCCTTAGCTGCCAAATTAAATTTAACTAGGCATTAAAACACTAAATTTTCTGAAGTAATAGCACATCAAGATATTTAATAGAACTTGGCTGAATTCAGTAAACACTGCACCTGTTCCTCTGGAGTCATTTGCACTTGGACCGGTTCCAATTTCCTCTTGTCGTCTTCATCTGACAATTCACCGTCGCTTTCCTGGGAAAAAAAGTATCACGTAACATCCAAATAAGCTTTTAACAAACATACAAATTTACTCCTTTGTTGCTCCTTGATTGTCGACTTCAGTATTTCCATAGTTTCTTTCTCGTTCCTCTTCAATTTTTCATTATATTCATCCCTCTCCAACTTCTCCTTTTCCCTTTCAAGTTGCTTCAATTTATCTCTTTCCATTTTTTCTAGCCCTACAATTTTCCCTTATTACATTTTATTTAGTTAAATCACACAAAAACCTTCGCGGATCCAAGCGGGCAATTGTTTTCGTTTGGCAGCATCCAGAGCCGGTTGGGCTTCAGCCACAATCGGCTGCACTGGCCTGGGAACATTCACCTTACTGAACCGTCGATTGTGAGGCTTGATTTGTTTCGAACTTCCCGCCGACGTCCAATAACCCGTTGTATAATCGTTGTTAGGTGTGTTACTTTAACGTAAAAATTAATTTTGATCAGGAAAAAACCCGTTATAACTACCTTCCAAAAGTTGCGTTATCGTTGTTGCTTTCTGGAGGTGCGTTAAATTGATTGTAATTAGCAGGAGTGGGGAGAAGAGGAGGTTTTAGTGGAATAGGTGGCGGTACCCCGGTGGGGGGCGTCCAGGCGTTATTCCAGCCCCAACTTTGGCTTTGCGCGTTCCAACTCCAGGCGTCTCCGGCTGCTTGAGGTTGTCCCCCGGTTCCGCTCCACGCTGAACTGTCCTCCTTCTCACTTTCCACTTCCATGGGGGCTTCGCCCCCTTCGGTTAAAGACTCTTTTTTTGACTTCTTTTTTGACCGGTGCTCCGTGATCATGGGGGGCGGCCCCGCTTCTTTCATTATGATCCATTGCTGGGCCAAAGCCGCCCAGTCTACCTGGTCATTTGACATGTTCTGGTAGGTGGATGGGTTCAACGCCCATTGGGGGTACTTTTGCGATTCGGTAGAGTCACTGCCGGAGTACATTGCAGTCATTAAATTGACGAATTAAGACGGAAATGGACCATTTTAAACTGTAAACACCTTCATGGGAACTAAGCAAAACACCTCGCCGGCATTCTACGCAGTGTTGCCAGATGTGATGACGGCATTGACAGCTGAAACGACTGTGATGCATTTTCGTTGCGGCAGGGGGCAGCACAAAGGCGGTAGATTGAAACAATAAATCGGTTTCTGATGGGTTTCTGAGCGGTTTTAACAAATATTTCTAGGTCTGTGACTCTGATCTGCACTAGAAAGAACAGAGACCATTGTAGAATGGTCAACATTTAATTTAGAATACTCTTATCATATTAAAAAAAGCAGTGAATCATAATATCATCAAACATCAAACTAGAGCTAAGAACAAAAGTAGGGAGATAATCTCTTTCAGAGGTCTCTACTACGTCTTCACTATTTTGCATTGGCCAGTGTCCCCACTCCACACCTATTCTCTATTCTCTCATTCTTTCGCATCTTCTTTCGCGCTGCTATTATCGTTATCGATCGCGTCACTACGCATACGCAATGTCAATTAACCCTAATTTTGCCACAAATTGCCAAACTTGGCAACGTGGCAATCCTATCATAAACGTTGCCATGTTGCCAACAAAGCGGTAAGAAATTTTATAAATAAATTAGCAATAAACCTATGCAATAAATTTCCAATTTTGGTCCAACTCTCAAGAAATTTAAAGGTTTCGGTTCCATAGTCTGGTTAAGTATAATTAAGAAAGTTTAGCCATAATTATTACAGCAAAAATAACAATAATTGGCAAATATCAAATATCTAATGTTGGCGTAACTGAGTTTTGACAGCGAGCCGGAAAATGTCAATAAATATCAAATAAACTATAATTTTTGTACTTACGTTCAAGTTTCGTTGCTTTAAATGGATCGATAAATGCACTTTCATGTAATTTTCATTCACCCCATTGCTAATTTTGCTTCAATTGCATTTCTAGACTAGCCACGTAACATAACCTCAAAAGTATGGCCCGGCAACGAAGGGTGCAAGGTTTACCGGATTCCAAACAGGACAAGGGCACTAATAGCAGCAGTAGCAATGGCAGCAACTCCATTAATAATAAAATGAAGAGAAGGATTAGTTTTTTCTCGTATTGGAAGCAAATTATTGGGTGTATTGTTTTGGGAATTGCGGTCTGTTTTGGGTATATGGGGTACCTGGAAACTAGAGTGAACACGCCGTTTGATGACAAGAAGGTTGGAGGAGACTTACGTTAATTGTTAATTTGAGTTTTGGCTGTTTGTAGATGGTTGTCAGGAGCGGCTTGGATGTTCCAGAGCAGTTTTGGGGCAGCTACAGGCCGGGGTTGTATTTCGGGCTCAAAACTCGGGACCCCTTATCACTAGTAACTGGACTTATGTGGTATTTTCCTAAGAAATTACGTCCGGGAGGCGACGGCATTCGGTGGGTACAGGAAAATGTAAAAATATACCTCATTAGTGTCACACATGATTCAAAATTATTACCGAAATTTTGAAAGGCATAGTTATTGCAACTCGAAGTGTTTTAGAAGAACCTTACTAATAAGCGCTTGCATCCCATAGGCATTGGTGCGAGCAGGGCGACAACCTGGAGAAGTACGGCTGGCTCCAACATGATGGAAGCAGCTTTGGAGTTCAGCAAATAGTAGATGACGGCTACATCCTTAACACGTCTTTCGTCAAACGTTTAGGGGGTTCCCACGGAGGCGACTGGACGGCCCGAATAACAGTTGATCTCAAAGTAATTTTTCCAAAATTTCTGTTCAACTTATTACTAATTGAATTGTAGCCTAACTTAAAAAACTCCCACGCTTCAGGAGATGAGGTTTCGTTGTTGTGGTACACGGCTCTAGATGAAGACACCAAAGGTTCTATATCTTCGACTAATTCCGCGACGAAATTGACAGGGATTAAAGGGGAGACTGCGGCTTTGGGGGAGTTTACGATTAAGTTCACGAATTATTCAGGGGTTGTGAGTCACGAATCGTTCTTGAGTACGGTAGCCCCCGGATTGCATTTGTTGAGGGAGACTGTGGTAGCATCTTTGAGGTTGGCGCAAGATAAGCCTACTTCTCCGAGAAAAGTTGTTTTAGGAGGAGAGATACTGCCGCATACGGGGGGAGGGAAGGTTAGTTGAATGTGTTTAAGGAATCTTTGTGAAGCAAGCAGTTGAGTATGTCCACATGATGTCTGTGACTCACCTATGATATTGTAAATTTTTATTTTGGCCTCTGTCGTACATATAGCCGAGTCCAAAAGTAATGTCCACCTGTTAAACTCTACACTCGTTTATTTTCCACATTAAACCAACACAGACATTGAAATTCAAGCATATGAAATAATGGAACAGATGCATTGACTTTCCTTTAGAAGAAATTTAAATTTTAAAAGTGTGAGATGGGCATTATTTTTGAAACTGACTGTACAACGTTATAAATTGAAGTTTGTTCTAAATAAATCTATTTTTAAATAATGGCACGCAAAAATTAGGTGACATGTGGCAGAAAGTAACATGAGCGGGCTTTTTGTTTATTTTACCGCCCTCCGGGCTTTTTGTTAGTTTTACGGCCCGCTAGTTGTAAAGTCATAGTTAGGATATTCGTAACTATAATCTGTTTAGCCAACAGAAATAGTTAAGCTCCTCATCCCAAGAGCGCGCCAAATTTGAATAGAATTTTTCTATTGGCAGAATTTTTAAAACCCGAGAAACACAGAAGCAAAACAAAACTGATCTCAGATTTTGCAACGTTTACAACGTTTCGCTCTGTATTTAATTATTCGGACTGTGTGAAACTGGCTGTAGCGCTCATTGGCTCTGCTCATCTACGTGTCTTGTGGGAGGAGCTTAACTATTTCTGTTCGCCGAACAGATTATAGGAAGTAAATAAACAGTTTTCACCTAATTGTGCATAAAATAATAAAAGATAAAAGTGGTGGTAAGAACCGCTATTAGCACATGGATTATTGTACTGCTTGCGAGGTATTTGTTCCATTTTAAGCAATTTTGGAAGATTTAATCGAATTACTTGTTAGAGATTGCTTCGCAAAAAAACATTATTTTTTATTTATGGTTAAAGTCACCAGCTGCTACTTGTAGGCCCAGCCGAACTTGGTTGCCATTCAGTTGACTGGCAAAATTCCTTTTACAATGGACGTAGTTTTCGAATCTGGGAGTTTTGGGACCCGACAAGACACTCTAGTTGGAGACACCTATACTAAAGCTCTAGCCTGGCACCAATCCAGATTTACACAGAGATTTGAGGACACCTTCAGCCTCAAGAAGCGAGGGTTTGTACCATGCTTCTACCCATTCAAATTCCGAACCAGATTATTCCCAGCTCATGCGTTTATGCACCTTTAAAAATTATAATTAGAGGTACACATAAATTAAACTTTAATTAGGCCTTTTTAACTCTTTAGTTATGGTCAGAAGGAGATTGATTTTGCCCAAGCCGCCCTCAGCAACATGGTGGGAGGTATAGGGTACTTTTTTGGAACTTCGCAAGTCCAGAGCGTCTACACCAAGGAACCGGTGCACTATTGGAGAGCCCCCCTATACACTGCAGTGCCATCAAGGTACCTTGGTATTGCTTTATAACTGTTGTCTTCTGTGGAATTCAGTATACAGGGTGCTACATAGAGAACTGCGTTCGCCTAAAAGCTTTTTTCTAATAGAGTTAAAAATTTGAAATTTATCAGGAATAAACCATAATTAATGCACTACAAGATGGTATATGATCACGACCTCCAAAATTGATAACGAGTAATTGAAATATTTTTATGTCAAACCGCTATTGAATTACACGGCTTTTTAAATTTCAGCGTTGAAGGAGTTTCCGCAATGATGGCTTTAGGGGTCGTTTATTGAGTGCTTTTGTGGCTACCCACTTTCCGCAATAACGGCTTTATGGATCGTTTATTGAGTGCTTTTGTGGCTACCCACCATTTATGTTTATGCTTCTCTTTACTGGAGCTTATACCTACTTGAAAGTACTTCTATTAAGCCATAAATAATTGAAGCGTTTAGGCATCATTAAAAATTAAAATTACAATTATTGCTTCCTCAACTAAAAATTTCGAATTTTTAACAGCAGGAACGTGTACCTGGCGGTAAAATATCTAACTCTATTAAAAATAGAGGCCAGCGGTTCTCTTTGTGCACCATGTAGATCGATTCTGCATAAAAAAAATTGTGATCACATCTCAATTAGGTTGATGCTTTGTTTATAATATTTAAACTAGCACTTCTTACCGGTTAGCAGTTTTCCTTACTTTTTTGAGTATTTTCCTCAGACTTGCCGTTGGACGCGTTTTTTCATTTTGTTTCGTCTCAACCCCAAGATGTTATTAATAAACGAAACTAACAAATTTCCAGGAGTTTCTTCCCTCGCGGCTTTCTCTGGGACGAAGGTTTCCACGGTTTCCTCATATCCACTTGGGACGTCGACTTGGAACTCGACATAATCAGCCACTGGTTTGACTTGATGAACGTGGAGGGCTGGATCCCGAGAGAACAAATCTTGGGCGTTGAAGCCTTGGCGAAAATTCCCGAAGAGTTCGTCGTGCAACGCAACACGAACGCTAATCCTCCGACGTTTTTCTTGACTCTTCAATACATCCTGCGCAAATATTACGACAAACTGACTGAAGGAAGACTAGCGACTTTAGAACGACTATATCCTCGCCTCCAGGCCTGGTTTTCGTGGTTCAACACGACCCAGAAAGGGGCGATTCCAGGATCTTATAGGTGGCGAGGACGGGACCCCACAACCAACCGCGAATTGAACCCAAAAACTTTAACGTCAGGTCTCGATGATTACCCCAGAGCTTCGCATCCGACTGAAAAGGAGCATCACATAGACTTGTATTGTTGGATAGCGATTGCTGCTGATACTTTAGCGAAATTAGCGACGCTTCTTGACCGCGACGGATACAAATATGAACAAACAGTTGAATATCTTAAAGATAACGTGTTAATGGACAATTTGCATTGGTCGAGTTACGCGTCGCGTTACGCCGATTACGGTTATCATACTGATTCAGTTAAGTTGAAACGACCTAAACCGTTACCTCGGTCCGAAAATCAAAATTTAGAAATGATCAGGGTAACGTTGAAAAATCCGGAATATCGTTTAGTCGATTCTACTTTCGGATACGTGAGTCTGTTTCCGTTTTTGCTTCAAATGGTCGATGCCGATTCCTTAAAATTAGGCCAAATTTTAGATGATATTCGAAATCCCGATTTGATTTGGTCTAAATTCGGACTGCGGTCGCTTTCAAAAAACTCGCCTCTGTACATGAAAAGAAATACGGAGCATGATCCTCCATATTGGAGGGGACAAGTTTGGATTAACATTAATTTTTTGGCTGTTAGGGCCCTGTACTATTACGCCAATACCGAAGGGCCGTATCGAGAGAAATCTGGAAAGATTTATACCGAATTGCGGGAGAACGTCATTAGAAATGTTATGGAGCAGTACTTCAGAACTGGGTACTTGTGGGAGCAATACAATGACGAAACAGGGGAGGGAAGCGGGTGCCGGCCGTTCACTGGGTGGAGTGCTTTGGTTGTGTTGTTGATGGGGGAACAGTACTGATTCTAGTATAATTCGTTTTACTTTGTGAATTGTGATCGATTTTAGTCAATTAAATCGTCTTCATGTTGACACATTTCTTATTTTGAAAGTGATTAATACATTTTCAATTTTGCCACATTCTTTTACTATTAATTTTTTAATTATCGTAAATCAATATAATTAGGCTTTTTTACACCAAAATTTATTGTGACAATGGGGTACTTGCCTAAAAAAATATTGCACTTTTTATTCTCTAGATGCATGCAAAATAACTAAAAGAGGCTTAAATTATTTTTTTCCAATTTTTTAATTGCATATTTTTGTAAATAGTTGCATTTTTTTTTTGATGACGCATTAGGCCCCCGTATCCAAGACTCACACCTATATTGAATGGACTCTTGTTTTTGGCTACTATGCTGCGCTGCTACCAGAGTGCGCGACATGTGTACAGCGAATTGGCATTCGATTTATAAATAGAACATAAACTATCTAAATAAAGCGCCATCATACGATTTCTTTCAGAACTACGCCGTGCAGGGGCTACCTACGTCACAAATCTCTCACTCCAAAAATTAAAAAAATAATTCTGAGCGTAATATTGACCCTAGAATCAAATAAAAAAATAACGGTCTAATGAAATCGCCTACATTTTCTAATTATTATATTTCCCAAACATGAGGCAAGTACCTCATTTTGATTTTTCAAGAATGACCAAGAAGCGAGAGTCACTAGAATGATGGTGCGTATTGTAAAATTTAGCCAATTATAACCAATGAGATTTCGTACAAATGCGAGCCTAACTGTCAGTAGTTTAGCCATTTTCATTCTACATACAATATAGCTATAAAAACGTAACTAATTAATTCATCCCAAGACCCTTACCAAAAGGGATCTTAGAATGTCTGAATATGAACAAGTTCGGAGAAGTAAACTAGTCCTAAAGGGCGAAAAGAACAAGTAAGTGACAGCTGTCAAGTCCAACATAACCTTACTTTTCCTCTGCCAGGTCCAAAAAACGTAAACACAAGAGTAAACATGTGGATTCCGCCCCCAAATTCGACCCTGACTGCCTCAGTCACGGCAATTGGTGGAAAGTGACGAAAGTCGAAGATATTAGCGGTCCCGTTGCCATAGAATTTGGAAATCACACTTACGTTAAAGCCCTTGATAATGGCTTATTCACGTTGGGGGCCCCACATGATGAAGGTGAAGGCCCTTCCCCAGAAGAAGTTTTGACAGCGGTTTCAATAGATGAACGTAAAGTTGCTTTTAAGTCGGGATATGGAAAATACTTACGAGTAGAGACAAACAAATGCGGGGTAGTGACCGGAAGGTCAGACGCTATTGGAGCTATGGAACAATGGGAACCAGTCTTCGAGGTACTTAACAGGCTGTTAAAACGTGTTTTTTATTAAAATAAATGTTGCAGAATGGCAAAATAGCGCTGCAGAGTTACTCAGATTGTTTTATGTCAATTGACGATGAAGACGATGCTGTAGTTGCAATCAGTAAAAAAGCAGGACCCGGTCAGGTATTGCAAATTAGGTCTCAAACTATCAAGGACGTGAATCCGCAAAAAGACGTACCCAAGGAAGAGCAAGGGAATCTCCAGCAAGTTGAAGTCAACTATGTGTAAGATAACATAAAACCTAAAAAATCACTTGTGTAGATATATGTAACTTGCTGTCAATCTTTGGCCATTTTACGCATGTGCAACTTTGATGTAGATTGACTTTTAATTGCTTTGAAAATTAAGGAATGTGATAGATATTTGAACGTTTCAGTAAAAAATTCCAAAAATTTCAAGACAAGCGTCTGCGCATTTGTACTGAGGACAAGTCACAGCTGAAGAAGGCGAAGGAGGAGGGCACCTTCCACGAAACAATGCTGGACCGTAGGAGCAAGATGAAGGCAGACAGATACTGCAAATAGTTTCCTGGAATTTTTTATTCTCCTAATTAACGTAAATTTATTGTACAACAGGAATTGATAATAAAAGAAGTGAGTTGTGAACAATTTGGGGTGAAACATACCAAAATTACACTTAGAAAATAAATTAAATTATAAATCAGTTCTGTATTATACTGTTATGTGGAGCCTTCTAACATAAAAATTTTATTACATAAATTTTACATTTTACACCGAAAGTAAAAATTTTAAAGGGAACAGCGATCCCCTCGAGTCTTCATTATTTTTGGTTATAAATTACGTTCCCTTTAGAATTAATACATGATTTTGTAACAAAAAAAATTTACAGGGCGTCTTATGATCATCTTGGATGACCAAGCCTCAACTTATGTCCCCTTTGGCCCGTGAGGCCTTCAACCATTCTACAAATTCGTCTAACATTACCGGCCCTGAAACAAACACAAGTCAAAAAAAAAAAAACGACAAGCAAAATCAATAGTAACTCACAAGCTCCATCTACATCGTAATTGGATAAGTCATTGTAGATGGTGCGGGAAAATTCGAGGATATTACACCACTGGTCCTTATTAATAACTTTGTACTTTGACTGATCAAGGAACTGACTGAACTGCGTGTAGAGGGGCCAATGCTTGCCCAACAACAGCTGCAACATGGCTTTCGCTGTTTCCATATCCATACTCCTTTGGTCTTTATCCTGAAGCGAAAATCAATTAAAACGACGATTCCCGCTTGGATCTTCGGGCGGTGATATAAAAGGAGAAATACACTAAATCGGTTCAAAGTTCATGCCTGGAACGAATAATGTATTTAATTCCACTTTCACGTCCGGGCACATTTTTACTCAAGATAATTATTACAAAACGTTTTCAAAATCATAAAGCTTTGTAGCTGTGAAAAGATTCCACATCTTGAGTGTGGATAATTTCAATATATACAGGGCATTTTAGAAACGTAAAAACACAATTAATAAGAGTCTCTACATAAAGTCATTATTTTGAAGCTTTGCAGAGAAGATCCTAAATAATGTTTATTACGCTCTATTTTTGACTGCAAAATCAGTATGAGGACAAGTTTGTTAGGACGAACTGCTCCTGCAAAAGAATGAAGTCTAACTCAGTGGCATTGCTCCGTATTGTGAAGAAAAGCTCGTGAGGAGCTGTCGTAGGTTAAACAAATGACCACCTGCCAAAAACTGTATCCTATAATCCATGCTTTTCTGAAACACCCCGTATACCATACACCTATTACGTCAGCTTGAGCGCTGCAACATCTATTTATCTGTCAAATTTACTGTTAAAAAAATTAATTCTGGTGACGCAAAAGGAAGCACTGGTACTTTCGCATAGTAAACTTACCCTAGCAAAGTCGTATGCGTATCTATAAATGGCCTTAAATATATTTTGATCGCTTAGAAGACAGCGTAAATAGTCCAGTCTGTACTGCAGCTTCTGTATAGAATCACATTGCATCTCGCCCAGACCCTTGAGCCACTCCTCCTTGGTGAAGAATCCCATTTGGCGGGCTTGCATCTTATACGCTAACACTAACATGACGACGTTCTCCGGCTCGACGGCGATATCTTCGCAGAACTTCTCCATACCTTCCGGTCCCAATGTGTCGGGGTCGTCGGGTGTAGTGTACTCCCTGAACCACGTCAGACACCGTTTCTGGTTGAACGACTGGACCTCCTCGAGTCTTGACACTCTTCGCGAACTAAAACACCCATGCCGATAATAAAACGTGTTAGGACGAACGGGAGGATTTTAGGGACGCACTCATCATCATCGTCATCCATGTGTCAAGAAGGGGGCCGCGCAGCAAACTGAGAAACGTTGTCAATGAAACGTGATTTTCGGGAAATAATGTCAGCGAAACGTTTGGCGGGTAAAAATAGACGCCACGGTCGGGCTAAGAATAAGACAAACACGTTGAGAGGAGCAAAGAGCGTGGATGTGTCATGTGTTGCACGGGGAGATGCAAACCAAACACTGTCTTTATTTTTATTTATGACTACAGACTGTGTCAATTTCGCGTCAAAACAACCGCCTAGCATTTCCTTTTGGCAAAAGGTGGGGGCGTTCTGCTTTGGAAAGGTAAGGAATTAATTTTAAGTAGTAGGTAAGTAGGATTTTGGCAACAGAGCGCCTACCTCAATCGCACCACGCACCTTTATCTTGGATGCAAGACTTGTAGTTGTGACTTTAGCGATTGCTGGAATCTACTCTCTATGCTTAATTTACCAAACTCTGGTTACCTTTCAGTTTAGAGCTTTCATCCCTGCTGCCTACCATAAATATCTTCCAGAGAAAGTGTCGTGAGAGTAACCGGGGGTTTTCTTTAAGATCTTGCCGACGGCCATCATGAAGTTCTATTGGCATTGGCGGCAAAATTCAATGAAACGACCCCTTACAAAATGTCACCCAATTAAAACCACTTAACACACATTTCTTCTGCTTAAAAAGAAAACAAAAGAATAAAATTGCAATAGTAGAAAAAAAACAAAATTTAGAAAAAAATATTTTAATGGAGTCGATTGTTGTTTCTAATTAAGAAATCTAAAAATACTTCTTAAATCGCTAAATTTTTCCTAAAAAGAAAGAAAGGGTTGTGTGCTCTCGTCTTATTAGAATAGAGTAGGTATAAGTTATTCACATTCTAATTACTTGTGCAAACGGCGCATTACCGTTGGCATAACTTACCAGAGAGGCTACCAGTCTCCGTTCTCCTTTTGGTTTGGTTTCTATGAAACTGTTCTAGAGGATCGAAATGGATGGTTGACTGACCAAGAAATAATTTTCAGAAAAGTACAATCAGGGACTTTGACTTGTCCAGTCACGTCTAAACTTTTAAGTTTATTTACTTCTCATAAAAGGTAACTGACGTTCTAAAATTGAGAGGTCAATTTGGACCCCTCAATTATGTAGAAAGTAATTTTTCAATAAAAAAATATTTATGTATGTTTATATTTCTTAAGTACACAGCTTGAGGATAAAAAAATCAACTGACAAACAAACATGACTTCAAGGAATTAGTCGATGTAATGCAAGAAAAGTTAAGTTAAAAATTCAGAAAATTTTCTGAAAAAAAATGTTTTCTGGGATTAACGCAAAAAAACAGGTAAAGACACGAATAAGAGTCAGACCCGACTGGACATTCTTAATGTTCCCGACTGTGCCATGAAGGTGCAAAAGCCTCAAATAAAGATTGTGCTCAATATACTCGCGGTCACGTAGCCTGACGGTCTTTGCGCCGATTGCGTTGCGAAGTACCCGCGCGCTTTCAGACAAGCAGTGGTCCTCAAACAAACATTTGTACATTTACGTCTTAAGGGAATAAAGTAATAGAAATTCCCAAGTAATGGCTTTTGTAGCATAATACAACGTAATTTACATTTCTCCTGATTACAAAATGTATTGCCGAGTTATTTAAAAATGTTTCAAAATTGACACAAATGAGAACTGACGACAGGTATAGCAAAGTCACTTTGAGAACTACACATACGTCATAGGCAATGTGCGCGAGGAAATTATTTCAACCACTGGTGGGCTACCATTCTCTGTCGGTAACTGCAATATTCGATCGTATTGAACGGATCGGACGGGATTGAGTTCTGCGCGCACGATGACGTATGTGTAGTTCTCAAAGTGTTTCTAGTTTAACTGCGATAAATGTGTATTGCTTGTCGGATAATATAAAAAGCAAAAAATGATCAACATACACACATAAAGTGAACTTAGTAAAAAACTTATGCTGTGTTTATAGGCAAAACATCTGGAGTATTTATTACAATTTTATCTTTCGAGTTATTAAAAAAAAAATATATTATTTAGGATTATTCTTAAATTTTGTAATTATTGGTCGATAAATCAAAAATGGTTACAAATAGCCATAGGGGTGTACATACAAAAAATGTTCGTTTTTAAATTCTACATCAAATCATTAAAAAATATACAAGTGTTCTATTTGAAAAAACGGAGAAAATTAAATTCAAAAAGTTCTAAATTGAAAAATTAAGTTTAGCCACCTTGTATAATTTTTCAAAAGTAAAAACCATTCAAAGACATTCCACAGACGTTTTGTAATTAGCCTTTAAAAATTTTTTCTTAGAACTTGTAATTGTGACTGTAGTGATTTCTTTAACATGCATCTGCAGATGGCATTATTTGAACAAAAAAAAAATCGCTACATCCAAGTGGTTTGGAAATAGTCAGCAATAATATTGGAGTGAAAAGAATCTAAGAAAAGGCTCCGAAAAATCTTCTTTTATACACAACAATCTATTTAAAAAAATATCACTTGCCCCTGTATAATCGTCTTGGCTCACCCTGCATGTTCAAAATAATTTCCGGTTATAGACTTCTTTCTCTAGTTTATTTGTGTATTTAAATCAAATTTCTAGCTATCATAAAACTCGAGCTATCGAAGCCGGACGCACTATTGCCCCACCCTGTATATTAATAACAATATTTTTAAATTATAATATTCAACAAAGAAAAATATTATAAAATGCATTAGAATTAGTTTCTTACACGTCGATCATAGAGATTTTTTTTTTTATTCAAGAATTCGAAATTTGTTCTTAACCTTTTCGAATAACTCGGCTAGATTTCCGTCCGTTTATGGTGAAATAGTCTGTATACATTCAAGTGTAGTAAATTGTGTGAAATTTTTGCACTCTGTAGAAGAGTTATGTCAAAATATAGTTGAAAGTTAACAATATTTAAGAAAATGATAAAAAATCTACGAAATTGAAAGCAATGGGCTGAAATAAAATGGGACTGGTACTGGACGTAACCAAGAAGGCAGTGGCACATTATTTATATTAGATAAATTTGTCAACATGAAAATTATTAATAATTGCATCTTTCTTTCTCTTACAAAATCAAGGTTAAAGTGCAGCTAGCAATAATGCACATCTGAAAATTTGCTGCACTATTCATTGTTTTAAACAGGTAATAAAAGTTACTTCAACAGTGATATTGAAGGGCGTACTTATGTATAGCATCAATTTAGCACATGAAAGATCCCAATGCAACAAAGAAGCCTTCACCTATCATAAAAAAATCAATCAAGATCATAATATTTAGTCACGTCGGTTTCAATCTTGATATTAGCATATTAGCAAAGCACACAATTCGAAGTGGTCAACAATCAAAGTATTGAAAAAACTGATAATTGGAGGGCACAGCTACTGAAGTGTCAAATTGTGACCGACACTCTGCAGCTTAAAAAAAATGGGGCACCATCGCTCCCTTAGTTTTGCGCGGCGACGCCAAACAACTTCCTCTACTTACACCGCGAGCTTGACACATGGGGGCGCGCTCGGGAGGGTCGCACATACCTATTTGAGTTCCGGAGTCGTTTCGACGCGTATCTGTCGTCCTCGTTGGTGCTCATTTCTGTAGTGGACCTGCGTTTGCTGCGTGGCATTGCAAATTGAAAATCCTAAAACCCAACAGCGATCTCGTCTGAAAACATCGAAAGTGCTTAGTGCGTTGCTGACACAATGTGAGGTTATGTTAGATAGAAACGGGAAATTTTTCGAGCAACCGTCAAAAATGCAACGATTTACCCAACAACCGTCAACAATACGAAATTGATCCAAAAAACAAATCGCACAAAAGACCAAAAATTAATCACGGAGTTAATTACCACTCCCAGGGACGGACGAAAATCTTCTTCGACAAAGCGGAAATGCGACACTTACAATTTTAGTCAAATTCCGACGAGAGTAATGCGGCTTAGTCAGTCCCGGACAATTTCATGTAGATTTGTTACGATTTAAATTGGAAATTCTAAACTTGAAAGATCTGATCATCAGCTGTAGCATATTTAACCTTGAAGCGGCAGGGAACTTTGCGGAAAGCTCCAGCAATGTTGGCAGCAGTGGTCGGTCAATTCAAAAACTTGAAAAAAAGTCCAGAAATAGACTCAACCTTCCAACTAATTTTAGATAAAAGTTATCAAACATTCAACGAAAAGTTAAATGTTTGATAAATACAACAAAAAACTGAAAGGTGTAACGAAAAAATGTCAATATAAAAAAGTTACGGCAGCGTCGCCAACATTACGGCGTCAATAATTCTAGGATTGCTTATTGCCCCAAAACACGTGATCGTTCACGTTCATTATTGTTATCATTTTATTCGTTGTAGTCCATGTTGTTTGGTTGTGATGTGAGTTTATTATGGTAAACATGCAGAAATTATAGTTTTCAAATGAGTTATCTAATAAATAGTGCGGCGTAATTACCCTAGAAATCCGGTTCTGGATAGCAGACTGTCGAAACAATTGAATTGCCTAAAGTGATTATAGGCAAAGGAAAAGTCTCAGGTAACTTGATTATTTTCCTCATTTCATGCAACATCACTTGTTTCTTGTTTTGCTTCATTGAATCAATCACCAAGGCAACGGTTGCATCCAGTTGCATCGTTGCTAGGGTTTAAAAGCGAATCAATATTGTACCCATTTGAAATTTTTATGTAATTTCTGGCCTATAATTAGCCACGCAAAATAGTGAAAGCGCGCAGCAACGATCACTTTTGACGTTTGCCCACAGCCCTTAGCTCAGCCCTTTGTGAGAAAATGAGAAAACTCAATTTTCACATTAGAGAAGCAAATCTTGGCCCCTGCAATTTTTTCCACATTTTTTCCAACTTTCTAATTAAAAATCTTTCATAAACAAAGCTCTGTTAAAAACAATAAAAAAAAACAAGTTTTCAAAAATGCTTTTGAAATTAAGATCATTAAGATTACTGATGTAACAGACGCGACGTTTAACGCGTTGTCAAAGTTTCGTGGTGGTCAAAAAATATTGGTTTTTAGCGACATTGCCATGTTCAACCCAATTTCGTCATTAATGCGTTTGGTTGTTAAGTAATAAGTATCTGTGAGTTATATAAGGTATTCGGAAACCAGTCTCTAAATTGTTAAAAACATATTATTGTTGATCACTGTGTTTATTTATTGTACTGACCTTCGCGTTTAACGACAGGTAATAAATAATACTGTCTTGTTTTATGCTTTGGTGAATTTTCCCGCCTTTTCAGATGGATGTTCCACATGGGCGTCCGCAAAATTTTTATCGACAAGACAAAATATGATTGTTGCTTATATCTTGAATAACCGCCTGGTATCTACGAAGCATAGGTACTCCTGATTATTCTTTTTAAATCTTCTTGAGGAGTTTTCTCCTATTCTTTGTGTTCGGTACCCTCACTTAGATAATTAGTTTATTTTTTCGTTTTATAGGTAGTTAGTTTGTTTTCTGTAGGTTAGTTTACTATAAGAACAAATAGTTTAGTTGCATGCTCGCGATCGCGTTTGAATTCCCCCCAGGGTGGGACCCACGTGACGTGGTGAAGGGTGGTGGTCAGCATCCATCTGGCTCTTCCCTTCCACCGTTAAGTCACCACAACTTACTTCTCTTACAATCCTCGCAAGGGACAGTCATTTCGAGTCGCTTAAGGTCCCCTAGTTTTGTCCGAAACCACCCCGGTTTTAGAGCACCCCGTCACCCGAAGCCGACTACACCACACAATTCGCTACTATAAGGTAGATTCAAACCCTAGTGGGAATTATTATTTTTTGTCGTTTTTATCGCTATTTTGGATTTTTATCAAAGCAGGTCTACTGACTCTGCCTGGAGACATGGTCGTAGTTACGGATACACTACGAAACACTTCGATTATTGATTCTTCTAGCTGCTGAAGAGTCGGAGGTGCATTTAGGCGCCTGCGAATGTTTCTTTCTAGCTCATCCCATACTGGCTCTATCAGCTTTAGATCAGGAGTCATCGCTGGCCATGCCATGGTTTTAATATTCAGGTCTTAAAGGATGTCCATAATAATGAGTGGAGTATAAGGTCTCGCATTATCCTGCATGAAAATGAAATTTGAGGCCAAACCATATGCAGCAGGGACAACATGATGTCCTAGCAATATATCGATGCAATTCTGAGCATTTGGATTACTGCGGATTACCACAAGATTAGTTCTTCCTTCAAGACTGATTGCCCTTCAAACCATAACAGAACCTACTCCAAATTTTTGAACTTTACATATCACAGCCTGGGAATAGAGTTCCTGGACGTCTATACAGGTGGAAGTATGGTTCAGTTGGACCGAAATAGAGGATCTGCTGCAGTGACGTCACTGCCGAAATTGCATCCAACTAATCGGATGAAAAATTGTACACGAATTGAATGGTGTGGCACGGCGCTAAGACCTCGTCATCAGTAGGTAAAGAGTACAGGTCTCCAATGTCGAAGTTGCTAACTAACGTGTTCATGAACGGTATCTTTTGTGTAGCCTTCTGGGCCTCAGATTGGCTTCTCTGAATCGGTTTTTTATGGTCTGATCAGAAACTTCCAGCTCCTGAGTCATCCTGGGTGATTTTTTTGTGATCTTTTGCCGTTGAAATACGATTACGCAGGGAAGAAAGGACTAAAAATCGGTTTTGATTTGGGGGTAGTTTTTCTTCTACAACTTTGCCCGCGGCGTCTTTTATAGAAACCAGATGCCCGATAGCGATTCCAAAGACACTGGATGACCGATGGGCTCACACCAACATCTTTTGCAACTTGCCGAAAGGAAGTCCCATTTTCAATTAGAGCAACAGCACGTGCAACTTTCATCACACTGAGATACCTCATTTTGATTCTGATACTGGTTAGATGACATTTAATGTTGGTTTTCAATAAAATAATGAACACGTGTTAATTTAATCAACGGAGAGTCGCATCACATTCGCTTTGATTTTCGTAGTTTTTTTTTATTCTTTGTTAGTCTTTGAAATAAAGAGCTGGTTGAATGTTGCTGAATTCACTTTCTCACGAAGAAATGCGTATCTTTCAGAATTTTGAAGGCTTATGTTCATGACGCTACCATTTTAAAAGTAATGGCGTCAACAAGAAATGTTTTCCTAATTCTTTTGAGCTGTGTAGAAATGGAAAATAGATAGTCCGTAAATGCCCACTGCAATAAGCTACTCCACAGTGTTCTGTAGAAGATTAAATTACATATATTCTTCTTGATGTTTTGATGATAATTTTAGCTATTTAATTGTAACATATATCAAAGCTGTAATTTTACTAATAACGAAGATATTTCGGTTGATTTACTTTAGCTGACTCACCCTGTAGATATACTTACAGACTATTTCACCTTAAACAGACGGAATTCTAGTCGAGTTAATGAAAACGTAAAAAAAAACTCCGAATCTTTCTGAAATAGAAGAAGAATCTCTATGATCGACGTGTAAACTAATTCTGGCGCTTTCGGTTTAGACCGTAAATAGACCAACTCTTGATTTTTAAATGCAAACATACTTTTTTTTATTGCCGTATCTGATAGAGGTTTTTCCCCTGATTACAGAAATGTATTACACTTATCGATTTTCTGCTCAAAATTGGTTCAGGTCTTATTTCTAATGCAATTGTTTCACCAAAATGGACGGATTTCTAGCCGAGTTATTTGAAAACGTAGGAAAAAAGTTCTTAACACGCACAAAAAAAAAAAAATGAAATCTGACAATAGAAACAAAATTTATTAGTTGTTGTCACATCACAAAATCTGTAAAATGGCGAACAATAATGAGCTGACAGACAAGTGTTTTTCGAATGCAGGAAACGATGAAGAGTCAGTTCGTCTTTATTTTCAACGATTTCCAAGCCGTCCGACTCCCAATAAGCAAAAGTTTCATCGAGGCGCAAAGCACGACAGAATCTTTATCAAAACAGAAAAGAGTAGTTCCGGTTGGAGAAGATCTGGAGCTAGCAATTTTGCTGCCCATTGAAGAAAATCCATGAACTTCACTAGAGAGTTGGCGATGCAACATGAAACGTCGGCTTCTACAGTTTCAAGAATTTTGAGGCAAAACAAGTTTAAACCGTACAAACTTAGTTCACATTGAGCTTTTACAGCTTTGTTTCTTTAATGAAATTGATGTCAAATGATGGTTTGGCTCACATACTAAAAAGTTATACTATTTGCATACTGTCATTTTACAGGCAAGACCAGTACAACATCTTCAGAATAGGGATGCTGCTCGGCGTCTGATGTTCTGTAACTGGTCTAGGGAGCAGTGCATTCTTGATCCACTGTTCTCCAGTAGGATTCGTCTCACAGATGAGTCGACCTTTAGTAATAATGGGATGTTCAATCGGAGTATCCATTACCAATGGGCGACCGAAAATCTACATACCACACGGGAAAGGCATTACTAAAATGGTTTTGTCGTAAATGTGTGGTAAAGGGAACCGATTGGTCTACCCATTTTTTGGCTCACTGCTGATCGATATCTGGACGTTTTAAACAACCAGTTGAAGAACTATCTCCAAATTTTACCAGGTGCAGAAAGGGATCATATGATATTTTAGGAAGATGGAGTTCCGCCACACAATGCCCGCAGGTTCATTGATAGGCTGGAAGAACTTTTTGTTGGTTCGAATGTTATTCGTATCACAGGTCTTGTGAGATGGCCCGCAAGATCTCCGAATCTAACACCTCTCGATTTCTTTTTTTGGGCTACAGTTAATGATAAGGTGTATTTTTCTTTTGCCCCAGATAAGGAAATTGAGTTGAGACGCCGAATCACAGAGGTCTGCGATGAGCTGGTACTTACCTCGAGATCTTTTCTAACAGGAACTACTCTTCTGTCTCAATAAAGATCCAGTCGTACAAAAATGCTTTGCAATTTGATGAAACTTTTGTCTATTGAACCGTTTTTCCTACATTTGTATCATGCGCTCAAAATATGAGTTTGTAATTTAATACATTTCATATTTTTCTTTGTTGAATATTATAATTTAAAAATATTGTTACAATAAATAGTGCATTATGCAACTATTGTGTGTTTAACTTTTTCAATACATTTTCAAATAACTCGGCAATACATTTTTGTAATCAGGAGAAACCCTTCTATCAGTTATTCTACTTCTGGTTCAAACTGGAAGCGCTAGAATTAGTTTTTTACACGTTGATCATAGAGATTTTCTATGGTTTAAGAAGGATTCGGAATTTCTTCTATGTTTTCAAATAACTCTGTTAGAAATCCGTTCGTTTTGGTGAAACTATTGCCTTAGAAATGAAGACCTGAACTAATTTTGAGCAGAAAATCGATAAGTGTAATTAATACATTTCTGTAATCAGGGGAAGTCCCTCTATCAGATAGGGGATAGGGCAATAAAAAAAGTAAGTATGTAAAAATCAAAAGTTAGTCAACTTTCGATTCAAACCGGAAGCGCCAGAATTAGTTTCTTATAGAGATTGTTCTTCTATTTAAGAAGGATTCGGGGTTTTTTCTTTACGTTTTGAAATAACTTGACTAGAATTCTGTTCGTTTATGGTGAATCAGTCTGTATGTAGAAACAACTTGTTTCTGCGTACAGTATGCTGTAACAGATGTCAATAAGTTAATTAAATTTGAATCCATTCCTCAATAATTTTTTCTGTCATTCTGTCATTTTATTTACAACTTTTATTGCGATATCTTAACTGAATTAACTAAAGATTATGATCATTTTTTTTTAAATTATTTACTGTCCACGAGTGATCGAAGGACTCGAGATATTAATCAAGAATAAAAATATTATCATAGTCTCCAGTTAATTCAGCTCAGATAAACAATAAATGCATGCAGATAAAATGGAAGAATTAATCCAAAAAAACTTGAAGCATGGATTATAATTCGGGAAATTTAGAACAGTAGCTTGATATCAAACCATTTGGCCGGCACCTATCTATAATGATAAGTGAAAAAATTTAAAGACCCAGGCACGACTGGACATTTTGAAAGTCCCTGACTCCATATGCCATATGCAGTATGTGTTGATGTACTCACCTGCGTGACAAAGTTTATCGCATTTTTAGCACCGTTTATTGGTCAATACGATAAGATACGAATATGAAATAGAAACAGAATAGGTTTTCCTCATTTCCATAAAGTTCATTATATGGATAAGATGACTGGTAATTATTGATTGACATTGATTGCATAAGAACTCGTTGTTGACTGGGGATCAGTATTTGTTGTGGAACCGTAAACTCAAAATCTTGTCTTTTCCCTTAACATTTGTCTTATCTTTTGAGATAAGACTTGACTCAATACTTTTTCCTTACTTTTCCTATTGACTTTCGACTGGTTTAAGTTAAATCCACTTTTTCGAAATTGTCTTTTACCTGAGCAAGGGCAAACGAACACTGTGAGTTGCTGTGCAAAGATTGTAGCGTGAGATATACACGTGTGTAGTACACTGGCGAGCCAAAAATTAGACACGACGAAGCAAAATCGAAGATTTTGAAGTTGTGCAAAACGGGCTGTAGGAGTAGCTGTGTCAGCGTAGACCTGCCAGTCTGCCGTATTGGGCTTCAGCAAATTCTTATCGCCCAGTGGTGCTACGGGTAATAAATATTTATTACGTTTGGAGTTTATACCTACCTCAAAGGTTACCCACCTCCCTCATCCGACCGCGAATCACCTGGAAATGGGTCGGTTGCAATGCCTCTCCCATCCTACCAAATGGAGTTGGTTTACACTGGGAAGAAACATCGTGTCTAATTTTTTGCTTGCTAGTGTACATTCTGTCAGTTTTATGCGCTCGTAGAGTTGTTTAAAAAACTCTACTATATCATACTCTTTCTTACACTTCTCCTCAGTCTTCAGGATGACAAGCCAAATAAAGCTCATTATAATGGTTAGTTGCGCTCTCAAAAAGGAGTCCAGTAATTAAATGTGTAGATAAAGCTGACGTGTTCAATTTACGTTAACCATTGGTTCTTCCATTACTATCGTTTCGTTTGTTGCAAGTAATTATTCATTTACATGTTCTTGATTTTATGGTTTTATCCACAGAAATGGCGACCTTCCAACGTGCCGATAACAAAAAGAAGAACAATGATAACGTCTTGAAAGAGCTCCGTAATCTCTTCGGTAACGTCCTCCACGTCGACGTAATTAAATCAGTAGCTTCAACCTACCAGTACGATAGTAAGCTTCGAAGTTGAACCGTTTCCGAAATTTTTAATAAACCAATGTTTAAAGTCCACAGATCTTCCAATGTACTTCTTGAAATGACAAGCAACGTTCAGGAGAAGTCACCGAAGAAAAAGAACAAACCGAAGAAACAGCTGGTTCCAAATAACACCCCCAAAAAAACAATAAACCCGCCACCTCGTATCCAACCGAGCGCAAGCGCTAACACCATCGCTAATAAATCCAAGAAAGCTGAAAGAATCGAGCAAACCGTCGACGATATCGGACGAGGATATAAAGTTTTAGTTTTGTTACGAGGGTTGCCTGGTAGCGGTAAATCTTCCCTTGGTAAAGCTTTAACTGAGGCTACGTTAGGACAAGGTGTTAACGATCGTCACGTTTTTAGTACCGATGACTATTTTAGTCAACAAGGCAGTTATGTTTACGACCCCAGTAAGTTATCGGACGCACATTTGTGGAACCATAATAGAGCTTTCAGTGCCATGAGTCACGGGTTAAGTCCTGTGATTATCGATAACACTAACGTTCAAATGTGGGAGATGAAGCCTTACGCTACGATGGCAACTGATTACGGGTATATCATCCACATTTTGGAACCCGATACTTGGTGGTGTCTGAATGATAAAGAGTTAGCTAAGAGAAATAAACATAAAGTGCCTAGGCAAAAAATCAAAGAGATGATTGATAGGTATGAGAAAAATGTGACTACTCAAAAACTGCTTTCGGCGTATGGTTTAGTGTACAAGTTTCAGAAACCCCCACAATTTCGCTTGGTGCCTCCCTTGCACGCTCACGGAAATTTCCAGAACGGTTTCATTCCTTCGGCGTTTTCGTGCAATAATGCAGGATTTGTCAAATCTAGAAGCACTTCTGTTCTGAATCGACAAAAATCGGAAGAGTCTAATTCCGACTTGGTCGGAAATTTCATGGATTTCAACGACGATTTTCCTCAACCGTCAACTTTTAATCATGCAACTGCTAAAGCTTCATCTAGTTCAAATTTAATCGACGACTTGATGGGTCACGAAAGTGACTCCAGCGACATTCTACAGCCTACTCCAGTAACGGAGGACGACGACAAAGAAAGAACGCTCTTAGATAACGCCTGGGGCATTAACTTAGAAGCGTTACATTCGTGGGATTTGGCTATTTCCGTCGACGATGAAGCTTCAACTATTCGAGAACCCCCCCAAGTGCCGGTAAAATCAGAAACTGCTGACGGTTGTAGCAATGTCGAGATATCGGATTTTCGCTTTTTAGACTGCAACTCGAAGTTACCTGATGGTTTTAAGGCGGTTGAGGCGCATTGTCGCGATATTAACGAAGGATCTCACTGGCAAAACCTGCTTGAAGTTCGTAAAAAATCCATGGTGGACAAGAGCAGTTTAACCGATGACGTCGTTACTTTAGACAACAGAACCGATGACGTCAAATTAAAAGAACTAAAAAATCTTTTTCCTGGCATTGGTTTGGCTGATTTGAGAGAGCTGTACGAGAAATGCCACAAAGATTTCAATTGGACTGTCAACGTTCTGCTCGATGACAATCATGTTGTTCACGGTAATGAAGAACCTGAAACGACGACATCGTCGTCTCAAAAGAGTGAGCCGTGTATAGAAAGTAGAAAAGTGTCCCAAAACAACGATGGACTGTACACGGAGAGGCCTGGAGTATCTGGAAGGAATGAAGGATGGAACATGGACCCACATCCGTCTAGATCAACAGTTGATCTTTACAGTTCTGATTCAGACAATGAAGATGATAACTGTAAGGGAATGGTGGAACTGAATTTGGGTGACGCTTTTGTCGCTCAACTAGAAACGAAGTTCGGAAATGGTGACTGGAAATTGCCTCAAGGCTACCAACCAGTTGTTCAAGTTCCTGTGGGTTTAGCCCGACAGTTGTACGCGTTTTACGTGGAATCGATTTTTCAGCAAATGGAAGCTCAGAGTCATATTTTAGATAGTTTAGTGAAGGTAGATGAAGAGTTTGCTCGCAAGCTCCAAGCGCAAGAGCAGGCGAGAGCGACACCTACTGAGCCTAACCAAATTACGAACGAAGCAATTAACGTCCAAGAAGTCTCGGGTGAATGGAAAAATTTAACAGCCGACACTTTAGCAATGAAATTAACTCGCCAGAAGTTATTCAACACCTTCCCCGGTGTCCAGCAAGAAACGCTAACGCAACTTTTCCTCGCTAACAATAACAATTATCACGAAACCGTCACTGAAGTTTTCGTTTCTCTTGGTCAAAATATTAGTGAGATTGATGAGGCGATTACGCAGCCGCCACTAACTCAAACTGATATGGAGGAGATGAAAGTGGCCGAAAGCGGCTGCCAAAATTTCGAAGAATCCGAAGAACCGGAACCTGCCACTTTTTACCGCGAACAAGCCAATAAACATCTGGAGAATCATGAGGCCCTCTACCAAAAGGCTCAATCGTACTACCAGAAAGGTTTGACGGAAGTGGCGATGTTCTATTCGGACTTGGCGAAAAAAGAAACGCGCTTTTACGATAGAGCTAACCATCTGGCAGCTACTACGTTTCTCGAGGAACATTCTCAACGGCTACAAAAGTTTGATACTTTGGATCTGCACTATCTTTATGTTAAAGAAGCGCTTCCGGCTCTTGATTTGTTTATCGACCGGGGCATCAATTTGTTGCAAGGCGGCAACAAGAAAATGCAAGAATTGTTTGTCATTACTGGGAGAGGAAATAGAAGCGAGGGTGGGGTGTCTAAAATTAAACCTGCTGTGATTACGAGATTAAAAAGAAGAAATATCCAGTAAGATTTTTTCGTATTCTTAATACCTATTGTTGATGTTTTCTTTTTCAGGTTTGTCACGATGAATCCAGGGCTTCTAAAAATTTGGGTATCGAAACACTCGTGTGTTACTAGTGATTTATCCTAAATTTGTTACCTACTTAAAAATTTTATAGTGATTGTTGAAGTTTTTAACCAGGCCAGGTTTAGATTTAAAGATTACAGTACAATATATTTTTATTCTTATGACAAAATATCCATTTTTACAAATAAATTGTACAAATTTTTTAAGTACCTGGTAGTGTTTTTTTGATAAAAGTTTAGCTTCAAAAATTCTTTGCTTTCTTGTTAATGTTTGATTGTTGCTCTTTGTTATGTCAAATGTTAATTGTTGGTATGTTCACAATGGGTCATTTTCCAGTGACCGCCACATGTGAGCACAACTGAAATTGCGTCCTGTGACCCAAAATGTTTGAATGTGATTGTATGTACGTACAAATACGTAAATCAGAAGAGAATCTTCAAAAACTGGTTGTCTATTCACCTATTTTTTAAGTTCAGAGGTTTCTTACTTTCATTTAGTCTGCAGCTCTGATTATAATTAATGATGCTTTTGTTGGTAAATCTGTAATATTAAGAATTCAAAGTGTTTTATTTAAAACATTTTAACATTTTACTTGTGTATATTCTTATAAATATATAAGTAAGCATACGTTAATTTTTATACAATTTTTAGAAATATATTTTTAATTAGTAAATGAGTCTCTGATTTTCACTATACACTACTTGTACGGCACTATACAGTTTGTTAATCTAAATATTGTCACTTTTCACTGTACTTTTCTCTCTTGCCGAATATTGGTCTATCACAAGTTTGACCCTTCATTTAAGTCTTTCATACTCCATTAATATGTTAATGTAGTTGGTAAAAGCCTAAAAATAATAGTTATTTATGTATCAAGGGAATAAACACCGATTTTAATCCCGAGAATGTAAGTACCTAATGCACGAGGCGAAGCCGAGGGCATTTTTATTCGAGAGATTAACGATGTTTATTCCAGAGATGCATATAAAACTTTCTTCCCAACCGTTTAAGTTAATAATAATAATAAATTACTTACATTCTTGGGATTAAAATGTTGTTGTTGTGTTTATTCCCTTGATACATAAATAACTATTCTTCCCAACCGGAAATAAAGTGGTACTTTATTCCCTCATAATGAAGGAATAAAGTGCCACTTTATTCCCGGGTGAGCAGAAAGTTTTGTATGTATCTCTGGAATAAACATCGTTAATCCCTCGATTAATACATTCATACTTTTTTGACCAATAGGATTGCCTCATTTTCCATTTTTCAACCAATTACGTAGCCTTTTCTTGAAAAAAGAAAGCTAGTAGCATTTTATTCGGAATAAATAGCTACAAGCATTTTATTCCGAATAAATAGCTACTAGCATTTTATTCCGAATAAATAGCTACTAGCTTTTTATTCCGAATAAACTCTAGTAGCTTTTTTTCATTCATGTATTAATCTGTCGAATATCATTCGAGCAAGAGATTTCTTCAGAATAAATGTTCAAGGTTCAAGGGCCTAAAAATCCTCGAGCTTCGCTCTCGGATTTTTAAGCCGGCCCAACGTCCTGTGGCGCTCGTGATTTTTGCTGCTAGGCAACGCGTTTTCGTGCGAACCTTTCCATTTATTCAGGATAAATCCCTTGCTCTTATGATATTATGTATGAATAAAAATGCCCTCGGCTTCGCCTCGTGCATTACTTACATTCTTGGGATTAAAATCGGTGTTTAGGTCATTGTTTACTTTACCCACTCTTTGATTTTCAAAAAACTAATTACACCAACGCATTCGTCACTATGTATACATTACGAAAATCAATATCTTTTTTTGTGCAAACTACTTTTATTTTTACTCATTTTCCTTGCCCTAGCACATCTTTTTTTTCTATAAATTTTGCATAAAATTATTTTTTATTTGCACAACATTTTATTGCTCAAAATGGCATTATAATGATGTTTTACGATGGTTTCCAAAAAAACAGCACAAAAAGCGAAGAGTGGACATTGTAAACAATTACCGGTGTTTATTCCCTTGATACATAAATAACTATTTCGCCAGTTGCAGTTGCATAGAAACATAATGGAATTTAAATGACACATTGATACCAGATACCTATAGAAAATAAATTGTAAAACGGTTTGCCATAGATGTAAGAAGGGTGGAACCCCCTCAAATGATTCTCCAAAATCAGATCCTCGTCTCCCTGAAGATAATAGCCGGGTTTCAAATACTGAGAATATTACATGTAGTTTTAGTTCATCTAAAAACTAGTTTGGCTAGATGGTAGCATTTAAATATTGAAAGATCAAACGCGAAG
Source organism: Schizotus pectinicornis (assembly GCA_951805265.1). Classification (NCBI taxonomy): domain Eukaryota; kingdom Metazoa; phylum Arthropoda; class Insecta; order Coleoptera; family Pyrochroidae; genus Schizotus; species Schizotus pectinicornis. Next base: position 10,667,898 of record OX638202.1, on the reverse strand, counting down.
AGCCATTAATTTTGAAATCGTTTGTACACATCTGGGCGGCCTTGCGGCTAATCAGGTCGTAGGTTGTCACGTGACCGCTGACCTGCTGACAGTTACCGACATTGGATCGACAGTTCGTTCGTTACTCATTAGTTAGGTTATGTCGTGTATGGTTCAGTTTGGTGGTTGTGGCGTTCGCGTTTGCCCTTTGGTTTTCTGCTGCTGTTATCAGTAGAAATCGACAGCTTCGTGTTTATAGCCCGTCGATATCGTTTGGTTTCTAGCGTTTTCCAGGTAAAATCCGTATTGTCGGTGTAAACTGCAGTGTTGAAGGGCAACGGAAGTGGCTGCTATCGCCCTATCAACCAAAAAAATGGCCAACGACCTCGAGAACACTACCAGCGTTCCAGAAAAAAGACCCGACAGCCAGCTCGACCCAAGTAAGCTCGACGACGATGGCGAGTCCGAGATAACAACCCAAATCCGTGCTTTTGCAGACGAGGCTGACGTTGACGATGTTACTCCCGTGAAATGCAAGAGAAAAGACTCGATAACCGCCAACGAAGGCATTGTTACCACGGCCCAAATCCGTGCTTTTGCAGACGAAGCTGACGTTGACGATGTTACTCTCGTGAAATGCAAGAGAAATTCCTCGATAACCGCCAACGAAGGCGTTGTTACTACGGGGAAGCGGAAGAGGAAACCCGCAATAGTCGGCAGTGAAGCTGTGGCTGGAGCGGTGAAGCGCAAAAGGAAGACGACATCACCGATCCTCAACAATGGGGACAGGAATCCCGTTGCGATCCTGAACGAGCTACGGGAAGGGCTGAAGTACGAAGTGGTAGAGCAGTCGGGGCCGGCGCACGCTCCGCTGTTTAAAGTTTCCGTCATGGTTGATGGGCAAACTTATTTCGGATCGGGAGGCACCAAGAAGGCGGCCAAGTGCAAGACGGCCGAGGAGGCTCTCAAGTCTTTCATTCAGTTTCCTAACAACTCAAATGTCGTGTGTTGTAATCCTGTCAGCAATACGAACGTCGATTTTACCAGTGATGCGTTCGAAGCCGTGCAGAAGGAGAAGCTGGCTAGTCCCACAAAAACTCTTATCAAGGGACCGCTTATGCTGCTCAATGAATTATTCCCGAACGTCATCTATGAACTAACAAATAACGAAAACTGCAGTTATTCCAGATTCAAAGTTACAATTACCTTAGATGAAGATAAGTTTATTGGAACTGGTAGGTTTGAGAGTTTCACTTTTTCTCTACAACAATTATATGTACTCGTGCTAGAGTCAATGAGAAGCCCGTAAAAACGACTCCTACAATGTTCATTATTATGTACCAAATTTTTCTTACAATGCAGTTAACAAAATTTATAATTGAGGCCGGCTGGGAGCTTTAAACATTTGTAGACGTTGTTACTGGTTCTTTAAGAAATGTCAAAAATACGTTCTTGCACTCAGTAATGAAAAAATATTTGTTGGCTATTTGAACGCTTTATTTATACCTTAGAGTTTAGTCTAATGGCGTTTGTTAGTTAGTTCTTTTCGAAAAAAAAAAAAAATGACGCCAAGAAAAAAAAAATTCGACAATTTTTACCGCCTCTATGAGGATACCCCGAGCACTTGTTACCTAGTTTTTCTGACACTTCCTCGTTCTTTCTTATCTATTACCAGTATGATTTCTGTAGTGCATTTTTGCTGCTATCTATTCCCAAGTAAAACGTCTTGCCAGGTGTTACTTCTAACTCTTTCAACTTTTTTATCAGTTGTTTCCATCAAGATTTTTTGCTTTTACTTTTTTTAGATTTGTCTCATTTTATCCTCAAGTTCAACCACCTTTGGATTTTGTTATTCTACAATTAATTACTGTTTATGCGACTTCCTCCTAACTCCTGCTTCTCTATTTTTTTTTATTTCTGTCTAATTTTTGCTTTTTGTTTTCCTGAATGCCTGTTTTTGCATTTAACCATTTCTAGTTGCCTGTTTTGTTTCTTCCGTTTCATCAAGCTGATCTAGAGTGACAATAGTTGCACATTCCTTACCTTTTACCGTTGACTAACCACTTAAGTTCTTATTGCCGGTTGCTCGAGCGACGATTTAAAATTAATTTATTGTTAACATCACGTCGAGATTTGACGTAGAACTCTTAGTAACGGATCAACAAAATTTGTATCGATATTTTGGCTAGGACGAACGTAAATAAATCATGAATCGTTTATTGATGCCTTATCATTGATGAGCTATTAATGAATGATTAAAGTTTAATTTACGTTTGCGCAAGCCAAAATATCGATATTGATTTTATTGTACCGTTGCGTCAAATCTCGACGCGCTGCTGACAATAAATGAACATTAATTATCGTTCTAGAAATCGGGCATTAGGCACGATACTTTCGAAAATAATGTTTTTACTTTAAGACTTAATAATCTTGTCAATTCTTGCATTCTTGAGTTTTTAATTAAATTTTGTTAAATAAATATTTTATTGCAATTTCTTAAAATTATTTGTTATTAATTCAACGAGTCGTTTTTGGAGCTTGTTTAGTACTTTTTCTCATTTGTACCAGAACTGAATGAACTAATGGTGATTTCGACAGGTTCCAGTAAAAAGCAAGCGAAAAATGCTGCGGCCGCCGCGGCTCTGGCCAGAGTCAGTTTGAAATTGGCCAATGGACCTCAAGATATTAATACCTACAAGAAGCCCAGTGCCATCGTGGAAGAGCAAGAACGGGCCGACTACATTGGGAGGTAAACTGACGATTAACCCCTAAGTCATTAGGTTTTGGTTCCTCGTTTTTCACAAGTTTACGTATGTAAACGTCATGATCTCAAAAATGGCAATTGTATGTAATTCGCCGTTTTGTCGGGACGTTTCATTTTATTAACAAACTTGAAAGTGAGAGCTCATTGATCTGCTTGTTTTGCTTTTGGCTGGTTCGTTTGCTTGTTCGCTATCGGAAAGTTTTCTATTCAGTTGAATTAACGGAAAACTTTTGGTTGCAGCAATTGTATATTTCTTAGAGCTCCCTTTAGTAGAGATGTTTCTTTTGTTTTTTTTTTTGTGTGAAAATAATGCAGAGTTTTCCAACTACCTATGTTGGTTATTCATTGTTTATTGTACGTTTGTACCATGTGTTGTTGGTCTTAACATTGCATTATTTTCCTCGCGGGTTCCTCTGCAAAGGTGCCATGTTTGGCAATAAGTGTGCTCGGAAATATGTCCGTGAGAGGTTCCAGTATCTCCAATAAGATCTTTGTTGGTGACTCACGAGGATTAAAACTATGAGCACAAGGTAAAGTATTGATTTTGATTAGTAGTTAATAGTGAAAATAACGTATATGTACAGCTTGGAGAATATGTTTTGTTGTGTCGGGCGGCATTGGGGGCCGCACAACTAGATTGGGCGACTGCAAACTATCTGCCGAAAAATCATTTTTCGCAACGAGACGGCTTATTTTCAAGAATTGAGAATGCTGCAGTCATTACACTTACCCATAATCTTAATACACGGCCCGCAATGCCGTCCGATACGACAAAACATTTTCTCCAAGCTGTACAACCGAAGAATTAAATGATGCATAGAGGGTGAGGAAATAGTTTACTTTTTCCACGTTATCATTAAGTGTAACTTGAAAAAACTTGCAGAAGACATTAGAAAAGTATAGGGGGATCACAAATCGTCAACTTCTTCCACATTGTACTTTATGATAATGCGACAAAAGTAGATTATTTGTGCATCCTCTGTGCATTACTTAATTCCACGGCTGTACATAGACAGGTATACACGGTTCTTGATGGACAGCGTGTAATTAGTTTACCATGTTCACTCTTTACGATTTAATAGGTGGGTGTTACAAAGGAGCCGTTGGCGACGAAAAGCGTATTTCTAGTGTTTTAGTCTGAATTTTTTATTATTATTACATTCGTAGTATCGGCAGGTACACGTACCTGATGTTAAAAACTTAATTTTTATTTGAAGTATTATTAGTTGCAATTTTAGGGAGTCTTTGGAAATTTTGAGGGATTAAGGGCAAAGCCTTCGCTATCACATATGTTTTTTCTCACTGTATGCATTTTGACGTGCAGAGATTAGTTCTCTCATTTTAGATCACTGCATAAAAGGAAATGGAATTAATCAAGTGCAAGTAAATAACCCAGTTAATTTAATGGAATGACGTCGCGCGCATGCATTAAGTACGCAGCTGGTCCACAATGATATGCTCCGCCTTAATCCAGTGTTGGCTTGACACCAGGTTGCTATTTCACACGTTGTTACTTTATACTGAATAAACGTATTAGTATAGGTCTGGTTTTCGCGCGCCGCTATGATGACTCAAGACAATATTCATAATGTTTGACGCGAGATCATTTTCAGTATTCTGCATAGTAATTGGACTACATTATTTCGCGCAGCCGTAAAGTGAGGCAGATGGCTATAATCCATTTTATGAGTGTCGAACAGAGAACGACAATAAGCACCAAATTCGTATTTTCAAATTTGCAAAAGCAACACGCATATTTTTAGTAATATAATTAACCTTTTGTTTAGAATATTCAATAGCGAATGGGGGATGATGAGGTTTACAGGAAACTGAAGTCAAAATGTGCTATTTATTTAATGTTAAAGTAAACATTTGTATTTTGTTCATATTAACGTGCATGTTAACTTTCTTCAAAGCATCATCCCCCGGAGTCTCTATCGTTACGTATTAGATCTTAAAAACAAAAGTCAGATATTTTTTACCTGTACATACGAAGCTATTTTGAAAATACCAAATGCATTTTCTCTCTTTTCAATACGTGCCCCTCCTAATACGAAAACTCACGTCAATGCATTTTGCTGACGTTCTACAATCACAGATGATAAAGCGGAGACGTTCCTCTTAATGACAAGACGGCTTTACCCATTCTTTCACTCAAATTTCATAACATTGATGTCTAAACGCTTTGATTATTTATGGCTTAATAGAGTTACTTTTAAGTAGGTATAAGCTCCAGTGAAGGCAATAGACTACCATAAACTTAAATGGTAGCCACAAAGTCACTCGATAAACGCCCTATAGAGCTGTCATTGCTGAAATTTAAAAATTTGTGTAATTCAATAGCGGTTTAATATAAAAATATTTCAGTTACTCGTTATCAATTTTGGAGGTCGTGATCAAGAGCTTGAAGAAAGTCAAAGAGATAAAGTGAATATTTTGATACGAAATCGCGATCAGAAGTGAAAACTCACACAGAAATAAATTCGGAAAAACCGATACTGTCATCTTGTAGTGCATTAATTATAGTTTATTTCTGTCGAATTTGAAATTTTTAACTCTATTAGGAATACGTTTTAGGTGCTGCCGGTTCTCTTTGTAACACACTGTATAATATTATGGCGGATAGGTTTTGGAAGGTTCAATGAAAAGATCAGTACTAAGACTCCCATCCGTTGCCAAGAGGTAAGTCGCTCTTGTGTTCTGTTTTCAATTGGGCGCGGGTTATGTCGAAAGTTGGCTAGGATAATTTTTTTTTTTTGTTTAATAGCAATCCAAACATACTATTCAAATTTTTTACACTTCCAATTTTCTAAGTTGAGGTAAAATCATGTTTGTTTCTAAAGAAACTCGATGTCAAAATATCGACTGATATGTAATAGAACAATGTAAATAGTAAAATTATAGCAATAAACAAAGTTGTTATTTGAGTCTAGATTTCCATATTATACAGGGTTAGCCAAAAGTGTGGAATTAAGCTTCTCGTGCTAATAACTACATATTAGAGTTATGGGATAAATGAAAACTGCTTGTCAAATGACAAATTTGAAGGCATATTAGAGCATATGGTTTTACAAAATGGCGCCGACCAGCTTTGCCTAGGGCGATATTTTTATCTTAAATGGAACGTACTAATACTTCTATTTAACCTGACTTAGATAATTACTCTCCATACAAGCGTGGAATTGTTTTTTCCTACCTGAAGCCGTATATTTAAAAAAAAAATACAGATTATTTGCGTTTCAGCTTTGAAGATCCGTCTATTTAGAGCTACTTGGAGATGCCGGTAGAATAGGTTTCACCCACACACAATAGACAGTCGACAACATCATACAATGTGACCAGCAGGGTTGACTTTGTATTGTGTTTCAATCCAGACTCCCTTTCCAGGTAACTCTGGATGGGCAGAGCATAGGAGCAAAGTGTCACTTTTGCTTAGCTAAAGCGCGAATTTTCTGTATTTATTTAAATATCAGCGCCTTTATGTAGAAAAAAAAATAATTTCACATTTTTGCGGAGAATAATTTTCTACGCCCGTCGGGCCAAATAGAAATATTACATTGCATTTAAATAAAGAAAAAAATCGCCAGAGGCAAAAATGGCTAGCGTCATTTTCTTATGCTCTAATATGCTATAATTAGTTATTTTACAAATACTTTTTATTTTTTCTCTAAGTCTAGTTTACCCAGCAGAACCTTGGTTTCACACTTTTGGCTAAGCCTGTAGAGTGGAGTTCATTAGCAACTTAGAACAAAATGATATGCGCGGGAACCAAAATCTAGCCATAGTTGCTGTTTGGTTAAAGACTTGCGTCAGTTGTGTACACTTTAGCTCAACGTAACTTCGGGGGCTAAATGTGGATACTATAAGAGTAACTTCGGGGGCTAAATGTGGATACTATAAGAGTAGGTATTTTCCGGGTCCTGGCGTTCGCTAAGCTGCAGTTTAGTGAGTGAGCCCCAGGAATTTGCGTTGATATTTCGGCGTTTCCAGGCTCTGACGGCTAAGTCTTTTGGAATGTCGGCAGGTTGGTCCAGGACAAGTTCGCCGAGTTGATGGTCAACGATCAGATCCATGCCAAACGTAAAGTCCTCGCCGGCATCGTGATGACGCGCGGCACCGTCTTGTCTGATTCCGAGGTGATTTCAGTTACTACTGGAACCAAATGCGTTTCAGGCGAGCACATCAGCATGAACGGGTGTTCTCTGAACGATATGCACGCCGAAATCATTTCAAGAAGGTGCCTCATCAGCTATTTGTATGACCAGCTCGATCTCTTGCTCACGCCCGAAGCCGACAAGTCCATATTCACTCGCCGAACAGACGGCCACGGCTACAAGCTGAAAGACGGACTGGAGTTCCATTTGTATATCAACACGGCACCTTGCGGCGATGCCAGGATCTTCAGTCCGCACGAGGATTACGACGCCGTCGACAGACATCCCAACAGGACATCCAGGGGACAGTTGAGGACGAAAATAGAGTCGGGAGAAGGAACTATTCCGGTGAAGGGCATCGGCATCATTCAAACGTGGGATGGGGTTTTACAGGTAAGCTCAACCGCCAACCTTAAGTTGTAGCGGCAGTGACCCGTTATAGCGAATTTTGTACAAATAGCGCTTTTCCTTTTTAATTGTCCAATATTCCCTTGTTTTTATTAATTTCATTTACTTTTTTGCTACTTTCACCTGCTTGTGTTCTTCATTCCCATACTTTGTCACATTTTCAGGGAGAGCGCCTCCTTACTATGTCCTGTTCTGACAAAATCTGCCGCTGGAACACCGTGGGACTGCAAGGCGCTCTCTTATCGCACTTCATCGAGCCCATCTATTTGAAATCAATTATTTTGGGCAGCTTGATGCGCGAATCTCATCTTTACAGGTAATTGTGCGCCACTTTTCACGCGACTCATTTTGTTAATTGTCGACGGACGGTTTCCAGAGCGCTGTATGGCCGAATCGAAAACACCCTTCAAGGTCTTCCGCCTCCATTCCTGTTGAATCGTCCCCAAATGTACCTTCTCACCTCTTCGGAAACGAGACAGACCGGAAAGGCCCCGAATTTCAGCGTAATTTGGGTGACCGGCCAGTCGGAGCCCGAAATCATCAACACGATGCTTGGTAAAGTCGATTCGGGAAAAGTATCGAGAGTGTGCAAAAACGAGCTGATGAAGAGGTTCTTGAAGATTCTAGGAAAACTCTCCAGCATCACCGAAATCGAGAGGGACCCGCCTAGTTTGTATTGCGATGTCAAACTAGCCGTTGATTCTTACAAAGTAATTAAGTTTTTTTCCATTTTTTTTTTATTTAGTTGTAGATCACCAACTTAAGCTAGTTCTTGATGCCCGTGTACATTTTCAGGTAGCTAAAGAGCATCTTTATCGAGCATTTGCAAAGAGCGGGTTAGGTAGTTGGGTGTCAAAGCCCTTCGAGCAGGACATGTTCGAGATGATGGAGGAAGATTTAAAGGTAGAAATGCAGGAAGATTCAACGGAGGAGAGGAAGGAGGATTTAACAGAGGGGATCCAGGAAGGTTTAATGGAGGGAGCGAACGAAAATTTAACTGATGAGGGGAGGGAAAATTTAACTGATGAGGTGAGGGAAAATTTAACGGAAGAGATGAGAGAATATTTGAAGATGGAGATTGAAGAAAGATTACAGAAAGAAATTAAAAAAGTTGAAGGGTGGATATAATGAAGGTAGAAAGATTCAAAATATGTAATAGCAACATGCATACCTAGACCAAAGTAGCCAATTCGCTACCTTGGAGCCATAATTACGTAAAATTAGTAATGTTTGTCTAGTTATTTTATTGTTCGCCATGTGATAAATGTTTAATAATTTGTTAAGAAGTTTAGTGACCTTTCTGTCACACTGCACATTTTATTTTTATTTACTATAGAAATAAGACTATTTGTAAATTATCTTTTAAATTTGTTTTTTAAAATTAAATAAATATTTTTTTCACTTCTCATTACCTGGACAGTATTACATATTACACCGCAAACCTTTCTAATGTAGGAATTGATTCGTTTAAATTTTGTGCATCTATTAATTGCTTCACATAAGGTCTATTACGAATCAGAAAGAGCTATCTGAACGGAAGCCCCCACTTCTACGTACGGCGTTACGCCAATGGTTAATGATGCAAACCTTTTAGGTTACGTTCTTGTCAAATTTGACAATCGTTTCTCCACATAACCTCACTTTTGTGTTACCGTCATGCAGAGGGTCCGAGCCTCGAAACTCGGGACACATATTTTGAAATATGCGAAAGGTAGCACATATTTCACTCATTGCAATGAATCCAAACCGTTGGAAGTCTCTTCGGCGCCATTTTTATTGAAAACTGACTCCAGGTACAGGTTGGAGAAATTTCATTATTTCTCAACCAACTCGGAAGACTCCTTGGTAGATAGCATAACTTTCGAGAGAGTTTGTGCAGAAACTTTGGAATCTCTAACCGAATATTTTGAGGAATTAGTGGATAGTTCGAAGAATTTAGAATCTGCGGATGTTTCTTACAGTGTAAGGTTTTGCCTTTCTTCCTGAGTTTGTTTATAATGAGTATTTTCCAGAGTGGGGTACTGACGGTTAATTTAGGTAAATATGGAACTTATGTGATAAATAGACAGAGTCCGAATCGGCAAATTTGGTTAAGTTCTCCATTTTCGGGGCCAAAACGTTACGATTATATAGGTGGAAGTGGGATTTGGGTCTATAAACACGATGGACAAAGGTTGCATCATTTACTTCAAGATGAAATTTCAAAAATTGTTCAAGTGCCCGTAGATTTTAGCCAATGTAGTTACTCGAATTGATTTAGGAAATCTAAATAAAGTCTTCAAATTGGCGTTTTCATTAACGTATTTTTGTCAACGTCTCCTGCCTCTTTCATGTTTTTTGCTTAGCAGTTGCTAAAACAATGCTGCAGCTAAACTTATTAATTTGTACCTATTAAGAAAGTATGGTAAAGATTCTTGATCGTGCATTGTTAATAGAAGGATGCTGTTTCCAGCTGTGACAAAGCCAAATTTAACGCCACCTAGAGTGTCCCAAATACACTACTCTCGAAAATACCTAATCACTAAATTTTTAAACATGACGTGTTCAATGGTAAAACTTTGTAGGTAATTTTTATTATTATAAGATCTTTGTACTTTTACTTTAGTTACGCATTTTGGTCTAATAATTCGAATAATTGTTGCTAATGTTAGAGATAGAATGACATTGGGAAATGGAGACCTCGCAGGAATTCTGTCGAATACACGAATACCAGCTATCGGAAAGCTGACCTCGACCCTAACGGAGTTGGGCTACAAAATATGTATCAATATGTATTGATAGATATTATTCGGTGCTTGGGCAGTTGGGCGAATAAGGAGGAGACGCGGGATACGCCATCTCGTGTCCACCAGGCGGAAAGAAATGAGGCAGTCGATTCGAACCGGGATGCGAGAAATGTTGTTTATTGCTTTGTCATTAAATAAACCGCAATATCCGAGCACCTAATCGGTTCAATAAGTACCTAGTTTAGATTAATAAAGAATAAATCGGAGAGAGTTGAGTTTTAGGTATACTTGAATTAACTGCACCATATTAAGTACACCCTTCTGGACAAAGGAGTTGAGTAATTGTAAGATAATTTTGTTATGATAGTTGATAATCCAAAATCTAGAATCCAGATGTTAGGTACTACCTAAGAAATAAATGTTTTATTTTGACAAAAATTATGAGAAGAGGTTACCTAATACCTAATGTAACTATTAGTACAATTTTATGAGAACGGGTATAATCTAGGTAGAAATAACATGATTACCCTGTTAATTAATTCATCTACGATCTACATTCCTCGAATATAAGAAAGCCAACAGTCATTAATGTAATTTAACGTTGGGCATTGCGACATCATTGACTTCTGTCATAATATTAACAGTAGGTAGTAGTAGTAGGTATATTTAAAAAAAAGTGGACAAATATGGATAAAGTTTTTTCACATAAACAACAATTTGAAGGTGATATTATTAAAATAATTAACTAACCTAACGTTACTGATTTTAAGCTTCCCAAGATCCTTTCTATTATGCACGTACAATATTATTTGAACGTTTTTTGAAGAAAAAAACTATTAAATTAATTTTGTTTGGCATTTTGCTCATTCACATTTCGATGTTTCTACTTTTACTTGGCGAACTGATAATAAAGTTTGATGGAAATCTTTTAATTAGATATGGACCTCAACTTTGTATATACTTATCCGTAAACTTTCTACCAATGTTGTGAACAAATTAATCTTTATAATTCGTTTTAGATCATCGTTACGTCTGTTGTGTATTGTATGTTGGATCAAAAAATGATGTGCTTAGTAGACGAAATTTTTTTAAAAATAAGACCTCTGGATAGCACTAGTCAAATGACTTACTTTAAAATCAAGAAAGAATCCAGATTGTTAAAAATTAGTGCCGTAATTATATCTATATGCGTTATAATCGGTACAATTTCTTATTGGCCCATTTTTGATAAAACAAAAAATTTTGATTATGCCAGTAATTTGTTTCATAAACACTTCAAATCGATTAGCTATCTATTAAATGTTTTATACTACTCTTCTATCGTTCCGCTAACATTAATGTATGTAATGGATGTATTTATACTAATTTACGTAATCAAATTTCAAAAATTTCAAATTTACTTAATGAAAGATTTATGGAAAATCATAACTAAAGATTACGAGTTGTTCAGTGATTTTGATCTATTACGTAATGGTAATTATCAAAAGAAGGTGGCAGATAGGTTGAAAATTTGTGTTGGATATCATGCGTTTTTTAAAAGGTATGAACTAACATCGATTTATTTATTAACTTTAGCAAGATTTTTCAGGACTCACACGAAATTGAATGGTTACATTTGGATTCCACTAATAGTCATAGCATTTCTTAGTATCACCAACTATCTCTCAGTACTTTTCAATGCTGTTTTGGTAAGAATCTAGATGCACCTTTTTTTTAAAGCAATGTTTGCAAGTTTTGTCTAGAGTGACCGCCACAAGAACTATTTGCAAATTACTATAGCAGGATTGTTGTTATTTGCTGGTTACTCCATAACTGTCAACGAAAGTCAATCGATGAGTGATCAGGTAATAGTAGATTACACAACGAGGTGGAAAATGTTTCTTTTCTGTCAAGAGCTAAGATAGCTTACCGAGGCCCGTAGGGCCGAGGTGAGCTAATGCTCGAGACAGAAGAAAATTTCCACCAAGGTTTGTATACTATTTTATTCGCAATCATTCATTTTCGGCTAATAAACCAAAATTTATTTCTAAAATTTCCCTCTGCGCCATCTACCGAGCGATTTTCATACTCACAGCAGGTTAAAAATGTGCCCATTTTTAACCTAGGGAGGGAAAGTAAGGTCAGGAATGGATTGTCAGAAATGATGAGGTTAGGAATGGACATATTACCTATATGATCGCGAATAAAATATTTTCTTCCCAACCGGGAATAAAGTGCTACTTAATTCCCTCATAATGAGGGAATAAAGTGCCACTTTATTACCGGGGAATAAAGTAAAAAAAATGCCGATATAACATAAAGAAACTCGTTTCCATAATAACCGTCAGCCAACTTTATTTAGATATCTGTCAATTAACAATTATTTTTTCTCTAATTTATTATTATTATTAACTTAAACGGTTGGGAAGAACGTTTTGTATGCATCTCTGGAATAAACATCGTTAACCCCTCGAATGAAAATGCCCTCGGCTTTGCCTCGTGCTTTACTTACATTCTCGGGATTAAAATCGGTGTTTATTCCCTTGATACATAAATAACTATTCTTCCCAACCGGAAATAAAGTGGTACTTTATTCCCTCATAATAAGGGAATAAAGTAAAAAAAATGCCGATATAACAATAAGAAACTCGTTTCAATAATAACCGTCAGCCAACTTTATTTACGTAATTGTCAATTATAACAATTATTTCTTCTCTAATTTATTATTATTATTAACTTAAACGGTTGGGAAGAAAGTTTTGTATTCATCTCTGGAATAAACATCGTTAATCCCTCGAATGAAAATGCCCTCGGCTTCGCCTTGTGCATTACTTACATTCTCGGGATTAAAATCAGTGTTTATTCCCTTGATACATAAATAACTATTTCTTTTTTATCTGGGTTCAAGATTTTTAGTCAAAATATTAAATTTTAGGCTCAAGATCTGTTTGATACGGCTGTTACCTGTCGTTGGACGTCGTGGAACATTAAAAACAGAAAAACGTACCTGCTCTTTTTGCTAAACGCAGTTGATCCTTGTGTTTTGGGTGCAACGAATGTTGTGGTTCTTCAGTTCACATTCACAATCACGGTTGTAACTTATGGCAATAGTTTTTTAAATTTAACTTTGATTTTTAGGCACTTCGATTCATTGGAGCCTCATATACATTTCTCAATCAAGTGGTTCAGTAATTTGAGAATATTTTTCTTTATTATAGTAGGACCTTAATGTTAAAGAAATTGTAGATCACTCGAAAAAATGTGGCACAGTAAAAACTTCTATTGTAATGTATAACTTATTTTATTTATTTTTTCAACCGGATATTCCCATGAAAGACAATGAAAGAATCCAAAAGAAATTAAATGGGTATTATGCTAAAGCCCTTGCAATTCAAAATGTTACAACAAATACACGGTGTAAGCAAAATAAGTGCATTAATTTTAACTGGTAATAGAACTCTTCAAGACCAAAAACTTTTCCTAACCCTTTACCGCATGGTGTGCCATATATGACCCAAACCAAAAAAAAATTTTTTATTCCTTTAAAAACTGTTTGATTCGGTAACTTCATGCGAGATCTTATATGGCACAAACGTAGCTATCACGCTGTAGCGGAATATCCCCTCTCTAGCTAAATGGGACCTGTTCAACTTAGTTGGAAGTTGATGCACGTCATGGTGAAGTACGCTAACATTTTGTCCAAATTTGTGCATATTATAATTAATATTGAAGTACCGCAGCTTTTGAAGAAAAATATTGGGGTGTTACGTATTCAACTGGCAATTAATTGAAGACTATTTTACTACTCATTGTCAATTTTGAGGTCACTTACAATCAAAAGAATCTTTGTGCCATATGTGGCACACCATGCATTTACGTATTAGACGACATGATAGGTACTATATTTTTTTCAGTTTTATAGAAATGGATTGCAGACGATTTTATGGTAGTCAAAGTAATAAAAATAAGATCTAAAAAGTGGTATTTACAAATATTTTTTCACTTTTTAGACTTATGTGTTGTTAATAGCTGGTTACTATTTAGACGAAAGAATGCAGACATGAATATGCCTCTATTGGATTTCAAAATAGCGTTGCAGATGCTCTCTGCAAAATGCAAAAAGTAGTCGAGACTAATAGAGAAAGACCATCTAATGATTTGCAATCAGCATATGAAGCAAAGAAAAAAAAAAGCTATACAAGAGAAATTCCTCACCAAAAGAGCTATGCGTTTTGCTCCAAATGTCAAATAGCTCTGTGTTTTAATGAGGACAGGAATTGTTTCATGAGATTTTATTCCGAATTACTTTTGTTCGTAAGGTTTGCATGTGGAAAATTATTCTTTAACCACATAGTGTGTCATATATGGCACATACTATTTTTTTTGCAAATAAAACTCAAAAATTAAAAAATATTTTTTTCAATATTTCTCCCGGCGTCAGCGACGATTTTTCTAACAGGACGATTTTTTTCACCAAAAATAAAAAATCATGCAGTAAAGGGCTAATATATTTTTTTAAAAAACGCTTTACTTTTTGTGTTATAATTATTTTAAAATCTTACACAATTTTCTTACACGCCACTGGAAGTAACGTTACCTAGTCAACAAGATAACCTTATGAATTAATTGTATTATTATATTGTTCTTGGTTGGAGCATGTCAAAAAAAGGCTCGTCAATTTGTAGAGGAAAAAAATAATTTAAAAATATTTGATTTCGAAAAAACGGTACATAAATTTCTTTGTCTTGATGACCACTGGTTAAAATTAATGTACTTATTTCGCTTACACCCTGTATAATATTTTTTGTATTTCTTTATAATGTTAGATAATGAGGGTAACTAAATGCCACAGTTTATTATTATACCGGATGTTGATTTTGAGAGGAAACGGGCATTTTCTGCTAAACTATACATTTTATGAAAATAGTTTTAATAGAAGCTATTGTACAAAATACAGTCTTCTCAAATATGCTTTTCAACATTTTTATTCACTTGTCATTTAATCAGAAATGATATCAACTTTATTATTTCAAATAGCAACACATAATTTTTTTACCAATTTCTGGTAGATAATTTAATTCTGAATCAAACAATGTATTACAAAAGGGTTGTTGTATAAGAAAAATTCTGAGAAAAGTGACTGAATGTGAAATCACATTTAGTGGCATAGCCTTATACTTGATAATGTGAAAAGTTCTCACGCCGAGACACAGGTAAGAAATAGGATAGAGCGATTATGGAATTATTGTTAAATGCAAATGATATAGCTTTAAAATAAATGTTCTAACTGCGTTCCATTTTGTTCCATGCATACAGCATAAATTAATTAATTAATAATATTCGAATATTTGAATAGTTATTCGAATATTCGAATAATTGAATTTGCTCGTATTCGAATTTTATGTGTTCATCAATTCAAATATTTGAATAATTCGAATATTAGTATTCCCAGCCCTAATCTTAACTTACTCTGTATGTTCAAAAATAGTTTCCGGTTATAGACTTCTTTCTCTAGTTGATTTGTGTATTTAAATCAAATTTGTAGCTATCATAGAACTCAAGCTATCGAATCCGGTCGCTCTATTACCCCAGCCTGTATAACTAAAATCTCTTGGCATCATGCATAATACCCGATTTCGTATATTAGCGGTAACATAATGCAAAGATGATGACTCTGGGGTTGAGAACTTATTTTAATTTAAACAATAATTAGTGGCAAAAATAATTTTTTACCCGTCGATCATAGAGATTCTTTCCCAATTCACAAAGAATTTAGAATTTCTTCTCTACGCCTTCAAATAACTCGGCTAGAAATCCGTCCGTTTTAATAGTAATAATAATAATAATTTTATTTACGGCGAACCATTTAAAAACTGCTATACAACATTACAAAATACATTTAATCTTACAGAATATACACTTAGGAATCTTTTAACATGAGACTTAAATTTACGTGGTGTGTGCCTAAAGAGATCGAGGCCTTTACTGTAAATATTGGCCAGTCGACACATCCTAGTAATAGGGTCATTTATGGCATAATTCGTTCTTCCAAAGCGTTCTATGAAGGAGTCATTAGCCCTGGTGGCTCTAAGGGGAACCCGAAAGGGAATGAGGGCAAGCAGCGGGGGAATCAACCGCCGAATGTACACGCAGATTCAATATAAATGAGACACTTGAATAACTGGTTGTCTACCTTTATTTTGTAACCCAAGAAATTTGACAACACTGTAAAGTGGATAGTAAGGTCGTAGGCACGGAGTGACAGAGCTGACGGAGGCCGTTATTCAAAATTCTGAAACTGAAACGCACGTGGACGGGATTGTTTGGTTTGAAGGCTCCCTCGAACCAACGAAAATTACACAAGTCATCGACACGTTTTTTGGATTTAAGTTTAACGAAAGTTTGCTTTTAATTTATTATAAATTATTATTTAATTTGTATGAAAATTGCACGACACTGAAAAGTAGCCAATAGAAAAATAGAATTTGCTGTCATTTGTATGACAATGTAAAAATTTCCTGGAAATTTTTGCACCATGCATAAAATTAATAAGTGGAAATTATTTCAGCCAATCAAAATTATTTATTTATTAATAATGATATCATAATGACATAATGGGCAAATGTCTGTGTCGTTGCGATTTTCTTACGCCCTCGTGCATTTGTTAATATCAGGAAATTTTATTCTCATGCATTTCCAAAACGTAATTAGCCCTCGTGTTCCACTCGGGCTAATTAATATGTTTTGGAAATGCATTCGAAAAAATTTCCGGAAATAATCAATGCACTAGGGATATTATAAGTGACAATAATTCAACTAACATAATCATAACTATATCAAAACTAATAAAATTTAGCAGTTTCGACCAATCAGAAAACAATTTAATGGAAATCTCAATGCACTTGGAATACTACGGTCCCTTCGGGCTATTCCGGAAAAATCTTTTTTATATTACTTATTTATTCCTTGCAATTGAAACACAAATTTTGAAATAAAAATAGCGTCCTTAGAAAACTAGATTCATAATTGTGTGAGTTTTCTTAAATTGCAGTTTTAGTTTAAGTTGTCATGTCAAATTCAGCTCGAGACTTTGCAGATTCCGGAAATTTCCGGCTTTCAAAGATTCGTGCTTGTCGGATTTTTAAATGACTACTCGCGCGCGCGTTGCGCTCGTGGTCATTTCACAAGCCAAAAAGCACTATTGTAAATTACTATTAAGTAAACAAAATTTTTTTTTATACATTCTGAGTCATTTTAGCCTGTTAAAACGAGGAACCGTTTTTCTGTTTCTTCGGAGTGTTGCATCTATTTTTGATATTAAACTTCATCTTATTATTAAATTCTTTATGTTTTCTATATGGTTTTTGAAATGCTTATGATTCCTCATTCTATATAAATTCTTCCAATGGCTAAAGCCGATAACCAAAAGCAAATGACTGATAAAATAATGCAGAATAGAGAACTCGACATAGTAAAGGAACCATTTTTGTTCAAAACATTTACCATTTACTATTTTAAATTTGTAAGAAAAGGATAATTAACAGACAATAATTATTTACGACCCGAGTCTTGAGAATTTATTTCTTAAATGCAGCACAGTAGTTACCCAAAGTGCATTCACCCGAATACGCAGGTAAACCTTTCTGAAAGCACAAGTAACTATTTGTTAATGAGCTGGACCATAAAGTTTATTGAGGGTCGCATAGACAGCGAAGGGTTCTGTCTGATGCTGCCAGCTGGTGAAATGTGTAGTTTACCCTATGAATTTAGATTTTGCAAATAACAGGAGAGTTATCGCTTTGCTCACAATTTTTCTGGTTTACTGTACCGCCCGCCGCCCGCTCTTCTGGCACTATGAAAGCCGCTTCACCAAACGCTCAAAATTGTCGAGAAACAAGGCAGTTATGAATAATAGGATGACTTTAGCCACGTGCTAGGGACGTTTAAAGGACGCCAATTATGCTGGTAAAACTACGAAAAACATTATAAATCGGTGAAAAGTGTTAATATGAAGAGTAACGTTAGTTTATTTACAACGCTGGTAAATTTTATGAATTTTTATAATTAATGTCAAAAGTCCAAAAAAGAAGAATACGAAACGAAGAAAAGAAGAATAAGAAACTCACGATATTGTTTAAAATTTTTGCAAATTGGAATTTTTTGCAATTTTTGGAAATTTGAATTATTATTCCTAGGTTACATTAATAAACATTAATAAACAATATATAACTTCTATTTTAATTGCGATTTATTATGCTGACACGCATGCGGCAATGTCAGTGGTGCAAATTTTTTACTTAATTTTTTGGTCTTAATAAAATATAATCAAATCCTATACAAAATAAATAAGTGAAGATAGAATTGTCGGGGTGAATAACGGCCTCCGTCAGCTCTGTCACTCCGTGCCTACGACCTTACTATCCACTTTACAGTGTTGTCAAATTTCTTGGGTTACAAAATAAAGGTAGACAACCAGTTATTCAAGTGTCTCATTTATATTGAATCTGCGTGTACAATTTTGTTTAACAACACAAGGGAATGAAACTCACGTCTTTTTGCGAGATCTGGTATACCTAGATTCTGGGCAACAGGCACCTCATCAAACTCCTCATATGGAGTACCACATTTCAGGGAAATTAATCTCAGAATTTTTTTTTGAGTTTTGGCTACGGTATTGATATGAGTACTATAGTGGTGAAACAGTTGCTGTAAAAATGAAGACCTGAACTAATTTTGACCAGAAAATCGATAAGGTTAATAAATTTTTGTAATCAGGGAACTCCTTCTATCAGATAGGGTAATAAAAATGGTATGTTTGCATTTAAAAATCAAAAGTTGGTCCACTTCCGGTCCAAACCGGAAGTGCCAGAATTAGTGTCTTACACATAGATCATAGAGATTCTTCTTCAATTCAAGAAGAATTCAAAATTTTTTTTCTACGTCTACAAATAACTCGGCTAGAAATCCGTCCGTTTTTGTGAAACAGTCTGTATTGACAACGCATTTAAATGAATTTTGGATACAATTAGTTACGAATAAAAGATACTTACTTAATGGTTTTGTTAAAGGTTGGGCATTGAAAAGTAATCAAAATTTTATGAAAGTAACTTTTTGTCTTAAATTGAATGCAAAATTCCAGATGGTCACCAAATTTTGAATATCTCCAGTGGCGTCAAAACTGGTAGAAGAAAAAGGCACACACTCCCCAATATCTACGCCACTAAACAATTCTCATTAATATAATTTATATTTAATATAATAAATAAATATTGACAGTACATGATAACTTATTTCAGTAGTGCATGTGCAAAAATTTGGAAAAATCGATTAGGAGTTACGTCAAAAAAACAATTTTTGAAACTCAACTTTTAAGGTTTTTTTCTGTTATCAAGCGTTTTCAAAGACATGTTTATTAAAAAAAGTTTCTTTAATTTTTGATTTTATATCGGCTTCTTAAGTTTGTTACAGACATTTTGGGACACCCTGAATAGGTAATCCAATCAAGTTATTATACCTATATTTAATCTTGCTATCTTCGTTAATTAATAAAAAAATTATTATTGTAAATTATAACTTATTTGGTTATTTTTTTAATTTTGCACCAATTACGAAAGACAATACATATAATTTATCAAATAATTCCAAAATAAATTAAAGAATGCAAAATTAGAAAAAATACAAAACTTTGAGCAAAATTAATAGAAATAAACTGTTATTTTTGATCTGAGGTACACAATTGGGGGTAACTATAAACACGAAGACGACACGTCATAACTGACCCGTTTTGTCATTGGTGAAACCCTCTTACCTTATTATTGATTCAATTTACTAGTTTTATGAATCTTGGGGGTTATGATAACCTTGGCTAATAGATCATAAAATTGACAGAAGTCAGAAGTTGCATTGACATTCTGTGGCAAATTGCTAACAAAAATTTGAATTACATTGAATTAATGCTAAAAAAGTTGACATGATCATACTGTAGTAGCGCACTCAATCTCATAATAATCTCTCTGTGTTCGATTGTTATTCAATTATTTTTTCTTGTAATTTAAATCAATTTGTTTCAAAGTTTTTAATTATTAATAACATGGTTACGCATTACTTAAGAAAACAAGTTTCTTTTATTGGTGAATAACGAGCTCAGTAAAATAAAATTTGAGTTACTTTGAGAGGACCAGTTGTAATCGAGTTTGGTGCAACAATAAAATAAGTCCTCAACCGTCATAACTCTTTTGTACTTAGCTATTCTAACAACTTTGCTACGTATCGATCTAAAATTACTAGTTTAATTAAGTTTATTTCCGAATATGTAATAAACAACTAATTTGAATGTTGAATGCGGATACCTATTGAGAAATAATCAATTTTTATTGCGGTATCAAGGAAAATACACTCAAAAACACCAGAAGAACATGGATGAGCTTTGCAAGCCAGCGACCATTTCAACTTGATTTAAATTAATTAAAATTTTAACGATTGTTTAACATTGGCGATTTTTAGCTACACAAAATCTTTTTTACTTTGTACGGTTGATGTTTTTGAAAAATTCTTCAACAAAAAATTAGCAAAATTATTCCTATTTGTAGCTTTGATCATTCACTCTATGATGTCTAATAGTTATTTCTCATTTATATACAATAATAATTGTGAAGGCAATTATTATTACATACTACATTTCTAACTCAGAAAGTAGGTTCCTACAATAGAACTTTTTAACTACTTAATAGTGGGACGACTTCCAGAAGTTTTTCCTCTAAGTTGCTTCGCGACGCAAATTGGATAAGAATATTAATTTTGAAATTATTGTGTCTAACTTTACTATTTGGTAAGTTTAACGAACAATTGTTTTTCTCATTTGTTTTAAATTCTGTTAATAGAAAAAAAGCCAATAGGTTCATTACCGACAGATAGTAAAATAGCACGTACTGCAGAGTTATGAATCTTGCTCTATAGATGGTGCAGTTAGTTGCTCAGAGAAATTTATGGCATAATCTCACTAAAAAGAAAATTTACTGGGTTCTAATCGGCAATAAACTTGGGTTGAGAACCTTTGACGAAAAGGTTCTGTAAAAGTAGTATGTAGTTTGCTAATTATGGCCAGTATTGTCAGAAGATTATGAACGAGTTGCTTTACCTATTAAAGCTACTTATCTACAGAGTGGGGCAATAATGTGTCCGACTTTGATAGTGTGGCGGTGCACTAGTATGGGCGCGCGGCGAGACTGATTGTGTTCCCTCGATAGCTTAGCGGTCAGAGCAACCAACCGGCAATTGGGAGACCCGGGTTCGAATCCCGGTTGAGGAATAACACTTTTATCCTCGCTACGCCACATGCCATACCTGCACACGACCGCCAAAATAGCTTGAGTTCTATGATGGGTAGAAATTTGATTTAAAAACACAAATAAACTAGAGAAAGAAGTCTATAACCGAAAATTATTTTTGAACATACAGTGTGAGCTAAAACTATTATACAGGGGCAAGTGACATTTTTTTAAACGGAATGTTGTATGTAAAA
This sequence comes from Schizotus pectinicornis, assembly GCA_951805265.1. Taxonomy (NCBI): domain Eukaryota; kingdom Metazoa; phylum Arthropoda; class Insecta; order Coleoptera; family Pyrochroidae; genus Schizotus; species Schizotus pectinicornis. The sequence goes on along the minus strand of OX638202.1, from coordinate 10,646,367 downwards.
GAAAATTTTTGGAGTCTTTTTCTAGACTCTTTTCACTCGAATATTATTACTATTTTTAAACCACTTGAATGTAGCGATTTTTTTGTTCAAATAATGATGTAGAAACTAAAAATAAACATTTTTTGTATGTACACCCCTATGGCTATTTCTAACCATTTTCGATTTGTCGTTCAATAATTACAAAATTTAAGAATAATCCTAAAAAATTACATTGTTTTTCAAATAACTCGACAGATACAATTGTAATAAGTGCTCCAAATGTTCTGCCTATAAAAACAGGTCGTAGGTTACGGCATTAGTGTGATCATATTCTTGAGCAAAAGTTTAACTGTCAGGACAGTGTAAAAATATATATTGAATCAAATAAATTGCATAAATTTCATGTAACTATTGTGCAATAAACTATATAAGTAACTATACATATAAGATAAAGGTGGTTTAATTCTATTGAGTTTTTCAACTTTTAATGCACTGCTTTTGTATTTATTTCTTTTAACGATTGTAAGTTTTGTTTTTTTTTTAATTTTAATTCTTATATTATGTTTTCTGATAAAGAATTTTTAACAATTTTTTTTACCTTCAAGCTATCAACAAACACAGAGAAATTAGTTACTTTTTAATATTTGTTTATGAGTCTTAGATATTATTCTCTTCATTATTAAATTTTATTTCTCATAATTTTTGTATTGTTGTTCTGTGTGGTAAAACCTAGTTTCACAAGTTCGAAGACGTTGAAGAACAACGTCCGCAAAACCTTACAAATAAAGAAATTGAAAAAACAGAAAAAGTAAAAAAAAATAAGAACAATATGTAATGGTACACAGGAACAAAAAATGTTAGAGCTGCAGCTTAGAAGTAGCTGAAAAAATGTAGAAAATATAGTCAAACTAAAAAAAATAATTTCTTTTTATTAATTTTGTAAATAATATCGCCTAGTAAATCGAGGTAGGCTAGGGACATTATGGTATTTAAATTTCTAAAGCTTCATTAATGAATCTTGCGCTCTCAAGGCAGCTGCATTTGTTTACGCGAAATACTTCAATTCCAAATTGTAACGTTAACAAGTCAATGGTCAAATTACCAACAACCATCTAGTTATTATGGTCAGATAAACGAACGAAGATTGGATATGTGATGTTGGGGAATCGAGATTTGGAGATGGTGAAAGATTTTTCTACAATCTCGGTAAACCTCGGCAAAATAACTTCCATTCTTGAACGCAAAAGTGGCATTTTGCGTTCTAGATACAAATTTTTTTAATCAGAACAACAGTGTGCCAATCAATAATAAGCGACGAAAGTGAGATAACCGTGCGAAGCTTCAAGGCGGGTATCAACGGTGAGATTTTTTTATGAGATTTTTGACTCATGAGTCTAAAATCTCGGAAACCACAAAATCTCATAGTCGAAACAGCCGTGAGACACACGAGTCATGAAAGAAATCTCACGAGAGCGTTTCAGGTGAAACTAAAATTTCGTCAAGACGTCTCGCCGTGGCAACGCGATACATAATACGTTTCGACTGAGATTTTTGACTCACGTGCAGACGGTAAGATTTTAAAATCTCATGAAACTTTTCGCTGTTTTTGCTCGTTCGTGTCAATTTGTCACGTTGTCTCTGTTGCTATAAATCATTGTTGAAGTGTTTAGTTTGATTCCAACACATTTGTCCTTTTTATTGTAAAAATACACGTAGTATTTGTGTGGAATCTTTATTATTTGCCTGCAACTTTTTTTCTAAACAAATAATAAACATCGAGGTTTTTTACTTTGCAATCACTCATATTTGATAGACATTAATTAATAATTTACGATGATCAAAGCGATGCGGTAACTTTGTATACAGGAAGTCAAGGGATCAACGGGAAGTAATTATTTGTATCTTTGGGTGACAATGAAAGAAAAGGACCAGTGCACATGTGTTTCTCGGAAAGCGTGAAAATGACCATTTGGGTGTGTCTGATCAGTGATAGGTGATTGAATGGATGATTTTGGATGTTTATCTACAAATACCTGTAATTTTTGGCAAAAAATATCTACGTAATGTTCAAAGACAATTCGATAAAAATCTATTACAATAAAAAATCAAAACACCTTAAAATTAAAATACAGATATCATATTAAAATGAACAATCGAAACAAATTTGACATGATTTTTTACTTGCAAATGTGTTAACCGCTTGAACCCATAGACAGCACCCTACCCCTAATAACCATAAAATCGAATGTAAACCTCTTGTATGCGGAGCAAATTCCTAGATGAAACTAAAGTTCATGAGTGATGACATTTCTTTGTCGTGCTGTGGAAACACAACGTGACATTTTTCTCTCATGAAATTTTAGTCTCATATGAAACTCGTGAGATTTTTGTCTCACTTGAGACAGAAATCTCGTGCAGTAGAAACACATCGTGATATAAAAATCTCATGAGTCAAAAATCTCGCTTAAATATCATGAGATTTTAGTTTCACCGTGGATAGCCACCTTAGATGTTGATCCGCATCGTTGTGACATCTGAGACAGATGAAGGAAAAGGAGAAGAATTTGATCAAATAAAACAACAAGGACTGTAAAGGAATCATCTTTGAGAATGAAAATATTTAAGTAGCAACGCTGTTTTACTTTATTTAATATCCATTAAGGTCTTAAACTGGGACGTTTATAGACAATAGATTCATGTAAAAATAAAATTTCTTCTTCTCTTGTAATTTTTGTTTGGTTACGGAGTAACAATTATAGTAACAATAGGCCCCAAATGAATTAGTTAATGTCTACTAATAATAATTAATGGTGTGGACCTTTCAATAAAAGTAACCTAAATTTTTTCATAATGTGTTAATCTTTGTGTAATAATTATAATTTTTTTCTTGACAAATGTCGAAACACATTGGAGATAAAATGTCTGCGATCGTGGTGTCCAAAATTTCTTTTAAGGTATTTACAACGCTACCCCAGGGGGTCGATTCTCGAGTTCGTGTGATGTGATGCCGTTTTCATGAGAACGGTGGGCGGAGATTATCAAAATTTGACGTTTGCGCATGACCGACCAAAAAACCCCATTGTCCAGTTCATGCGATCTTCTCATGGGCCCGTTTTTCATTGGAACTTGACATCCTATGGTATTTTCATGTGAAGCTACCGATCGCACAAAATGCCACATTTGCGTTCAAGAAATATCCATTCAAGAACGCAAAAGCATTTTGCGTTCAAGATACAAACAAGATTTTTTCGAAAACTGCAATACAACAAGACAATTATGTTTTAAACAACTATTCATTATTATTTGAAATTGTTTGAACCGTGTTTAAATCCAGACAGTTTAGGTGCGGTGTCTATCGTAATGGTAGCGACGAAATAAAACAATAAAAATCGGTTGTTTTAAAAATTAGTTCTATTAATATTTATTCAAATTCGTGTTCCAAGAGTGTATAATTATTCAAAATGAGCTGGGAAAGCGAAGAAGAGCGTTTACCAGAAGAAGCATGTTATATGTTTAATTAATAATAAAGTTATAAATGTAGGTTAAACAATTGACAAATTATTTTGATATTTGTTTTATGTTCTAGAACGAAAAAGACTTTGGCGTTCTAAAACATAAAAGTACCTCGTAGGTGATAAAAAAGACTCACTTTGTCAACTGAAAAAACAATAAGCCCGAATCTAATCAAGAAGTAAATGGGAGAATAAATCCAGATTTAACTGCCGCTCGCCGTCTACAGCAGCGAAATATTGAGCGACATTTCATGGAATAAAATGTGCATTTATTAAAAACTATATTTATTATTCAATTTGATATGTTTATTATTTATTAATGAGATTGCCAAACAATTATTTTGTCCGACAGATTGTCTAAAAATTTCTAGATGTGCGAAATTCAAATTCATCAAATCCTTGCTCTGGATTGGACAGTAGAATTGGCAATCGCGCTCATCCGTCCGAAGTGGCGCCAAGCCGCGCGCACATTTTACCCACCACGTGATCGTGGTGCGATGGGATCTGTCCCCATCACACGAAAAATCATCGCATCACATGAACTCGAGAATAGACCCCCAGTTGGCTTGGTTGGCCATCACAGAGTCGTCGATGGGGTACCAAATCTTCGACCATAAACCGTGCAACGAGTGTTGCCTTCTGTAAATCGTCACCCAGACTCCCCCTGCGCAAAATTTATTTGGCCGGGAGTACTTGAATTAACTGCAACCTTCTGGACACCCTTCTGGACAAAGTAGTTGATTAATTGTAAGATAATTTTATTGTTATGATAGTTGGCAACGGACAGCCATATATATAGCAATTTCCAGAACGCAAACCTGTAGTTTGTGGAAAATCATTTATTCAATATGCCAGAATTAATTCTGGGGAGCTACAATTGGCCCGTGTATGTACAGCCGCGTTTACTGAAAAAGCCCAGGGTAAAGTAAAATTCATTCCAACTTACGTTACACTTGCAACCAGGCTAGACCACGCGGTAGAGTTTGTTTGAGAACCGCACAGGTAAACTAGGATTGGTCGAAATAGAGCGGCACATTTCAGTTTTAAATTCAAAACAGCGTCAAGCACATCGCTCATGACGAGAAATTTTAGTCGCTTGGTTAGTGACGCCCATTGTCACCATTCGAGAGAGTTGGGATCAGGGGTTTGATTCCCTTATCTAATCGTCTCTTTTATTTTATATTTATTATTTCATATGCAATTTAGTAATAATTATGACCTTAATTTGTGTTTCTGATATCATTCCAAGCCTCTTTCTAGAATATTAAAATAGACAACTTTCTGAAGCAATTCCAGTAAAATATTTTCACTTATAATATTTCTAGTGCATTGATTATTTCCGAAAATTTTTTCGAAGGCATTTCCAAAACGTATTAATTACGTTTTGGAAATGCATGAGAATAAAATTTACGGATATTAATCAAAGCACGAGGGCATATTCGGTAAGAAAATCGCAACGACACAGACATTGGTCCATTATGTCATTATGATGTCATTATTAATAAATAAATGATTTTGATTGGCTGAAATAATTTCCACTTATTAATTTCATGCTAAGTGCAAAAATTTCCAGGAAATTTTTGTCGTAGAAATGACACCGAATTCTATTTTTCTATTGGCTACTTTTGTTTTTTGAACTATTGCAACAACGGGCACGAATCAATTATGGATGTGAAGAAGGAGTTAAATTCCTTTTCTTAAATTATTATTTCATATGCAATTTATTAATCACCATTAATCTCGTTCTGCAATGTTAAAATTGAAGTAAAATATTTCCGTTTAATTGAATAAGTATTCATTTGTAATTGACTTTTTGAAAAATATTATTGCAACAACGGGCTCGAATCAATTAAAGATATAAAAGACTTGAATAGGATAATGATATGTAGAAACTTTTCAACGGGATTAATTAAAACTGTAAAGTTGCAGGTTGTTACGGGTAGGTATAATGTTTAATTTTAACACCCAAATTTTACTAACACATTATAATAGTTTGCATACAATAATAACATTATTTATTATTATTAATTAACAAATACAAACGATCGGTGAATCCGGTGATTAAAATATCAACAATTAACAAAATATATATCTAATAATCAATGGTCAAACAAGGATACATAGACAGTAATAAAAATAGTTTCGATTAATATTTGATGTAATAACCATTACCTACCATCTATGCATTCTTGCATTCTCTTTCGCATCGAAGCGACAAGTTGGTGGCAGATGTTGTCGCCTCGATAACGTGCAGCTCTCATTCTTTGCCAAGTGCCAGTCACGTGGGCGCGAAGGGTACTACCTATACCCCTTCGAAATTTATGAGGTGGGTCATAAAGTTGACCATCTCTTTGAAGAAGTATGCCGACGAATGGGTTCCCTGCTCCGTTATAATGTGTTTCAATGTGTTGGTAAAATTCCAGTGTAAAAATAAAACATTATATCTATAACTATTCAATTCACCTGTAATTTTTCAAATATTAACCAATAAAATGGCAAATATTTACTTTCGTAGCCTAGCAACAGCAAATTTCAGCGAGTATTTCACTAGTGAAAATATAGCTGGGTAATCCACTCGTGGTCGAAGTAAATATTTTAAACTAGCTTTATTGTTTATTATTTATTATTATTTTTATTCAAGGAAATTATTACTTTCTTACGAAACTTTATCTACCAGTTGCTATGAAAATGAAATCATATGTAACACAGATTGGCGAACTAGCCTTTGAAATATTTTATTTTACGTGATACCATCACAATAATATTTGACAATTTTTGACTACTTGTTGTATTATAACTGACCATTCTTTGAATAAAAATAATAACAGGTAGTATACAATGTTAAAATCAATTAGTATGGCACCCTTCATCCTTTGCCGTCTTTGAAATTTGGTTTACCTGGGTTTCTAACTGGAGTCACTTGCTTTGTGTCACTGCGAATTTACGTAGGTAGAAAGAGAAAGGATGAAAAGGAAACATAAAACAAGTCGATTTTTTTCATAGTTATGAGAAGTCTATACAGACTGTTTCACCATAAACGGACGGATTTCTAGCCGAGTTATTTGAAGACGTAGAGAAAAAACTCCAAATATTTCTTGAATTGATAAAAAATTTCTATGTTCGACGTGTAAGAAACTAATTCTGGCACTTCCGGTTTGGACCGAAGTTAACCAACTTTTGATTTTTAAATACAAACATATATTTTTTATTGCCCTATCTGATAGAAAAGGTTCTGCTGATTACAAAAATGCATTACACTTATCACTTTTCTCCTCAAAATTGGTTCAGTCCTTGATTTCTAATGCAACTGTTTCTCCAAAACTTACGGATTTCTGCCCGAGTTATTTGAAAACGTAGAGAAAAAACTCTAAATACTTCTTGAATTGAGGAAGACTCTTTATGCCAGAATTAGTTTTTAACATGTCGATGATAGAGATTTTTCCTCAATTCAAAAAGCATTGGGAGTTTTTTCTCTACGTCTTCAAATAACTCGACCAGAAATCCGTCCGTTTTGGTGAAACAGTTGCATTAGAAATGAAAACCTGAACTAATTTTGACCAGAAAATCGATAAAGTCAATACATTTTTGTAATCAGGAGAACTCCTTTTATCAGATAGGGCAATAAAAAAGATATGTTTGTATTTAAAAATTAAAAGTTGGTTCACTTCCGGTCCAAACCGGAAGGGCCAGAATGAGTTTCTTACACATGGATCATACAGATTCGTCGGCATACTTCTTCAAAGGGATAGCCAACTTTATGACCCACCTCATAAATTTCGAAAGGGTTTTCCCAAATTTGCAGACAAAACTCGTTTCTACATATTATTATCCTATTCAAGTCCTTCATATCTTTAATTGATTCGAGCCCGTTGTTGCAATAATATTTTTCAAAAAGTCAATTAAAAATGAATACTTATTCAATTAAACGGAAATATTTTACTTCAATTTTAACATTGCAGAACGAGATTAATGGTGATTAATAAATTGCATATGAAATAATAATTTAAGAAAAGGAATTTAACTCCTTCTTCACATCCATAATTGATTCGTGCCCGTTGTTGCAATAGTTCAAAAAACAAAAGTAGCCAATAGAAAAATAGAATTCGGTGTCATTTCTACGACAATGTAAAAATTTCCTGGAAATTTTTGCACTTAGCATGAAATTATTTCAGCCAATCAAAATTATTTATTTATTAATAATGACATCATAATGACATAATGGACCAATGTCTGTGTAGTTGCGATTTTCTTACCAAATATGCCCTCGTGCTTTGATTAATATCCGTAAATTTTATTCTCATGCATTTCCAAAACGTAATTAATACGTTTTGGAAATGCCTTCGAAAAAATTTCCGGAAATAATCAATGCACTAGGAATATTATAAGTGAAAAAATTTTACTGGAATTGCTTCAGAAAGTTGTCTATTTTAATATTCTAGAAAGAGGCTTGTAATTATATCAGAAACACAAATTAAGGTCATAATTATTACTAAATTGCATATGAAATAATAAATATAAAATAAAAAAAGACGAGGAGATAAGGGAATCGAACCCCTGATTCCAACTCTCTCGAATGGTGACAATTGGCGTCACTAACCAAGCGAACACAAATTCTCGTCATGGGGGATGTGCTTGACGCTGTTTTGAATTTGAAACTGAAATGTGCCGCTCTATTTTGACCAATCCTAGTTCACCTGTGCGGTTCTCAAACAAACTCTACCGCGTGGACTAGCCTGGTTGCAAGTGTAACGTAAGTTGGAATGAATTTTACTTTACCCTGGGCTTTTTCAGTGAACGCGGCTGTACGTAATCAAATTTCAAACATTTCAACTTTACTTAATGAAAGATTTATGGAAAATCATAACTAAAGATTACGAGTTGTTTAGTGATTTTGATCTATTACGTAATGGTAATTATCAAAAAAAAGTGGCAGATAGGTTGAAAATTTGTGTTGGATATCATGCGTTTTTTAAAAGGTAGGAACACATCGATTTTTTTTTTAACTTTAGCAACATTTTTCAGGATTCACACGATATTGAATGGTTATCTTTTGGTTCCACTAATATTCATAATATTTCTTAGTATCACCAACTATCTCTCAGTACTCTTCAATGCTGTTTTGGTAAGAATCTAGATGCAACTTTCTTCTTAAAGCAATGTTTACAAGTTTTGTTTAGTCACCGCCAGAAGAACTATTTGCAAATTACTACATTAGGTTTGTTGTTTGTTGGTGGTTATTGCATAGCTGTCAACAAAAGTCAATCAATGAGTGATCAGGTAAAATTTTTTTTTTTGTATGGGTTCAAGATTTTTTGGCAAAATATTAAATTTTAGGCTCAAGATCTGTTTGATACGGCTGTTACCTCTCGTTGGACGTCGTGGAACATTAAAAACCGAAAAACGTACATGCTCTTTTTGCTAAATGCATTTGATCCTTGTAACTTGGGTGTACCGAATGTTGCGGTTCTTCAGTTCACATTCTCAATTACGGTTGTAACGTAAGGCAATAACTTTTTAAATTTAAGTTTGATTTTCAGGTACTTCGATTCATTGGAGCCTCATATACATTTCTCAATCAAGTGGTTCAGTAATTTGAGAATATTTTTCTTTATTATAGTAGGACCTTAATGTTAAAGAAATTGTAGATCACTCGAAAAAATGTGGCACAGTAAAAACTTCTATTGTAATGTCTAACTTGTTTTATTGATTCTTGTATTTTTTCAACCGGATATCCTCATGAAAGACGATGAAAGAATTCAAAAAAAATTAAATGGGTATTAAGCTAAGGCCCTTCCAATTCAAAATGTTAGTTTTAGGTTCGACGAAGGAAAATCACTTTTTAAAAAACACGATTTTGAACAATTTATTAATATCAACGTACTCGACGAAAATTCACAATAAAAAGCTAACTTAAACTAAGAGGGTAACAAAGTGCCACAGTTTATTATTATATAGGTAACTCTATTTATGTATTTTTTTCCCAATCCGTTGTTTTTGTTTAAGTGTTCAATCAAATACATTTTTCAGGTATATAAATTATGACCAAGTTTTATTTACTCTTCTGGTTTTGTATTTTTGTAGTTGGCCCAACATATCATTTTACTATTATATATGCTCAATAAATCTTCATCAGTAAAAATTAAAAATCTTGCTTAGGTACTTACAACACTGTGGTACTTACCTATCTACTTAATATCTATATTGTGGTTCTGCATAACAGCCATATAAACTCAGTTACATATTTAAATAAATAACTGAAAAGTTTAATGTTTTATGCATAATGACTAAAACTTCAAAGATACATAGCACTGAAATTTCTGAGGTTTATGCATATCTATTATCATTGCTATTATCGAGAGATAAGGTTAATTAATATGCATACTATGCAGGGTGGGGCAATAGTGCGTTCGACTTCGATAGCTCGAGTTCTATGATAGCTAGAAATTTGATTTAAATACACAAATAAACTAGAGAAAGAAGTCTATAACCGGAAATTATTTTTAAACATACAGGGTGAGCCAAGGCGATTATACAGGGGCAAGTAACATTTCTTTAAATGGAATATTGTGTGTAAAAGAACATCCTTTAAAGTTTTTTTTTAGACTCTTTCCTGAAAAATTGTACAGGGTGACTAAATTTAATTTTTTAATTTAGAACTTTTTCAATTTAATTTTCTCCATTTTTCCAAATAGTATATTTGGTATATTTTTTAACGATTTGATGTAGAATCGAAAAACGAACATTTTTTGTAGGTACACCCCTATGGCTATTTGTAACCATTTTTAATTTATTGACCAATAATTATAAAATTTAAGAATAATCTTAAAAAATTATACTTTTTTTTAATAACTTGACAGATAATAGTTATTTATGTATCAAGGGAATAAACACCGATTTTAATCCCGAGAATGTAAGTAATGCACGAGGCGAAGCCGAGGGCATTTTTATTCGAGGGATTAACGATGTTTATTCCAGAGATGCATACAAAACTTTCTTCCCAACCGTTTAAGTTAATAATAATAATAAATTAGAGAAGAAATAATTGTTATAATTGACAATTATCTAAATAATGTTGGCTGACGGTTATTATGGAAACGAGTTTCTTATTGTTATATCGGCATTTTTTTTACTTTATTCCCCGGTAATAAAGTGGCACTCATTATGAGGGAATAAAGTACCACTTTATTACCGGTTGGGAAGAAAATTGTAATAAGTGCTCCAGATGTTTTGCCTATAAAAACAGCATAAGTTTTTTAGTAAGTTCACTTTATGTTTGTATCTTGATCATTTTTTGCTTTTTAAATTATCCGTCAAGCAATACACATTTATTGCAGTTACCTGTCGTCAATTGTCATTTGTGTCAATTTTGAAACATTTGAATTTTTTAGCATTATTCTGAAATTTTGTAATTATTGGACGATAAATTGAAAATGGTTGCAAATAGCCATAGGGGTGTACATACAAAAAATGTTTGTTTTAAATCTCTACATTATATCGTTAAAAATAGGCCAGGTGTTCTATTTGAAAAAATGGGAAAAACTAAATTCAAAAATTTCTAAATCAAAAAATTAAATTTAGCCACCCTGTATAATTTTTTAAAAGTAAAAACAATTCAAAGACATCCCACAGATGTTTCCTAACTAGTCTTTACATAATTTTTTCTAAGAACTCGTAATTGTGGCTCTAGTACTAGTACTACTAGTTTTTTTTTTATAATGGCATCTGCAGATGCCATTATTTGAAGAAGAAAAAATCGTTACATTTAAATGGTTCGGAAATAGTAATAATATTGGAGTGAAAGGAGTCTAGGAAAAGACTCCAAAAAATCTTCTTTTCCACACATTTTATTTAAAAAAATGTTACTTGTCCCTGTATCTTAACTCATCCTGTATGTTTAAAAATAATTTCCGGTTATAGACTTCTTTCTCTAGTTTATTTGTGTATTTAAATCAAATTTGTAGCCATCATAGAACTCGAGCTATCGAATCCGGTCGCTCTATTACCCCAGCCTGTATAACTAAAATCTCTTGGCATAACCAGATATCGTATATTAGAGGTAACATAATGCAAAGATAATGACTGTGGGGCGATCTTTGACTTTGAATATTCGTGAAAATTAGCTTTGGTCTGTGACTTCGCAAGCATTAAATATCTTTTCAATAGTTAAGAACTTATTTTAATTTAAACAATAATTAGGTACACCACACATATTGTGTTAACTAAAATTAATAGCTTACACTACAACAACACATGTATTTATAAATAAAATACTTAAATCATGTAAAGGTTCTAATAAAATGCAGTCAGTAGCAGATTAATTTGCACAACCTCTTTATAATATAATATGTACTATGTAATGAATCAACAACTGTAGAGAGAATATGATATTTTATTGAGGGTGGTTCTAAATTGTACCTCGTAATGAGTGGCGGCTTTAGAAATCTTTTCTCTTGCCAGGCTGCTAGACTGCCAGATGAACTCACTCTGACTTTAAAACCATACCGTTAAATAAATGTAAATAGAAATTAATAAGAAAATAGGAAACATAAGAAAGAAATAATTAGTCAAAAAAATGCCAGAACGCGATCTCTACTTTTAGGAAAGTTGTTTGAAGTGCTTTAATGTCTAAATCAATACAAATGTAATTTTTGTCAATTATTAGTTGTAATTGTACTATCAATATTAATGAAAAGTTGTGTCTATAGGTATTCAGTAAGTATTGACAACGCATTTAAATGAATTTTGGATACGATTAGTTACGAATAAAAGATACTCACTTAATGGTTTTGTTAAAGGTTTGGCATTAAAAAGCAATCGACATTTGATATGAAATCAATAGGTAGTAAGGTGTTCCAAATTATTCCATAAAATTTATGAGACAAGCGGCAATTTGTAGGTGATATCTATTATGATTAACTATTGCGGTCGATTTTAAGCTTTCTAAGGTTTTTACCATTATTTATGCACGTATGGTACTTGAAAATTGGTTTAATCAAAAATTTTTGTGCATTCACACCTCAATGTTTCTGTTGGTACTTAGTGAATTGATAAGGTGGCATATACATAGGTCAAAATTTGTATTGAATATCACACGGACTTCAAAAGGTATTAACTAAATTAACATCAATTTCAGTAAAACTCCGAAACCAACGTTTTTCAGAATTCATGCAAAGTTAAATACACTGCTCAAAAAAATTAGAAATTTTTGTTATTTTTCTCCATTTTTAATTCAAGTCTTTAGAATAAAGAATTTGTTGAATGTTGCTAAACTCACATTCTCACAAAAAGATGTGCATCTTTCAGAATTTCGAAGACTCATCTTCACGGTGTTACTATTTTAAAAGTTACGGCAGTGTTGCCTTAATTCTTTTGAGCAGTGTAGTTTTATATGAGCTTCAATAATAGACATAGGATTTGTTATAATGATAAGTTGAATATTTGTTCTCTTTAATGCCGTTTTGGTAAGAAAGCACTTCTAATATTATCTGTAAAACAATCAACTTTGTTTTAGACTGACCTCAACATAAACATTTGTGTTGGTTACTTTGCTACAGTCTATGACGGACAGTCGATTAGTGATCACGTAAAACTTTTCCCATTTTCTCTAGATCACTATTGAAAATTTTATATTATAACCTCAAGATTGATACTGCTGTTACATGTCGTTGGACCTTCTAGATTTAGAACATTAGAAATAAAAAACTGTTTTGGCTTTTTTACTAAATGCATCTGAACCTTCTGTCCTAGGTGCATCAAACGTTCCCAAGTACAACATATATATTGTTCCAATATTGGCGGAATATTGGAATTCAATATACGAATGTTGGTTCAATATTGATAGACAATATTGGCTTAATCTAAGATATGAACATTTGGCAAAATTCCAGCGATATTGGCTCCCAATATTGCATCGATATCGAGAAACAATATTGGCCCAATGTTGGTTTATGCGCTTCCCACAATATTGGTTTTTAATGTTCCCGTGGTGTTGGCTCTCAATATTACCTAGTTTTGCTAAACTTCTTTTTATCTCCTATGCGTTTAAGAATAGAAAATGTTCAAAAAAAACTCACATGGATGTAATAATGTTACCTACATCCTATATTACATAAATATTGGTTTTATTTTCTCAAAAAAAAAATAGAAAATTTACCCTGTTTTTTATGAGAAAAAATAAACATTGGACCTTATAATTTTTTTAAACTGAAAAGGATACTGCATCATGTGGATTCAATATTTGCGGGATTTCCAGGAGACAATATTGATCCAATCAACTTTTAACATAGTTATACCAATATCGTAATGCCGATATAAAATAAATATTGAGCCAATATTGAGATAAGAAAGTGCAATATTGAATATTACATATTGATTTGCGGAATTTCCAGGAAACAATATTGAACCAATCACATTTTAACATAGTTTTACCAATATTAGAGAATCGATACACAAACAATATTGGGCCAATACTGGCAAAACAATAATATTATAATATAGATAGATAATTCAATATTGTAATCTACAATTTTGCATTGTGTCTCTTGTAGGTAGTTTTAGACCCAACGCTGTAGGCTTTTAGAGTTTTAATTGCTCCGTGCATATCTGCTAAAATTTGGCTTTATGCCCTTTTTCGGTTTTCTTTCTTTTGCACAGAAATCTATGGCAAACATTTTAGTTTGCGTAACTGTAGAGACATTGCCTACAGCTATAGTTTTTTCTCTGTATTTAGACCCCTATACATATTATATACCGGGTATTCCAGGGCCACAGAAACATAGAAAAATTGCATGGAAAGTTATATTTTCTTAAATTATATCTTACCAGATAAAATTTGGTAAGAACAAAAAACTCCACAAGGATTCTCAAATGAAAAAGCACGGCTTCATGTAAAATTTATGGTTAGAAACGCTAAAGAAAGATAAAAACAAACGTCCTGATCCGATTATTTCTTATTTCTTAGTTTTTGACTTTTGATTAAGGTCTTTCTAACCTTCAATTTTACATAAAAGTGCCTTTTCTTTTCAGAATCCGTGTGGAGTTTTTTGTTTTTACCGAATTTTGTAAGGGAAGATATATTTTATAGAAATATGACCCATAAATTCCCATGCTATTTCCCTATATTTCAATTGCACTGAGACACCCGATATTGACACCTGGTCATTGATTGCGTTTTGATCCGTCAGTGTAGCAAATTCGTAATAATATACAGGGGGTTTCAGAATGACTGTGACAAACTTGAGAAGCGGATATAAAATCAAAATATAAAGAGACTTTTCTTAACAAATATGCCCTCAAAAACGCTTGATAACGGAAAAAGAGGCCTTCAAAGTTGAGTTTGAAAAGTGTCTTTTTTTCGTAACTCTTAACTCTTATAATCGATTTTCCCGAATGTTTGGACATGTACTACTGAAATAAATAATCTCTGTGTGTTCAATTCTCTTTCAATAATATTTCTTCTTGTAATTTGAATCAATTTGTTCTAAAGTTTTTAATTATTAATAACATGGTTACACGTTACATCAATTTGTTCTAAAGTTTTTAATTATTAATAACATGGTTACACGTTACTTAGAAAAATAATTTTTTTTTATTGGTTCCTAAAGAGCTCAGTAAAATAAAATTTGAGTTACTTTGAGAAAATCAACTGTAATCAAGTTTGGTGCAACAATAAAATAAGTTCTCAACAGTCACAACTCTTTTGTACTTATCATTACATTAGGTAAGCATTGTTGTACTTAGCTATTTTAAGAATTCTGATACGTAAGTAGCTATCGATCTGAAATTACTGTAATTAAGTTCATTTCCGAATAATAGATAACTAATATGAATGTTGAATACGTATACCTAATGAGAATTAAAGCAATTTTTATTGCGGTATCATGGAAAAGAAACTCAAAAACACCAGAAGAACATGGAGGAGCTTTGCAAGCCAGCGACCATTTCAACGTATTTTGAATTAATTACAATTAATTACAATTACAATTTTAATGATTGCTTAACATTAGCGATTTTTAGCTACACAAGAACTCTTTACTGTGTACGATTGATATTTTTTGAAAAATTTTTCAACAAGATATTTGCAAAATTATTTCTATTTGTGGTTTTGGTCATTTACTATATGATGTTTATGGTGCTACCTGGCGAACTAATAATGATTAATGAAATTTAATGAAAAACTTGTCATAATAAATGGACCTCAACTTTGTATTTACTCATCTGTACTTTTTCTATGTATAAGTTAACTTATTCGTTAACTATTTACTATTTTACACCATCCCCACAACTGTAGTGTTTTTTCTTGTAACTAATGACTTCGGTGGACAAAATATTTTTCAAAATAAGACCCTTAGATAGCACTAGTCAAAATACTTTCGCCGAGATCAAGAGGGAGTCAACGTTTAAAAGAAATTTTTAGTAAAGTGGTCCTATTAGTACTTTTCCAATTTCCGGACTTTAAGAAAAACTATATATTATTATGAGATGTACTTTAGAATTTTGTAAAGCAAACTGTGCCTTTAGAGTAAAATTTATAAAATTGGCCCCAAAATTTTGTCAGAAATAAAATCTCCAACGTTAAAAAAAGTGTTCCAAAAGTAAAATTTTTATTTTAAAAACGCAAATGTACCCTTTTAATTCAAAGATTATGCAATTATATTAATGTAAGCTTTTTAATAAGAATGATAATTAGGAAACAACTTATGTTACCATTGTCCATTTTATTAGTAAGTTCTGGACGTCAGCAGTTCAGAGCCTGTGAATCAGATGAGCTTTTGAGCTTTTGTTGTTAAGAACGCTTTCGCGCTTTCTCAAGACGGCACTTTTTCAGAAGTGTGTATAGTAGGCGGCAAGAATGAAAGTTGCAACGGTCAACCCACTAATAAATAAATAAATAAATAAATAAATAAATAAATAAATAAATAAATAAATAAATAAATAAATAAATAAATAAATAAATAAATAAATAAATAAATAAATAAATAAATAAATAAATAAATAAATAAATAAATAAATAAATAAATAAATAAATAAATAAATAAATAAATAAATAAATAAATAAATAAATAAATAAATAAATAAATAAATAAATAAATAAATAAATAAATAAATAATAAAAAGGAAACAAAAATAATATTTAATTTTTGTATGTAGTTACGAAAATTAAGACATCAAGGAGGCAACGAAAGATAAGCTGGCAAATGTCAAGATATTTAACTTTATCAGAAAAGCTTAGGTAACTGCAATAGAGTTTTTGAAAAAGAAATAATTCGCCAACAAACTTAATGAGAAACTGAATTTATTTATTATTTTATCGTAATAAATAGATGCATATTTTTGCCAGTGATCTTCGTACCAAAATTTAATTTAGCTGAATAACTTTCTTACTATTTAAAATTAAAAAAAAGATCAATCGCTAGCCCTATGACCTTTTTTTCTATTACCCGACCCATTTTGTACCCAAAGACCGTAAGCACCCTGTATAAGCGGTGAGCATATAGTTATTGAGTACTTACTGCCTATGTGCCTAATGTTACAAAATGTGAGCAATAACAATAGATTCGCCCTAAGCATTTCGTCTAACGATGACTTGGTAGAGAAAGGTTGAAGTTGAAGTAATGAAGCGAAGCGCCTGAAAGCAAAAAATACAAAAAATAAATTAGACTACCTCTTCCGTAATATCTCACCTTTATAATAACAGCGTATTCGCAAACAATGACGTTTTTAGCTCCAAAAACAATTGGATCAGCCAAATTCATCATAAAAATCAAATAAGATTTTTTGTTCTTCATACTCCAAGAAGTCCATGGTGATTGCAAAACGGTAGCATATAATTCAGTGGACTAAAATAAAACGAAATTTAAAAAAAAACAAAAATCCTTTTCAATTCAGCACTTTGTTGATGAGAGCTTGACTTTCATTAAAAATAATGTAAGTTAATGTAATAGAAAGCAAACCACTTAACCCACTTTGCATATAATCCAGATTTTGGCCACCCTAAAATGTTTTATTAAATATTGGTCAAAATTTCTCAAAACTCACCCGGCTTATATTGAAAATCACACCAAGGTAGCTTAAGACACCAAAACATAGCATGGCAGCAAGTCCTTCAGCAGTTAAGTCATTAAATTCTCCTTGAGTTCTAGAAATTATTTTTTTTAATTTTGTATAAAAATTTGCCCTCACACTTTTCATTAAAAATGCTATTTGTTTACCTTTTTAAAAATACGTGATTCTTAACGCAGATTTTGAGTTGTTTAGAAATTTCTTTATGATAGGTCTTACAGCGTACTAGATCGTAGTCATTAACTGAAGTGTAATTTTTATTTATGTCTTCCCAAAAATCTTGCATTATTCTAATTTTAAACTTTTGGAGTTTCATAAAATAAACCGTTCCAAAGGCGACAAGAACCAATGCCATTCCTGGTAAAATAGTAGAAGCCCAATATGGAATTAATACGTAGTTAGAAAATCTTCCGAAAATTTTTTCAAAAATTTTAACTGGATAATCCCATCCGTTAGTGCTTCCATAAACTGGCCAATAAGATATTGTGCATAAAACAGCCAATAGCAATACCATCAAAAAAAGAATGCTAATTTGTTTAATTTCTTCTGTCATCCTGTTGCAAGTTTGCAGATTAATAGTATCAAAGGGCCCTAAATTGGAAAGAACTTTGTTCAGTAACGTCAAGCCTCGCGTTCCATAAGCGTAAAATAATACCAGCCCAATCATGGTCTAAAACTTGGATAGTTAACCAACTTCAAACTTTAAAAAAGTAGAATATTAATTAACATACAGCGCCAGCAATAGAAAGGAACGAGCCATATCTTAACAGCAGCTCTGTATCTAAACTTACAAGAACCTCAAACGTAAAAATCAAATAAAACGTGAAATGAATAATTAGCATAAATAAAGAAAGTATGTTAATAAATTTGAAATTGAAATAGTCGATGACAAGTATAAGTAATATGCGTACTAAAAACACAGGATCGTGATCGGATGTTGCTAAAATCAGTCGTGAACGTATCTTAGGTGAAATAAAACCTATGCACCCACCTTTAGCAGACTTTATTTTACTCCAAATTCTTTTCATATTGACACTGAACACTTTCGTCAAGTTTCTTCAACGTACCGACTACTGTAAAGGACGCAATTGCAAATTTAAGTAGTTATTTCTTATTTATATACAATAATAATTGTGAAGGCAATTATTATTACATACTACATTTCTAACTCAGAAAATACCTACAATAGAACTTTTTAACTACTTAATTGTAGAGCGACCTCCAGAAGTTCTTCGTGCAAGTTGCTTTACGACGCAAATTGGATAAGAATATTAATATTGAAATTATTGTGTCTAACTTTACTATTTGGTAAGTTTAATAAACAATTGTTTTTTCGTAGTCTAGTAAGATTAATCTCTTTTCTCTTATTTGTTTTAAATTCTGTTAATAAAAAAAAGCTAATAGGTTTATTACAGACAGATAGCAGAATAGCACGTACCTACTGCCAAGTTATGAATCTTGCTCTATAGATGGTGCTGTTAGTTGCTCAGAAAAATTTATGGCATAATCTCATGGAAAAGAAAATTTACTGGATTCTAATCGGCAATAAAATTGAGTTGAGTACTTTTGGCGAAAAAGTGCTGTAAAAGTATAGATGTAGTTTGCTAATTATTGGCAGTATTGTCAGAAGATTATGAACAAGTTGCTTTACCTATTGAGAGCTACTTATCTACAGGGTGGGGCAATAATGCGTAATGCGTCCGACTTTGATAGCTCGAGTTGTATGATGGGTAGAAATTCGATTTAAATTATTTTTGAACATACAGGGAGAATCAAGACGATTATACAGAGACAGGTGACACTTTTTTGTAAATGGAATGTTGTATGTAAAAGAAGATTTTTTAGAGCCATTTTCTAGACTTTTTTCACTCCAATATTATTACTGATGCAGTATTAATACTGATACTAGTATTAATACTGATACCAGTATTAATACTAGTACTGATTCAGTAATAATATTAAAGTTTAAGAAGAGGCTTCAAGAAATCTTCTTTTACGCACAACATTCCATTAAAAAAATGTAACTTGCTCTGTATAATTGTTTTGGCTCACCCTGTATATTTAGAAATAATTTCCAGTTATAGATTTTTTTTCTAGTTTATTTGTGTTCTTAAATCAAGTTTCTAGCTATCATAGAACTGAAGCTATCGAAGTCGGCCGCATTATTGCATCACCCTGTATAATAAAAATTAAAATAAACTTAAAAGGGTAGAAGCAACTGGACATTAAGTCTTCAAATAAGAATTTTTGAAGTGAGTGTAAAAAATTTATTTTAACTGACCGGCTATTTAGGCCCAGGTTAATGAAAATGAAATTGATTCCTCAACTATCATTGTTAATAAAGTTTATGCATAAAGTGTTATGAATCGAAAGTAATGACATTCAATCATTACTGGCAATAAATAAAATTACCTTCTTAAATAAAAGAATGTGACCAATAACTTTTTTGTTAGAATATTTTTTGCGAGGGAACTGTTCGATGAATTATATTGCGGAAAAAAATATAAAAAGGTCTAAAGAAATATACGCAATAATTAAACTCTTGACAATAGTAATATGTATAACATTATATATCAGAAAAGCTATTCTTAAACCTATTTAGATTCTTTGCATTCAGAACAATTTGTGCTATTTCGTTTCTTCCCTATCTCTCTTTTCGTAATTTTTTAACTTCTCTTTGCTGCATAATTTACATGCGTCAAATTCGTTCAACATTTCTCAATATTTTTCACATCCTTTCTAAGTAGCCTGCCAGTTATCAATTTAAACTTTTTAACTTTTCAATTGAAATAATAATTATTTCAAGCCTAATATATACTTACTAGTAAAAATGGTACATTCCATTAGTTTTTTTGTCTTTCTATTCAAAACACTTAAGTGCAGCAATAAGTCAAGAAAATTGCTCTTTTCTGTTTGCCATTAGCCTTGTACATATCTGCCAGTTCTACCTGGAGTTTGCTGAAAGACAGTCGTATCATGAAATTCTTTATCAAGTCAATAATAGTAATTTTATTGTCTGCAACATCAGTTTGTTACGTGCGACTGCCAGTAAAATCGTTGCTTCAAACAAAATTTGAAGATATTGTTTTTAAATGTCATTGCCATCAAACTCAAGAATATGTCTCTACAATTTTTGTGGATTTTACCAATAATAACTGCCACAACCTTATGGATTTCTTTACAAAACACATTTTTGAGCCAAAAATTGTTGTGAAATATTTTGAAAACGTAACACTTCCGAATGCGATTCGCTTGGTGTTATTTTCGGAAAATTTTGATGATATTTTTAAAATTATGTGGTCTGCACGCAACAGTCTTCAGTTTATTATATGTCGACGAGTGAGGAATTTTGAAGAAGTTTCCACCTTTCTTGCAGTTGCGGCCAAGAAGAAACTTTCACATTTCGCTTTGATATATTTTTTGAAACAACTGCAAGTCATTTCAACCAATTCATTTTTCAACAAATCTTTGACCAGCAGGTGTTGCAATTCCAAGAAAAGAAATTTTGAAAATCATGTAGTTGACGTTGCCATGTGCTCTAATTACCCCGTTCTACAGAAAATTTCTGGAAATTGGGTCGGAGTTAACATCGATATTCTCAAACTAGTCATTGGAGCGATGAAAGTCAATGTAACAATTACCGAAACCGATGAGAATAAATACATAGATGGTATTCTTACAAGGGTGGAGAAAGAGGGTGATTTTAGTTTAATGACGATACCCTCCAATGAAAGACTCAATCTTCACTTTGAATTGACTTCTCCTCATGTAAGTATGGGAAGTATGATAATACTGGTTCCAAAAAACCTTAACCTTACTTACGGAATAAACAATGTTTTTGCGGTTTTTGACCAATTTGTTTGGACAAGTTTAGGATTTACAGCAGCAGTTTTAATGGCAGTTCAAAAGTGTCTCAAATCTTTCCGAAAATTGACACTCCTCAGTTGGGCGATAGTTTTCCTCGTTTTTGGTTCAGGTTTCCAAAGCAAATTGAGCAGTGTTTTGGTACGACCAAAGCACGTTGATATCGACACTATCGAGGAATTGAAAGCAAGTCAACTCCCTATCGAAATGTATGTAAAGCCTTTTGTTGAACGGTTAGGTTTTGGGTCTCAAGTTAAGTGGCGGCCTAGATCTGAAGTAGTTGAAGGATATGAAAAAGGTTTAAATGATCGAGCTTTCATTTTTTCCTCATTAGTTGAATCATCCTTGGAAAAGGTCTGGATAAATCGAGAGTTTCCTTATAAAATTTTGGAAGAGTCCTTGTTTCCGCACCACTACACCTACGTATTTAAAAAAAACTCACCCTATGTTGTAGAAGTGGAAAGAATTTTGTTAATATTGCAAGAAACCGGATTAATGGGAATTCAGCGCAATTCTACAAAGACGACCAACAGGGAAGATTGCGACACAGTTTTCTTAAAATTTTCGCATTTGTACGGAGCGTTCGTGATTTTGTTCGTAGGTTACGGCATTAGTGTGATCATATTCTTGTGCGAAAGTTTAACTGTCAGGACCGTGTAAATTGAATCAAAATGATTATATGTATAAAGTTTATGTCACTATTGTGTAATAAATTATATAAGTAAAGAGTTAAAGGAGGTTTAATTCTATCGAGGTTTCCAACTTTTAATGCACTGCTGTTGTATTTATTTGTTTTAACGGTTGTAAGTTCTGTTTTTTTATTTTAATTCTTATATTATGTTTTCTCATAAAAAATCTTTAACAATTTTTTTTACTTTCAAGCTATCAACAAACACAGATTAATTAGTTACTTTTTAATATTTGTTTATGCGTCTTATTATTCTCTTCATTCTTAAATTTTATTTCTCATATTTTTTGTATTATTGTTCTGTGTGGTAAAACTTAGTTTCACAAGTTTGAAGAGGTTGAAGAACAAGGTCCGCCAAACCTTACAAATAGAAAAATTAAAAAACAGAAAAAGTAAAAAAAAATAAGAGTAATATGTAATGGTACACGGGAACAAAAATAGTTAAAGCTGCAGCTTAGGAGTAGTAAAAAAATGTAATGCTTCAATTTCAAATTGTAACGTTAACAAGTCAATGGTGAAGTTACCATCAACCATTTAGTTAATATAGTCAGGTAAACGAACTGCTGAAGATTGGATATGTGATGTTGGAGAATTGAGATTTGGAAATTGGCGTTGGTAGTTGAAAAATTTTTCTACAATTTCAACAAAATCCTAGACTTTCAACACTGAGAAAACGTTCGTTATTCGGGCCATTGCCGGGAAAAGTGAATGTTGAAGTTAGCGGTTGTAGCTGAGTACTTACGCTCTCAAAATTAATTCTATTATACAAAACCAGAAACGTTGCTCATTGATTTTTTCAAAAATTTTAAATTTGTTTCTCAACCCCATACTGATAGATTTGTTATTATGAACGTTGTACGTGATAGCACATTATTGAATTATAATTAGAGTAAGTATTGATTGACAGTAATATCTCTGTCATTTGCGTTAGTACCTAGATTGAACTTAACGATTACAAAACATGTCTAAAAAAAGTAGAAAATATCTTTGGTAGTATTGAGGGAAATATCAGTGGAATTATTTAATTATCGTTATTATTGTTTCTAAATTATTGGTTGTTTAAGGTTTTTTATTTATTTATTATAGAAAATATAAAGTATTATTTTAAAAAAATATTGACAAATCTATTCTAACTATAATTTCAAAAAAAACGGCAGTCCGATTAAAATTCTTCAAATTATTTTCAATAAAAAAAAAAATTACGTCAAATTACCATTTATTACGTGTAGACATTATGAAATTCAATGGTTCTACCTAATAAATCAAAGCCCAATAAATCCAAAGCCACTTATGAAAGTTGGCCCTAGAAAACGACCCTTTTACTTTCTCTCTGCGTATAATGACCGAGTCCATGAAAACCACAACTGGGTGGTTGTAGCGCCATCTCGTGCTTCGGTAGAGAGATGTCAACTACATATTCTGTACAGATTTCCAATGCCTGTAACTTTAACTTTCACAATAATTTTTGTACAACAATGAGAAATTGTTTTTTAAGCAGGTTTAGCTTTCTTTTAAAAAAGTCTGAGGTTAATTCAAAACTTTATTTCAAAAAATTGAGATTGTTAAGGGCCGGTTTTACGAAAGGGGAATATGCAAGGTATAATGCTATTCCGGAATAACTCGGGATAAATGGGCTTTTACAAAAATCGAGTCGGATAAATCCAGGTATAAACTGTGGACCGAGGCTATGTAAACCGGCCCTTATTCCAGAATAGTTATCCCAATGCTTATCCGACTTTCGTAAAACTGGCTCTAAATGTATATCAGATAACTTGTCGGATTATTAAGCAATAAGCATTCAGGACATATTATATAGTATAGATAGTATATTAGATTAAAGTTTTTTGACATTGAGTACCTTGAATGTTTGATCACGACTATTAAATAATGTATATAGGTTTTTCCATAAAAGCTTTGAAAATGTTTCAGTGCCAGTTAAACAATAGCTGTTTGATTTTCCTTTAGTATTTTAAATTGGGCGCTTGAGCGCGTACTACTAGCGCCGGATATGACTGCGGGCCGAAGCCGTCGTACCCGGGGTAGACGGCTGCCGGGTTTCCGGACCTCACTCTCTGTACAACCTCAGATTAGTAAAGGCGTGTTTTGTGGACCAAGGGTTTTTAATATTTTTGTTTTAATCCCCTTTCCACGATCCCCAACATGGTCCTTCGAGCCGGATAAATGGAACCAGCGACAGTTTTTGTGCTCGTGCAGTGAGTTATCGAGGTATTTTTTAGATTTTAACTCGTAGTGTTTGTTTTACCATACATCATGGTGTCGCAGTGCCGCGAATCGCTACGATCTCACGTCGTGAGTGGTCCTTCCTAACTGTTTTCAAGACATTTGCTGTGCATCTAGTAATTTTATCATAAAATCAATGGTAAAAATCAATTGATCCAGCGCGTTCCTCGTAAATGGCGCGAACAACTTCCGCCATTGTTCCTGTTGTGTGTGTGACTTCGACAAGTTGTATCGCCCATGCCAAGCGCCTTCCCGATGCAACGACTCAAATCCCTGCTACAACATTAACCATTTTTGTTCTTTGTTGCGTTTTCACTTCCGTTGACATTACGCCACGCGCGTACCATTCAACGACGGAAGGAAGCCATTAACGTCGCCATTTTCTCCGCTTAGACCACCTGTCTTGGTTCCATGCCGTAGCGCTTTAGTGACCAGCAAGTCTACAGCGACCTACTTTACCGACATCAGCGACCTACTTTACCGACATCTGTAAGACCACCTGTCTTGGTTCCATGCCGTAGCGCTTTAGCGACCAGCAAGTCTACAGATTTCTACGTTACCGACATCGTCAGCTGTCATCCAACTGTCACCTGTCAACGTGGATCGTAAACAACGTCCAAGGATCTTCAGGCTGGCATCTTACCTTTGAAATAATCAGGTTTTCCTTTACTTTATCTTACATCGAGAATTCAATATCTCCTTGACTTGCACGCGTTTCATTTAAGGATACTGGTTTTAGTATTCCGATATTGCGCTGCAATTTATTGCTTTGAAGACTTTACTCCTTCTCTACGGTTTTTAATTTTTACTTTGCGCTTCTTGAGCAAATCAATATACTGCCACAACATTTTATGATCAGTCGCAAACTTTCGTTTTGTATACGCGATCTCGTTTGTACTCTTTTTCGATCATTCTTGTTAGCTAATTAAAATTTCGGAGAAATGGCGGACCCAGTTCGAAAAAGAGGGGCAATCAAGCGAAAGCTTACAATGTTTGAAAGTTTCTTAGACAAATTCCAGACCGCTCGGAATTCAGAAACTCCTGCATCTCCTGCCGATGTAATTCAGCTGCGCAAGCGACTTGAGGACGCCAGTTTTCTAATAAGTCAATTTGACCAAGCCCAATTCGAGGTTGACCAGGCCTCTGAGGACTTAGAAGGGGAAGCAAGCTTTCACAAGAAATTCTACGAGTTGACGTCTTTGGGTGAAAGCATCCTTGAAAAGTTAACGGCCTCTTCTAATAATAGCGGTCCTCCTCCTGAGACGGCCTCTTCTAATAATAGCGGTCCTCCTCCTGAGCCTATCTCCACTGGAGGCGGCGGCCCTATTTATAATTCTGTTCATAGCTCAGTCAGTACGGCAAAGACCTTTGTTAAGCTACCGACCATAAATCTCCCGAACTTTGATGGCAAGCCGGAGGAATGGTTGAATTTTAGGGATTTGTTTACTAGCCTAATTGACGCTAATGACGAACTATCTGAAGTGCATAAACTTCACTATCTTCGCGCATCGCTGGGCGGAAAGGCTTCCGATTCGATCAAAGGCTTGGCAATTACCTCCGCCAATTATCAGATTGCTTGGGATGGTCTAAACGATCGTTTCAATAATTCCCGCGCATTAATTTATCACCATATAAAGGAACTGTTCATTTTGGACAACGTGTCCAAGGAATCCTCGACTAAGCTTAGGGGCTTGGTTGATTCTTTTAAACGCAACTTGCGCTCAGTAAACTCTCTTGTGGACGAAAATGACCAACGGGAGGTTTTTCTCATTCACCTACTTCAGTCCAAGCTAGATTCCACTACAAATCGAGAATTCGAGAATCAACTGGTATCAGATGAAGTTCCGGCCCTTGACGACTTGACGAAATTCATAGAAAAGAAGGCTTCCCTCATGGAAACAATTGAACAAAAGTCCCACAGGTCAGTCCAAAACTCGTCATCGCGAGCCTTTGTTGCCACGGCGGGCGGATGCCCTCTCTGTAGCGGATCGCACGTTTTGCATTCGTGCAATCAATTTAAAAGGCTTAGCGTCCAGGAGCGTCAATCAAGGGCAAAACAGCTTCATGTTTGCTTAAATTGCCTAACGAAAGGTCACTTAATTTCTGACTGTAAGTCAAAATATACATGTTCAACCTGTAAGGGTAAGCATCACTCGTTGTTGCATGTCGAACGTCAACAGTCACAAATTAATCGGCAAGTAAGGCCACCTCATGAATCGGAACAGCCCCAACTGAACATTTCTGCCTTTAGCTCTTTACAGAAAGGCGTTCTTCTGCCAACCATTGCTGTCAGGGTTTATGACAAACGCGGACAGTCATACCAGGTAAAGGCTTTGCTTGATTCCGGTAGCATGTCATCCTTCATCTCGGCTGCTTTGAGAAAGCGTCTCAAGCTGTCTGATATTCCCACAAATATTCGAATCAAGGGTATTACGAGTTCTTCGACAAACGTATCCTCCCGCTGCAGTTTAACGATTGAGTCACCGACAACCGGGTTCAAAATGAATGCATGTTGCCTCGTAATTCCGCAAATCATAGGAAAACTCCCCTGCGATTTCGTGGATATTGACGGCTGGGAAATCCCCACTCATTTGCAACTTGGCGATCCGACTTTTAATGTTTCTGCGGATGTTGACCTCCTTTTGGGGGCCAACTACTTCTGGGAAATTTTATCTCCAGGCCAAATTTCCTTAGGTAAAGGAAGGCCTATTGTGCAAAACACAAAGTTTGGTTGGGTTGTCTCTGGCTCTCTGCCTTTTATTGCTTTCTCAAACTCGGCTACTCTGCAGTGTCACTTCACGACTTCGTCTAGCGTGGACGATTCATTGCGCCGATTTTGGGAATTGGAGGAGGTTCCAAACTCAAAGTCACTCTCCCGGGAAGAAATACAGTGCGAGGTCCATTTTAATCGAACGATTAAACGAGATGACACTGGCAGGTTTGTTGTACACATTCCCTTCAAAGAGAACTCTAATTCACTGGGCGATTCTTTGGAGCAAGCAAAACGCAGGTTTTACAATTTAGAAAGGAGGATTATGTCTAATCCTAAGTTGAGAAATCAATATGTTAACTTCATGGCTGAATATGAAAGTCTGGGCCACATGAGCGTTGTGAATGCTCCGGAGACAGTTCAGCCTGCCTTCTACTTGCCTCACCACGGAGTTCTCAAGGAGGATAGCCTCACCACCAAACTTAGGGTGGTATTTGACGGCAGTGCACGTACAACTTCAGGAAAATCGTTGAACGACATCCAAATGATCGGGCCTGTTGTGCAGTCCGATCTCTTTTCAATACTTGTTCGTTTTCGAAAATATTTGTATGTATTTTCTGCCGACATAGAGAAAATGTACCGGCAAGTACTGGTCGCTGAACAACAAAGGCCTTTGCAGCGAATTCTTTGGAGGCCAAGTCCCGAAGACCCGCTTGCTACATATGAGCTACGAACCGTGACTTATGGTACCGCTTCGGCTAGTTTCCTAGCCACTCGCTGTTTGTCCGAAGTAGGAATTGACTGTGCCCTTTCAAATCCGAAAGTCTCTAAGGTAATTCGGCGTGATTTCTACGTCGACGATTGTCTTAGTGGTTCTAATTCTTTGAGCGACGCTCAAGAAATTTGCTCTTCTTTAAGTCAAACTCTTGCCTCTTATGGGTTTTCACTTCGAAAATGGTTGTCCAATAATTCAAGCGTTTTAAAAAATGTTGCATCCTCTGACCTTCATCCAAATTTACATAATTTTAACTCAAATGCTAAGACTCTAGGTCTCTTGTGGTCCAGCTACTCGGACCAATTATTACTTTCTATTTCGGAATTTACTCCGAAAACTGTCACGAAACGAATTATGCTTTCTGACATTTCTCAAATATTTGATCCACTTGGCTTGGTATCGCCCAGCATAATGATTGCGAAGTTCTTGTTGCAGTCATTATGGCTAGAGAAGATATCATGGGACTCGCCTGTTCCTGATTCTGTGAGTAAAGATTGGATGGTTTTTAGGTCGGCTTTGCCGGAATTAAATAAGGCTAGGTTTTCTCGCAATGCAATTTGTGAAGATGCAGTATCACTTACTCTGCATGCTTTCTCCGATGCCTCATCGAAAGGCTATGGAGCATGTGTTTACCTACGTTCGGTAAATAAAAGCGGTCAAGCATTTTGTCATTTACTTTGCGCGAAAGGAAAGGTAGCTCCATTAAAGTACACTTCGATACCCAGATTAGAGCTTTGCGGTGCTCTAACTCTTGCCCGTTTAGTAACGCAAACAGTTTCGGCTTTGGATGCCAATATCAACCACTTAACGTTTTGGACCGACTCTACAATCGTTCTTGGCTGGCTGAAAACCTCACCAAGTCGTTTGCAGGTTTTTATAGCTAACAGGGTGTCCGAAATACAGGAACTTTCCTCAAACGCCGACTGGAGGCACGTGCCCACCACATGTAATCCTGCTGACTTGATTTCGAGGGGGGTTTTGTCGTCCGATCTCATCAATTCGAACTTATGGTTTCATGGTCCAGATTGGCTAACGTCGCCAGAATCGCACTGGCCCAGCTCAAAGTTTGACATTCCTGAACTTCCGGAGCTCAAACGCGAGATCAGCAGCCATACTGCAACTGCTCATCTTAATGATTTTTCCATTTCACGATTCTCAAGCTTCACCCGTCTAAAACATGTCGTTGCCTACTGTTTGAGGTTTCGCTCAAACTGCTTAAAGGCAAGAGACGACCGCCATGTGGGCTCATTGAGCCTTTCTGAATTAAACGCAGCAAAAAATGTCCTGCTGAAGATTTCCCAAAGTGAGTCATTTCCCAAAGAACTGAGTTCTCTCCTGGCTGGACGTCCACTGACATGTTCAAGACTGCTGAGCTTGAATCCATTTCTCGATCAAGATGGTTTGATCCGAGTAGGCGGCAGAATTAGAAATTCTTCTTATAAATTTGACAAAAAACACCCAATTATAATTTGTGGAAGTCACTCACTGGCGCATCTCATTGTTGCGCAGGAGCATGTGCGTCTACTTCATGCTGGACCCCAGCTTCTTCTCTCTTCTATTCGAGAGAATTATTGGGTCATTTCTGGTCGAAACCTCACCAAGAAAATTGTTCATTCATGTGTAAAATGTTTTCGATACTCGCCAAAAACTACAAGTCCCATCATGGGCGATTTGCCCAGCTGTCGACTGGAAAGATCATTTCCCTTTCAGCACACCGGCGTGGACTACGCTGGTCCTTTCATAATGAAGGACAGAAAGGGTCGCGGGTGTAAGACTACAAAATGTTATATCTGCCTCTTTGTGTGTCTCGCTACTAAGGCGTTACACTTAGAACTGGTGTCCGATCTTTCGTCCGAAGTGTTTTTGCAGTCATTGCGTAGATTTGTTTCCCGCCGGGGACGTCCAAACCACGTTTATTCCGACAACGGAACTAATTTTGTCGGAGCCAAGTCTTTACTTAAAGAACTTGGACAGTTTTTAAGGCTTAACCAAGATGACATTTCATCCTTTGCGGCTGAAAATGAGATTTTTTGGCACTTTATTCCTGGTCACTCGCCTCACTTCGGAGGCCTTTGGGAGGCTGGAGTAAAGTCCGCGAAGCATCATTTGAAGCGCGTGGTCGGAAATACAATTTTGACATTCGAAGAGTTTTGTACTCTTCTAACGCAGGTCGAGGCGATACTTAACTCTCGCCCTTTGACTCCCTTATCCTCGGATCCTGCCGATCTCGAGCCTATCACCCCAAGCCATTTCTTGATTGGAAGAACAGCGATGTCAGTCCCTGATGCTAATGTTACACTTTTGCCCCAGTCAAGACTATCGCGTTTTCAGCATCTCCAACAGCTTTGTCAACATTTTTGGACAAGGTGGAGCAAGGAGTACATTGGTGAACTGCAGCAACGAACCAAGTGGCGACAGCATCACTCCGATTTGAAAGTGGACTCTTTGGTGCTCATCAAACAGGACAACTTGCCGCCGATCAAGTGGCAACTCGGTCGAATAGTTGAGGTTCATCCGGGAAAGGATGGTGTAAATCGTGTCGCGAGTGTTCGCGTTGCTAACGGCATCATTCGTCGCTCTTTTGGAAAAATATGTCCATTACCACTAGACACCAGTGATAGTGTTTGATGGTGATATCAAAGTTGTTACTCCGTGCGCGTTGTGTGGCAACTCTATAAACAGTATTTTTCCTTTCAATTTATATTTGTAGTTTACATTTTCATTATCATTGTTTTCTCTTTTTTTATTGTTCTATGTTTTTTAGTTTAAGTTTATTTCAGCTTGTCTCCAATTCAATTCATGCATGACTATTTATGTTTACTGTAATTGATTTGTTGAACGCAAGCCGTTCAAGGCGGGCGGAATGTTTGATTTTCCTTTAGTATTTTAAATTGGGCGCTTGAGCGCGTACTACTAGCGCCGGATATGACTGCGGGCCGAAGCCGTCGTACCCGGGGTAGACGGCTGCCGGGTTTCCGGACCTCACTCTCTGTACAACCTCAGATTAGTAAAGGCGTGTTTTGTGGACCAAGGGTTTTTAATATTTTTGTTTTAATCCCCTTTCCACGATCCCCAACAATAGCAAACATCGGCGAGGTTTTTTTTGTACAAGAACCATTCAAGAGTAATTTGTAAAAAACAGGAATTCCGGTTTAATTTCAAAACAATTTCAATCACGGATGATCCCTGTTATTATTTACGTCAAATCTTTTACAAACGATGCTTAAAATTTCAGTTAACTAAAGAAATTTTAAATTTTGCTGTTTCCTTTATACACAATCTCACGATATCCCATTTTTATGATGTAGCAGTGCATTTCAATGAAAGCTTACCGGTTCAGTATGGCTCAGATTTTTCTATTTCATGTTGTATGTACTTATTTTTATCTTAGAAGTCTATTAAAATATTATTATCAAAAGGGTTTAGTTTTAGTAAAAACAGCACTTTCATATATTATGAAAAAGAAGCTCTGGAGGTTAGTAATAAAATTTTGAGAAGCTGCAATTCTTGACTACGAATGGTTCCAGGTTTGGCTTCAGGTTTATTCTCTGGGACAGCATCTTGTAGAGCCACCTTTTGCACATGAAGATTTAATGGGTCATGCCTAGCATTGCCACTAAGGCCGCTTTTGGGGTCCCTTTGCAATTTCCAGACACACAAAGCTTTGTAGATTTTGTAGCGCGGTTTTCTGTAATACTTTTTGTACATCATACAAGGGAGGCGTATGTGACGATGAGTCCTATTACTAGAGTATACAACCAGTAAGTTATTTTCGGCTGCAACCTCCCAGTTTTTCTCTTAATTGTCTAGGAGAACTCCGAGGCATCTCACGATAAGAAATCTTACTTGGGATAGATTAGATTAGTTAAAATACAACGTGAGAAGGATATTATAATTCTTGCTGTTTGCTTTTTAATTTCTTAATTCTTAAGTCAGAATAAGTTAACAATAGGTTCATACTCGTACATGAAGACTTTTATTTTTTCTTAATACATACATCATCTGTTGCTTAAATTAATTTAAATATAGGTCTATTTTGATGCACCTATCTCTATTTACAGTAATAATCCAATGATTCATCCCCTATCAATAATTACAGTATTTACAGCTTGTGTTAATAGTTTTATTACACCTAAAATTATCAGTTATCACATGTTTGGTCACGCAGAGTCGTCTGTTGTCTCAACGCCTTCGTCGGCGAACTGTACAGTTATTTTCACAAATAGGATGCTGATTGGCGAGATGAGATTTTACACAATAATGAAACAACACTTAAAGCTTTACTTTAACGGCTTAAACTTCGAAGCGCTTGTGTTTTCCCGACAGATGGTTACC
The DNA here is from genome assembly GCA_951805265.1 of Schizotus pectinicornis. Classification (NCBI taxonomy): domain Eukaryota; kingdom Metazoa; phylum Arthropoda; class Insecta; order Coleoptera; family Pyrochroidae; genus Schizotus; species Schizotus pectinicornis. Next base: position 10,614,202 of record OX638202.1, on the reverse strand, counting down.
CATCTAGAAGGACAGTCGTTAATGGTTTCCCTTAAAAACTAACAATCTTCTAAAACTACGTTAAGTTTTTTTGGTACAAAATTCTAACGACCCCTGCTCTCTATCATAAAGACCACTTTCCGGGATATGTAAGTAGTTTATTTCATTTTCGAGATGCCGGTTACAACAAAGTTTACCCTGCCAACAAAGTTCCGACTATCTTGGACAATTTACATTTAAGTTTAGTTTGATCGCGTTGATTGGTATTTAAGTAGTTAGTTACTACCCAGTCGACTCGTTAATCACAGCCCGCGATTAATGCCCATTCTTTGAGTTACAAATTTTGTCTTATTTAGATATCAGTCAACGCAACGCTAATTCGATTAACTACAGTATTATATCAATAACTTTGAGGTCGCATCAGTGTCCCTTTGCCATTGAGATATTGTTACGCACTGCACCTGAAATGAGTTTTGGTAAGTAAATTTTACAACAAAACAATAAGACCAGATTCAGTTTTCGATACTATGTATTATAGAACTAGCAAAAATGTTTTTCCTAGGTGGGGGTAAGTAAAGATAATTTTGTACAAAAATATAAGAAATTAAATGGATGAAGATAAAGCTAACGTGCTAGTTCTAAAGAATACAGAAGGCTTGTGCAAATTCGAAAAAAATCTTTAGTAAAAAAGCGTGAAGTTAATTAAAAGTTGAAGAACGACTCTTTCCACAATTACTTTATTAATTTTGTTTTTCATCCTTTGGTTTTCAACGAATCCAGGTCAATTTATTTTTTGGTATCTACATAAACTCCTGCATCAAAACATGGTGCAAGAGAAGCAAGAGACATTACTTGTAGAATTTGATTATGGAAATAATAAAAGAACATTAAGTTTGGATTGAGTAAAAACCAAATTTATGATAAAAATCTCTTTGTTGTAGGGTTTATTGTAATTTATTAACTGATACATCTATTAAATAATAAACTGGACGTAGACATGCATACTGCAGTGTTTAAAGAAAATTTCGAAAACTGAATCTTTATACAGAAACTTCTTGTAAATGTCATAGCTTTAGATTGACCGCAGAAGAAAACTTAGAAACCAATGATTTTGCAGGAAAAAATATTTAAGTAGCAGCAGCAATATTTTATACCACTAAGCCTATTTCACTCTGGAAGTATTTGTAGACTCCCCTCTTGCACTATTAAAGTCTGGTTCACATCTTAGTCTCCACCACCATACTGTCGATTTCCTCTTCAGTTTCCTCGCGAGTCCACGGCAACCGCCTGTTGGACCGCGAGGCATGGCACTATATCCATGTCCTCCTTTGCCTGACCAAACTCTTTTCGTTGTCCCCATTCCCGTACGACTTCTGTCAGGAAACCGACCGCACGTCCGCCCCCTTGCATCTCTTCATCTCCATGCCGCGATGATAACCCAATTCATCCCCCAAATTCGAATAGCAAGTGTTCGTCGACGAAGTGGGACTAGGTCGGGGAACGTAGTTTATTCGAACGGTTCCTGCAAGCAAATTACGTTAAAAAAGCGAACAGAGCTTTTGCGAGAGGTAAGGTTTAATTAATAGCGGACCGAAAACGGAATTGGATTCGTCGTTGTTTAGTTGTTTTGTTTATTCATTACGTCGCAATCTTGGAAATGTTACCCGGAAAAACTCGTAGAAAATCGTAGTTTTGCGCGATTCGACTGGAAAGATTTCGTTTGTGCTGACGGATTTAAGTTAAGGTGATATTATTAAGCGGTTGGCCGGGTTGGGGCTGGTTCTCAAGTTGAATTTAACGAAATCGGAGCTTTGCTTAATGAATTGCTACGTTTGATGTTAAGCGACGTGATATTAACGGTAGCGCAACCCGTTTATTGATATAAGCATATACAAAGGTTTAAATTATTGCGTCATAACTCGAAGTAACTTCTCATCAAATATGCGTAGATATCAGCAAATCTATAACCGTGACGATTGAAGCGCAGTTAGTTGCAAAAGTGATCAAGTGGATGACCAAGGCATAGTTTTGAGGCTACTGAAGCTTGAAAATCAGAACAATATTCTGCAGAATTACAAACATTGAGTTTCTGAGTTAGGTGTCGATTTGATATTAAAAGCCAATAAAACTTTAATGCTGAAACTTCCACGCGGCTTAAAGAAAAAATAACCAATTGTGATCCGTCTTAAAAGACCAATCGCGGTTGAGCTCTTGCAGCCAACCAATTCCATCAGAAGTGGGACAAATCTCGTGAAACGCCAAGTTAAAGTGCAGGACGAACAATAGCGGTAGCACTACTTGCTGAGATTCTCTTTGGATAACAAATCAAGGAGACAGTTAAAGTGCACCTCGTACATTGATAAATTACTAGATGGACTTCAAGTTGCTGGCGGCCATGAGAGGAGTAATGGTGACTCGTCAATGCGTTGTGGTCGCTTGATCAAATTTATGCGAACAGATTGCCTTGAATCGAATAGTGGGTGTTGGAGTTTTTAGATTCTCTATTGATTGCATCATTATGCTAAGCGATTGAGATGGATGCGCCAGCATTTGCTAACATTTCTTCATGGACATTATTTGGAGTTCTTGCAATTTTGAACAACTATATGCACTTTATTAAACCATAATTAAGAATAACAAGCTAATTCCATAATTAGGAAGAAAAAAACATTAAAGTTGTGACTGTGAGTACTAGTGGGAAAAGTTTACACAAGCTACTTGGGCAGCTAGTAGAAATATGGTTTGCTGATCAAATACTTAAAAAAACATATGTATATTTAATTACAACATCGAGGTTAAAAATACGCAAAAGTGGATGTCAAATTGGCGGTCATAAACATGGTATAAGTAAATCAATCTAACAAATTATTATTTAACACTTATAGAACCTGATACAGGAATCTACCGGTCAAACAACTTTTCAGATCATTAATGATTATAAGTAAGGCAAATCCTCTTCATTATTGTAATTGCAAAAACGTAGTGGCATTCTAATAATGGATAATTTAGTAGTTGTGTGTTATCTGGTTGCACTAATTATTGATTACAAATCTAAATCAGGTCGCAGCGCAGCTGCGGCGCGTCTTAATAAATGGAGGCAAATAAATTAGTAAAATTTTGCAAAAAGGCTGAATTTTACCTGACTTGATCGTAAACGTCAGTTTATTTTTCTTTTTGTGTACTTATTGTTAACTTTTGAATTCTTACTTTGAACATTATTTTACTTTTTAAACATATCCAAGTAGCATTTTTGTTTTGTTTTAACAAAGAGTTAGCTCAGCTACTGTTTATTCCAAGATTCCATTTCTAACAAAGATTATGTGAAATTGGACAAAGGTAACGTTGTTAATGATTTATATTATTTTAAAAGTATAAAGTAGGTTAAAAACAACTGGTGTCATGGCTTTTTGCTGTAACTTTGAAAAGCTTAACCTTTGAGTATTAAATATTGTTAACAAATGTAGAATCTAATTTTTGATAATGTCGTAATTAAGCATAATACGTTTGTTTAATTTTAAATGATCAGTTTACATTTTAATTCCTTATTGCTATTATTGTTGGTTTTTATTATTATATGACAGACATGGCAAATAATTTACCTTTAAAATTTAACCTCTAACATTGCAACAAAATCTAAAGATGATCGTTGTTCACTGAACACCTCAGATAATTACAATCGTACTTTAGGTAAGCTTTTTTGATCGTTTAATTATATTTCGGTGTTCAATCCTCTATATCACTGTAAGTTAACCATGTGGATATTTAAAGATATTTTGCAAAATTCCGGATTTGTTTTATGTTTATTCCAACTTAATAAGAGTGTCAATTTTTTTTTTAATTTTTATTAAAATTGTGAACAGTACAGTGTGACTAGAACTACGAACTATAGCTTTAAGGAATGTCGCATATCGGAAATGCTGCTGTTATGTTTAACGTAGCATTATGCCATCTGACCAATGTTAGCTAATATGTAGCTTAATAAACCTAAAATTGCTTTGGCTTCGTTAAACTGTTCTGTTAGAAAATTTGGCAAACGCTGATGATTGTTTAGCTCATCTCGCTGTCTGCAAGACTCAGTCTTTGTGCAGATTTAACGCCGAAAGCGGAGAGCTATCCTCACAACTTGGCGCCCATCAAGATTAAGTTGTTGGTCAACGGGTGGATTTCTTTGTGCAATGAAATCCGTAGGTCAAAGCTTAGTTTACATTTGATAACGTGGCCTGTAATTAATTTTTCAAACAAAGGGTACCAAGATTGAACGGGCCAAAACGGTACTACTAAGATCGCCTCTGTCTTGTCGCCTACTATTTTTTGCTATACTTTTAAAATGAAGGCAAAGGAAGAAAAGGCGTAAACGTAATATTTATCCCATCTAATCCTGAAAGCATCGATAACCGTAGATCTCTGGTCTCTAAAGCCAGGACACATATCTTTGGCATTTGTGATTGGCCTTGGTCGCGAATAAATCTATTTCTGGGTGGTTAAGCTGTTCGCAGATTTCCTGAAAGACGTACGAGGCAAGTTCCCACAGATAGCGAGCGAAATTCCTCGTCTATCCAATTATCGCGAGAACTAACGTACGACGCGAACAGCCAAGAAGCCTTCTCTCGCAGAACTCCCAGATTTTTCTAAAGAGTTTAGGTTAGGATGTTGTATGCTGCCCCCATACGGTTGATATAGCTCAGAGCCGTTGTATTGTCGGTCCATATCAGGATATTAACCGAGTTAAAGATGTTGTGCGAAGCATTTTAGCCCGTAAAATATCGACTTTAACACTAGGTAATTAATATGCTGTTTAGCCTCAAGGGTGTCCCACCATCCGTGCGTTTTACTTTCTTTCGTATAGATTCCCCAACTTGAGAGAGAGGGGAGACAGAGAAGGATCAGTGAAAATCTCAACTTTAAACTTATCGTTTTTGATATCATCTGAAGTTGTGACTATGTGATGGGTCCACCAAGTCAAGTTAGTCAAGTAGTCAAAAATATAATTTTTGAAAGTTTTAGTTTTACATTGTACTGTATTTTCGCCTGCTTTAGAGCTAAAAATTTTGTCTTTTTTAGCGTCTTGGTATAAAACCACCCGTATTTTACGGCTGGGCAAGCTTAGACCAATAATCCAATAAAGCGTGCAAAATCTCTTATCCTGCAGGAAGATTTATTCTTAAAATGGTTTATGTATTTGTTATTGTTGTTGTTGTTATTATTACTGTTGTTGTTATTGTTTTGCCTCTTTTAATCTGTTAGATCAATTTTGAGAATTTTACTACCAAACATAAAGCCCAAAAACCTGCATCTTTGGGTAAGAGGCAAGTTGTTCTTCTTCTGATTTATTATCCATTCCAGTGACTCCAGAAGCGTTATTGTGACTTTTACATTCTTGAGGCAGCCCTCGTGTGTATCCCTTAAGATTAAAAAGTTGTCTAAGTAATTGACATAGGCAATACTCTGCTTACGAAGCCTTTGGGTCATTGGTTTCATTAATTTGGTAAAGGTCAATGACGCGGATGATAACCCAAATACTGTCAAGAGTGCGAATATTTTCCAAATTCAACACCTTGCAAACATGTATTTTATTTCTCAATCACGGCAAACCTTGACATGTCTGCATTGTCATATCCGTTTGGGTAGCTGACCCTTGATCGTTCACTTGCATGGATTGCAAGGTAGACATTTATCGGGAACGATCGAGGAGAGCGATGACCAAACGGTAGTGGTCAGTGAGACCCCAAAGAGAACAGTAGTGCGAAGTGACCCCAAGTGTAAGTGGAATTAAGTGTAAGCATGTAAGTACAAATTGATCTTAATATATTAGAGTTTTAGTAAGTTGCGTCTTATTCGTATTAATTCTACTAAGCTACCCCCAAGACGTGACAATACTAAGCAGTTAAGTTCGAACAATTTATTTTCGAAATTAAACAACAAATTTTTCTTGTACCAAGAAGTAGGCGTTCTTTAGGTCGAAGGATGCCATAAAGCAATTTCTTTGAAGGAGTCTGGAGAGTGTTTGTATGTCCATTTTGAAATGAGGAATGCCTATAAAAATATTTAACGCGTTTAAGTTGAGAATAAAACGCTTTTTGTCGTCAGCTTTGCCCGCTAGAAAGATAGGGGAGAGAAACTGGGTGTAGCAGAGGTGGCATTGACTAATCGCACCCTGGTATAATAGGTCCTGGATTGCTGGAGCTAACAGCTTTGTGTCAGCCGGAGAATATTTCGAAGACCTCGATGCTTGATGTAAATTCATCTTGTACTCTTTCGCAATCCAAGTTAAGTTTAGTGGGTTAATTGTAATTTTGCCCATTGTTTGGAAAATCTTTGCACCCTACCACCAAAAGGAAAATTACCCACCTTATCTATTGAAAGTTGTCCGACTTAGAAGGTTGCCTTCTTAAAGATTTGGTCTACCTTCGGCTAAAGCTTTAGTGGATTAATTTTTTTGTAAATCGACCCTGAACAATAAGTTTAAAGAAGTGTTTTTTTCTGTAAGGGGTTTACCGACTTGGTCATATAAGTATATGTATAAGTATATAAGTTGCTTTTGAGAATCACATTTTGTAATTGAAAAATAATACGAATTGCATAAGTAGGGATAAATTCTAGCAGTCTTTCCGAAATAGAAATGAATTAAAATCACACAATTGTTTATTTTGAATAACCAGTTTATAATTTTGTAATGCTTTGCTATTAATGCTGATTTTTATTATTATAGTAGACACCGCAAATAACTTACGTCAAACATTGACCTCTCCCATTGCAACAATCTAAAGGTGATTGTTATTGATAGTTGTATTTTCATCATCTTTACATTTATTATAAAATAGGTAATGTGAAGAAATCTCCACAGTAATGAAGTGACTATCGTGGTATTAACAGCGCTTTTAACATGAATGCAATAGTGGTAAGTTTTTCATTCCGATAATGCTTTAAAGCCACTGCTTTCTTAGCCACATTAAAAGTGAGCATTGTTTAATTTATGGCAGAAAATCTACTTGAAACCTGTGGTATTCGTGGTATTAAAGTTTCTTGATTGTACTTATTAACTAATCAGAACCAAATTTTTTCCATTTATCGGACCAAAATTCTTGTTTTGAAAACTTGTCAACTTTAATATTTTTTTTACAAATTTCTTTGTTGACTTTTATTATTTATTTTCTAGCTAATCGTGGTTATTTGCTCAGTAGTGGGTGTCACTCAAAATAGTCCCATTAATACTCGTGCTCGGAACTCTTTAGGTGGAGTGCCGTCATATCCGGCGACAGTACCACCACCTCACCCTCAACCAACGTATCCACCCATACGACCACAAATGCCCCTTTCAGAACCGTCGAATTTACCACTCCCCGAAATTCAGTAAGCTCCGTTAATTTATACTTAATTTAGGAGTTTGGTATTTTACATTAATCTGTGACAGACTGATTATTCTTGCTTCTTGTTATTATTGCAGCATTCAAACAAAAGATTTCACTCACCATCAAGAGGCTATTGGTGCACAGGACGATGGCACAGCAGTAAAAGGAGAATATTCTTTCTATACTAATGGCATAACTTTTAAGGTGGTTTACATCGCTGATGAAAATGGTTATAGAGCAAAGGTTTTATATGAAGCATAGAAATTTAAATAAAAATTATTGTAAAATATGAAGTTTAAAACTAATACTGTTAAATGTAATGACAATAAACTGTTATTCTTATGTCATCAATAATTATTACTTGTTTCAATTAATAATTATTTCATAACACATCTAAGAAGGCAAAAGAAACTATTAATTTTTGAAAAGTTTTACAATAAAGTAGGTACATAAAAATTACGGTGATAGGAAAGGAGAATTTGTATGAAATAAAAGAGTAAAATTCTGTAAAGAGTTTGGATTTGATCCGAATTGATCAGTGAAGTCAGTTCACTTTTCTTCTCGTATCGTGGTTACACTTATTACTAACTTTTGAATTCTTACCTTGAATATTATTTGATTTTTAAACACATTTAAGTAGTCTTTTCTGTTGTTCTAATAAAGAGTTAGCTCAGCTACTGTTTATTCTAAGATTGCATTTCTAACAAGAATTACGCAAAATTGTACCAATGTAAGATGTTGTTAATGATTCGTTGGCTAAAATTTGCGTTATTTTAGCCACTATTTGTTTGTGGTCTTTACCACCAAGGGGCTATTAGTACACAGGACGATGGTGCGGCAGTTGAAGGAGAATATTTTTTTCATGCTGATGGATCAACTTCTACCGTGATTTACGTTGAAAAATGGTTATAGAGCTAAGGTTTCCATTAAACCTTAGAAACGTCCACGGTAAATTTAAATGTAAGTTGTAAAACATTAAGTTATCAATTTATGTTCATTAATGTACTAACAATAAAAATGATTAGTAAATAATTTTTTTATACAATCGTATCGAAATAGTACCATTTCGAATGTCAATTTCATGTTGAAATAACGTGTTCTTTTTTCACTATACTGTCACTTTTTCGCATTAGATACAAAATGTAAAATTAACAGAAAAACACCTCAATTATCAATGAAATGTTGATTCTGTTATGTTGCATTTCCTAGGAAACGAAAAATTGTGCAACTAGATTATGCAGTAAGTATGTGCAATTTTATTCTTTCTTTTTACATTTTTAACACTTCTGGCGACGATTGTATAAAAAATCTTGTATGTAGTACGTTGCAAAATTCATGTTTTTCGCACGCGACGTGTTACCAAACGAGCGAAGCGAATATTCACGTCTTGGTGCAAAAAACACTTTTATTTTGCAACTTACTACATAAATAGCTATATGAAGTTTTAGTGTTTATAATGTTTAGAAAATATCCCAATATGCTAGATACGAAATGTGAGAAACTTACATCTTAGATTAGAGAAGAAAACTTTTTCGTAAAAGGTACTTAAGTCTCTGCAATCAAGCACATAGTTTTTAAATAATTGCAGAATCTCAGTGGTCAGTGCATAAAGAAAGGAGTTATAATAAGACCAAACTGGTTAACTGTTCCATCAAGATAAAAATATCTCTACTGTAACTATAACGTTTCTATCATACGAAATAGAATTTACAAAATTTAAAATAAGACCACATATCAGCTTCATAATTTTTTAAATAAAGTAGGTAAGGAGACAGTTGAGCCAAGGTCGATGAACCAGACCAGATAGTGATTTATTTCTAGTAACTTTTTTGAAAAACTATATCAGTAGCGTAGATTGCTAGTCGTGTTTCCAATTTGTTTACGAAATTAAATCTCAAATATTTCTTGTAATTTTGGTCAACTGGTACCAAGAAGTAGGCGCTCTTCAGGTCGAAGGATGCCATAAAGCAATTTCTTTGAAGCAAGTTTGAAGCAAGTGTTCGTATGTTCTCAATTTTGAAATAAAGAATGTCTATAAAAAATATTTAACTTGTTTAAGTTGAGAATAAAACGCTTTTTGTCGTCAGTTTTGCCGGCTAAATAGGAAAGAGAAACTGGGTGTAGCAGATTGACTAATCGCATCCTGGTGTAATAGGTTCTGGATTGCTGGAGCTAACAGCTTTGTGTTAGTGGGAGAATATTTCGAAGACCTCAATGCTTGATGTAAATTTCATCTTGTACTCTTTCGCAATCCAAGTTAAGTTTAGTAGGTTAATTGTGATCTTTGCTCATTGCTTGGAAAATCTTTGCATCCTACCACTAAAAGGAAAATTACCCACCTTACCTTATCTATTGAAAGTTGTCCGACTTGGAAGGTTGCCTTCTTAAAGATTTCGTCTCCCTCTGGCTAAAGCCTTAGTGGATTATTTTTTTTTGTAAATCAACCCTGAACAATAAGTCTGAAGGAGTGATTTTTTTCTGCAAGGGTTTTACCGACTTGGTCATAATTGGCAAGAAAAAGTTACAGCCTGGTGACTGAGATATTATGAAAATGATCTGCGAGAAGTCGGCCGGAGTCACATAAGAACCTTTCTGATATCTTTTTTCATGCCTTGATCATCTTGTAGGATAATGTTAATGCTCTTTCCCAAAGTGACTACCCTTTTGCCACCTGTCTCTGGAAGCTAGCATGCGACCTGCCGCATTTTAAGTCACTTCCAGATTCACCACCGGTGCAATTAAGTGGCAACTGCTGGGTACTTTATTTTGCGATTGCAGAACCTTCTTGTTCCTTTTATTGACGTCGTGTTAGTTATAATGTGCGACCAGCGTAAAGGTCTAGTCGTTATGGCCTTTTGGGTCGTCATCTACAATTTGTACAATTGCGTCAATCTTCGGAAAGATTGATTCAGTTGTAAATTTCTAAAGTGTCGTCGGTCTTGGGTGAATTTTCTTCGATCGTTGCGTCTTCGCGCAGACCTTGCTTGGCCATGGCTGTTAGGATTTGGCCACCGCGCTCGTTGAGTGCGTTCAGCGTCGACATGCACCGGGGAGGCTGAGCAGGAGCGATGCACTTGGACGTCGGGGCTAGCAAAATCGAGCCGCTCAGGGTTCGGTTAGAGAGACTTTTTTGGTCGGGGATCTTGAGATTTAAGTCTTTATAGCTGAGGTCGTTATTCCGTCTTACATGTCGATAACGTTTGCTAACTTTCCTTTCGAGTTTATGCAAACGTCTTATCAACTATTTCCTGGAAAGGTCTTCTTCTGAGTCCGTAGTACTTGTGTTTATGTTTTCTCATCTAAAGTAGATCAAATCTTAATTGTGGGCACTAGTGGTCCAGGGGCGGACTACATAGTTAACTATAGTGATATAGTATAGAGAGAGGACTAGACACCGAAATATAATTGCTTACGTGTGAATGTGTGAATGTGTATAAATAAATTTCTCAAGTAATTTTGAAACAATCTTAATTCTCTGTGTATGTGTGTGTGTCGTAAGTAACACAATAGGTTTTTTAAATCTTGGATAACCAGTTTATATTCTAATCTGTTGTTATTATTGTTGCTTTTTATTATTATATGGTTAGACAACGGAAAACATTTTTGACCTCTAACCATGCCAAAATCTAAAGATGGTTATGGTTAGGTGGTTGCATTTTTGAGATATTTACATTTAATTAATATAGAGTAGGTATAGCTCATTAAATTTCTCTTCAGTAACAAAGCAACTATCGTGTTATAGCAGCGCTTTTAACATGAATACAGTAGTGGTGAGTTTATCATTTTGTTAATTCTTTAAAGCCATTGCCTTACCAGCCAAATGAATACTAAGCCCTGATTAATTGATAGTAGAAAATCTACATGAGACTTTGCCAAAAATTAACATCTTATACACGTGGTACTGAGGTTTCTTGATATTGTTCATTAATCCACTAATTGTTAACCAAATTTTATTACTATTGTTGGGGATCGTGGAAAGGGGATTAAAACAAAAATATTAAAAACCCTTGGTCCACAAAACACGCCTTTACTAATCTGAGGTTGTACAGAGAGTGAGATCCGGAAACCCGGTAGCCGTCTACCCCGGGTACGACGGCTTCGGCCCGCAGTCATATCCGGCGCTAGTAGTACGCGTTCAAGCGCCCAATTCAAAATACTAAAGGAAAATCGAACATTCCGCCCGCCTTGAACGGCTTGCGTTCAACAAATCAATTACAGTAAACAAAAATAGTTATGCATGAATTGAATTGGAGACAAGCTGAAATAAACTTAAACTAAAAACATAGAACAATAATAAAAAAAAACAATGATAATGAAAATGTAAACTACAAATATAAATTGAAAGGAAAAATACTGTTTATAGAGTTGCCACACAACGCGCACGGAGTAACAACTTTGATATCACCATCAAACACTATCACTGGTGTCTAGTGGTAATGGACATATTTTTCCAAAAGAGCGACGAATGATGCCGTTAGCAACGCGAACACTCGCGACACGATTTACACCATCCTTTCCCGGATGAACCTCAACTATTCGACCGAGTTGCCACTTGATCGGCGGCAAGTTGTCCTGTTTGATGAGCACCAAAGAGTCCACTTTCAAATCGGAGTGATGCTGTCGCCACTTGGTTCGTTGCTGCAGTTCACCAATGTACTCCTTGCTCCACCTTGTCCAAAAATGTTGACAAAGCTGTTGGAGATGCTAAAAACGCGATAGTCTTGACTGGGGCAAAAGTGTAACATTAGCATCAGGGACTGACATCGCTGTTCTTCCAATCAAGAAATGGCTTGGGGTGATAGGCTCGAGATCGGCAGGATCCGAGGATAAGGGAGTCAAAGGGCGAGAGTTAAGTATCGCCTCGACCTGCGTTAGAAGAGTACAAAACTCTTCGAATGTCAAAATTGTATTTCCGACCACGCGCTTCAAATGATGCTTCGCGGACTTTACTCCAGCCTCCCAAAGGCCTCCGAAGTGAGGCGAGTGACCAGGAATAAAGTGCCAAAAAATCTCATTTTCAGCCGCAAAGGATGAAATGTCATCTTGGTTAAGCCTTAAAAACTGTCCAAGTTCTTTAAGTAAAGACTTGGCTCCGACAAAATTAGTTCCGTTGTCGGAATAAACGTGGTTTGGACGTCCCCGGCGGGAAACAAATCTACGCAATGACTGCAAAAACACTTCGGACGAAAGATCGGACACCAGTTCTAAGTGTAACGCCTTAGTAGCGAGACACACAAAGAGGCAGATATAACATTTTGTAGTCTTACACCCGCGACCCTTTCTGTCCTTCATTATGAAAGGACCAGCGTAGTCCACGCCGGTGTGCTGAAAGGGGAATGATCTTTCCAGTCGACAGCTGGGCAAATCGCCCATGATGGGACTTGTAGTTTTTGGCGAGTATCGAAAACATTTTACACATGAATGAACAATTTTCTTGGTGAGGTTTCGACCAGAAATGACCCAATAATTCTCTCGAATAGAAGAGAGAAGAAGCTGGGGTCCAGCATGAAGTAGACGCACATGCTCCTGCGCAACAATGAGATGCGCCAGTGAGTGACTTCCACAAATTATAATTGGGTGTTTTTTGTCAAATTTATAAGAAGAATTTCTAATTCTGCCGCCTACTCGGATCAAACCATCTTGATCGAGAAATGGATTCAAGCTCAGCAGTCTTGAACATGTCAGTGGACGTCCAGCCAGGAGAGAACTCAGTTCTTTGGGAAATGACTCACTTTGGGAAATCTTCAGCAGGACATTTTTTGCTGCGTTTAATTCAGAAAGGCTCAATGAGCCCACATGGCGGTCGTCTCTTGCCTTTGAGCAGTTTGAGCGAAACCTCAAACAGTAGGCAACGACATGTTTTAGACGGGTGAAGCTTGAGAATCGTGAAATGGAAAAATCATTAAGATGAGCAGTTGCAGTATGGCTGCTGATCTCGCGTTTGAGCTCCGGAAGTTCAGGAATGTCAAACTTTGAGCTGGGCCAGTGCGATTCTGGCGACGTTAGCCAATCTGGACCATGAAACCATAAGTTCGAATTGATGAGATCGGACGACAAAACCCCCCTCGAAATCAAGTCAGCAGGATTACATGTGGTGGGCACGTGCCTCCAGTCGGCGTTTGAGGAAAGTTCCTGTATTTCGGACACCCTGTTGGCTATAAAAACCTGCAAACGACTTGGTGAGGTTTTCAGCCAGCCAAGAACGATTGTAGAGTCGGTCCAAAACGTTAAGTGGTTGATATTGGCATCCAAAGCCGAAACTGTTTGCGTTACTAAACGGGCAAGAGTTAAAGCACCGCAAAGCTCTAATCTGGGTATCGAAGTGTACTTTAATGGAGCTACCTTTCCTTTCGCGCAAAGTAAATGACAAAATGCTTGACCGCTTTTATTTACCGAACGTAGGTAAACACATGCTCCATAGCCTTTCGATGAGGCATCGGAGAAAGCGTGCAGAGTAAGTGATACTGCATCTTCACAAATTGCATTGCGAGAAAACCTAGCCTTATTTAATTCCGGCAAAGCCGACCTAAAAACCATCCAATCTTTACTCACAGAATCAGGAACAGGCGAGTCCCATGATATCTTCTCTAGCCATAATGACTGCAACAAGAACTTCGCAATCATTATGCTGGGCGATACCAAGCCAAGTGGATCAAATATTTGAGAAATGTCAGAAAGCATAATTCGTTTCGTGACAGTTTTCGGAGTAAATTCCGAAATAGAAAGTAATAATTGGTCCGAGTAGCTGGACCACAAGAGGCCTAGAGTCTTAGCATTTGAGTTAAAATTATGTAAATTTGGATGAAGGTCAGAGGATGCAACATTTTTTAAAACGCTTGAATTATTGGACAACCATTTTCGAAGTGAAAACCCATAAGAGGCAAGAGTTTGACTTAAAGAAGAGCAAATTTCTTGAGCGTCGCTCAAAGAATTAGAACCACTAAGACAATCGTCGACGTAGAAATCACGCCGAATTACCTTAGAGACTTTCGGATTTGAAAGGGCACAGTCAATTCCTACTTCGGACAAACAGCGAGTGGCTAGGAAACTAGCCGAAGCGGTACCATAAGTCACGGTTCGTAGCTCATATGTAGCAAGAGGGTCTTCGGGACTTGGCCTCCAAAGAATTCGCTGCAAAGGCCTTTGTTGTTCAGCGACCAGTACTTGCCGGTACATTTTCTCTATGTCGGCAGAAAATACATACAAATATTTTCGAAAACGAACAAGTATTGAAAGGAGATCGGACTGCACAACAGGCCCGATCATTTGGATGTCGTTCAACGATTTTCCTGAAGTTGTACGTGCACTGCCGTCAAATACCACCCTAAGTTTGGTGGTGAGGCTATCCTCCTTGAGAACTCCGTGGTGAGGCAAGTAGAAGGCAGGCTGAACTGTCTCCGGAGCATTCACAACGCTCATGTGGCCCAGACTTTCATATTCAGCCATGAAGTTAACATATTGATTTCTCAACTTAGGATTAGACATAATCCTCCTTTCTAAATTGTAAAACCTGCGTTTTGCTTGCTCCAAAGAATCGCCCAGTGAATTAGAGTTCTCTTTGAAGGGAATGTGTACAACAAACCTGCCAGTGTCATCTCGTTTAATCGTTCGATTAAAATGGACCTCGCACTGTATTTCTTCCCGGGAGAGTGACTTTGAGTTTGGAACCTCCTCCAATTCCCAAAATCGGCGCAATGAATCGTCCACGCTAGACGAAGTCGTGAAGTGACACTGCAGAGTAGCCGAGTTTGAGAAAGCAATAAAAGGCAGAGAGCCAGAGACAACCCAACCAAACTTTGTGTTTTGCACAATAGGCCTTCCTTTACCTAAGGAAATTTGGCCTGGAGATAAAATTTCCCAGAAGTAGTTGGCCCCCAAAAGGAGGTCAACATCCGCAGAAACATTAAAAGTCGGATCGCCAAGTTGCAAATGAGTGGGGATTTCCCAGCCGTCAATATCCACGAAATCGCAGGGGAGTTTTCCTATGATTTGCGGAATTACGAGGCAACATGCATTCATTTTGAACCCGGTTGTCGGTGACTCAATCGTTAAACTGCAGCGTGAGGATACGTTTGTCGAAGAACTCGTAATACCCTTGATTCGAATATTTGTGGGAATATCAGACAGCTTGAGACGCTTTCTCAAAGCAGCCGAGATGAAGGATGACATGCTACCGGAATCAAGCAAAGCCTTTACCTGGTATGACTGTCCGCGTTTGTCATAAACCCTGACAGCAATGGTTGGCAGAAGAACGCCTTTCTGTAAAGAGCTAAAGGCAGAAATGTTCAGTTGGGGCTGTTCCGATTCATGAGGTGGCCTTACTTGCCGATTAATTTGTGACTGTTGACGTTCGACATGCAACAACGAGTGATGCTTACCCTTACAGGTTGAACATGTATATTTTGACTTACAGTCAGAAATTAAGTGACCTTTCGTTAGGCAATTTAAGCAAACATGAAGCTGTTTTGCCCTTGATTGACGCTCC
Source organism: Schizotus pectinicornis (assembly GCA_951805265.1). Classification (NCBI taxonomy): domain Eukaryota; kingdom Metazoa; phylum Arthropoda; class Insecta; order Coleoptera; family Pyrochroidae; genus Schizotus; species Schizotus pectinicornis. The sequence goes on along the minus strand of OX638202.1, from coordinate 10,598,389 downwards.
TGGACGCTAAGCCTTTTAAATTGATTGCACGAATGCAAAACGTGCGATCCGCTACAGAGAGGGCATCCGCCCGCCGTGGCAACAAAGGCTCGCGATGACGAGTTTTGGACTGACCTGTGGGACTTTTGTTCAATTGTTTCCATGAGGGAAGCCTTCTTTTCTATGAATTTCGTCAAGTCGTCAAGGGCCGGAACTTCATCTGATACCAGTTGATTCTCGAATTCTCGATTTGTAGTGGAATCTAGCTTGGACTGAAGTAGGTGAATGAGAAAAACCTCCCGTTGGTCATTTTCGTCCACAAGAGAGTTTACTGAGCGCAAGTTGCGTTTAAAAGAATCAACCAAGCCCCTAAGCTTAGTCGAGGATTCCTTGGACACGTTGTCCAAAATGAACAGTTCCTTTATATGGTGATAAATTAATGCGCGGGAATTATTGAAACGATCGTTTAGACCATCCCAAGCAATCTGATAATTGGCGGAGGTAATTGCCAAGCCTTTGATCGAATCGGAAGCCTTTCCGCCCAGCGATGCGCGAAGATAGTGAAGTTTATGCACTTCAGATAGTTCGTCATTAGCGTCAATTAGGCTAGTAAACAAATCCCTAAAATTCAACCATTCCTCCGGCTTGCCATCAAAGTTCGGGAGATTTATGGTCGGTAGCTTAACAAAGGTCTTTGCCGTACTGACTGAGCTATGAACAGAATTATGAATAGGGCCGCCGCCTCCAGTGGAGATAGGCTCAGAAGGAGGACCGCTATTATTAGAAGAGGCCGTCTCAGAAGGAGGACCGCTATTATTAGAAGAGGCCGTTAACTCTGCAAGGATGCTTTCACCCAGAGACGTCAACTCGTAGAATTTCTTGTGAAAGCTTGCTTCCCCTTCTAAGTCCTCAGAGGCCTGGTCAACCTCGAATTGGGCTTGGTCAAATTGACTTATTAGAGAACTGGCGTCCTCAAGTCGCTTGCGCAGCTGAATTACATCGGCAGGAGATGCAGAAGTTTCTGAATTCCGAGCGGTCTGGAATTCGTCCAAGAAACTTTCAAACATTGTAAGCTTTCGCTTGATTGCCCCTCTTTTTCGAACTGGGTCCGCCATTTCTCCGAAATTTTAATTAGCTAACAAGAATGATCGAAAAAGAGTACAAATGAGATCGCGTATACAAAACGAAAGTTTGCGACTGATCATAAAATGTTGTGGCAGTAAATTGATTTGCTCAAGAAGCGCAAAGTAAAAATTAAAAAACGTAGAGAAGGAGTAAAGTCTACAAAGCAATAAATTGCAGCGCAATATCGGAATACTAAAACCAGTACCCTTAAATAAAACGCGTGCAAGTCAAGGAGATATTGAACTCTCGATGTAAGATAAAGTAAAGGAAAACCTGATTATTTCAAAGGTAAGATGCCAGCCTGAAGATCCTTGGACGTTGTTTACGATCCACTTGACAGGTGACAGTTGGATGACAGCCGACGATGTCGGTAACGTAGAAATCTGTAGACTTGCTGGTCGCTAAAGCGCTACGGCATGGAACCAAGACAGGTGGTCTTACAGATGTCGGTAAAGTAGATCGAGATGTCGGTAAAGTAGGTCGCTGTAGACTTGCTGGTCACTAAAGCGCTACGGCATGGAACCAAGACAGGTGGTCTAAGCGGAGAAAATGGCGACGTTAATGGCTTCCTTCCGTCGTTGAATGGTACGCGCGTGGCGTAATGTCAACGGAAGTGAAAACGCAACAAAGAACAAAAATGGTTAATGTTGTAGCAGGGATTTGAGTCGTTGCATCGGGAAGGCGCTTGGCATGGGCGATACAACTTGTCGAAGTCACACACACAACAGGAACAATGGCGGAAGTTGTTCGCGCCATTTACGAGGAACGCGCTGGATCAATTGATTTTTACCATTGATTTTATGATAAAATTACTAGATGCACAGCAAATGTCTTGAAAACAGTTAGGAAGGACCACTCACGACGTGAGATCGTAGCGATTCGCGGCACTGCGACACCATGATGTATGGTAAAACAAACACTACGAGTTAAAATCTAAAAAATACCTCGATAACTCACTGCACGAGCACAAAAACTGTCGCTGGTTCCATTTATACGGCTCGATGGACCATGTTGGGGATCGTGGAAAGGGGATTAAAACAAAAATATTAAAAACCCTTGGTCCACAAAACACGCCTTTACTAATCTGAGGTTGTACAGAGAGTGAGATCCGGAAACCCGGTAGCCGTCTACCCCGGGTACGACGGCTTCGGCCCGCAGTCATATCCGGCGCTAGTAGTACGCGTTCAAGCGCCCAATTCAAAATACTAAAGGAAAATCGAACAACTATCATCATACTGCAATGGGTTTTTTAAAAAATTTTCAACTTTAATAATTTTATTACAGATTTCTTTTGTTGACTTTTATTCATTATTTTCTAGTTAATCGTGGTTATTTGCACAGTAGTGGGTGTCACTCAAAATAGTCCCATTAATGCTCGTGCTCGAACCTCATTAGGTGGAATCCCGGCGGACTTTCCTTCAAGCCCACCACAGCCGGATCCAATCCCGCCACAAGAACCTTTACCACCAATCTGGGTACCACCTATGCCACTACCACCTATAGGTTCAATCTTGCCAGCAGCACCACCACCAGTAAAACTATCAGGACCCTCAAGTTCACCAGATGCAATAATTCAGTAAGTACATACAGTAGTGTCAAACTGTGACATCTACTGATTATTATTGCAGTATCCAAACAAAAGATTTTACTCATCATCAAGAGGCTATTGATTTACAGGACGATGGTACGGCAGTAAAAGGAGAATATTCTTTCCGTGCTAATGGCATTACTTGTACTGTGGTTTACGTGGCTGATAAAAATGGTTATAGAGCAAAGGTTTCATATAGATCTTAGAAGGTTTAATGATAAATAAAAATAAAAATTTGGGGATGTGGAGTTTAAAGTTAATATTTGTGATATGTAATGGCAATAAACTTCTACTTGTATCATCAATAATTACTTGCCTCAATTAGATAACTTATCTATGGAGGCAGAAGGTAATCATAATTTTTTAACATAACTGTTCTACAATCAATTCTAGGTAGATGGTATGGTCGACAGCAGTGTTATTGTTTACCTTACACTTTTAAAGTTTAAATTTCTTCTGCAGATGATGTACTAAGAAAACGAAACCCAATGCACCTATTCCATATGCTTGACATAAATATGAATTTTAATATCTGTGTTGGTTTTATGTGGTAAATAAACAAGTTTAAAGTTTTATAGGTGGACATTATCTCTGCTGACGGCTGTACATACATTAAAAATTAAGGTTATGAATGCAACGAAAGAATTTTTATGAAATAAATAAATAATATGCTCTAAAATGTTTGGACTTAACCAGACTTGCAATTGATGCACTTCGCAATTCTTACTATGTTAAATAAGTATCTGTGTTTAAACATATCAAAGTAATTCGTATTTTCTGTTGTTTTAGCAAAGAGTTATAAGCAGTTATTGTTTATTTTTAGATTCTATTTCTAACAAAACATGTAAATTGCGGCCCAAGCTAACATTTGAGTTACCTGCATTTTGTTAACCAATATTTGTCTGTGGCATGCGGCTTTCACTATATTTCAATAATAATAATAAATAGTAAATAATAAAAACCGTATAATATGGTGGAATAAAACCGGTTTTGTTTTTTTACCATGTAATCTTAAGAAGCTCCGATTTTGAAGATTAGATACAGTTAAAATAAATAGCTAGAATCTAATTTATTGCTTCGTTTAATGTCAAAAGTATATAAATTGCTTTTGAGAATCACATTTTGTAACTGAAAAATAATACGAATTGCATAAGTAGGTATAAATTCTAGCGGAATCTTTCCGAAATAGAAATGAATTAAAATCAAACAATTGTTTATCTCGAATAACCAGTTTATAATTTTCTAATGCGTTGCTATTATTGCTGATTTTTATTATTATGGTAGGCACCGCAAATAACTTACGTCAAAATTTGACCTCTCCCATTGCAACAATCTAAAGGTGATTGTTATTGATAGTTGTATTTTTAGCATCTTTACATTTATTATAAAATAGGTAATATGAAGAAATCTCTACAGTAATAAAGTGACTATCGTGGTATTAACAACGCTTTTAACATGAATGCAATAGTGGTAAGTTTTTCATTCCGATAATGCTTTAAAGCCACTGCTTTCTTAGCCACATTAAAAAATTGAGCATTGTTTAATTTATGGCAGAAAATCTACTTGAAACCTGTGGTACCCGTGGTACTAAAGTTTCTTAATATTGTTCATTAACTAATCAGAAACAAAATGTTTTCCATTTATCGAACCAAAATTCTTGTTTTGAAAACTTTTCAACTTTAATATTTTTTTTACAAATTTCTTTGTTGACTTTTATTATTTATTTTCTAGCTAATCGTGGTTATTTGCTCAGTAGTGGGTGTCACTCAAAATAGCCCCATTAATAATCATGCTCGAGACTCATTAGGTGGAGTGCCGACATATCCGGCGACAGTACCACCACCTCAACCTCAACCACCTATAATATCAACTTATCCACCCCCAAGACCACCAATGCCACCATCAGAACCGTCGAATTTACCACTCCCCGAAATTCAGTAAGCACCGTTATTTAATACTTAATTTAGGTGTTTAGTATTTTACATTAATCTGTGACAAAGACTGAACATTCTTGCTTCTTGTTATTATTGCAGCATTCAAACAAAAGATTTCACTCACCACCAAGAGGCTATTGGTGCACAGGACGATGGCATAGCAGTAAAAGGAGAATATTCTTTCTATGCTAATGGCATAACTTCTAAGGTGGTTTACATCGCTGATGAAAATGGTTATAGAGCAAAGGTTTTATATGAAGCATAGAAATTTAAATAAGAATTATTGTAAAATATGAAGTTTAAAACGAATACTGTTAAATTTAATGACAATAAACTTTTATTCTTATGTCGTCAATAATTATTACTTGTTTCAATTAATATTTATTTTATAAGACATCCAAGAAGGCAAAAGACACTATTAATTTTTGAAAAGTTTTACAATAAATAAAGTAGGTACATAAAAATTACGGTGATTGCAGGAGAGAATTTGGATGAAATAAAAGAGTAAAATTCTGTAAATAGTTTGGATTTGACCCAACTTGATCAGTGAAGCCAGTTCACTTTTCTTCTCGTATCGTGTTTACACATATTACTAACTTTTGAATTCTTACTTTGAATATTATTTGACTTTTAAACACATTCATGTAGTCTTTTTTGCTGTTCTAATAAAGAGTTAGCTCAGCTACTGTTTATTCTAAGATTCCATTTCTAACGAGAATTATTCAAAGTTGTACAAAGGTAAAATGTTATTAGTATTATGTTATTTTAGCCACTATTTGTTTGTGGTCTTTACCACCAAGGGCCTATTAGTAGTAGTACACAGGACGATGATGCGGCAGTTAAAGGAGAATATTCTTTTCGTGCTGATGGCATCACTTCTACCGTGATTTACGTTTAAAAATGATCATAAACCAAAGGTTTGAATTAAACCCTAGAAAGTTCCACAGCAAATTCAAATGTAAATTGTAAAACATCAAGTTATCAATTTATGTTTATAATGTACTAACAATAAAAATGATTAGTAAATTATTTTATTAAGTTTTATTATAATGTTTGGAAAATATCCCAATATGTTAGATACGAAATGTGAGAAACTTACATCTTAGATTAGGAAAAAAAACTTTCTCGTAAAGGGTACTTAAGTCTCTTCGCAATCAAGCACATGGTTTTTGAATAATTACAGAATCTCAGTGGGCAGTGCATAGATCATAGATTAGATTAGATTACGGAGGGGTTGTTTGGCTTTTTAGACTTTCCGAACTGCGAACAATAAGATTTTTTGTTCAAACCCTGCCTCTAATTTTCGTCCCAAAGGCATAAACTCCTCGCAAAGTTTACAATGACTATGGGAGACTTTTCCTTCACTTTGTCAGGTGATAGATTCACACTGCCGAAGTGAGTTAGTCTACGGCTTGCAAAAGCGTCACAGTGACATAATATGTGTTCTAAAGTTTCTTCCTCCGATCCACATAATCTGCATATCTCACTGTCCGTCTTTCCGATTTTCTTGCGGTGGTGCCTCAGTGAGCAGTGTTCAGTGAGGAGACCGGTAACGAGTATCATTTCGTTCCTTGTCAGGTCGAAAAGCTTTGTGGTCTTTTTTGGCAAATAGCGTATGAACTTATTTGCCTGTCTTTGTCCTGGAACTTGTTTCCAGTATGCTATTTTAGTATTTCTTTTCCCACTTATGAATTTTAGCCTTTCTGTGGCTTTTACTCAGCCCACAGAACGGCTCCGGTCCCATGAGTGAGGCCTCCGTGCTTCGTTTGGCTAACTCGTCGGATGTTTTGTTTCCTTCAATACTCTGATACTCTGGCACCCACATGAGAGTGAGTTTGTTGCTTCTTGCCAGTTGCTTTAAGGATTGTTTGCATTCTCAGGCAGTTTTAGACTCAAAGCTGTAAGCTTTTAGAGCTTTAATTGCTGCCTGGCTATCTGTTAGAATATAGATTTCCGCTCCTTTTATCGGCACTTTCTTGCGCAGAAATCTATGGCAAGCATCGCAACTTGGATAACTGTAGGGACATTGCCCAGGGCTATGGTTTCTTTATACCCAGGCCCACAAATTCCTATGCCTGTCCTTTAACCGCTTTTTGATTCGTATGTGTACCAGACGAATGAATGTTTGCTCAGTTGTGCTATTGTTCTCTGCGCTGTCACACGATCGTCAATGATTACTCGGTACGGCGTCTCGAAGTCAAATACAACCGGCATGCTATCTAGCGGTTTGGTTAAAAATCCCGGCTCTAGAACATCCAGGATCTTTAAATGGTTTTTTGCAGAGTTTTCGTCCACCATACAAGGGAAGCGTATGTGACGATGGGTCTTACTACCACCTTGTACGACCAGTAAGTCATCTTCGGGTGTAGTCCTCATGTTTTTCCAAATAGCTTTTTACAGGCCCATAAGACCATCCTAGCTTTAGAAAGAACTTTGTCAACATGAGCGTTCCAACTCATTTTGCTGTGTAGGATAACTCCGAGGTATTTCGCCTCTGTGATCAATCCTAGTGTTTCTCAATTCAGTCGTGAAGCTGTTAAATTAAGCTTCTGTCGCCTCGTGAAGGGAACTATAATAGTTTTGCTCGGGTTGACACTTTAGTTCCTCCTCCTTGCACCAGTTTCTGATCGCATGTAAGGCATTTTGCATTAGGCTGAATATAACGCCTTCATACTTTCCTCTTATTAAAACCATAATGTCATCGGAGTACTCCTGAACATTGTAGCCTAAGTTTGTTAGCCTGTCCAGGAGATCGTCCACGACCATCGATCACAGCAAAGGCGATAGAACCCCGCCTTTTCGGGCAACCCTTCACGGTAGCAGCAGCCAGGTCCTCCCCACCCAGTGAGGCTGTTATAGTGAGGCTGTTATGACGCGGCTTTTTAGCATTTGGGCAGTGCATAAAGAATGTAGTTATACTGGTTAAATGTTCCATCAAGGTAAAAATATCTCCACTGTAACTATAACGTTTATCATACGAAATAGAATTTACAAAATTAAATGAGACCACATATTAGCTTTATGATTTTTAAAATAGGGAGCAGTAGGTAAGGAGACAGTTGAGCCATCAATCTATAAAGGTAGATGGACCAGACCAGATAGTAATTTAGTTCTGGTAGCTTTTTCGAAAAACTATATCAGTAGCATAGACTGCGAGTCGTGTTTCCGCACTCCTTTACAAAAACAACAATAAAAATGTGCAACTTTTGACTAAATTAATAGATAAAAAACATTTTAAAAAATTTCATAGAAATTGAATTGACATCCACCCAGTCACTTTTTAGATATTAAGTAATTGTTAGAGTTGTGGGATCTGAACTATGACAATTAGATATATTACGTAGATTGTAGAGCATCGGGGTCATTAGAGAGATTATTGTGTCGAACACCGTGTAACTGGGCAATTATTAACTACTGATTTTATTAAATTATCTTTTCCGCATTTTACTAATACATGTTATTAATTTGAAAAACACTTTAAGGAACTTAAAGTCTATTACACTAATAGGGTATGAAGAGTTACGAAAATTGACTGGTGCACAGGCCAAACTTAAAACCTGAATATACATTACGTAGAGCATGGAGGTCATTCGAGAGATTACTGTCTCGAACACCGTGTAACTGGGCAATTATTGACGACAAATTTTATTAAATTTCTTTTCTGCATCCTACTAATATTATGATGTTATTAATTTGAAAAACACTTAAGGAACTTAAAGTCTATTAGACTAATAGGGTACGAAGAGTTACGAAAATTGACTGGTACACAGGTCAAACTTAAAACCTAAATATCCAAGAAGTTAGATCAAACCAGATAGAAATTGGGGATGCAATCAAAAATTCACGAATAAATGTGATAACCATAACGGATGTCAAAAAGTAAGGAAGTGACTTGCAATCAAAAAGAGATTATATGCAAGTATCTATACGTACCACTTTTTATGATCTCATGATATGTTAAATCATTCGCAAATATGGAGCAAAACTGATAGAAATAAAAAGTAGGTACTTTGGACCATTAAAATTGATGAAATGATGAAAGATAGTAATCACAATAACTACTCTCCTTACCCATAGAATAATGATATCAGTTTCATAAGTTTTAACAAATTTTTATTGATTGAGATAGAGCTTTCCTTCTTAACTAATTTGGGTTTGTTATGTAATAGATTTTATTGGGATTCTTATTTTTGAATAAATGCAACAACTTCAATAAAAGATTCAATATTCAAATAAAATAATTTTTCACTGTAAAGTTAATACATTGGTAAAAGTAGTTTTCTGAACGTTATGTTAAAATTCATTGAATATTCTCAAATTTAGCTCAATTTTTTTTATTACGTAAATCGCATTACAATAAATTGAAGTGGCGGTGGATTTCACATTGATGCAATATTTGGCCAGGTATATAAAAATCGTGAGAGAGATTGCGGAGAACAGTCTGCAAGAATTTCAATAACCATGAAGACCGTAAGTTGAATCTGCAGCAAAAAATGATTCTAATATTATTATTAATTTACAGGCAATTTTTTTATTAGCACTACTCGCAGTCGCTCAAGCTAGACCTCAATTCTTCCAAGACGCCGCAAATGCCTTCATCAACTATTTCAACTTCGATAATTCTGACCAAGGGAAATATTCATATGAGTAAGTAGTGCTATTATTTTGTAAATGTCAAACCTTTTGGGTTGAAAAGTTTGCCTTAATATTGAAATATTTTCTTTAGTGTGGAAACAAGTGATCATTTCAAGAAACAAGAAGTAGGCTACCTCAAAAATGAAGGAACTCCAGAGGAAAGTCTCGTTGTTCGGGGTTCATACTCTTACGTCGGTGATGATGGTCAAACTTATATTGTGAATTATATTGCTGACGAAAACGGATTTCAACCAGAGGGCGAACACATTCCTGCTGCAGCAGATACTGGAAAAGGCCCCAAGACTGGAATTGGGTCAAAGGCTAAAGGCACTTTAGGTGGCGGACTCTAAATCCCGCCTCAACTAACATTTTTGTACAGAAAAATTATTATTGCGTGATGTACTAATACGAGCACCATACATTTTTTTATGTTTATATTTATAAAGAGTATTGAATAAAGATCGTAGAGTTTAGTTGATGTGTTTCCTTTAATTAATTCACATAATCATTAGCCTGCCCGAGATCTACTTATCATTATTACTGTGCCAAAGCGCATCTTCAGATTTATCAATTTCTTGTAAATTCCCAATCTTATTGTTAGGTAACAGCAAAGATAACTGTTACTTCCTTTAATTACAAACAGTATTTTTTCGGCCATCAGGTCAATTACCTGTTAAATAATTAAGTACTTACCGTGGATTGAGTTCCCAAAAATTGTTACATAAGGTTAACAATGACAAATATGCTATAAAAATTCACACGGTGCAGAAATCTAATGTAGGTATTACGGTTGGAAGACCGTTTCGAGATGAACGGATTAGAAACAAAGGTTATATTTTGTTATGTAGACAAATTAATCTGCAGATAATCTCTCTTGCATTTTTCTCTTTGTTTAAAATCGACACTGGGATATTTGTTATGTAATGGTTGCGAAAGTGGCATTTCAAGCAGTTGCAGTCATTATAAAATTTTTGAAAAAATGTATCTACGGCATATTTTTATGCAGGGTGTATCATAATTGAATGTCAATATTGAAGGAGGTTAATCCGTATATAATTTTAAGATAGAAAGTCTCTATAAACCCGCTCTCGCGTTATGTTTAAGATACTGGGCACTAAAGATTTTTATTTTTTTTGCTTTTTTTTAAATAGTTTCTGAACAACAATAATCTTTTTTTCAGAAAATTGTTGTTAATTTGTTAACAGTCAATTACAATTATATTAACTAATTTAATCAAAAATGGGTATTTGTTGTCCAATTGTTAAAGAATTATTTCTTAATTATTTTACTAAAGATACGAAAAATAATAATAAACTCTTTTTTATTACAAAATAAAGCACTATTAATAAAATAATTTGTTTTTGGAAAAAGCAGGGGCGTATTATTTTTGCATTGAAAATAATCAGAGTGACATTAATTGGGACGCATAAGAATGTGGAAAATTTTTATTTTAAAATCATGCACAGATTAACCCCTTTCAATATTGACATTTAATTATGAAACACCCTGTATATTGAAGCAAAAGCTACAAAAAATTATAGATTAAAATTTGGTAAATACCACGATAATGTTATATCATAATAAAGTGACTAGTCAATTATTCAATTTATATATCTAAGGTTGTAACACGAGCCTCTACTTAATTCTCCGACCGACCACGCCCACCGCTTGAAGCGCCAGTTTCGCGCGACTCAGCTGGACGATGCAGCGCCGCCAAGCGTCCGGGGACTGCATCGTCACCTCGCTCGTTACTGCGCCCCTCCGTAGATGGCGCAGCATACAATCGCCCGCTACCCTGTCCTCGGTATAATCCTATATATGGACAGGGCCTCGATCACCAAGGCAGTCTCAGCTCACTCAGTCTACAGTCACCATCCATTCGGACGACTACTAAGACGATTTCCTTGGCGGAACAACCAACCTACAATTATGGTGCGGCCCGTGTGCCCCGACTAATACAGTAGTTTCTCTTGTAACCGCCTGATGTATTGTTTTACTACTTTACTGAATAAATCGCTCTTACAACTGACGCCCAAACGTGGAGCCCGAAACCCACGGAGTAGTGCCGCAGCCCGAGTGCTCCACTAACCCCTCCAAGGAGACGACGACCAGTGCGCAGCCCGAGTGCTCCACCAACCCCTCCAAGGAGACGACGACCAGTGCGCAGCCCGAGTGCTCCACCAACCCCTCCAAGGAGACGACGACCAGTGCGCAGCCCGAGTGCTCCACCAACCCCTCCAAGGAGACGACGACCAGTGCGCAGCCCGAGTGCTCCACCAACCCCTCCAAGGAGACGACGACCAGTGCGCAGCCCGAGTGCACCACCAACCCCTCCAAGGAGACGACGACCAGTGCGCAGCCCGAGTGCTCCACCAACCCCTCCAAGGAGACGACAACCAGTGCGCAGCCCGAGTGCTCCACCAACCCCTCCAAGGAGACGACGACCAGTGCGCAGCCCGAGTGCTCCACCAACCCCTCCAAGGAGACGACGACCCGTGCGCAGCCCGAGTGCTCCACTAACCCCGCGCAGGAAGGTGACGAAGCGTCCCTGTCCTTAGACGAACCCGACAGTGCTCCAAGTGCAGCCAGTTCGTGTGTGCCCCAAGAGCGGCCAGTTCAGTGCGCCCCAGGTCATTAGAAGACCCAAAAACGTCACAAACACCAGTGCGGCGTAGCCCCCGGTTTACCATGGCTCTTACACCAGAAGCTCTGGAACAAATCTTGCGGCGAGTGACGCCCAACCCCCGCACGTGTCACATGACACAGTGCCCGGCCCGGTTCGACGGAACCCGGGATCCTCACCTAGTAGGGGCCTTCATAAGAAGCACAACCTTCTTCAAGGAACAGGAGAACATCCCAGATGGCAGCGCTCTCTCCGCCCTGGCCATGCTCCTGGAAGGTCCGGCCAACACTTGGTGGGAAGGTGCCAAAAACGGAGTGACGACATGGGCCCGAGCCATGGCCCTCATCCGCGAAGAATACGCGCCTAACAAACCTAGATACCAGGTTTTTATGGACATCTTCACCTCAGCACAGTCCCCCGATGAAAACACCGCCGATTTCGTCTCAGGCAAGCGAGCGCTGATCGCGAAGATCGACCCCCTGCCTGACGAGGATTACCAAATCGACCTCATCTACGGGATGCTGAAGCACGTAATACGAGACCGTGTCCCCCGCACCGAAATACAAACTTTCGCAGCTCTCTTGAAACGAGCCAGGGAAATAGAGGCAAGTCTCACCGAACGGCGGGAGACACGCAAGGCCAACGAAAGTACCAAGAAGGAACGAAGCTTTGGGAAAACCGAAGCGCCACGCCAGAAATGCGAATACTGCCGACATTACGGACACCTGGAAACGGATTGCCGAAAGAAGGCTGTCAACAACGCTGCAGATGGCACCACAAGAGGACCAGCACCTAATGGGCGTTCACAGGCTTGTTACGGGTGTGGAAAGCCTGGGGTATTCCGGAGGGACTGCCCAACATGTTCGCCAAAAGTTCCGGCCGTCGGACCACCAGGAAATCTGGGATTCTGCGCAGTAAATTGCACACAGCCCAATTACCGCCCGGCCGTCACAATCAGTGTTTGCGCCACAGAAGGTACGGCCTTCCTGGACACTGGTGCCCGAGCCAGCATTGCCGGTCAGACGCTGTACGCCCTCCTACAACAAACAGGGCACGTGTTCAAAGAAGAACAAACCGTGATCACCATGGCGGACGGAAAACCAACCACGTCCATGGTCAAGACAACCGTGGCCCACATCCGGTTGCAGGGGAGGACAATTCCCACTCGGCTGGTGGTACTTCCAAATGCCAAGAACGCACGAACCCTTTTAGGGATCGACTTCATTGAAGCTGCACAGTTAGTACTGGACTTCGCTACCCGTACCTGGCACTTCTCCGGGACATCCACAACCTACCCCTTTGTCCGCAAAGACGAGGAAGAAGGTAGCACCTGCGACGTCCCCGTGGCAAGCCAGCCACCAAGTGCGAACTCCGCACCACTTCCGATCCCCACGTTGCTCGCCACAACGAACCGCCACAAAGAGGACGTGGAGATGGAAAACTATGGGCCACCTCCACCCATCCCATGGAGATCCCCTGAGGTAGTGGACAAGGTTGAGAGGCCTCAGAAATGGTTCATGGCCCTCGACGCCACGACAGCCATTGATACGGCATGGCCAGACCTCAACCCCGAGCCAAACCACCTCTTCCCGATACCGCCGGTCCGACACTACGACATCGGTACGATCGACTTGCGGTCTGACGAAGGAGTCCACCTCGAACCGAGACAGCGAACCCTCGTCAGAGAGGTCATGCGAGAGCACCACGATCTCGTTGGAAAAATCGACACACCCACGCCCTATGCGGAACACCATGCGAACCGACGCCAGCGGATATGCGCTCAGAGCAGTTCTCCAGCAGGGGGAGACAGACAGCGAGCACTCTATGGAGTAGGCCAGCCGCTTGTTGTTAATCGCTGTCGAGAAGAATATTCTTCGAAGTTCGCACCTCACCAGGATGGCCCCTACGTGATAACGCCTCACCGAGAGCCTACCCTACGATACGCGATACGAGATCGCGCAGCCCGATCTGCAAGACGACCATGTCTTCGCCTTACGCCCCTATCAACTTGGTACCGGCGTCTCTACTCCCTCGCCAGTAGCCCCACCCGCCGTCGAGGACGACTGCGGAAGCACCAACCCTAGGTGCAGCTCGTGTTTTTAAGATTCAGGCTTAAGGACGAGGGCGTTTCCTTAATCCTGAGGGGGAGTTTGTAACACGAGCCTCTACTTAATTCTCCGACCGACCACGCCCACCGCTTGAACCGCCAGTTTCGCGCGACTCAGCTGGACGATGCAGCGCCGCCAAGCGTCCGGGGACTGCATCGTCACCTCGCTCGTTACTGCGCCCCTCCGTAGATGGCGCAGCATACAATCGCCCGCTACCCTGTCCTCGGTATAATCCTATATATGGACAGGGCCTCGATCACCAAGGCAGTCTCAGCTCACTCAGTCTACAGTCACCATCCATTCGGACGACTACTAAGACGATTTCCTTGGCGGAACAACCAACCTACAATTATGGTGCGGCCCGTGTGCCCCGACTAATACAGTAGTTTCTCTTGTAACCGCCTGATGTATTGTTTTACTACTTTACTGAATAAATCGCTCTTACAAGGTTCCTTAAAATATCGTTCATTGACCGTAGCACCAGACAATTTACAAAATCTGCGTAGGTATCTTGTCTTGTCGATCTTGATGCAAGTTTTCAGCAGCGTAGACATGGAATTTTTTTCAAATCTAGTAGGTAATAAAGTTAATGGTAATAGCAAAAATAAATAAAGTAGTTCCTCAATGAAGAAAATTATATTACATTTCCGACATATTGCACTTTACAGATTATCATCCATGCCTTTATCATTTAATTGATAGAAAAACAATAATTGCAGCAACCAATTATCAGGGGCGTACACGGACAGGCTAAAATTAACGTGATGGTGATTTAATTATAGTGCTTTGATCGTCAAGTTGAAGATAAAACCCATTTTCTATTTTGATTTTTTAATAAAGCCCAAAATCAAAGGGTCGTAACCTGAGTCACCACGACTAACCCGAAATATTAACCGAAATCACCCAAATTAAAGTTTCAACTGGAATCGTCTGGAATTACCCCGAGTTTTTACCGAAGTTGTCTGAAGACACCCGGAATTTTACCCGGAGCCGCCCAAAATTACTAGCAATATTAACCAAAGTCACCAGGAGTTTTTACAGGAGTTGCCCGCAATCACGCGGAGTTTTACTCGAGCTTTTAACCAACTTGGAAATACGACCCAAAATTGTTGCATAGAGTTTGACCTCGACAAAGTGTACAATTACATAATATATTATTCTCCACATCCTCTTTTTGTCCGAAGATGACAATCTAAAAATTTCAAGATGTCAAGATATTCTTTATATCAACTTTTCTTTATTTTGGTTCTATGATTCTACTTCTGCAAGAACCAAGGTGTTTAAGTGTTCAATATACTACAAAGTGTACAATTACATAATATATTATTCTCCACATCCTCTTTTTGTCCGAAGATGACAATCTAAAAATTTACTAGGTAAAATATTATAACTTTAATAGAATAAGTTGTTTTCAAAAAAAGTTGAGCAGTTACATGCGGTAAGAACAACTTAAGTAAGTACTTAAGAACTTGATAAATACTACGAGAAAAAGTCAGGAAAAAAACACACTCATGCAAGAGAAATAATGTTGGAAGAACACTTATTAATCTAATAACTGGCTTAGCAAAAATTAAGAAGTAAAATCTTCAAAGTAAATGATAAGAGGACCTTGAAGAGTTTTGCCATTTAGAGGTCCAAGGGTCCAAAATTAAAAAATAAAATTTTGTTTATTATGAGTTCTTTAACAAGCTATTCAATAAGAAATACAGATTAGATTTTGGTTAGACTTTTGGTCAGAGAGAACGCCTTTTGGTTTCACTGTGATTGCGCGCAAATATACATTAACAAGCATATTTTGTCCATGGTCCCCTACTGCTTAGGTTATAAATTCCAATTATGTTCAATAAAAATTCATCAAACCAGTAACAGTGCCGCGTTTGTTTATTGAACCTAATAAATAATTATGTTATTAATTGTAGTAAAACAATTACTTTGTAATCAGTAATTGTCAAATATTATGTCACTATCGCCACTAGACTTTCTATTAAATTGTTTATCAACATTAATCTGAAAGAAACTCTAATGCAAAAGTTGTAAGATCCATAAAGTGTATCAAATTTAATATAAAACAAATTTTAGAACAATGGTAGTTTGGAGTTCTTTAAAACACTCAAGCAACTATAATATTACTAACTGTAAAAGAGCTAATAAACCGGAATGGAAAAGTATAACAATTCTTTGTTTTGCATTTATTGCAACTCATTATTGCACTAGAACTCCCTTAGAAGCACTTGCCTTACAAGCATCTGTTTGCAGGCGATATGCGCCAAATGTGCTCCGTTACAGCAAGAAATAGGGTCGTTAAAGCTCTCAATTTCGAGCAATATTGAAAATAGTTTATTAAAGTCGGGGAGAAGGCATTACTTCAATGGTGATCCTCGTAAAACCATAATACACATCCGAGCCGATTCACTGAAATTCATGCATCACGGACAAAACACCATTATTATCAACATTATGATTGTTGTTTTCACGCCTCCGACAATAAAATTTAATTTACGAATAAATATGCCAAATTCGATTTTAATTGAATTTCGCGTCCATCAACTTTAAGGCTCATCACGCGGAACGAGCGAAGGCCGTAAAAAAAATTCATCATAAACCAAAAGCGTCGACATAAAAATCAAACACGCCGGTTCCCGGGAGATTAAAAATAATTAAACAGCGATTTTGTTAGGATATTAACACCAATTTGTCTTCACTCAAAAGAAATCAAATTTGAACCATTTTTCTAAGAAATTTGATTTCGTTTCAGTGTAAAGTTTTGAAAAGTTTGGGTACATACAAATTTTACTGTCCCGATCTAACGTCCTAATATTTCTGTGAGTCGTCCATTTAGAGCTAGTCGACACTTTGTTTCTTAGAACTTTGCCACCTAGAAGTTTTATAGCCGTGATAGTACAGGAAATGGAGGTGGAACAACAAAAACATGCAACACGGGGTGCTAAAATCAATTCAAGTTTTCCGTAACAACACAGTTCGTTAATAAAAATTATTCAGAACGTGCAGTATATTATTCAACTAAGTAAAAATTTGACATCTTCTTCTCTCTTTTGTCTTTTGTTTATCAAATTTCTTAACGAGAAACACTTTGTTTAGATTATACAAGGTTTGCTCGGCTCCAGTGGCGAGCTTACATTTTTATCACTGCTGTTCCTACTTTCTGAAGCAACTTCTCAGTTCCGGTTTTGTTAAGGTAAGATTGAATCCATTACGTTCACTTTGCTCAAAAATTGTGTTAAACCTTTTCTTGTTCGTTAAATAAATTTTATTACGGTTAATGGAAGAAATATTAAGTTAAAAAAGTTGAAAACATTAGTTGTTTCTTCCATCTTCTAAAATTTTAAGCATAATGCCTCATCGCGACGGAAGTAGAAAAAGTATTTGAGCTAAATTATAACAGTAGATACTGCACCTACGGCACAATATAAAACTTTAAAGTTACTAACCACTTTCCTTTAAACATAGTTAGAAGCGAAGCTAAACAAAACAAAGTCCAAAAATTTTTTGATGTTGTTACGATAAACTTTGTAAGGTGTGCAAGGTGTACCAATAAGGATAATCGTGTTAAGTACAGATAAAATATTTATTAGAATAGAGAAAATACTAACCGTTTCTGATTATGCGATTATGATCCGGTGAGCCGGAGTAAGATCGCCTCCTGCTGGTTAAAACTTCTCGTCTCGTTAAAGCTCCGGGGCTTACGTGGACGAAGGGTAAACATGAGAAGAACTGCTTAAATCCCCGCCGGAATCTGCAATAAAACGCCAGCATTACACTATAGTCGAATGATGGCCATCAAATCGGATAATTAATGATACAAACTGTACAGTTAACAACCCGTTTCAATTTTTTGTTAAATAATCGGCCTTTTTATCTATGTCAGTATAATTACGAACTATTTAAAAACATACATTCCAACTTTAAAACCACGTTTAAAATTTTTATCTCGACTCTAACCAGATGCTTTCTTATTTTGCTACTCTGTATTTATTTATAAAAAACTTGCAAAATCGAATAGGCGCAAAATTAAGATTCACAGAGCAAAAGGTTCGTCGGGGTAACAAACGAAGGCGACAAGGGAATCACCGAAACATCTGCGATTTGTCACCCCAACCGAAACTTTTTAACGCAAACGTAATAAAAACCTCTAAAATTCCGAAAACTTCAGCAACTTCGCCTATATAAATTGTGGAGTCTTCAGTTCTGCTGTTGACGTAAAGTTGAAATCGTGGTCAAGTTGTTTACTTTTTTCCCGGCATATATTTTTAGCATTCCCTCGACTATCAAGTCGGTTTATGTGCAGATTGTCTTATTTTCTCTTCGGATGCATTCTCAGCTGATTACACCGAAATTGCTTGGTGGCAGCACGTGGATATCCATGGTTACGTCACGGTGACGTCGGAACTGCCATTTGTCACCTGTTAGCGGTAGACAATTTGCAGGCAAGCACGACGACGTATTACCGACCGGAATTGGATCCACTCTGGAGTTATTTACAGGTTCATGGATGGATGCTTCCTATAATTTCCTTTGGACGTCATAATCCCATCGAGCCCATCCAGACGTGCTCCTTTTCCTAACACCACAGTATTAAGGGTTTTCTCCACGAAGCTATTTTCGTTACTATTAGATGCGTGGTTTTTGTTTTGGATCTCAATCTCAAATATGTCGATTGTTGCTTCTTCTTTATTTAATGGGCAAATCAAATTTAGTTATTGTGAGAACTTCCCACTAATGCAGCAAGCAGTGGTTTCGATTGTGTCCTCGCAGAAAATACACATAGTCAGAAGGGGTTTAGTTTCATTGTTGACTGAAAGCTTGAAAGCTCAAGTATCTGAGAGTAATGGAGCTTTACACTGTTCTATTTAAGTTTACGGTTGAGGCAAGAGACAATCAAGTTGAAGACAACTTGTTAAAGAAATTACTGGAGCCTGCTAAATGCTGGAGTTGCTACATTATCTGCCCAAAACCATAATTATTACTCCATTCTAACCTAAGCAGTTTTGAAAAGAAAAATCTCAGGACCAAAAAAATATTCTTTTCGATTGCTATGTTGAAAAGCGTCAAACTAGTGCGAAAATAAATTTTCCTTTATCTTCTTGCAGGAAATATGCTCAAGATCAGATAACAAGTTTAATTTTACGGTTAACTGTAAAACCTTGGCATCTATGAAGAGGCCAGTCAAATGACAACATTCAAAGTGGAAATTACTGCAATTATTTAATCTCAGGTAGATCTGAAAAATAAACACATGAAAAGTCATATTCTTGATTTTTTAACGAAAATACAAATTTATAAAATAAATAAAATAAATAATTCGCTGAAATGTTAAAATTTAAATATGTGAATAATCCAAACTTAAACAACTGTTCATGAGCGACAGCTTTCATTGATTTAAGCAATAGAAGCCGCCATTCACAAATCAAAATAAATGCTGCCAAATTTACAAATAGCACTATAGCAACTAGATCCTCTTCAGCGTTAAACATTGATTAACTCCGGTCGCTGTTGCAAGTTAAAAACTTTACAATATCGGCGATAAACTTTAGTAACTCTCTCTATTTATTTACAAAAAATTACAACACTTTTCCAACTAAACCGTGCCTCTATTAAACTTTCCATTTGAGCGTCTGCCTCAAATTTTCAATCCAACTTTTACCCGAACGAATCACTTGCTTAGATTTCTCAAAGCTGAAAGTTAAATGTCTGCCAAGTTTTCGACTATTAAGAGAACAAGAATCTTTCAACGCTTCCAAAGACAAAACTTGCAGTCAGGTAATTCATCATTTCGGTCGTTTTGTCTGGCAATCTCAAGCACGTGCGTCTTTATGTAGTTCGGCCTAAACGTTATCTTAGTCTGTTTACTTGATTAGACGGTATGGCTGATAATAGAGACGACGCCGAGACATTGATGAAACCGACTTGTATGATGATTGAGTGCAGTAAATTCAAGAGATGGGAACCGGCGAGTTTCAGAATGGAAATTATTGAATTATCCATATAGTAATTTAGGTCGCCTGTGTGTAATTTTCGTTGCTAGTCTCAATTCTCTAATTAGACAGGAAGGGTTATTAATGAAATTGATTCACGCTATCTCTTCAGCTAGATGGTGAGGTAAACAAATAACTCACTATGAGCAATACAATACTATCAATACTAATGGTTCCTTTCGATAATAGGTTTTCCAGAACATGCAGATAAATAATGCAGTAATTAGATCAACTTACACTAACTTCAAATTATGTTAATTTCTTGCACAATTTAGCTAAATCGACGTAAGACAACTTGAAACTTTATATCTACACTAAACTAAACTAATATTTCTTAATTCGTTGTTTTTGATTTTTAACAGTAATTTTAGGCAGCATTTCTGGTTACAGCTGGAATTAAATTTGCAATCTCAGAATTAATCTGGTTTAAAATATTTATTCGGTATAATCTCCCTTAATCTCTTACGTCTTGTTAAAATGTTTCTTCATTAAGTAGAGAAGCCGTTAAAGAATTATGCAATTTATCAGAACGCCGGAAGCCGGAGAGGTGTGGTGCTTTTCCATTACCTTTTTGCCCTATATAAAATTCTGTTGTAAATTGCAGCAATTAATATTGCTGAAACGCAGTGCAGTCTGAAACTCGATCCGACCTGTTTTTAAATTAGGTTGGAACGTTGTTTTTCCTTGTCAACAAAAACCCAATGAATTTTAAATTAAATTGATTGCGTACCAAGCCACTTTCTATCAATTTGCGACATCCATGTAATACATAGCTCCATTACAGATCTCGCTTAAGTAATTAAGAGTAATTTTGACTAATTTTTACACACACGTTACAGCGTCTAATAAGAATAGCGTTAAAAAAAGAAATAGTTTTTCCTGTTGCTTATTTCTAGTGGAAAAAAATTATAATAAGAATATTTATTTTTTATAGTTTACAAGTAATTTATAATTTAGTTTACTAGCATAGTTCCACATTAATTGCAAGAGTCGTCAAACGGTTTGACCACAATAAGATATAATATTGTTCATCAGGTAAGCATTTCTTTGGTCATCTTGACAGCAGGAAATTAAGGCTATTCTTTCAGAACAATGACTGTTCACTCTTCATAATAGCAGCATAATAAGCGACATGTAGGCAACTATACTCTGGTACGGAAATTTAAAAAGTGAGTCATTAATGTAGGTTCACAATCTTTAAGAAGCTGTAGCATCTTTAACACGCGACTGCTGTCGAGTTATATGCGCCGCATCATACACAATGTCTTTACTATTTAGCGTTCCCCGCAACGCTTCAAATAATGCTGATGAATCACTTTTTAAATTTCCGCGCCCGAGTATTGAAAACTTTAAAATTATTATTATTATATTAATTAAATGCTGGCAGTTGATTACAAAAATATTACAGTATTATAAAAATTTGTTGCACGTACGGGCAACACTAATAATAAAAGAAATTGTTGTAAATTTTGCGCCCCCAATTTTTTACGAGTATCTTTTAGAATTTCGAGCGCAAATTGGCGGATGCGCCGGGCGAATCGCGCTCACTTTACACCTGAATTGCGCCAAGATTTCGCGATTGGCTCGATGAAATCATTTTATCAACTACCCTAAATATTCAAAGGATGCTTCTTGACTCTGATTAACGTTCAAAGACCGCTGAACTAGGACCAGCTACTCTTGATTCAACGCATTGAGGTCAATATGTTTAAATTGATAGCTTTATCTTTGGTGCAACTTCGGTACCACTTGCCCGCAGTCATCTGGACCCTTAATAGTTAATTTGATCCCCGAAATGAATAGAGGGTAATCGAGACTGCCTTATTCGCAAATTAGTTAGGAAACTTGGAAGGTTTGAATCTGTTTCAATTTATAAGGTTAATTTGTTGTTATTCGCATCGTTCGAAAGAGTGGAGGAAATGAGCCGCCTTAGAATTAATCGACAGTTCTTGTTTTATTTCTCTCTGGCAATACAAAATGGATACATTGTGAATCTCGGTCTAAAGTAAGGAGGGGGTTTATGTGATTTTCTGGCTTAAGTGGGGCTTTAACGCTCAGCCTCAGAAAGTAATTGCTGTACTCAAGACACTTAAAGCTTTAATATGTCTGTTTTATGTCGAATTAATCAACGTAACATAATTAATTTTTTAAAGTAAAGAAAGGTTTAAGAACCTGTTAAATGGTATTAGGTATTAAGTTATACAGACATTGAGTCGTGGAGCATCTGCAATGCTCATTGGGCAAAAGTGATCGCAGATTATTTAGAATAGTTATAACGAAAATTTATTGCTAAACTAAAATGAACAAAACAGCGAAAAGTTTACAAGACTTAATAGAGTTTAAAAATCGCATAGTAAAATTTTAACCTTAAGTGTAATAGTGATAAAAATGACTAAACACAACTTAGTGGGCAGCCCCTGATTGATTTCTCAATAAATTTAGTGTAGCTGTGTTTAATTTTAATTCTTGTACCAATGCAAGATATTTTATGATACTATGAAAACTTAACAGGATTCAGTTTAAGGATGATTGAAGTTGTCAACAAAATTGCATTAAAGTAATTTGGCTTCATAATTTAAAGAATTTGCCACTAAGTACCCATATGTGGTACGTGGTATGTGGTATGATAGGTAAAAGTTGGATTTAAATACACAAATAAACTAGAGAAGAAGTCTATAACCGGAAATTATTTTCAAACTTACAGGGTGAGCTAAGACGATTATGCAGGAGCAGGTGACAGTTTTTTAAATGGAATGTTGTGTGTAAAAGAAGATTTTTTGGAGTCTTATCCTAGACTCTTTTTACTCCAATATTGCTGACTATTTTCAAACCACTTGGATGTAGCGATTTTTTTCGTTCAAATAATGGCATTTGCAGATGCATGTTAAAAAAATCATGACAGTCAAAATTACTAGTTTAAAAAAAAATTAGGTAAAGACTAGTTAGAAAACATCTGCAGAATACCTTTGAAACGTTTTTACTTTTGAAAAATTATACAGGGTGGCTAAATTTAATTTTTTAATTTAGAACGTTTTGAATGTAATTTTCTAAATTTTTTCTGTATATTTTTTAGCGATATGATGTAGAAACTAAAAACAAAATTTTTTTGTATGTACTTCCCCATTGTTATTTGTAACCTTGTAATTGTAATCTTGGCTCATCCTGTATATTCAAAAATAATGTCGGGTTATAGACTTTTTTCTCTAGCTTATTTGTGTATTTAAATCAAATTTCTAGCTATCGTAGAACTCGAGCTATTGAAGTCGAACGCACTATTGCCCCATCCTGTATATTAAAATAAAGATACATAGCATGTTTATACATAGATATTTCAGAAAAAGGTACTTTGCTAAATTTTATATAAATCTGAAATTGGTGTACAGATTACGTAATAACGTTTCTAAATAACTACTAAATTTAATTGTTCTCTAAGTTATGCTACAGTTTTATTTTGAGCAGCCCCGTTGATAAATTGCTTGCTAACCCACGGTTGAAAAGAATCGTGTGTTGTGTACCTAACTGACTGAAAAACTGATAATTTAGCACCTGCTATATGTCACATTGTTAATATAATAATAGCCCAAGGTTGAATTGTGCATGATATGTAATCCTTTCAACAAACCACATAATGCTCGAAAATTACGAATTCGTGTCATTTACATGTTTTTAATTGAAAAATGTCCTCATTAGTTTCAATTTTGGTGTATAATAAGAAAGGGTTTCGAAGAGATTATAATTGGAGTTAAAAAAAAAATTAGCAGTTAGTGCTTTCGTCACTCTAACAACTTGTGAATTTAAAACGATATTGAAGTTTCTGAGATATAAGCGGAAATACTTTGAATAATGAAGTTGGAGAACTTAGACCCACAAATGATTAAAATATCCAATAAATAGGTTACAACTCTCAAAACATAAATTAAACTGTAATTGTAACCAAAATGCTTTAAATACGATTAGAAAATTTTATTAAAATATTCAAAATACCGACTGTAATCTAACAAGTTACCGCTTCAACTGAAATTATTATTGAAATATGAGAATAATTTTTTAACAATAGGGAGATGCGAGTTATTTAATGAACCAATTGGAATATTTTTTATTGGTAACGGAGAGCTATTAATTACCACTGAAATATTTGAAACATTTCTTTCAAAAAGTATTATCTACTTCAATATTTTCTTACCGCCAATTAATTTATGGTTAGGTGTACCTACCACTTTTAACTTGATTATATTTGTAGTATGAACACTATTATTAGTCACAATTAGCACAAAATAAAATATCAACAACTTTATGTATGCTTAGCGAAGTGTCAAATTTTAATTAAAAAAATTGTGGTATTAAAAATTGTTTGTCCGCAGGAGTGAATTTTAGTATATAAACTGAAGCCATATCCCATAAGAGTCATAACTACAAATCACAATGAACAAGTTATTCATCAGCGCTATTGCTTTTTTGGCTGTAGTGGCGGTAAATTGCTAAGTTTCAATAGTTTGTTTAAGTAAATAATTAAAAATTTTAGGTCATCACTGCCAAACCACCTTCAAGAAAAATCGACCCAGATGATGCACGTCATTTTCTCGTTGCTGAAAACAGAGGTGCCGGTTTTAATAATGCAAGGCCTGCAAGTGTTGGTTCGCTTCCTGCACAACAAAGAGGTGCTCGTGTAGCCCGTGAAGGAGCCCATACACGAGAAATGCCTGGTGAGTACTCATTTAGTATGTACTAGAAATAATGACAATTTATCTTCCCATTTTCAGCTCCAACAAGTGCTTAAACTTCTTTTCTTAATTCCGGATTTTGGCCCAAGCTACGTAAATCACAATTTATGCTACTGTATGATTTAAATATATTTTGCTTCAATTTACAAAATGTTGGTTTCTTCCATTTTTCTAAACAGACAACGCAGTGAACGTTTATACAATCCCCTTCACTCATTGATGCTATATTTTAGATAAAATTTAAATACGCTGATTGTGCAGAAATGACAATTTTGAACAAATAAGGATAGAAAAAAATAAGAATAATAAGAATTAACGAACGTCTGATAAGTGTGACGTCATGAAACAGAACTGTTGCTGCTTTAATGGCTTAGATATAAAAAATATTACATTAGGAGTTCTAAGTTTTAAAGAAGGTTAGATTTTAATATCTAGAGAGCAAAACTACCCATCTGTAGTTCAGATTACATTGGCTTACGTAATTATTTAATTACAAATATACAAGGTGAATCCTTAAAGATGCTTTGAACTTTTATTGAATCCATCTTATGTAAAATTGGACGAGTGTTTCATTTAAATACATTTCGATATACCCTACTACTTTTTGAAAAATAATTTATTTTATGTTATCACCCTTCGATTGTCCCTACCCCAAATAGAATTAGGAACTAAACATGTTATCAATCATTTCACACGAGCGATTTCCTCGATAATTTTTTTTCAGGTGGGACAAATAAGAACTAAGAACTCACCCTGTACTTTTTGTATAGCTGGTCGTAAATTAAACAACTAAAATAAGACGTGGATTTAAGTATTGGACGTGATTGTTGAATACTTGCAATTGGTATTACACACTGTAAGAAACTTAGATTTCTTCTGCACCATGTTATAACATTTGCAAATTAAGATTCGGCACATAGTCGAAACTGTAGTCATATTTTACATAATTTTCATCTACTAAATATTTACCGCAAATATGTGATACTGTTAATATGTTATATTAGATGATCACTCTGCTGTAACATTTTTGCTTGCAAGAGCATATATGGAAAAAGAATAGTTTTGGTAGACTATAGCATTATAAAGGACGTCAAGAAAAATATTGTAGATAAGTACAATACTGTTTGGAGATGATTGGGCTAGAAAAATTGGTTGCTATAACATATTGCTAGCTAGCAAGGTTATTAGCTAACAGTTTCTAAACAGAATGGCACCAAATAACTAGAGATTTTACCAAACAAGAATCACTTTTCGGTGCTAAGTTCCAAACTTTGCAAACCATCTTATTTAAAGCTTTATACGTCAATTCCTACAGTTGTTACTTATTCTACTACTAAGTGAGTCATAATTTAGCAAAACAACAAGTCGTAATTGGCAATTGGCATTTTCTCCCATTAATTTCCGACTTTTACAAAAAACAAAAGTTCATGAAAGCAATTTACAAAATCTCAATGCTGTCTTTAATCATTTACCCAGACATTAATTAATCAAAATTTAAATACAATAACAGTTGTTGCTAAAATTTTGCCTCTAATTTTAATCGATGTTGGTACACATAATCTTCAAAAGTCTAGAAAATTTGACAGTAAAATGTTTAAGTCATCGGCTACTATAGTATCACTACAAGATGAAGTCGTCAGGAAATTTTAATTTGTTATGTATAGGTAATTTTTTGTATGAACAGGGGCACGTATAGAAAAAAGAAAAAATGCATTTTGTATTTCCAAGAAAGCTTCGTACAAGTAAAAAATATTTGACTTTTGTTTTTAAGAATTTGACTTCAGTTTGCTGTAAACCTCATCATGCGCCATTCATTATCGAATATTCTAAACGAAAACTTATTTATTTACTAAAAATATGCGTGTTTGTTTTGCAAATTGGAAAATACAAGTTTGGTACTTATTGTCGTTCTCTAGTCGACAGTCATACAATGGGTCATACCCATCTGCCTCACTTTACCGCTGCTTAAAATAATGTAGTGCAATTACTCTGCAGAATACTAGAAATGATCTTGCGTCAGACATTATGAATATTGTCTTGAGTTATCATACCGGCGCGCGAAAACTAGGCCTGTATTAATACGTTTATCCAGTATGAAGTAACAACGTGTGAAACAGTAACTTGGTGAATGCGACACTGGATTAAGGCGAAGCGTACCACTGTAGACCAGCTGCGTATTCAATGCATGGGCGTGGCGTCATTCCATTAAATTAACTGGGTTATTTACTTGCACTCGACTCATTCCATTTCCTTATATGCAGTGATCTAAAATGAGAGAACTAATCTCTCCACGTCAAAATGCCTACAGTAAGAAAAAAACGCATGTGATAGCGAAGTCGTTGCTCTTAATTTGAAAACTATACGATTATCTTTACTAGTACGCGGAGCATTCATACACCTTAAAGCCTTTGCTCTTTTCAGCAGTAGCAAAAAGTCTTTCAATATTAGAAATGCAAGATTTTTGAGCAAAACCGTATTGCTCGCGCAATTTTGACGTGCACATCAATTACTAATGTGTAATTTGGTGCTTAAAATTGATCTTATTATGTCAACACTATAATTTGCCATAATTAGCACACAATAAAATAGCAAAAACTTTATGTATGTCTAGCCAAGTATCCAGTTTTAATTGAAAAAATTGTAGTAATTTACTGTAGGTCTTAATAATTTGCGTCACTTCCAAAGCAAAACTTTTGTATAAAAATGAATGTTAATTCCAGTACAACTCATAACTACAAATCAAAATGAATAAGTTATTCATCAGTGCTATAGCTTTCTTATTGGCTGTAGTGGCGGTAAGTTGCAAAAATTGAATATTTTTTAGGGTAAAATAATTGAAAATGTTAGGTTGTACTTGCCGATCCGGCTAAGAGGAAACCCGAACCAGGTGATGCACGTCATTTTCTTGTTGCTGAACATAGAAGTGCCGGTCTTAATAATAATGTTAAACCTATAAATGTTGGTTCGTTGCCTGCAGAACATAGAGGTGCTGGTATAAGCCGTGAAGGTGGCTCGACGCGAGATGTTCCCCGTGAGTATTCATTGTTAATAAAATTATAACTTTTCTTGTTATTGTTAATATTTCAGACACAAGAACTTCTTAAAAATATATGCCTTTATTCCCGAATTTTGGTGAAACCGGTTGGTCTCTGTGTTGGCAGATAACAATTTAATGTAATCACATTATATTTTAAATATATGTATCTTACTTCAACCCATCGACAATTTATATTTTTATTTTAAATAACGTACAAGTCAATTGAAAATTTGTGAGATATTTTGTCACTTTTCTTAATCATGTAGTTTGACAAAAAGGGAAAATATTATTTGAATAAGTAGAGGAATAGTAAAGAAACTGCATAAAAGACAAAAATAAAAGTGGTGTTAAATACAAAATGGATCATCAGCGCGAAATAATATTTTGAAAAGACAGAGACTCTCGATAAGTTTAAACTAGTACTGAAGTAATATTAACGGATGTTAAAAGTGCCGGGAAAGTTCTATGTTACTGAAAATCATGTTAACTTATTGAACAAAGTTCCAAGTTACAAAATAGAAATGGAACCGCCAAAATTTTTAGCAAAATTTAACGACCATTATTACCATTAAATAATAAATAATTTGTACCTTCGTGCTCAATTTAATTAGATTACATCAACATGATTATTAGTCATGATAAGCATACAACAATAAGTATCAAAAACTTTATGTATGCTTAGCGGAGCGTCCAGTTCTAATTACAAAAATTATAACAATTTAACCTTGATATTAAAAGTTTTAAAGAGGAGAAGTTCAATATATAAACAAAAGCTTACCTATCATGAAAGTCATAACAAAAAGTTAAAATGAACAAGGATTTCATCAGTGCTATTGCTCTCTTGGCTGTAGTGGTGGTAAAATAAACCTACGCAAAATTTTTTTATGGGCAACTATCAAACATTTTAGGTTACATCTGCCAATCCAACTAATTGGGAGCCAGGTCCTGGAGATCTACGTCATTTCTATGTTGCCGGGGATGAACGTCCTTTCTTTGTTGGTGGAACTAACGGTGTCGGTCTTGGTGAAAAGAGACTGACCGGTGTTACTTCGTTCCATGCAGGACAAAGAGATGCTGGTATAGCCCGTGAAGGTGGCTATACACGAGAGATGGCCGGTGAGTATACAGAAGATAGTGATATTAAGACACAATATCTTTTTCTGCATTACAGGCCCAATATATGGTTAAAAATGTATATCCCAAAGGAATTTATCAAAAATAGGTTTGTAGTCCATTTATCTTTTAAATATATTTCTTCTTAATGCATAAGCAATTTGCGTTTTTAACTTTATTGAACTAAAAAACTGAAAAGAAAATAACTTTTTTTTCAATCGTAAAGATGCCCCACTCGTACCACAATCCCAGTGTCATCTAAAATCTAAATGATTCTTGGAGCAACATCTTTTTGTAGGGGGTCTTATCTCAGAATAACGGAGAATAATGATCCTTTTCCGGACAACTCTGTAATATTGTCAGTCAAAAGCTTCCGTTTTTTAAAACTTTTGCGTAAAGTAGAGCTAAATCAATATTCCGTCATCGCCCGCTGCGACTTACACTGGCCCATAAGTCCATTACATCGGCAAATTGTCGGTTGATTGAATAGGGGGATTCGCCCGGAAATGACCTGGCTTAAATTAACCACGCTTTATCCTCGATTCAATTTGACCGGACGCTACTGATTTTTCATTAATCCAACCCGTAAAATTTGGCGCGGCGTTACGATCCATTCCAATACGCCCGCCCTGGAACACTTGTAAAACTTCAAAGCCAGGACCGTAAACTTGTCGCCCCATATAATATCAAACTTCGCTAGTTAAACATTCATTAGACTTTGAGAGGCGGCGAAAGCTTAAAACTATACTTAAAGACGATAAAATGATGAAAATTATAAAGCGCGACCGAGCAATTTGTTTTAGTAATACCATCAGGCTAACGAGGCTTATAAGTTTGATTTACAATTCTAAAAATGATAACTGCAACAAAAGTATAACGCTCACGATAAAAGCTAAAAATCGAAAAATGTTGCTAATTTGTTCCGAAATTAACGGAGACTAAAGAGAATCGTGAATAAAATTAACTTACCTGGCGTTCATCCAGCAGTAAATTATGGGGTTGTACATGGAGTTGCTCATTGCCAACCAGTAGATGGCTAGATAAGTTTCTTGGATATAAGGAGAATTTGTTATATCCGGAAAATAGGAAGTTACGATAAAGTAGAGATGGTACGGCAGCCAGCAAACGGCAAAAATTATGACCACGACCATCATCATTTTTACCACCTGCAACAAGGAAACAAATTAAAATTACATAATAACAAATATTGTTAGGCTCTTAAATATATCTAGTTTTTGGATTGCAAATTTATTTAATACAACTCACTATCTGAAATGATGTATACAGAAAGACATTGTAGGAAGTAGCTTCATAAGATACCTGGCGTTTTAATTAAAGTTTAATTTTTAAAAATGAGCTAAAATTTCTTCTGATAAAATTTTAGTGTTACGTTAAGAAAGAACCTTGCGATCCTGACTTGCAGTCCCTGCACTATAGATTACAAAAGTAGTTCTTCATTCAAGGCTTTCAATTTCCTGAACCCCGAAGTCTCGACACGTGTCGAACTGAATGCCTTAACATTTTCACTTTTGTTGGTCCACAATATCCCAGAAATCCTATTATGTTATTGTAACCAAACAATTTGACATATTTTTCTGTAATACAAAGCTTAAACACTCGACTGAAATGTAGTGTTGTGTATGAGGAAATACCTGACCTTATTCCTGTCAAGTACAGGAAATATTTTCAATATGCGTTTAAGCGTGCTTGAAGTAAATTCATTCCGTTGCAGCAAATTTTTCTTTGCGTAGCAGTATTACCATTGCGTTGAAGCGTTTGAAGCCCAAATAGACGTTCAAAGAAACGTTGGACGCTTGAAATCATCCCTCTACGTTGCATTGTTAACAAAGAAATTTAACCACAACAAATAAATATGACTTTTACAAAATTGAAAAGTTGCTATCTATGTTGAAAGAAAAGTGGTTCATTTCTTAATTTATTATAAGTTATAATAATATTGCTTTGTGTGTATGTATTCCTGGTTACCTATCCAAGCAGTTGATATAAGTAACAAATAATGCAGTACAAGTTTCAACCAAGCAACATTATTTCTTCTGCAACCAATGATTCGTGTACATCCGTTGTTTTGAAATGTAACTTCTTAAAAAAATATGAGAAGCCATCCAAATTGTAGCTTACTAGCATTGCAGCCAAAAAATGTAGTCAAGTCACAAATCTAAATTTCTAATTCAGCAAATACTAAAATCGATAAAATTGCATCACAGAATGAAACTAATCTGCTTCCATGCCATATCAGTGATAATAGACACTTCAAATTATTAATAATATAATTCTCGGCAAATCAAATCCACTCCACAATAGTAGGGCTGCAATGTTTCACGCATTAACTTATTTCTGTGCTTGTCTTGTTTTAGGAATAACAAGTGGCGATGAGCCTGGTACATACAAGCAATCAATTACTAACCATTTGTATTTTAAAATCTAACTAATTTGTCTTACAGATTACTACTGGAGAGAGTATACCGGAATCATTCCCAATGACGCTTTTCCTGCCACTATCCATGATGAAGTAAAGACTTACATAGGAAACGTTGTCGTTGACGATGATGGCTTATACGTTGGTGAATTATTTGGAGGTATTAGAAATATTTCTGCTTATGCAGCACCACCTATAGATGCTCTCTACCAAAGAAACACTATAATAAAGGTACTTATAAATTTAACTTCAATACTAAATGCTACGAAGGCGGTTTGATAATGAATGTAAAATGAAGGAGAAATCTGTAATTATTCAGTTTAAACCATAGAAATAATCTATAAAAAATTATGCAGTTTGATACACTTAAACTTATAGAGATTGGACTGTTTGTAAATAACTAGTGACCTTCACTGGCGGAAAACAAATTTTTCTTAAATAAACTAAAAAAGAGAGAATTAATATTTGACATAGGTTTACTTTTAAAGTTGAACTAAAACGACAAATAAAATATTTTTTTGCAATTTAGGGATCTACATGTAAAATATGTTAAATACGGATCACACATGGCACCCTTTTATAAATAGAGATATTTTAGAAAGATTTGTTCATTCCGTTCCAATATAACACGCACTTAAAAGTGTAACAATAAAAATCAATTTTCATTTAGATTTAAAATTTTAGATACTTTGCACCAGACATCCTGAGAACTTTCAATGGGTTGACGTCACCGCTTTATCGATTCATTCAATTCCTCGCAAATTAATTATTGGAGGTTACTCTTCGTTTGATAGTATAGAAATTTATATTGGAAGAGCACGTACTGAAGAAGGTATTGGAAATGTTTACTCAAATTCAACTAATATAAACTACTTGTATTACTATAATACGAACACCGGACTACACTCCAATTTTGAATATGAAATTTTAACTTACAAAGAGACGCAAATGGTATTGTAAAGGATACATTGTTGAGGTATGATGCATGTTAATTTTGAACCAAAATAAATAAAAAATAAAATTTATAAATTAAAATACCTTGTTCTTTCTTAAGTACTAATTTGTTCAATTCTAGAAAATAATTTCACCAACTGCTAAGTAGTATTTTCCAACTACCTATATCAACTACGTTACAAATCAGTGGGTTAGATGATTAGAAATTTCCCATCTGGTCGTTGAATGAAGGATTTTTGGTTTATAATGCCGTCAGTCATGTGCCACTTCCATTAATAATTATCAAAGAGAAGTGAGGATAATTATTATTGAACGTGACGTGATTGAAATGTTTACAACTTTAAACATTTTTTAAAAAGAACCACTTAAAAGTAAATCTTTTCTAAAAGTGAAGTGCGATTCCTTGGAAGAAATCAGCATTGCGCCACATTCACGATAAGTCATCGCCATCAATACTGATATAGGTACTCCTTGTAAAATTCAAGTTCTGAATTGTAATTACCTACATATTCCATTGGCAACCATGGCCTGGTTAAGTTCAACTTGTTTTCTTGCATTAATCGCAATACTTCTAGGTGAACCAGGTAAGTTGAATTTAATACAATTGATGCTAGGAAAACTACTTTATATTTTAAAGAGCATTATTGGAGAGAGTATAGTGGTATTGTTCCGGATGACGCCATAATTGGTACTACGGATGGCAAGTATCATTCGTATATAGGAAGTGCTCAAGCTAACGGGCATGGTCTTTATAATGGTCAATTATTTGGCGGATTGAAAGAAATTAGTGTCTTCGCAGCTGAAACACCAGGCGGATTGTATACTAAGGAGAAAAATATTAAGGTATTTACATTTAATGTATAAAACTATGCCAAGGCTTCATGTAGATGACCACCTATTTAAAAATCATACAACATAATAATAAATAATAAAATAATAAACTATTTTATCAATTTAAAACTAAACAACAATAAGAATCATCTACATTTCGATAGCGGTAACTAGTTTCGGTATAACACCAGAAAATACCAAAAATCAAAAGATACCTGAAAGCGTTTCACTTTTCGTTGCACCTTATAGTTTTCTATTGTTTCAGATTTTGTGTGGAGCCATTGCATTCAATTTTCAATGGCTACTTTTTAACGACACAACATTTAGCTCTGTTAGAAGTGATAAACTTGTAATAGGAGGATATACCACTTATGGAAATGATGAAATATACATTGGAAAATCATCGACAATTAATGCTCTGGGCAATGTTTACCGAACGCCTGATAATCGTGGCATAATATATTATGCGTATAATGAATCTTATTGGAGTTATGAAAAAGAATTTTACTTATTGATTTACAATGCACCTACAATGATAAACAATTTAGAGATTGAACCAATTTCATAATCGTTTCGCAGATAACTACTTAATAAGCAGCTGGATCTTATCAATTAAGATTATTATCACTAATTGTGACTTTTGTAAGGATTGGTTATGAAACATGTTTAAGTACTATGCCAATATATTCCTGCAATTTTCTCGTAGATATCTTTATTTTAAACTTTACCATAGAAATAGATTTTGAGATATAATGTATACACGTGCATGAATAAATAAAAACTACCTCCTCCAGTTGTTAATTAAAAATTAGTTAATTAGAGTCTTTAGATAAGTTCGATAAAAAAATTACTACAAAATCGTATTGACTATGAACCATGTTCCAGCCTTCTCTTTGCAAATCCAAATTGCGAGAAATTTTAATAGTTGGAAAATTGATTTCAGCTTTAGATTTTGCTCAACTTGTTATTCCGTAAATTCATTGTAATCCTCTCGTTGAATTGTCCGATTTGTCGTCAAGAAAGCGTTCGACTCACCCTCCTTTTGCTCTTGATATTTTCTATTTGGCGCTGCGTGCATTCCCCTATACTCTGCGATCCCCAGAGTTCGATTCCAATTTTCGCATACGTGTACGTCATCGATCCTATAGGAACCACGTAAGCGACGAACAGGAATGCGACGTTATATCTGAAATACAATATTAAAATTATTGCTCGACGATAAATCAGAGATTGGCAGTAATAAATGTGTCATTTTTTGCGCACGTGTATGTGCGCTGGAAAAATCGCAACAAACCAATGTACGAACCCATAAATCTCAACCTAGACAGAATTTTTGAGACGACACAACTCTCCTTACAAGTAAGGAACGGTATTGCGGCGCTACATAGTTACATTCAATAATAAGGAGATATCTCGTAGAAAGCGAGAATATCAAATTGTTAGAAGTTCAGCGGATGATTGAGAAATTCACTTAACTAGACAGATTGATGCGATGTCGCCTCATCATTTTATCACCGCCCGCTAACAATTTAATTCCGGAACGTAATTATTAACCAAAACCGGCACCGCGACGCGCCGTGACGTCACACCGTCAATTAAAGGATTTGGAGCTAAACTGTGAGAGATTAATTAACGGCACTCATGAACATGACACCTACACAGTAAGTGTCCATTACCTGCAGGACCAAATCTAAATTGGTAAATTTTCTAATTGTCAATTAATTAAACAACGACAATAGCGGGATTCGACTAATCGTAACGTCGCTCCTAGTGAGCTTTTGCTTCTAATTATTGTTAACAGTAATTACTTACGCGTATTCCAGCAAGGACTCGTTGGTGGTGCCGTCGGGCCATTCCGGATAACAAATCACCCGGTCGCCGTGCTTGTAGGGCATTCTGTAAGTTTTGAAGAACATCAGAGAGGGACTTCCAAATATGATCCCTAATAGCCAAGTGGTGACGGCCAAGAGCAACGTGACCGTTCGCCCCATCCTGGGTCTTAACGGGGTCATTATCGCCATATATCTGCAATAAAACGGGCAAATTAGCCGCGATAACGCCTTACTAAAACACTTTTATTGTGTAGTTAAAGTGGACGATTACCGCACGGTATGTCGCCCTATGAAGATATTGTAAGCGGCGAATTTGTCGATTGAATGGAATTAGTTGTTGGGATAGTGGAAGAGTTGGGAACTTTCGGTAGCGATATTTACGATACGACTTTACGATGTTAAAGTTGTAGTCATTTGAATAAAGCGGAAATTTCGAGCGTGTGCGATTGAAGCGTTGCTGACGGATGGCGAAGGCGCCGGGCGAATGCGACGAGGTGTGGGTATTTAGAAACGGGACTACGTCGGACGCTCCGCTGCGAGCGCTAAGCTATAAATACTTTCACGGCTTCGAAATAAAATTATTTTAATTGTGTCTTTATACACATTATATAATTTGTGCTGGGAATGCTAATCACACCAGAAAATTACTTTGTCAATGTTTAGAAAAAATGGTACGAAATTTTGGACTAGATTAAAAACGACTTCAAAAGCCGTTAGTGTTTTTTGGTAGAAACTACAAAGACATGCTACTTAGTTTTTATTAAGAGCTAAGTAATTTGTTTCATCACAAGATTAGGGACCGAATTATTAAAGATTTAATTTTTAATGCTCGTTGTGAGCCATAGAAGATCTCAAGTTTTTGCACAAAGTAGTGCAACATTTTTTTTACAGCTTCTAATCGAGCGGCAACGTTTATTATACTCTTTACGATATTGATAACTTAGATACATACTTGAAGGCCAAAAATATCATTTTATACACAAAGCCATAAAAATGGCAAATATGTAAATTTCGTCCTTATTGAAACATTAAACTGCAGCACTTTCATAAGGGTGGTTTCAAGTAGGTATCCAGGCCGCTTCAAATAGATCAAGCTCGTTCTCTCTTTAAATTGCTCTAACTCTTGTTAACTTCGACACCACTGGTCAAGTTTACTCAAAATTTTCTTATGTTAAGTTAAGAATTTCTAGTCTTATCTTTAATTGTTGAGAAAATTAATCAATTGACTAGATAATTAATTACAGCGTTGAGATAAATACTATAAAGTTTCGTTTTTTAAATTTTAATTTTAAAACGTTTTTTATACTTTTCAAATAGACCTGGCCAACGTAAATAGCTTTTTTTAAATTAATTATTAGTCACCTTCCTTTTCTACCTTTGCCTCCATTTCCTCGTTTTTTGGACATGAAGCATGCAAATTTTAAAGCTGTTGAAAAATTGATTATTACGCATATAACTTGGTAAGGTATTAATTACATCAACGCTATTATTAATAAGTAAATAATTAATACATAATAAAGTGCCACAAATTAATTTACTTACGTACAGCAAAATTTTGAATTCTAATTAAACAATTTACAATAAACTATTCTAATTATTAGTAAATATGCTTCCGTCCGCAAGTGTCAATTTTGGTATGTTAAGAATTTTCCACAATCACTAAGTCAATTCAAAATTAAGACTAGCAAGTTCATTATTCTTGCTTTGAGTATTTTTACTTTTTACTTAAGGTAATTAATTGAATTCCTATTATTATCGTGGTTAAACAATTAATTATTTCTTATTAATGTTACATATTTCTGTAGATTTAGAGAGAATGTTTGTTATTGCTGAAAATGAACGCAGACCGTTGGAAAAGTTCTCTATTAGAAGCTGAACCAAGCGATGTCCAAATTTGTGAAGATAACTAACTAATCACGCAAGTTCCTCGGCGGTGATCCATTTTTCAAGTTGATCAGTCAAGTACCTTTAAAAATACAATAATTTAAATTTGATCTTCGATTTATCACCAAATTCAAATGACTATATTTTTAATGGTACTTGACCGATCGACTTTAAAATAAAACCTCTCCGAGGCTGGTGTTTACTGATTCTGAATATCGAACATAATCTTGAAAATTCGCTTTAGTTTTAAAACCTAACTCGACGCAATCATGGACTGACATCGGTATGCCGCTCATTGGGAGCGGCAAGGATGCCCTATCTTCATCCTTGTCTTTTAAATCCAAGCCTTAATATACAAAAACACAGATTTGTACTATATTTTTACTTATGCACAATACCTTCAAAAAACTTATATCCTAGTTGGTGGTTTGATTAAACTGAAATTCATGAATTGCATCAAAACAGGACCAAGTTTGACATTTGATGTGAAAATCAATTACTACCAACTGTTGAATTAATTTCGCGTTTCAATTCTGCAACAACTGCTCTCCAATTTTAATTCCTCACTATAACATATAGCGGCCAATCTTTGTAGGCTCTCCAATATCAAAGGAGGCCTGTATTTTCGTTATTAGATTGCAAAATACGTAGGGGCTTGAGTAGGTAGATACTCAGGTATAGCATATTATATTTTCCTTGCAAACATCGCCATTTATTTTAAACGCTCTCATTGGTCGAAATAGCAAGGTGTTAAAATAACTAACAATAAAAATATATAATTTTTTTTCTTTTTAACTATAAATGCCTGTATCTATTGGTGCAATCATTATGAGTAGTTTCATTACCTGTCAATTGAAATGGACATCAAAGAGAAAACCGACGCGCACACCGACAAGACAGCGATGAACTGGGTGATTTTGCAATAAAGCTCGCCGAAGGGCCAATGGGAGTTTAGCATGTAAACGAAGTTGAAGGTGACGTTTAAAGTTGACACCATCGTATCTGCTACTGAGAGGTTGACTGCAACAATAAAACCAACCAGCATTAGTGAAGAAATAACGAGATTCAGACACTCTACAGAAAATTCACATTTTATACTGCGTGCAACTTTAATAACAGACAAATTAAGTAAAGTTTTGTTAATAAATAAAAGCGCTATCTCAAAAGTTTCTCCAACACTTTTTGTTTGAAGCGGCTCAAATTTTTAATGCAGTTTTTGAAAGGTTTTACAGATAATAGAAATTGTTTGGTAATATGACATATTGTTACAAAATGCATAGGACAACGGGCCAATTCGTACGCATCCAAAATTTATAACAACTAAAGCAAATTAAGCTTCGATTGTGTACATATTGAATCGGATTTACCAGACGGTAAAATCTAAAATATTCACTAACATATCATCTGAACGGAACTACAAATTCAAATTTGGCAGCAACATCGATTTTCAACCCTAGCTCTAATAGTTATCAAACATTGAAATTTATGTCAGAAAACTTAATTGAAGTACTTACGTAGAAAATAGTTGGTAACGGTTCGCATCCGCTTGTGGGCCAGAACTATCCATATAACGATCAGGTTGCCCCCTGTGGCCACTATGACCATGCCGGCGTACAGGATGCTCCATAAAACTTGCCGCCATACAGGCAAAATAAATTGATTTCCATCTGCAACAAAGGACAAAGGGGAATATATAGAATTATGTTGTCATTAGGGATTTACGACGGCTCCAGCCTCGAGTTTGTAACCCCCTGAAGGGTCGTTGCATTACAAGTGATGCCCAATGAATATTGATTGTGAGCAATCGTACAGCGAATGGCACAGGACGCACATTTTACAATGTCGTTAGCGAATTACATCGTCATTGCAAAGTAAGTGCTATTACTATCTCAGTGCGCTTTTCAGAACTTAAATTTGAAATGGATAAGTATTGTTTAATAGTTGTTGTCAAAGGCAATTTTTAGCTACCGGATCAAAAGTATAATGTATTTTATCTTCAAACGTCATAAAAGTGACAGATTTTGTGACTCAAATGACAAGGTAAAAATAGCATTTTGTGTGCTTAGGCGCTTCTTTCCTTTTTTATGAGCTTAGGCAGACAAAATGAACACTGGCGTTTAATTTTTTTTGTTGTTTGAGTTTTTTTTTTGCATTGCCATGAAAGCAGTACTGCCAAGAAATTGTGATCAGTTAAAATTTTAGTTTTTAAAAACTTTTCAATATTAAAAAATGTTCTAAATAAAGACGTTTGAAGATAAACTAGTATATGTCATTCGGCGCAAAACTGTCATTGTGTGCTTCAGCTGACATGTCTGCCTCACTAGCGTTGGGCAGACAACAGTCAGCTTCAGCACACAAAGTTCCAGTTTTACGCCTAATAACATAATCTACTATTTTGAACACTGTGTGGTCACCAAACGCAGATTTTGAGTACGTAATAATGCAAGAAAATATTAGAAATAAAGCTTCATTGAGTAAAAAACATAATAAAACTGAAACGTACTCGAAGTATAAATGACATCAAGTAAATATATTTAAAAATAAGATAATGTTGAATTACAGGAAATAAAGTATTATGTACTTATAAAATAACTTAAAAAAGTAAATTTCTAAAAAAATTTTGAAGTAGAATTGCCAACAAATTAGGAAACCAGAGTAGATCAAGTAAGAGAAAACTGTGGTTCACCATCAATCATTAGATGTTAAGTTAAAGCTTATTATCCAAATTGTGTGATGTTAGCAGAATAGTAATAAATAATAACAATTAAAATAAAAGTTTTATTAAAAAAGCAAAAAAGTTCACGAAGGAGACAAAGAAAAATTTAAATTTGCAGTTTTTACAAACCCTGTTCGGTGTCGTTTATAGAGTTGTTGCTCATGGAAACATTAAACTCCGCGGACATGCTACTCAGGTAAGTCTCGGTGGTAAACCCGAATCCCTGTGTGAAATTCATTTTCGCCACTAGCTTCTCTTCCAACTACGTAACGTAAGAATCTCCAACTAAAATTTCCATCTCGACGCAAATCCGGTAATCCGACATTTTTCAATAATGGTAATCCAACATCTGCAACAAAATAACGACAGTCAGAAACTTGATTTTTCGCTGGCGTCACGTCGAGTGGGTCAATTTATGTAGAAACAGGGTTAAATTCCCTTTGGGAAGTCGGTGGCCGAATCGGCAAAGGTCGTTGCTTTAGTAATTTTCGTGTATGTTATATGCGTATAATGAACCTAAAACCACTTATTTTGACCCTAATTCGTTAATTTAATGAGAATGGTGGACCTAATTGTAAAGCCGACGTCGACGAGAGCTTTCAGTAACTGAATATATCTGGGGCCAGCCCGATCAATTCAATTGCAAAGTTTTACTAAAATTATTGATCAGAAAATTGGTAAGACAGTCAGAGGCTCTCAGAGCTCAGATCAAATTTCATAGAACTTGTTGCCCAACTTTTTAAGGTAATGATTATTTCCATAGTTTTCTAGGTGGAATTTCTAAAGCTGGGAGGTAACTTGATTTTAAATATTAGGACCAGCACTTATTCTTTTATAGATATTTTTTATTTGCATTTTAACGCTTTATAGCAGGTGGTTTGTGAGCAGACTTGCTGAATGTTTCATCTTTGTTTCAACAATTTTTTTGACCCAACTTATTACTTTATTAGATTATTCTTTTGACACACCAGATGCTTTACTTGAGAGAGTGCAAATTACTTGGATAACATTACCGTCAAGAATTAGTTAAAATTAAGGATAAATTCCAAAAAGTGATTAAAAAAGCAAACTTTTGCTTTTGATAGGGAGATGCCATTAGTACGTAGCTTAATGTTCCCCTTTCAAAAAGAAATAGAGTTAATTACTATAGGTATAGTGGCATATTAAAAATAAAACAAATGAGAAAGAAATTAAACCTGAATGAAATCAAAATGTAAATTTTGTTCGAGAATTTTAAACATAGGGTTGCAAGTAGTTAATGGTCATTAATTTTGTTTCAAAGGCAATTCGTGGTATTTTTAGGTCGTTCGTTTGAAAGGGGCAAAATAAATTTTATTCAAAAGGGATGTGAAACTGAACGAATAAGGCAATTGCCTGTTCTTCGTGTCTATATTGCGTTTTCCCCAGCACATCATTCAAGTCGTCCAATCACACATGCCTAATTTGCATTCCCATTAATATTTATTGTTATACGAGCTCAAATTCACTTAGCATGAAGGCAATTTCGCGAAATTGTTCAGAGTTCGGGTAACATCCCTGAACGTTCCATGTTTTACAATCTGCAAAGTAAAGTAAAAGGCACTTTTTACACAGACCTCCAGCAAGCCAATTATTAGAAAATGTGCAAGAGACAGACTACTAGTTTATAAGATACGGAATACTAGGTAACAAAAAGTTTAGATACTTTAAAACTATTTATTTATTTATTTCTGCACTTTGTTTGTACTTATTTGGTTTTTTCATTGAGTATTTTTTCTCAACAATTTCTCACACTGCTTTCTTTGTGGATTTCTTTCTCCGCTCTTCGTTAATAAAAATTGAATGCCTGATGGAGAGTAGATGTGTGAGGAGTCAAGACAGAATATTGCAGAGAAGCGGATGCGATGCAATTTTTAAGAGAGCATTAAGTTAATGAAGAACATGTTTCTTTGTTTGTTATTATTCTGTGAAAACGCAAAAATTTTATACTAGCCTGCCATCTTTCGAAGTACAGTACAACTTTGCTACAGACGAGGACAGATATATGTAGTTTTAATTTTTTTCGAACAATCAAATTGTCCGAATAAGAAATAATTTTTTTTTTGTTTAAATTTTATGGCTCACAAATTAAAAAAATATTTTTATTTGCTTCATTTTTCTGGCAATCAAAGATAGTACTTTTACAGCATCAATATGTTTGACTGATGCATCTGAGCATCTCATATGCATCTCATATTGGCGTGAAAAAGGAACTACAGCAATAATGTTGAAAAATGAGAAGTGAGGTTTGAAATAAGAGAGACGAAAACAATTAATAGACACCAACCCAGAAGAAAACTTTTAGCATGGTCTTCACATTGCGCTAATAAAATTAACTTTGTCACTCAAAGACTTTGTTGAAGCCCGTTGTAATTGCGTTAGACTTAGTGAAACTATCTCTAATGAAAATTGAAATGGTCAATTCTTATGACTTAATATTCATTCTTTCTGAGATAAATTTACGTCATACAATTTTAACGAAGATAATTGCCTACTTGAAAATTTATCATTGACGCGTCGACTAATTTCTTTCAACGCCCAACTTTTCACAACCATCTCATTAATTCATCCGCTAGCCGTTTCTAAACTTTAAGGAAATAGCTAATTAATGACAGTCCCACAAAGCGAATTTTCCTCAGACGTCATGGGAAAATAACGACAAAAATTCACCAGCAGGAAATTAAGCGACTATAACGTGCCTGAATTAACAAATGCTTTCACATAGAACACTCCCCAATTGCGTGAAAATTTACGCAAAATAACGGAAGAATAGATACTCGGTTTTATTTCCAGTTGATTCTACTTTCAAGTACAGGAACATAAAAGCAATTTCAGTAAACAAGGTTATGAGCTTTATCAGTCTTCACTTATCGCGCTTCTCCGTGAGCAAGAGTGACTCGGTTATATTTCGGTCTGGTTGGCGAGTAGTTAAGATGGTGACGGACGTGAGGTAATAGCGTTGGCGGTTTTTGGTGGACAAAATTACTGAACAAGATCCGATTACGACGGGGAGCGACTGGGACACGATGAGGGTGGATGTTAGTTAAAAGCCTATACATAAACGTAATGGATCATAGGGAGATGACGGACGCAGTTTTAGCAGGACATTTCGCAAGGCGTCTTTACGACGCCTCTGATCACTGGCGGGGAAAGTGAGTTGTTACCAACTTTTAGTAGAAATTCGAAAAGGCAAAGGTTAGAAGTCAATGCTCTTTAATATATTGTTTTTCAAATTCTTAGTCTCAAGACTAAACCTCTTTCCTCACAATCCTTCCTGATACTGCTGGCCCACTGAAATTCAAATTGACAACAATTTCTGACTTTAAAATAACAGCTTATTTATTATATTTTAAGCTAGTCATTACTTAAAAGCAATTATTGGCAAATAACTCTGTTCCAAATTTTTACATAAATAAAATCTAAAAGTTTTAAAGTAAAAATACCTGCTTACGACCAACAAAGATGGCAGTGTGTAAGATAATTTACAAGATCTGTCCGGGAATCATTTGAGCTTCTGCAATATTTTCCATTGAAGTTGCTATTGTCTTTATGGCATTACTAGATAATCGAGGAAAACAATGGGAGTGCTGTCCGGGATCCACTTTGTCGACATGAATACACGCCCAATTGCCACATTTTTTATTACTGTACAATGGTTTCAAGCAAAATTCTCTAAGTTGATAATCGACCTTAAAAGAAAAGAGTTTTAAAAATCTTGAGGATATAAAAATTTGGCCAAAGACTTGTGGACTGTTTTCCAAACTGAATTAAAAAATTGCTTCAAAACACGAGAACAATGGATGTCAAAGAAAAAGATATTAAAGAACATTAAAGGAACGACGAGCATTAAAGATCCAGCGAGTAACCAATTTTAGATTATAAGGTTGCATATTTTTAGGAAACGCCTCATATATTTATTTAAACTACTAACATTTCCTTTATTGAGAAGAGGTTAAAAATTGCAGCTAAAAGGTCAAGTCTTGTACCGTGTCCTCGTTATGACTAAATCAAACTTGCTTCAGATGCTCGAAATAGCAACTCTTGGGCCCTAACTTCTGTAATGCGTTTCCGCGGAAAAGTGCACTAAGACCCTCGAACGTGAACGACGTGACAATACTCTTCAGAGAAAGCGTTCCAACAAAGCAGTAATAAAACTCTAAAATCCCCCCATAGTTAGACAAAGTTTTATGCCGCGATTTATTACATTCCTTCCCTCTAAGCAATTTTTCAGAGAAAGCGGCCAGGACTCGCAGACGATGCAACGGAATTCCGATTTTCACCATTTGGCTACCTTCTAATTGAATTAAAAATATTCCAGCGCCGACAGAACCTCGATGTTACGTCACGCTAAACTGCACTCCTTCAACTTTTCAGCATGACTTGAACTAACAGGACTTTTGCAACAAATTTATTCCTGCTGGTTTCATAAGTCGGCGAACATGCTTCTAGCGAGTGATTGAATGAATATCTATTTCGGGAAGTTGAGGGAATCCTGAAACTGTTTCTATAGACCTATAGAATTACGGATTAAATTTAGTTGTGGCTTCTCGTTGTTAAGACACGAGATGATCCTATGCAATATACAGCGATGAACCTACCCCAACTTTTGCCAAGATCAGCTGGAATTAAGGTGAACTTATATTTGCGACATCCAATTTCTCCGATAACGTCAGAAGGGGTTCCCGCTCTCGGAGTTAATATCTTTGTGGTTAATCCAAGAGCAAGAGGTCCATTAGGGCCATTGTAATCGTCTCCGAGTTTTCCCAAGACCGTAAATGCAATTAAATGTGTCCGTCTCGCCGTTCTGCTATGTAATAAGGGAGCTGAAAGCGCAATTTTTGAAGCGGTTTTCGTTTCCGCACTGGTTCGTCCTGATTAAGTCTACTTCCGGCTATCGACTCCGGGGAATTCGATAGTATTGCGCTGCAGTAAGTTCTTAAGATATTGGAAAGAAACTAAAAAGTCTAGAAATTTAAGTAGACAATTTAAGAGTTCTGAAATTTAAAATTAAAAATTTATTGTTCTATTTTAGTTTGTGAAACGTTACAAGAGGTTTAACAGCTCGTTAAAAATTGAGAAGAATATACTTGAAGCGTTCCGAACTATA
This sequence comes from Schizotus pectinicornis, assembly GCA_951805265.1. NCBI lineage: Eukaryota > Metazoa > Arthropoda > Insecta > Coleoptera > Pyrochroidae > Schizotus > Schizotus pectinicornis. The sequence continues at coordinate 10,553,754 of OX638202.1, read as the reverse complement.
AATTGCTCGCGTTATAAGAAAGGAATAACTGGTACAATTAATTAGCTAGAAATGTACACGTAAAATATAAACACCAGAATAAGTAAAAAATAATTAAGACCAATTATGCACTTAAACTTTTCAACACAATATTCTCTAAATTAATTACAATTTTGCACTTTTCAGGTTGGATTATACGACGATTCGCCCGGCGCCTCCGCCAAAACGTGTCTACGTAACCCATCGACCAATGATAAAAATGATTAAAAATATTAGTTTAACTCAAGCAACTTAACTGAAATAATTGTTTCTGTAGTATACTAATGTTAATAAAATACTCGTACTTCTCGTCCTTAAATATTCTCATTAACTTTTTCTTTGATTATAATTTCTTGTGAGAAAGTTATTAACTAGTATAACTATTACTACGTTTATGCATTTAAATTCGCATTTGTCAATCCGTATTTAAGTAACTCTTGAATTTGCTGAATGCGCATAAAGCCCGTTTATGCTTTATTGCAAATGTGCATTATTTTAATACGGCTTTCAGTTTAGCCAACCCAACTCACCTTGATGTCTTAATCTACAGCCAAACGTCGAAAATGAATGAAGGGGGCATATACCGGGTGTCTCAACGAGAACCGCCGGTGCCTTTTTGCGTATTTTCAATAGAGTTAAAAATTTAAAATTTGGCAGAAATAAACTATAATTAATGCACTACAAGATGACATTATCATTTTTTTCTTTTTTTAAACGGTGTGAGTTTTCACTTTGGATCGCAATTTCATATCGAAATATTCACCTCATCTCTTTGATTTTCTTCAAGCCCATGATCACGACCTCCAAGATTGATAACCAGTAATTGAAATATTTTTATACCAAACCGTTATTGAATTATATGGATTTCTAAATTTCAGCTCTCAGGGGATTTTTTGATTGACAGATGCCATTTTTGGGGCGCTAGTTTTGCGGATGACCGCATTAGGTTTTATGATGGTCTCTCCATTGCAAATATCTTTGAGTAGGTACCGCTTTTAAGTCATAAATAACCGAACCGTTTACGCCTCATTGTCATGAAATTTTACTGCTTCAGTAAAGCAGTCGTGTCATAAATTCGTCAAAATTATGCGAACTTCTTAAAAGCACAATTAGCGATACTTCCACTACAAATTTCAAATTTTTAACAACAGGAACGTATACCTGGCGGTATTACAAACATAATAATAATAAAAAAATATATTGAAAATTTCTGAAAAAGCACTTTATGGCGTCCCGACGGCGCATGGAATTAATTATGGAGCAAACAACGACGCCACATTGTAGCTCATCCATTAAAGTTTATTTCAAATTTTTAACTCTATTGGAAATACGCAAAAAGGCACCGGCGGTTCTCGTTGAGACACCCGGTATTAAGAAAGTCCCGCATTGGTGGCTGTGTTATGTGTTTTATTCAACATATTATTGTTAATGAATACAACACGTAAAGAAATATAGGGTGGCGATGTGATCTGCTGTCAAGTTGGACAACCTGTTTTAATGACCGCATTGAGTAAATACATATTAAAATATAAAATGCGCATTAAGACACGTTTATGCTATGAGATTAAGGCAATTCGCATACGTATTAAGGAGAAGCGTAAATGTAGGATATGGTTAGTTAAAAGTAGCGCACTAAAGTCTTGTGCCAGACAAATACAACAACAGGACTTATAACTTATTAACTATTAATTTAAAAAAACGCCAGTAAATATTAAGCATATTATAACAATCTGGAACTTAAAAATATAGATAATTTTTTTTATTTTAATAATATTTAATAATATTAAACTACGAGTTTACATTGCTTAAAGGTTCTTCTGGATTCTCCCGGCGCCTCCGCCAAATCGACCCTTACATACTATTAAATGTAATTTTTGTGCTTAGTTTCTAGGTAATAATACAAATTTTGACTTGTAATGTAGAGTTTTGTATTATTTATATTTTTGCAAATATAGACGAGAAATAGTCTTCGATCGACTTGGTTTTAGATAGTAAAATTGAATTTTCATTCATAATTCAAATTGTGTTAAAGGGTGTTCAGGTTCATATGTAATCGAATTACTTTTTCAACTAACTTTTCTCAACCAAACTTAGTTGACACTATAGATGCGTTGATAATGGAAAAAGGTGGAACGTTATCGCTTGATTTATGTCCACACCCTTGCTAACTGCATTATCCGGAGCACATGACTCGTGCTTTCCATTTCTAGCATCGCCAGCGATGTGAACCACCCAACCCTCTGTTAGTTTGATTTATAACTACGTGCAGGGGATGGCCGCCAAGGTCGGGGCTATGGTGTACGTGGCGACGATAACAAGACTTGGCCAACTTCAAAATTAAATTTTGCTCTTACCTTGTCGACGGGTGTTATCGGTTAAGGCACACAGCATACGAATATTGGTGAGAAACAAGTGAGAAATGCGAGATTTTGATCGTTCAAGACTACAAATAGAATCTATAAATTAAGGAACTCAAGTTTTACTGCCGTTCAATAAACCATACATTAGAGTTCGGAGACATTATAGAATCGTGAGAGAAATGTGAAGGTTCCAAAAAACAGTTTATTATTATTCTTATCGATAATGTATCAATACTATCAGTCAAAAATTCAATTAAACACATTTTTGTCGATTTTTATAATTTGGTTTTCCACGAATTTTATTTTACTAAATAGAATTATTGCATCATTAGAGTTTTTTTCAGTAAAATGCGCCCGGTTAAAGTTCGAAAAAGCGACTTCTCTCCACTTTATAATAAATCAATTTTTTCGTTTGCAATTTTCGGTGAAACTGCGCCAACACTCTAACTTTGATTGTTTTTGGTCTTTTCATTGAAAAACTTTTTTTTATCTTTTGTTGCATAATGGTTTTTACCACGACCCATTGTGCGGCTCAGCGCCGCAAGTGCCGGTCATGACTCCGCCAAACCGGGAAGTGTCAGAATCACGCGCTTCACGCAAATTCCCATTTCAGTCGTTTGGCGAAATAGAAATGGAAACCTCCCCATCCGGTCGACAAACACTCGTCGATATTTAATAACACTAATAGTGGGTGTCGTGTAACATTAATAAGAGGGATAGATCCGGAGGCGCGTCGTCACCGGAAGTTTCGCCGTTGTTTCGCGTGGTTGCGTAACGTTTTCGATGCCTTCACCGTCCGTCTGATTTAACGCCAAAGATATGACTTAATGGCACCGACAACTTACGGCCCTCGGCTATGATGATGTCTCCTGTGCAATTGCCGGATTTCAGGAAGTTTCACGCATCTGCTTGCGTGTTTAATTGCTCGATAATACAATTTCGAGCCGAGCGCGATTCATCATACTCGAAGCTAGTTTATTGGCGATAACTAAGCCAGATTCAGACCTACCTCAGCGAATGCCAAGAAATATTAGAAACGATCAAGAAATACAAGTGTCTTAATTTAATTATTCTAACGTTAAGAATTGGTGTATTTAATTGTTCTACAACTTTTGTACAAATACAAGAAGTCCACACGTCGTATAACAGTTACATTTATACTTTAAAACAATTCTTTTAAACAAATAAACATGTTAAAATTGCAGTTTAATTTAAATTATTATTATTTATTTAAATTATGTTATCGGCATTTGTTACCTAAACAATGTACTTTTATAATTGTGCCAACTTTGCAGCGAATCGTTTCAACTTAGAGTAGAAAGTCCGTAGAATTGGATCACTAGCAAAGATATCGGAAACTCTGCCACTCTACCGGACGATTAACTTTTACTGGTCATCGTAATGTCCTATGTAAACCCGGAATGGCATCAAATTCGAATCCCGCCTCTCCGGTTTTAATTAAATTCTAAAGCGATTGCAGTTTAGAGTAGAGATAAGAAAATAGGTTTAGCAAAGGTGGTTGAAATGGATGTAATTGGAAGAGAAAAGCGCAGGATTGTGAATTGCGATCGTAATAAATCTTGTGCAGAGGATGCCGCGTAAATATTTCACGTATTTTTTTTTTTGAAAAGATTGAATTAAGAAACCCCGAACGCCCGATTGCTGCCAATATCGTTGTTAATATATCTACGTAGCAATTTGTGGATACTGTTACAGAGTTACGTGGGTTAATTTTAGCTCGGGATCGCTAATTTTATAATGTTTCCAGCACGTGAGTTAAATTTTCAGCAGATAGCCGGCATTATCGTTTGTTTGGTACTTCCTGAGGCTACTTCTTTGTTGACGAGAATAGCGTTTCAAAAATGATAATTAAAATACCGACAGTAGAACTTTAAGTACCTATCTATAATCAATTATCATTCTAACGTCAAATAAGAAATGTTGCAACGAAATTTTCGTGAATCTAACTATGTTTGAATGAGTCTCTGAAATGTTTAGCTTGAGGGAATTGTTTTCCGCATAGAAGTGAAATATTTTTGTTCACACTAAGCCGTTTATTTTTAAATAAATAAAGAAAATTTGCATTGAAGCTAAGTAAATGTAATATTTTGTTCTTAAACTTCGCCCACCCCGAGTTACCTGAAACAGGGGACACAATACACAATCAACCCTAGTGGTCACATTCCAATGGCACTCTTGGCTGCTTATTGTGACCCTGCTTCAGGTAAGTCAAAGTGGGCTGAGCTTAGGAGCAGAGGGTCACTTTTGCTTAAATTTTCTTTATTTACTTCAAAATAAACGGCTTGATGTAGAAGAGAAATTTTACTCTTGCGTGGAAAATAATTTCTTACGTCAGGTTGAACAAAAATATTAATAAGTTGCCGTTAAAAAAAAGTTGCCTCAGATAAAAATGGCCGGCGCCATTTCATAAAAAAATTGCTCTAACATTAGTCAAGTGACTAATTTGAGGGTACATACCCTCAAATTAGTCACTTGACAAACAGTTTTAATCTTGCTTAGAGAGGTCGTTTGGTTTTATTTGTTCATGGTAAGAGACATCATTTTTAGGAACTTGTTATTCGAGAGAACTTCTGTAGAACAACTTTTGGAACAACAATATTAATAAGCAAAATTAGTCTCATGACAACTGATAAAGTTATTATTAATCACTCGAGAACGAGATTTGAAACGCTTTAATTGTACTCAGTTTATGAAAATACAAACCATAGTGGGACTCTACGAGGAAACAATGTTTAATTAACAAAACGCTTTTGTTTACCTTCCCAAGTTTATTCAGCAAGAACTCGCTCTTTTGGCTGCTTCTCTCTTGCTGGCATTACACAAAGTCTTGTGAAAGCACAATTTTAATTACTACTAATTGAAAAGTTTCCACGCCGACTGAAAAACGACGAAACAAGAAAGCCGTTTTATCGAAAATTTCCGGCCGTTTGATGAAAATAAAAAAAGGATAAACGGAAGTATTACAGAAAATGTGTTAATATTAATGCCAAACAAAAAGTAGACGCAGTTCTAACATTGGTGAGTTTAACTGGAAAATCCATTAAGTTGGGAACTTATCCGTTTGATGATAAAATTACCTGTGGGATTCTAATTTACAAGTATTAAAGTGCATTGATCTTTCAATACGCCGCTGGAAAATATCCATAATTGAATCTTTGCACAAAACTACTCGGCTTCCGCGATTACGAGTTGGTTGAAATTGAAAGAAATCTTAAGCTATTATACCTACTAAAATCGCCAATACTATTGGTGAGCAGCTATTTACAACCAGTACATGAGAGTCGTTTGAAAAAAATAAAATTTTTAATTTTTCATTATTGAGCACCTAAGGCTTAGTCGCTCAATGAATCAGTTATTTGTAGTTTTTGCGTTCACTTAATTTGCAAATTTCATTTCCTCACTTTTGCAAGTAAAGTAAAGTCACTTTGCTGTCGGTCTTTAACCACTCAACTATTACTGCCAGATTTGCTTTAATCAGAGACTCAAGTACAAGTTAAGTTTTCTTACAAAACTTATCCCTACTTATTCTTATCAAAGTGAATTATTTAAAGTGAGAATTAAGAACTTAGAACTTTAGTATTTTAGATAGAGCGGCGCTTTATACATAATATACCTGTGTGGGGTTTTAAAATAATGGATTTTCCGTTTGACTTGCGCCGTTGTGTAAACACCATCTTTCCATATTACATCAGCTCGATGACAAAAATTGGCATGAAACTAAGTAGCTTCTTTATTTTCATGTTAGGACGATATTGATTTCTAATAACATATAATACCGTTATTGGATACGGGAAAGATGCCACGCTTGTTTGTTTAACAAAATGCTACCAAAGTCAAAACCAACAAGTGATATTTTTAGAGATAACATAATCTCCATGTGGACAATAAAACAAAATCGTGTCCCCTAAGTGTATGACAGTAGATGACGTTCATCGATTTCGCCAGCAATTTAACAAAACAGACATAAAGATAGCGTTAGTGAGGGTAGAACCCGAAACCTGAATAGAAATAGTCACGCAATCTTTGCCCTGAATATACAGACTAATTAGAACGGGCACAAATTTGCACGCACAATATTTTTAAGAGTAATTTGGCGGCTCCGATTAACCGCAAGACAAAAGATTTTTTACTCCGTTGGGGTAGTTTTAAATTTTCAGTATGTTGAATGACTTTTACACAATTCGAAAAAGTTTTATATGGTAAGAAAAATTGCTATATTTCATCAAATTTTCAATATGAGCGTACAGAGCTTAAAGCTCATATTACGAAAAATCTTTTAAGAGTTTGGCGATCGAGTGCAGGTATGGCATGTGGCGTAGCGAGGATAAAAGTGTTGTTCCCCAACCAGGATTCTAACCTGGGTCTCCCAATTGCCGGTTGGTTGCTCTGACCGCTAAGCTATCGAGGGAGCCTCGTCACGCGCCCATACTAGTGCACCGCCACAAGAGGAACGTCTCCGCTGTATCATTTGTGATTGTAGAACGTCACCAAAATGCATTGACGTGATTTTTTGTATTAGCAGGGAAAAAAGTTAGAATGCACGTCAATATGAACAAAATACATAAGTTTACTTTAACATTAAATAAATAGCCCAATTTGACTTCAGTTTGCTGTAAAACTTATCATCCGCCATTCGTTATCGAATATACAAAAACATAATTATATTACTAAAAATATGCGTGTTTTTTTGCAAATTTGAAAACACAAAATTGGTGCTTATTGTCGTTCGACAGTCATAAAATGGGTTATACCGATCTGCCTTACTTTACAACTGCTCGAAATGATGTAGTGCAATTACTCTGCAGAATACTAGAAATGATCTCGCCTCCAACATTATGAATATTGTCTTGAGTTATACTGGCGCGTGAAAACCAGGCCGTATTAACACGTTTTATTCAGTATGAAGTAACAACGTGTGAAACAGTAATCTGGTGAATACGACACCAGATTAAGGCAAAGCATACCACTGTGGACCAGCTGCGTACTCAATGCATGTGCGCGGCGTCATTCCATTAAATTAACTGGGTTATTTACTTGCACTTGACTCATTCCATTTTTTTATGCAGTGATCTAAAATGAAAGAACTAATCTCTGCACGTTAATATGCATACAGTAAGAAAATAACGCATGTGATAAAGAATATATTTTGATATGGACCGCGTACAGTTTTCCGGTCAAAGACAAAATAAAATGGTAGGTGCAGAGTCGTGAGATAGTCCTAAATGTGAAAATCAGCCTTTAGCTGGCGTACATCGGTCAAAAAATCCAAATAGTCAAAATAATAAATAATAATAAAAAAATCTTCTACCTATTACTTCTTATCTTTATATTTTCATCATTTCTTTTAGGTTTTGCTGTTTGGAGAAAGTACTTTAGGTACTTGTTTCCGTTGGGTTTAGCTATTCTCTTTCTCCTTTTTAATTTCTTCTAACATTTCCTTAAACTCTGTGACTTTTTGGATATCTTCAGCATTTTTTATTTTTATTTTATCACAGACAGACAATCGCCACTTCATACATAATGAAGGAAGGCAAATTGGTGGAGAAATAATTGATGTTAATAACTTTTCAGTTCTTGCATCTTGATTGATTTGACTTGTCAGAATATACTGCATGGAGAATTTCATAACTTACATGATTTATCATCTGCCCGAAACTCAACCAATTACTCACCATCACAGCTTGGTTCTAACAATAGATGATTGTTGAGGGTACATTACACGTATTTTTAGACGGCTTTGAATATTTTTGCTATGCATCAAACAAGAATTCTTTACATTTTTAACTTTTTACACTGGAGTGTCTGAAAATGAACTAAATCAAGTTCTTTACTGACTCAAAAACATTTATTGTCTCTACAGTGCAGAATTATATGACTACAAAGAATTGCCTTTACCAAAAAACAGCCGTAAAATAAAGCGTTGAAACGACAGTTTTCTTTCGTAACGTAGTTGTTTTCCCAGACGCGTTTCCACCTTGAGGTCATAAATTTTCCACTGGAAAGTGATTTCAGAGGTTTGGATCCCAAAGGTTCTCAAATCTATTAGTAATTATCCCAATTGAAAATAATTATTTTTCAATCAGCTTACCTACACATTTGTAATTAAGTTCGAAACAATTATCCACCTTTGTCACTGTGGCGTCGCTTACAGGGAACGTTCGACTGATGTTAGCAGGATTTTAAAGGTATGTCAATTTGCTGCACACCTCACATAATAGCTAATTATGGCTTGTAATAATAATTAGTAGCTGCGAGCTACTGAAGTGCGACTAAAATAATAACTCAGTGACTGCTTTCAAAAGATATTTTGCTTGTATACGTATAAGCAATGTGGATTTGTTTTGATGGGCGGTGGATTGAGTGTAGATACAAATATATTTTAATAGAGAAAGAAAGCTGCTTTATGAAATTTCTATTACATTACTGATAACTTGGAGGATCAATAATGTAATCTACTAAACCTATTTGCAGGTGAGGTGTCGGGTATAAAACAGGGATGTTTTAAATTACAAATTTCATACATACCATAACGCTCGCCGGAAATTGGATGTTGGCGTCAAAGGAATTTCAGTTGGTTTTCAAAGGGCAGGCGACAAATTATCCCAGTATCTTCACAACTGAACGCGTCGTTTGTTAGGTCGCACTTACAAAAAACCAAAATTGAACTGCAACTCAATCATTCTTCACAGCCAAAAAACGTGGAATTTATCAAGAATTGTTGCTGTGAAAAAAGTGTGCTCAGTGAATTAGGATAATGATTGTCCACTTACTTAACATTGTTTCAGTATTGTTCAAAGCTCGAGAATATTATTTATCTATTATTATATTCAACTCAATCAAATATTCAAAGATTTGCAAATAAAGAAAAGTGATAGCAAACGACATGGAATAAAATATTACTTAAACTGTTATTCGGCCAGTTACACAAACTGTTCAGTGTTGATACTAAAAAATTCTTAAAAATTTGTACAAAAGTTTGTTTAACAGTTTAACTAGATAATAGAAATGAAGTAGAAAATGTAAGATCATTCAAACCTGCTGAACAGGTGTCGGTAAGAAATGATAGGTCCCCTAAGCTTATAAAAAATAATTGCTTATTGTATCACAATTACACAGTTTCAACGTACCCTCGTACAAGAGATGAGCAGCAGCAGTTGTGGTTGTGAGTGCGTAGTCGCTGTGGTCTTAGCCCCGGAAACTGCAAACAATAAAATTCTTGTAGTCGAAACAGAAAGCTTCCGGATAAATTTAATTGAGTCAGATTAATTATTGTAACGTTAAGCTTATATAATTGTAAATGATGATTCTGCTGGGATGCCGGGAATCATCCCGTTAACGCCGAGATCGTGTAACATCCATAACAAGTGTAGCAATAAATCTGCCGAATTTATTTCTTAACGTTGCTACAAAAACAACGCGAAACAGCCCATTCATTAATAACTCGAGCAACAAAACAAATAACCCGTCTATTAAGACTCAACAGCAATATCTGTCCGAAACGAGTGATTAATATCAAAATTAAAACGGCCGCTTTTCTTCAACTGGTTAAAATTTAATAAAGCATCTCGTTTAAAACGTGAAGCGTACATGATTCCAAGCTTTCGAAAGTTGACCTCATGAATCTCGACTTACGCGTACACAATGTCACATTTCGTACTGCCGTAAATAAATCTCTTTGTTCAGTGAGGTTGTAAAAGTTACACAAGGGATGGGCCTCAATCTCACAGGATCGCCACAACGGCGCGACAAGATTAGCACCCGACATCAGGATTTCGTGCTAGTCCATGGTAATTAGTTGAGATGGGGTTCAGGGTATGCATGATTTTCGAGTTTCCCAACGAAGCTTTGCTTGGTTGGATTAGGGGCTGTTGTTGGTCTTTTTTACGATCGGTCTCGGTTCGGAAAGCATAAAAGTTCTTTGGATACATAAAGCCGAGCGCACAATACGTAAATGCAATTCGAGTGGTAAAGTGGTTTTATTTCGGAATAAAGATAAAATTGTTGCCTGTCTGCCGCATTTGTGTCGTGCTCAAATCGAGGAGGTGAACGTTTTAAAGCTTCCATCCATTAATGGTGAGGTGCGGAAATGGTGTGTTGCTGCTCGAGAGTAATGGGCGCTGTCCCTGAGAGGTGCGGCAAAGCCAAAGCACTAGCCGTGTTTAGCTGAGGCCGAGGGCCACGAACTAATTGTTGCAAACGCCAAATTGATTCTATATAAAAGTATACAGAATATAACATGTGTTGACAAATATTAGTTTAGAAAGCTGTAGTTTTGGTTAATGCTAAGAGCAATTCTTGGGAAAAGAATAAACTTATCGGTGTTTTCAACAATATCAACGTTCTGGCGCGATCTACTTTAACTTGAAAGTAACTGTAGGTATTGACGCAATACCACCTTCCTAGTAAGTTCAGTTATGAAACCAAGAGAAAGAAATTTCTCTCAATTATTATCAGGGAAATAAAAACTTTAATAAAAATATAATTCTAGTCACTTTCACGACCTATTCTATGTCATCAATGTTGCCAATTCTTCGCGCCATGTCGCATGATCCGCTTGTAAACACGTACCGAGAGTTCTAGGCGTAAATCCCTGGTCAAGTAGCTTCAATTGTACCTGAGACCCAAAGGATTGTATAAGCTTTATTTATTTATGGTTTGATGTTATTAGGAGAGAGAAATTCATGCTTTAAGTCAAGACTAGCAAAAATTTTACCAACTACTCGCATATAATTAACTCACTTTTTGTAGGAGTTCGTGAAAGTGGGACAAAAGAAGGTGAGGGTTACCTGCGGCGGGCGCGGATGTTAGGCGACTTATCCTGTCGAATTACTTAAACAACAACAGGTGGGGAGAAGAAAACTAATTCTAGTCAAGTAATCAACTAGTTGCCCTAGAAGTTGCTTCTGAGAAATTAACTTATGAGATGTCGAGCCCGAGCCAGGATCTCCGCAAAGTTTGATAGTATTGGAATAGATTTCCGAAACATTAACTCCGCGCTGGCGGAAATCATTGATTTAAGGCATCGCGTCTCTACATCGTAACATTTAAGAGATTGACAAATGAGATAATAGCAAGCTCAACTTGCTCAGTTCAATTCACAGAACCCTGCAGCGACTTTTAAGTTAGAACTATCATTTTGCAATCGAGTACATTGTATGTAGAGTATAAATGCATTTGTTCCACAAGAAAAAAATTCCAATTAAAATTTTGAAAATTATTTAAAAGTCTTGCCAGAAGTTTTGTTATAAGCAAATAATAACACTGCTGTATAGGCAGACACACAGCGGTTTGAATATGCCAAAGTTGCCTTTGCTGTTGTTTACAGACACCAAGGACTGTTGTCAAAATTGCAATATTACGGATTAGACCCCATGCTCTCTTTCGGGTCTGCGTATATTTATCTGGGCAAAGTCAGATGGTGCTATTGAGTGAAGATGTGTCCATTGAACTAAAGTCCATTAGTGATCTCCAGGACAGTTTTCTTAGGTCTTTGTTTGTCATCTTATTTACTGCGGATGTGCATTTGCTTCTGCTAAGTAGATGTGCTTTACATCATCTGTAAGCTGACGACACCCAGCTATACACTTCGACTGAGCCCATCCGCGCTTCAAGGGTAACAAATAGGTCAGTCATTGTGGCCTAAATCTGAATCCAGCAAACTCCAAATGTTTTTGCGTTGATGAGGGTAGATGAAGGAAGACGGTTACCTCATCTTTAAAAATTTCTGCAAACATCTATAGTACTGTGTTGCAATTCCTTAAGAGTGTACATGCCCTTGAGGTAATTTTTGATCAGTGGTTGTTTCTCAAAAAAAGTTGTGAGATTGGGCTTTGCTAATCAATCTTGTGTGAATAAATTTAATAATATTCTTCCCTTCTTGATAAAATGGAAGCCAACTACAGCTCTAATTCAGTGCCACATTCAATCCTGTCCGGCTGTTTACCATTCAGGATGAACGCACGAGAATGCAGGAAGACTCGAGTTTGCTTCAAAATTTTTCTTTGGGGTTTTTGCCCTCAGGGCTGGCTAGAAAAATCTTGTACATACCTCCTTATTATAATAGCAGGAAAATTTTAAAGGGTGAGGGTGCAGCAAAATTAATTTACACCACAACAATCTTCCGTGTTCTATAGGTGAATGAACCGGTACATCTATGGGCGCTGGCGCTGCTTAGGAGAAGGTCGCAGTGTCATTAGGTTGATTAAAGGGTGCTAATAGGTACGACGTTCTAATGCATAGAACCTGCTTTGTCTAGTTAGCCCCAACGCTAATACATACATCGATATTTTTCATGCAAGCAAGATTTTGCGAGAAGATTAGAAAATAACTGCTTCAAGGACAGCTGGACTCTAGCTCAAGCTAAATTTGTAAACATGGAGATAGTTATTATGTAAATTTTTAATAACTTTTTCTTTCTTTTAATTAATCGTTTGTTAAATATTAGAATGAGAACTATAAATATGGAAACACTTATATTATAATTAATTAGAGCTGAAAATCGGGAGTAACCTGACCTTGATGAATAGTGATAAGCTGGATAGTGTTCCCATTTTATGCATCTATTAATATCAAGTGTTTACTATTAATTGGGTCCGCATGTCAATAAAGTTTTGTTAATGAGTCTAGTGGGCAAATCAACATTCTGTGCAGCGTGTAAGTTGGATGCAGTAGTGGGGTATTCAGATAAATTTAAGGAACGTTAAAGTTATTCACCAAACCTAAATCTATTTGAGTAATTACTCGAACTTTCGGGCCTCATAACCAAAACTTTGTACCAAACTACAAAGGCTTTAATCAATGGAAGGCCTAAAAAGTTAGTCTTGGAAGTTCACTCATTCATCTATATCTACATCATACACGCTTCTAGGGCCACCAATTCTATGAATAGCATAATTTGGCAGTGCTTCTAATAACAAATCCCGCAATTTGGCGAAACGTAATTAACAATAGCAATTACTGTTGATTTCGGTTTACTTTCAAATTACAACAACAGACACGTCAGCTGGATTGAAGGAAAACTTGTGCGCTTTCAGTCGGGAATAGTTGAAAGCAATTTCAACAAGCGCAAACAAAAACACTACAAGGATAGGGGAGTTTATGGTGCTTTTAAGTTTGCCCTTTGTGTAAGTTTTCGTCTACCGGTTGCAGGTGGTTTGTATCGAAAGGTTTTGTTATTTCTCGTCGTTAAAAGTACAGGTAAAATTTTTTAGATAAATTACCTACTATATGTTTAATACACGATGTCGAATATGTGTTTCCATTACATTTTTCAATGGCTGAAAATTCAGTCGTGAAGCCAGTCGTTATCAACTCCATTAAACAGACTTAACTTAAGGAAATGATGATAAATTTGCGGAGCTTTTTACTGTGACACCTCGCTCTAGTTTTAGAATTCCCACTTCGCAATAAAATTTACAGCGAAAGACATTACTGCAACAGTGTTGCAGACAGAAAATTTTATTTATATGTGTGCGACTCGTGACCAAAGTAGCAAAGTGATTTAAGTCTAATTTTAAATAAAAATTTCAAAAGATGATTTTGAATTAATCGAAGGATATAATTAATAGTTCATCAGATTTATATTTTACATTTTAAACTGATGCGTGCCACAGCTCTAAAAGCTGAAAGTTATTACTCTTATGTAAGTATGCTGAAATAAATACACATTTTTTTACTAAAATTTGCGTTATTTTATATACATATGTCTCATCAAAAAATAACAAAAAGTCTCTAATAAATTTATTTATATTTTGCAGTGGTTTCCAAAATGTTTTTAATCTCTTATTATTCTTTTTAGTGCTATGCGAGTGAAAGCTGGAAGTTTGTAGAAAATAAAAGTATCAAGTAGCAAACTTATATACGATGTTTTTGAAACATATGTATACAAAATATATGTGCCTTAATATTTTACCAAATTTTAAACACATTTTTTTGCATAATGACATAAAACGGTCAAAAAAATGTTGCATTATTAGGATCGTAGACATCAAAGCTGACGAGATTCTTCTATTATTTAATATTTATGCCCTGTTTCACGAACGTTGACAAACTGTTAACAGTATGTCGAAATTTGATAGAGAACTCATAGCAACGGATCAACCAGGAATTGCCCAACATTTTCTTGTGAGACAGGTCTATGAATTTTAATATAATATTGTGTATGTACAGCCGGGGAATTAAGTAATGCACAAAGGGTGCACAAATAATTCTTTTGCCACTTTAATATTAAGTATAACGTGAAAAAAGTTCTAGAAGACGTTAGAAAAGCGTAGAGGAATCACAAATCGTCAACTTTTGCCCTTGTTATATCTGATAATAATATGACAAAAAAAGATTACTTGCGCACTCCCTGTGCATTACTTAATTTACCTGCTGTACATAGATGATCAAATCACCATATACAGGCTGTCCCGGACTTACTGTGGCAAACTAAAGAGGCGGATAGAAAATCAAAAAATTAAGAAACTTTTCTTAATAAACATGGCTTTGAAAACGTTTGATAACAGAGAAAGAAGCCTACAAAGTTGAGTTTCAAAAATTGTTTTTGTCGTAACTCTTGATTTTTCAATTTTCGATTTTTCCGTATGTTTGCACACATACTACTAAAATATGTTATAATGTACCGTTGGTATCCATTTTGATGTCAATTATTTAGTAGCGTAGATATAGTAGAGAGTGTTTCCTTTTCTTCTCCCAATTCGACGCCACTGGAAATATTCAAAATTTGGTGACATTCTGGAATTCTGAATTGTAGACAAAAAGTTACTTTTATGAAATTTTGATTTGGACAAACGTTTCGGAGAAATTCTTGATTTAAATGGTCAAAACACCTTAATTTGTCTTTGCAAAATTGTGGTTTGTCGCCTTATTTCTGAAATATTTGCGTGCAAAACCGATGGTTGGTCTATTTCCTAAAATTAAGGTGTTTTGTATGACAAATTATGTGCAAACATTCGGCAAAATCGATCATAAGAGTTAGGAGTTACGACAAAAAAACATTTTTAGAAACTCAATTTTGAAGGCCTCTTTCTCTGTTATCAGGCGTTTTTGAGAGCATGTTTATTAAGATAAGTCCTCGGATAAGTATCTTTATTTTTAATTTTTTATCCGCCTCTCAAGTTTGTCATACTTTTGCCGGGGCATTCTGTATATAAAAGAATTCAAGGAAACCTAAGTCTTGTTTATGATGCCTGAGCTTACAACAATAAGAACTTTTCATATTGACAAAAATATTTTGATTTATTTTTAATGAAAAATCAATATGTAAATGAAAATATGAAATCAATAGATTTGTTTTGTTGTTGAATTATATTGACAATCCAACGCAAAATCTGACAACCAATAAAAACATTCTATTAGGATTCAATTAGGATCTGATTACAATGGCAATCTTTCCATACTAAGGAGCAGGTCATTACAGCGGCAATCTGTCATTTTTTTTGGATTGTCTTGAAGAATACAACACGTGGTAGAAATCTTTTGGTAATTTTTGTCAGTCAGTACCGCTCATAGTTGTTGTCTTTTTGTTGTCTTTAGAAAATCTCCACTCGTGCTAAAGCACTTGTGGCGATTTTCGTCACAACAAACTATTCGTGATCTGACTGACAAAAATTATTACTGACAAGATTCCTACCATTAGTTGTATTATATACGAGAAGAGCAGTAGCGTGTTTGAAGATTTCCAAACCAGCAGTTTATTAGTGTTATTTATAACGTTATAATTATTGTTAAGTAACAGTATGAGGTCAATGCCACCAACTCCAATTAAAGAAAGTGAAATTTTAATTCTGTTTACTTTTAAACATCGCAAAATTTTCTTGCAGAAATTTATAATTTTGCTAAATGTCAGTTGTTTACTTATAGGAGAAATAACTAATTATCTTTAATGTATTTTAATCGAGACCGAGATAAAATAAACAATGTTTTTCTTAGTGAATTTCGTAGAATGCCGAAATAAAAGAAATGGAAGCAATGTTAATTAGTGTGACAATCCCTTGTTACAATATGTTGTATACTTACTGGGTATGGGTATCGAGTAGGTGTTAACTAGACGCAGTAAAAACGAGTGTATGTACCAGATAGGTGTCTTCTATTTTTATGGATTGAAGTAGAGAATCAAAATAGTTTTTTGAGATTGTTTGCACCAATTTTAGTTCCTAATGTACGGACTTTTTGGTATGAATTGGAAATGATCTGTTACCCATCAGCTGTAGCTGCAATAATTAAATATGCTTTTTGGTTAAACTTTTGCTTGAATGAAAAAGATTCTTTTTGCGTTTTTTAACATTTATCATATTTTCATAATCAATAGTGCAAATGTCATCTAAACGTTTATTAAATTATGTAAATAATATTTAAGCCGTATAAATGTAAAAAAAGTATTTTAAGTTTCTTTTAAATGAATAAGTTACATATAAAAATTTAGTTGGTTTCTTGACTTACAAAAGTCTCATAAAATAGGAAACCTTAAGTTCATTTCCCATCAAGGAAGCGCTTTTGTAATTTAAATAGTCTTTATCAATTAGGTTGTTAACTAATTAGTTACATCAAAAAAATGTACCTTGTAAAAAAATGCGGTTTTGCGTTAATTTTACCTTGTAAATAATTGCGGTCCCGCATTAATTTTACAGTTATACTCAATATCAACAAAACTACAACCGTTTCCTCATGTAATCTAATTATCTACGTACTCGTGAAGGCGGCTCTTGGAAAGTCGAGTTAGTGCTCATCTGACATTTCGTAAGGTGATTGAGATGAGTTGGTTACTTAGTTTCTGACCTCATAAAAAATGCGTGATGCTTAATAAAAAAAGTAGTGATGATCACACATTGATGCAACCAGTTCGGATTCTAGGCAATTTTGGTCAGGTATAAAAGAATCGTGACAGAGATTGCGGAGAACAGTCTTCAAGAATTTCCATAACCATGAAGACAGTAAGTTTATTAGTTGCCGTCAAAGAAATTTGCTCCAAACTAAACTTTAATTTATAGGCAATTCTATTCTTGGCAATTTTCGCGGCGGCTCACGCTAGGCCGCAATTTTTCCAAAACGCTAAGAATGCCGTTACCAATTTTTTTAGATACGACAATTCTGGAGACGGAAAATACTCATACGAGTAGGTAGCAATTTTTTGAAATAATTCCTCATTTGCGTTTAAAACATTTTGTTTAAATCTTCTTCAGTGTGGAAACAAGTGACAATTTCAAACAGCAAGAAACTGGATTTCTGAAAAATGAAGGTACTCCCGAAGAAAGTCTCGTTGTTCAGGGATCATACTCCTACGTCGGTGATGATGGTCAAACTTACATTGTGAATTATATTGCTGACGAAAACGGGTTCCAACCAGAGGGCGAACACATTCCTCCTGCTGCAGATACTGGAAAAGGTCCCAAGACTGGAATCGGGTCAAGGGCTAAAGGCTCTTTAGGGGGCGGTCTTTAAATCCCGCCTTAACTGCACATTTTTGTACAAAAAAATTCTTGATGCGTGATGTACTAATACGAGTACCATACATTTTATTTAAATATTTTATGTTTTATTTATAAAAATCGTAAAGTTTGGTCAACGCTTTTTTTTAAAATTAATTCACATAGTTGTGAGAAAAACTGAAAAAGATTCTATTTGAGTTTTTAACATTTATCCAATTATTAAAGTCAACAGTGCAAATGTCATCTGAACGTTAATTAAGTTATGTGAATAATTATATTAAGACGTGAACGTAAAAAAAGTATTTCGGTTTTTTTAAATTAATAAGTTACATCTAAAAATTTTGTTAGTAGGTATATTGGGACTTACAAAAGTCTCATAAAATAGGAAACCTTAAGCTCAATATTCCCTTCAAGGAAGCGCTTTTGTAATTTGAATAGTCTTTATCAATTAGTTTGTTAACCAATTAGTTACATCAAAAAAATTTCTTTTAAAAAAATAGCGGTCTCTCGTTAATTAGACAGCTATAATCAATATCTACAAAACTACAGAAATTTCATACAACCGTTTCTTTATGTAATCTAAGTAATTATGTACTCGTGAAGACGGTTCTTAGAAAGTCAAATTAATAATGCTTAGCTGACATTTCGTACGGTAATTGAGATGAGTTGGTTTCTTAGTTTTTAACCTCATAAACAATGCCTGATGCTTAATAAAAAAGTGGCAATGATCACACATTGTTGCAACCAGTTTGGATTGTAGGCAATTTTGGTCAGGTTGGTATAAAAGAATCGTGACAGAGATTGCGGAGGACAGTCTCCAAAAATTTCCATAACCATGAAGACAGTAAGTTCGTTGGTTATCATTACAGAAATTTGCTCTAAACTTTAATTTATAGGCATTTCTATTCTTGGCAATTTTTGCGGTAGCTCAGGCTAGGCCGCAATTTTTCCAAAACGCCAAGAATGCCGCTACCAACTTTTTCAAATTCGACAATTCTGGAGACGGAAAGTATTCATACGAGTAAGTAGCAATTTTTTGAAATAAATCTTCATTTGCGTTTAAAATATTTTGTTTAAATCTTCTTCAGTGTGGAAACAAGTGACAATTTCAAACAGAAGGAAACTGGATTTCTGAAAAATGAAGGTACTCCCGAAGAAAGTCTCGTTGTTCGGGGTTCATACTCTTACATCGGTGATGATGGTAAAAATTACGAAGTAAAGTACATTGCTGACGAAAACGGCTTCCAACCTGATGGCGAACACATTCCTCCTGCTGCAGACACTGGTAAAGGCCCCAAGACTGGAATCGGGTCAAGAGCTGTAGGCAGCTTAGGTGGTGGCCTCTAAATCCCTTCTTAATCATACACTTTTGTACATAGAGAATGTTGCGTGTTACACTAATACGGCATAAAAATTTTATTGCGTTGTTTTGATTTTTATTTATAAAAATTTTCCGATTACCATCCTCTTTCCAGCCAGCTAATGTGCATAATTTGTCTGGCATTTAGTTCGCATTCCACTTTCGATTATGTCAAGGTTCATCTTTAGATTCATAAGTGATTTTTTTACGTGCCTACTGCTAATAATAGAATCTCAAACTGGTTACCTTATCTTGTTATAATAAATTAACATTATTGTTAAGTAACAGCAAAAGGTCAATGTCACCTGGTTCAATTAAAATATCTGAGGTTAATGGTTTGTTTACTTTTAGATGTCGTGAAATTACCTTCAAAATTTGACGATTTTTTTCGAACGCCACCAGATTAGTAATCTTAACGTTTAAATATTGTTTTCTTATGTAACTTGCCGAAATGCAAAACTACGGTTAATTCCGGTTAAAAGCTTGTCGCAAGTTGAAAAGACTAGAGCAAATGTTCCAGGTATTTTCAGAAGTTATTTGAAGTCAGTTCTTAATTTCTTCGTTCTCTGTGGATGTGTGCTCTAAATTGTAACATAATTTAAAATAGGTTTATTATCTAGTTGCAATAATGTCCAGCCATTTAAACCTTTAATCCTTTGCATCCAGAACAAATTCTGCAATCTAAAAAACAACCGTAAAATGTTAGTAATATTTATAAAGAGTAGTATAAAAACGGCATCTTTACTTTTCGGATTTGACAAGTAAGCTAAAACTAATAAAAAAAGTCCCCTGCCATCGAATTAATGAACAGATACATACAAAATAATATTTACATTGAAGTAGAAACCAATAAATTTGAGCATCATTTATACAAAATTAGTATTGAAAAGACCATTTGTTATAAATAAAAATTAAGTACCTAGGTGTGTTATTTTTTTAAGTGTCAATAAATACATAACAAAGACGACTTTAAAGTTTTATCACTCTCGTCGATTGATTGGTCTTAAATAGAATCTTAAAAATGGGAACATCACTTTTAAGACACATTTATTAGCAATTTTAAAATTTATTTTTAAAAATAACATATTACACATGTTACCAAAATATTATGGTGCTTTATGGCAATTTTTTGAAAATTTCTAGCTGCTGATTTTCGAAATTTATGAGATTTGTCTTGACTAAAAACATAAAATGTTCGTTGGCCAGTGACTGTCAAAGTTATAAAGTAACAACAAAATTGAGTCACCTGAAAAATTCGATTAATTTTATTGGAATGATGGCTTCTTTCAGTGATTGTTTCGTTGATAACAAATTGTTCACAACTTTAAAAAATAAAAAAAATTAACTTTTTAAATTTATTGTAATTAAAAACTTATCTCCCAGATCTGAGGTTAGAATTCACATTTAGGTAAGCCTAGCAGAATAGAAAACAGCTTTGTTAAAATTTGTTATTCTCTAAGAAAGAGAGAAGTTTCTGAAAAACTAATTTTTATTGATTAACAAAGTATCTTGAATGGCTACAGTCAAGTCAAACTTCTGTGTCTTATTTAATTGCTATTCTTCTCATAAAATAGTAACAATAAAACAAGGTGCCAAGGATCATACAGCAATGCAATAAAATTTAATTTTTTCATAAATTTATACCTATAAGAAGTGGAAGCGATTACAAAAAAACAGTCTACAATAATTTCAACAGCCATGAACACCGTAAGTTCTTTCTATACCTACCATCAAAAAAACTATTCTAATAATTTATTATTATTATTAACTTTCTAGGCAATTTTTCTCATAGCAATTTTTGTAATTGTTGCCCAAGCTAGACCGCAATTGTTCAAAAATGCCAAGAATTCCGTTATCAACCTTTTGAAATTCGACAATTTCAAAGAGGGAAAATATTCATATGAGTAAGTGTAGTAATTTTTTTTACAACTGTTGATCTTCTATGTTTAAAACTGGTGCTGATTCTGAAAGTTTTTTCTAAGCGTGGAGACAAGTGACAATTTTAAGAGACAAGAATCCGGATACCAGAAAAGTCTAGATACTTCAGACGAAATTCTTGTGGTTAAAGGTTCATAGTCTAACGTTGGTGATGATAGTCAAATTTACGAATTGAAATACATTGCTGATGAAAACGGTTTCCAACCGAGCGGTGAACACATTCCTCCCGCTGCCGATACTGGAAAAGGCCCGAAAACCGGAATCCGACAAAGTGCTGTAAACAGTTTAGGTGGCGATCTTTAAATCTCCTATTAATGTTTGTGTGCCGGTTACACTAATAATAGTACACAATTGTACCTATATGATGTATAAATATGATATAAGCGCCTTATTGTTTCAGAGGCTAAATTTGGGGAGAGCGGAAATACGCTACCAGAAAATTAATTAGTTAAGAGTAGATAAGATGTAAGTAAATATTCTGACGGATATGTAAAAAAAAATTATTATTATTTAAGTACCTACAAGAAATATTTTTTTTGCCGTAAGCACACATTTTCCATAAGAACACTAAGATTATCCTAAAATATCAAAATGTAGTTTTACACTGTAGATTACTACTAGATTACCTACTACTACGGTAAGTATTACTGAATAAGCTAAGGTAGGTACTGTTCCAATTGAATTTCTTAATGCCGAAAATTTTGGACCACTGACATTCTTATAGAGTCAAAACAACAGCACCCAGAAAACGACATTAGTTTGGTGGAATCCGGCATAGCAGTTGGTTGAAAATTAATTCTGCAATAACATCTTCCATAATATAATGAATATAAATTCATCCGACGCTTAGCTAAAGTTCACTCTCGATTAGGTCAAGGCTGCTCATCTTCAGTTTCAGCACTTGAATTAAATTTGTATGTACTGCTACTTTCATCGGATGAATAAATGATTTAATGTTTGTTAATTCATTGGATTATCGTTGAGTAACAGCAGAAAGTCAAGGTGGCTTGGTACAATTAAGAAGCTTGAGAGAGTAAAGGTTATTGCTTTGTTTATTTTTTTGGCGTAACAAAGCCGTTTTTCAAATTTTGTTAAATATATTGTTTTTTTGAGCATTAGATCAGCCATCTTCTCTGAAGTAACCTTTAATTATTTCGAAGGGATAACACGTACAAATATGTATAAAGTTTTCCATTTTTTAAGAAATTTATGAAGCGCCTATTTAAATTTAATTTATTCATATTTGAGTCTGTCTAGAAGGAGATGATAGGATAAGAAATAAAGGTTACATTTTTAGAAGCTATTAAAAGCAGATGTTTTAACCTTTATGCTTGCTCTCTCTGATCCAAATTGAAACGAAAGGTTTGTTGCATAACTCACTTAAACTGGTTATCATGAATATGATTTTAAATAATTGTTTAGACTATACAGGCTGTCCCAAAAGTACCGCACCACCTTGAAGGTGCATTATCTAGGATAAGTGTAGAGTAATAATTTTCCAGCATTCTTCTACAATTCTACATAGCGCATCTCCAAAATGATTCGGAAGTTTTGGCACGTCAAGTTTCGTAAATAATTTTAAATTTTTGGAAAAAATTATCTTAGAGTAACTATGATTTTGGAAAAAAAACGACTTTGTTATTATACGGACTGTCCCGTAATTAGATTAACAAATTTTAGATAGTTATGACTAACACCAAAACAAGCGACTTATGTTAATAAACCTGCGCCATCAAATAAGTTGTTTTGGTTGTATAAAATATTGGTAAGACCACTAAATTGTAGCTCAAGTTTCTTCTTTTATTTTTCAACGTGGCGTAAAAAAAAATTCAAAAAAAAATTATCAATACTTATTTTTATTATTTCATTAGAAAATAAGTAACCAGCACCAAAACCGTCAGTTAAAAAAGTTTAAACGTTATTTAAAAATTTTTTGTACAATAAAAATTAAAGGTGACGTTGGACAGGTACACATAGTTGAGTAATTTGTGCCAAAAATTTAAAAGTAAAATATTCTGTATAGCCAAAACGACTATTTATGAACATGGTTTATTGACGCAAATGGGGTACTTGCCTAAAAAAAAATATTGCACTTCTTATTCTCTAGATGCATGCAAATAACTAAAAGAAGCTTAAATATTTTTTTGTCATTTTTTTTACTTAATATTTTTGTACATATTTGCAATTTTTGTTTTTGATGACCCCCGTATCCAACTCACATCTATATTGAATAGACTTTTGTTTTTGGCTACTATGCTGCGCTGCTAACATAGGGCGCGACATGTGTACAGCGGATTGGCATTCGATTTATAAATAGAACGTAAGGAAAAGCGCCATCATACGATTTCTTTTAGAACTACGCCGTGCAGGGGCCGACTACGTCACAAATCTCCCACTCCAAAAATTAAAAAAATTATTCTAGGCGTAATATTGACCCTAGAACCAAATAAAAAAATATGGGACTAACGAAATCGCCTACATTTTCCAAATATTATATTTCCCAAACATGAGGCAAGTACCCCATTGGTAACGCAAAACGCTCCTTACACGAAAACAGAAATTTAAGACTAACAAACAATTGCACTTCTACTTATTTACTAGGATCTGCAGCATTGCAGTTTAGAGTCCTTTGCTAGTAAGAGGCAATTATTAAGCTGGTCAGTTAAGTAATAATTCTGTTTCATTTTTCGAAAGACTATTAAGTGATATTTTTTAAATTTTATTTTAGTTCTGGTATATTTATTTTCGGCCAAGTTACTTGCAGATTAAGTTCTACGATCCATAAAGGAACAACTATGTATACCCAAAACTAGTCAGAAATCAGCCCTTCTCATGCATCACCCTCAGACAAATAAAACAACTCTTCAAGCATTTTATCTTCGTCTGCTCCTTTAATATAGTGAAGAAAGGTGAACTCCAACTATAATTTTGTCAACCATCTTACCACTATCATTATTAATTTTATTATGCACCCCTAGAAAAACTTAACTTTGCCCTATAAATCAAAATTCAATTCTCTGTTTGAAGCAACTAAAAAAAAAACGAAAACAAAATTGACATCTCTTGTCTTGCTTTTAATAAACAATTACTTTTGCTTGACAGCTTCAAACTAACCGTTTGTAGATAATAATAACATAACCTTAACGCTGATCCGACTTAATTTAATCTGTACGGTCAAGGTGATTGTGAACTAAAATTATTTAACTAGGTATGATTATTTATATCTTGATCAAACAAGAAATTTGGCAGCACATGAATCATTGAAACAATTAATCAACTTACTGGGTGAGAGAAATTTTCTCAACTTTATAGATTATGCGTTATTCGGTTTTATTAGATCAGGGTTGGCGTACGCTGCCACCACGGTCCCAACTGAAATGGGGTACAATATTTTTTGTATATTTTTTTAATATTCTATTCCCCTAAATACCATCCCTAGAGTGCTGTTATATTTGCATTACTTTGTTGTAATCCTCTGGCCGGAAAACAAAACTGTTGTACAAGTTTTCTTTTCCTCTTTGGCATTTAGTTTCGTAAACTCTGTTAAAGCCACCACCTACCGCAATTCCGCATAGAATCGATTAATGAAACGTACAGATAATTACGTGGTTCGATAAACATTCCGAGCTCTAAATGGACATCAGACAATTTAATTAATTAAACGAAAAGCTTCTGGATCTTCCGCTCTTTTCTCACTTCATCTCCGCTCGACTTTTAAGGATAATGAAGGGTTATTTCTCCCTTTTCTTCGCTTCGACGACTTTCTCGAGATTTCCTCAATTTTTAACAAAAAATAAATGTTTTCTTATTATTTTCAATGCGGGAGGAATTTCTAATTCTGTCCACCCCGGTAATTTGGGGTCGTAAACTCAAAACTTGTCGCTATTTGCGGCGATCCGATAAATTCGTGTTTATCGCGTCCTGGGAATATTTTACCTAGGCAGTACTTTCTGAAAGTCCCAACTAGCATTTGCATACTTCATGAATAGTTGAACAAACGATGCAGCCGCTATTTATAATAACATATTGCCAAAGTATGCTCGGTGCTGAAAGTCTTCCCAAAGTTATCAGGTCGTGTGGTTTGTGGGCATGCACGTGCTGCAAAATTGCACAATGTTTTCTATATAAACATCCCTATTTTCCAATCCAATGCCGTGCAATAAGAAAATAAATTTAGAATTTCAGGAGTGAAGGCATGAATAGTTAATAATTAACTGCTAAAATGTAAGAAATTAATTTTTCTTATACACTTAACTAGAATCTGCTTTAGGATGATGAGATGTTCCAGACTAGCTTTTCTCCGGAAATATTTTTACCTTTCTCATTTTCTTGCCACACTACTTTGATGTGCTTGCTTACTTTGTACGTAATATCTTCCAGAAACTACGACAGTAATAAAAATGGACGAGAACGATTCCTGTTTCTTTTTATATGTATATTAGTTCGTCGTTTCGTGCTGTAAACATGAAGCTTTTCATATTTCCTAAAGGATTACGACACGTTCTTTTCCAGTTAAGCATTCAAAGTCAAAAGCTTGGCGTAAAATCTGAATTTTACAGAATTTCCCGGTATTTGAGTTCATAAAACGTCTCTTGCTGTAGTCGTCAAAGCTACAACTTTAGTTTCAGTTTTAGTTCAATAGATGAATTTCATCTCAAGTCTTCAGTACGTATGAATTGAATAACAGCAACAAAATAAGACAGAACATCGATTACTTGTGAAAGCTTGCAACGAGTTTATTTTTAGTTAAAAAGTTGCTGCTAACTAAGAAACAAGTAAGTAGGTGATTGAAAAAGTATAAACGGTAGATTCTATAAAACCAAAAATTAACTAAAATTAGGTCAAAAGAGCAGAACATAAAAAAAAGAAGAACCCAGAAGAATTTAGTTAGATAGTGAAAACAAAAATCCAGTTAGAACATAAAAATATAAGAAAAAGATATGGTCAACAGTTCAAACAAAAAGCAAAACAAGCAACGACAGAAATCGAATTGAAGTCATTGTCAGCAAGTTAATTACCAACAAGAAAATAAATAAATTAAAAAAAAAACGTAAAATACTGTCCAATACAGCATCAGACAAAAAGATAAGATTTAACTAGTTTTTAATAATTGACGGCATGTAGTCTCATGCTCGGTCTCATAATCGGTTTCATCATTAACAAGATCACTGTTGTTGTTGCGATTTCTTGTGTGGGATTCTCGGAGAATGTAAAACTGAATATTTTAACCTTTATTTTATAAAAATAAGGACATTACTCCAGCGTTAGCCTAAAGGGTAATTTTAACACTTACTAAAGGTTTTCGTAAACCGACAGGAATGAATTTCTGCTATCTGTCTCGCGCTTCATTAGCAATCACTTTTTTGTTTCTCCAACTCTGAATTGCACTCTTGGACAAGGGGGTGTCGGATTTCTTTCAGTATCATGCCTCGCTTGTGACTGATCGTAAATCGATACTCGTTGGATTATGTTTCTTAATATAAAATCCCCATCACGTCTTCGTATGTGGCCTGTCCGGAGGCGGCGAGGGTAGCAAAATCTTTTCGGAAAGGTTTACGGACGGCAAGGTGGATTATAGGATACACAAGCAAGATTTATGGCATTTGAAGATACAGTATTTAATAACAAAAAAAAAAAAAATTGTTAGGGCGGATGCGATTTGACGGCATTGCGTGCCCAAGCTATCATTGATTAAATCGCGTAACTTTTTTGAATTTGTTATTTTATTTTAATTTTCAGGTGCGGCAAGGACGAGTTTGTCGCATAAACTGGAATATGAGCAACGGAGTGAAAGAAATACTATGCTTTAGAATTGATCTAAAGTTTAGATCAATTCGGTTGGGTCGAGAAAAAACTGATTAAATTGTAAACTAAACGGCAAGCTAGATACCATTTTTAGGGGGCAACTAGATATTTACATCAAAGTTCTTGCGTTCATTTTGATGTGGAAGCCAGTCTTGCATTTCAAACTACGGCATTGTTGAATTTTGCTGCTATTGTTTCTGAAATATGGAATTTCATGTCGAGAGTAATTTATTATGCAACAAGACTGCAGAGTTATTTTCATGCAGTATGTGTTCTTCAAACAACGGCAGCAGGGCTTTATGTAATAGAATGTTTATTGCTCAGAAGGATATATAAACATCCCATGACACAGGGTAATATAAAACATTAATTTGTACAGTTCATTATGACATATTGGGCACACCAAGGCAAATCCTGTGGAACTATTTAACGGTTTAGACAAAATTCTCTAAGTTTACAACAGTTTGAGATAAACACAAAGGTAGTGAGGACAGATTTTCGATCAGAGATACTACAGGAAGTGTTTTTTATTAATTTAATTAATGTTCTACCAAAAGATTATTTTGCTTCAAGCCGGTAGTCTATATCTTTGTTCCGTTTACATTTCTCCTTCTAAGATAAGCACAAGGGGTAAGTGGTTCGAAGGGCTATGTGCTTGTACATATAACCTTTAACCTATTTATTAAGTCGAGGTATGTGTAGTTCACCCAAAGGGAATCCACAATGCTATTCGTCTTCTTAACTCATGTAACTGGCAGCCGGCCCAGCCGGGCGCTAGTTGTCCTACCATTTAGGAGAGTGAAGACTTTATATTATAACAAATTGATAAAGAATGGCGACACTAAATCGATTTTGTAAAATTTATTACATGTGACACAGGGTGATGACAAATAACGTTAAAGAAACAGCTTCCGGTTTTTTAAATTCAAATTACGCAAGAGGAATCTGTCAAGAAGATTAATTTTGTGTCTTAATTATATTCCTTAACATTATTGTTATTCTACAACTAACCTTTTTTGCGTACCTATACAAAAGGATTAACAGTTTATATGTCGTAGGCGTTTGGTGAAATTAGTCATGAAATGCCTGCCAGTTGATGAAATTAAGAACGTTACACTATCTGTTAGGGCAAGAAAAAACATCGGAAAAGATGAGGAGCATAGGCAATTCATGAATTTTGTGTTGATGATTCTCTTCACTTTTTCCTATACGTTTCCTTGTCTTAAGACAGATAGCGTAACGATCTTAATTACATAAACTGCATGGCATATCATGAAATAACTAATTTCACTAAACACCTACGACCTATATCTACAACGGATCTGTTATACAGTGCGTTAACCAGTAGATAAAGTAACATCCAAAATATTAAACCTTTCAAACCTCCTTTAATTTTTATTAATTTAATCAGTAGAAATGAGAGACTCCAGCCTTTTCTTTTGGTTTCGAACGATCTGATCAACAGTGTCCATAGTCCAAATCGTATTTCGTGGTTTCGTCCGTTTAGGGCGAATAATAACCTTGTCGCTTGCCGACTATTTTTTCCTTCTCCCTGAGAATCTCTTTGTTCTTCGGCCGACGAGACAATGATTGACGTTTGCGTGTCAACCGTCCAACGATAGGTCAGGCTAATAGAGGGAATAGAAGGCGCGACTGTGGTGGCTTCCGGTCAATGTTTACCTTTCATTTCCGGACATAAAAGCCGTAGTGTTTGAACGCTCGCAACTTAAGCCGTTCGCAAGTGGGTATTTGGTGGCGGAAAGCTTAAGAGGGACTTCGAACACATCGTCGCTATTATTACGGGCAAGGCTCGGAAAGTTTCGAGAACTTCGTGGATTGTTAATGAGACAGCATCGGCTCTTACAACGTTCCTTTAAAGGACTTTGACAACTTTTTGTTTTTTTCTTCCTGGAATTTGTTGATGGTGTCGGGTAGGTGGGCCTCAGCGTATCCGTTGACGAATTTAAAGTTGCGTCTCTTTACAGTATGAGGGCAGATTAAAAGTTCCCCGAATAACAGAGAAGTTTCGCAGAAGATTGTTTTTGTGAAAATAAACTGCGCCTAGCTCATTTTGCTAAAATAACTTGTTAGGGTTCACTAGTGGAAATATTTGTTTTACAATTTTTGAATCGCTACAAACGAGATCCTGAAGATTATCACGCTTATCATATGAGTATCAGGGAATTCTACCTATTAGGTAGATCAATTATAAATTAATTAATTATACAAAGCTCAAGAAAGTCAAAAAAATGTTACAACAGTGCACGATTGCTTAATTGAAACTTTAGTAGTGTTCGGGGATTTCCCTTGGCAAAGTCCAGTTAGTTTAGTCCAAAACGCATATTATCATTACCGCCCCAACACGTTTCTCTGGCGAATTCGGTACTTAAATCTATTCCTCTTTATTACCCTCCACGTAATGTGATATAACTGAGAGAAGCCCGACTCGGAACTTCTTCAGACCCAATAATAAAAATGAACTGATTAAGTCAGTGGATGTAGACCGTTGAGAAGTTTAATCTCCCCAACAAATCCGCTTTCTCCTTCGAGACCGCTAATTTAAGAAGGACGCTGAAGAAAAGAAAAGGTCCTTTATCCAACAACACCCTAATTTGTCCCGAATTGCTTCGGTGTTATTTGTTATGCAAACAACCCGTTTTGTATGCGACACCTTAACCTAGTCAAGTCGGCGGAACAGACGGCTATTTTGGTAAAGTTTTGTAATTGGAAAAAGAGAACTGGAGTCTTTTTTAGGAAAGGACAAAGATATATCAACATTTTGATTGTTTTAACGTTTCCATGAGTTTCTAACCTGGAACATCAAAGGAAACGATAAAGTTTGCGGATCAATAGCTTCTACTTATTGGAGGAATGATGCCTTCGGCAATTTTCTCCTTGAGATCAATTTTGTCAGACACAAGTTATAAATGTTATCGAATATTGAAATAGCGCTATAACGTTTCTCCTTTTACTTCAAAGAAGTAAATTTTTGACGTTAATTTTAGAAATTTTCTTTAGTACTATTTTCGTAACATGTCAATTATGCATGATTACTTCACTTCACTTCACTTCCAACCTTAAAGTTCACTTCTACATCATTAGAGTCAACAACAAAACGCTTATTTTCTTCATTCCTAAGCTGCTCTATGTAAAATTATTTTGCAAAATATAAATGCAGGTAACGTTTTAACAGACCTTTCAGCAAATAGTCAGAAATAAATAATAATAATAATACTTAATACAAGAAAAATTTAATAATAGTTCAAATAGTTGTCGATACTCTGGTACGGAAATTTAAAAAGTGACTCATTAAAATATGTTCACAATCTCTAAGAAGCTCTAGCATCTTTAACACACGACTGCTGTCGAGTTATATGCACAACCAATTTACCGCATCATACACAACGTCCTTACTATTTGGCGTTCACCCGCAATGCTCCAAATGATGCTGATCAGCTACTTTTTAAATTTCCGTACCAGAGTATAGAACTGAAATCGTTACCTGGAGTATTATCCGTAGCTGTCAATCATAAGTCATTTACTAGAGTTTTACCCAAAATTGTCACTTGTTTAAGTTTTAATTAACTATAGCTTTAAATATACGCTTCAAAAATTAAATGAAATTTAAACCAAAGTTACCCGGAATTTTAACTGGAATCACCCGGATTCAGCCGAGATTTTAACTAAAATCTTACAAGAAGTTTTAATGAAAGCGCTCAGAGAATGTTAACCAGAGTTGCCCGGAGTAGCCCAAAATTTTAAGTTGAATCGACCGGAATTACCCGGAGTTTCAAACAAAGTCGCCCGAAATGACCCAGAGTTTAAACCGGAGTTTCCCGGAGTTTTAACCAACTTGGAGTTGCCAGTCACCCGAAATCTCAGATTTGTAAGAATAAACCAAGAACCCACAATAAACCTGTGAAACAACATAACTTTGGTTGTTGTTTGTAACCACATAACCACAAAACTGGACTAGACTGTAACATAAACAAACCAACAAAACTGAATGCGACTGAACAATTAAATTCACAAAATTCCAACTTCCTTCTATTAAAATGCAACATACGGAAGACTTATGCGGCAGAAAGCTCAACTATTCTTTTCACTAATAATGGCTGACGCAGCAACCTTTAGATACGAGTAAATCTTTTTATTTTATTATTTTACTTCTATATTTTATCTATTTACTATACATATTTTCAAAAAAGGCAGCAACGAGGGGTCGATTTGTTTTGATCACGTTTTTCTAAAAACTAACGACAAATAGCTAATTTGTGTTACTTTTGAGTTCCGTTAATGTGACTTTGTAAGTTTAGTTGGTATGTCGCTGTTACGCTATTTTGCCTCTTGTAACCGTACAACTTCAAAGTAAGCCTCTTGTGTGGCAGAAATTTGAATTCAGCTTGTCTCACATACCACACATAAACAACAATGTTTCATTTCAGGTAACCTAGCGTTGCGGTAGAGTTTTCGTCAGCGGTTTTCCGCACATCCGCGACGTCGTTGTCAGCAACGAACATTATATTTATCAAGTGTCGTAGTTGTTTAATTATTTGGGGCAATCATCTGACGTTTAAACGACGAAATTGAATTAAGGAACATTGACAGGGTCGAGATGCGGCTTAATGCCGATAGTTTGCTGGTTCAGTGGCTGCTGAAACAAATTGCCAGAGCACTAACTCGATATTGGTGGAGACATATTGAGATATTATTTCGCATCATCTTCCCCCTCATCTCGTCGAACGAACCGGAACAAAAACCGTTAATTACATCAAAGCGGTGGAAAGTGAAATACTGATCCAATTGTTCTCTAGGTATCATATACCTATAATATTAAAGATGTTAAGCTACAGCAAATTAATAGCGTCGCCAGCACACCCTCGCGTCGTTACTTCCCAGAGAAAGGCGTGGGAATCGAAAAGAAACGATTTGGGAGATTTTTCGAACAAGTCTTTGAAGATTTCGCGTTGCGGAGAGTCGAGATTCAACAGGTGGTTTAGCGAGTTGCATAATGTATTTCCTGCCACTCCCTGTCTTATTGATGTTGCCATAATAGGAGACACCCCATCCCGCTACGTTGCTGAAACGGGACTAATGGTAAAAAATATATAAAGAGGAAGCTGCATGTACAACGTGCGGGTTTTGCTGTGGGCGTCCGGAATGTTCAGGACGCAATGGCGCAAAGTTATCATGCAATTTCCCCCCCCCCCCCCCCGCCTTAGGTGAATTAAATTAAAATATTGGAGCCACAGGACAAAATCTTTACGCAGCGAAAATGCCATTTGTGAACCACATAAAAAAGTGCTACACGGCTGTCCCTCTTACGATGGCTTTTGTTTCCAACCACCAGGATAAAAGAAAGGTTGATTAAGAATTGTAGTTATAAGTACAGCCATCTTTAAAAGTATCAGAAAACTTCAACGTACTCGCTTGGGACGATTGCTCAGAGTATCAGAGCAAGCAAGCAAAAACATCTGTCCAAACAACAAAACATTCTGGTTTCCTTTAAAGATGATGGTACCTACACGTAACCTACACAAAGAGACCTGCATCTACTTACTTAGCTTAGATTTAGGTCGTAATAAAGTCAAATCGGTGGTGCTGGTTGAGAATTAAAGAGTTGCAACACAGCATCATCAGTAGAGAATTGGGAGGAAACAAGAAAGACTTTGGGCTTGGAGTTCCTTAGCTGTTCGAAATTCGGGAAACTGACCAGCAGGTTAGAATTTCTTATCACTATAACAACTCAAACAGATTTTGCTTTCAGATTTGAAGTCTATTTTTACTAAAGTACAAAGTTTGTAATTTTTATTAAAAAGTAGAACAGAAGTTTGTTGAAGCTTATGCAAAAGCAAAGATAAAGTTTCAAGTGATATACTTTCTTATCACGTACCAGCTAGAATTTTTTTTATTAGACCTTTACAGGGTCTTAAATATTGCAATCTGATCAGTTAGATCAATGAACAATTTTTCTCTAACCTAACTGGATACTAATTAATCATCATTAATCGGCTAGAAAAGAAGCTAAAGATAGAGGACTACTTAAATAATGATGAAGTCGGTGCAGCGAGAATAAGGGATGAAAGCGCAAAACTTGGCGTTCCTGATTGTGTGTGAATTGGGCCCGAAGCGTCTCGGGTCCTTTTAAAATTATGTACATTTATTTTTTGCGTCTCGGGGCGCCCTCGACTTAACTAGGTAACGGCGAACGAAACAAGGATTGCGCTGGAGCACATTAAAAAGAGGAAGGAGTCGACAAGGGTCGCGGCAAGCTGTTGCATCCTTTTCAGTCTTGAGCCGTTCCAGCAAAGCTTCCTGTTTTTTTCCGACAAATTTTTTTCGACTATTTATGTGACGTGATGAATTATCGGCGGCCAACTAAATTGTTGTTATTACAACCTTTATCCTTTGTAATAATTCAAAAATCATGTTAAGCATAGAATAATTTATCACCCAAATACGGAACAATATGGTAAATAGAACGGTTTGATGATGATTAATGGAACTGTTTTAAGGCGACCTACAGAAACTAGGGCGCGTCCTTAAAGGTTTCGAATCCACTTCGGCTCAATCAAGTCACTTAATTAATTTTCATCTAATAACGCGATGCGATAAAGCAATGAGGGTGTGAGTTGGAGCGTTGTGGCACTTACATAAATTTCTTGATTGTCGTTTTATGCGGCTTTGGCAACAATAAACCGCTTCCTGCTAGATGGGGAGTTAACAAAAAAAAGTTATAAATAGACTATTTTAGCAACAGCCATGTAGGTATCAAGAAAATATTTTGTAAGTAATTGAAATATATCTTAAAGGAGTCGTTCTGTGCATTTTCCTTGAAAGATTAAGTTGTCATATTAGTTATTATTAAGCCTTTGACGCCGGGTTTCAAAAATTTAAAGATTTGGCAATTGACCAGAGTTTCTGAAAAAGACCCTTGCCCGAACCTTTGCACATCAATACATAAACGTAAAAAAATGCGTGCAAGCGTATACATTTTTATTCACTTAGCCTAATGTTGTCCCCGAATTAAAAATAAATCATAAATTTTCTAAATAAACTTTAATGTAATAAGAAACATCTCTTCATGATTCCATTCTATAGTGGGTAGTTGCAGAAAGATACATTTTTTGCAAATGGACGTTAAAGTTCTTGTTCTTAATCTTTCTGTTAATCAGTTAATAACCAAAAATAAAATGCAGACAAATACACGAGTAAGGTACATGACAAAATAATAACGTTTGAAGACGCTTTAGTTAACGGTAACTGCTTTCTCATTCAATGTGGATAAAGAAAGCGTAAATCTGAACGTTTAATAACTTTCTACATTTGTTCAGTCTTACTGTTAAAATTTAAAAGAGTTTCTTAGCTTTCAAAGCTTTATTTGTACTTATTGCCGTCTATCTCCATGGCTACTTCTAAGCACTATATCTGCAGCGAGCGTTATATTGTTGCGTGTAAGTTTTGCAACAGTTGCATCTAGAAAATTGCAGAATTTAACACTTCCTGGCGAATTCAAACTTTATTAGCTAAAGCTCTGGCTTCGCTTTAACGCAATTTCAATGATATAATAGAGTCTGGACTCTCAATCAGCCCGGTTAATTAGTTTCAACTTAATAGTGAGGCAATAACTTCCAATGATGGGGGTGGTGGCGTGACAAGAACCATCTGCTAAGAAACTCACGTCTTTCAGGATCGCAGCTCGAATCACGATCCATTATCCTTCAAACTATAACTTTGGCAAACGCGCCGTTTCTTGAAGTGCCATCCTGTCAGATGTAATAATTAATTTAAAGCTTTCAGGCGACTGTTTGCTGTACAGCTACAGCGTCATCAAAATATCTTCTTACAAGAAAACGTATCTTACAGCAATTAAGTGTAGCAAACTCGAAAACCAGTCGTGCGACCGGACT
This sequence comes from Schizotus pectinicornis, assembly GCA_951805265.1. Lineage (NCBI taxonomy): Eukaryota > Metazoa > Arthropoda > Insecta > Coleoptera > Pyrochroidae > Schizotus > Schizotus pectinicornis. The sequence continues at coordinate 10,518,914 of OX638202.1, read as the reverse complement.
AGATTTATGTTCGAAACCCCCACACCCTGCATGTTAATTAAATGTTGCGTGAAGAAGTAGTAAACTGTTTGGAGGACGAGGTTAAGGGTGTAAATTGTTGAAGAGATTCTCGAATATGCACAATGCAACGCACGTAATGCCGCTTTTGTGTGTTCTGACGCAAACGATCTGGCTTGGAGAAGTTGTTATTGCAAACGGGTTTAGTGAATAACTAAATGTTGGAGTTTCGCAGCTTCTACGGATTCAGCAGCAGCAAATATGCAATTTTGATGTATCATCATTGAAGTTTGCGCATAAATGCATCACTTCAGATGCTTTGATGGCTCATTCAATGCCAGCCAGTAAGCTAACTTGTAGCAATAGCTTATGTTGGAGATTAAACAACATTGTTAAGGAATTACTAGCGATGCCCTACTTTCCATTTATTTAGAAATAAGCTTAAAGCGCTTGTTGGCTATGTTCGTTTTCATGACATTAAGAGCAATAAGTCATAAGAATTAACTAGAAATAGCAAACAGTTCCTAAATATTTCCTATAGATTTTTATTATCTATATTTGTATTATTTCGATTATCAATTGAAATCGTTCATCAACTCTCGCTATATTTGTAAACTTGCAGAGATAAAATCTAATATTTACACTACTAAGTATGTATATAAATTACGAATAATTTCCGAATAGTATGCAACCATATACAAGGGTTTTATTAATAATTGTTTATAAGCTAACTGGAGCTAACTGGAAAAACCTTGGAACAAGATATAAAAATTTAATCTAAAATAGCCTGATAAAATATGCCTCCTTACTGATTATTGAACAGTATCAAAGTAATTAATGAACAAAAATAATTTTAAAATGTTTGTTTTAAGGGTTAGCTTATGTACAATTATTAATGAAACACCTGTATGTATTACAATAAAATTCAACAGATTCCCCTAAGACAATAAGAAGGTCTCAAGTGAAAAGCAAAACAACGTAAGAAATAAGAAAACTGGAATTGAAATTGCGAATGATGATATCTGTAAAGTGTCTACTTAGTTGATGTCTAAACTTAATATTTTACTAAGTACGAAATGTAAGAAAACTTGTTTTGAAGTTTGCTTCTCTTGTGCAAGTTGCTACTTAATTAAAGTAATACAAATTTATACATCTAATTGATGCTAATTTTTTAGCAAATATACGTATAATATACTATATACATTTTAAATTATATGAATTACCAAGTTTTGAATCCGTCTAGTAAGTGAACATTAGTGGCAAAACTATAGAATAAAGATGAACAAAAACTACAAATAAAATAAATAATAAATACTGATGCGGCAAAAGCTTTATAGAAAGCACATAAATTATAATAAACATAATTAAGGAGTTGAGCATAACTCAAGCAATTTTTTTGGAAAATAAAGTGTGTGCTCTACATTGATGAATCAAGATAAGAAGAAGATAAAGAAAAGATACTGGAACGATTGACTATTAATTGGGGCGGGATTCGTCAAATTATTAATCGTCTGGAGCTGCAAAACCACCGATTTGGCCGAGGATTCATCGTGGTCGGCCCCAACCAGTAAATGTACAATGTTTTACGAGGGTGGTCGTGACATTTTTTGTCAAGTTTGCAACAAACACGATGAATAAATGAAACGGTCGCTTTCTGTGTTTGCGTTGCCGTACACTGTGAAAAGTTTATCTTCCACGCAACTACGCTTTCATGACCAGGAGAGTGCGCTTAATAAATAAATTATTTACCCCAAGCCGTCGGGAAAGGCACAGCGACACCAGGAGGTTATTAGGTCGTTGAGATAAATTATAGCGGAGGTAACAACAATACAACTGCCAAAAGGTGTGAGGACGACACAACATTTGTATGTGAAACATAAATTTGTTCACGCATTGCTATAAACAAAGTGACCCGGACAATTGCCAGCCATTAACGCTCTTGAAATCACCTGACGTTAGTTAGAAGAGTTGTCCACCATTTCTTTAGCTATGAGGGGTAGTTCGTGAAAGGGCTAAGCTAATAATACATCTGTATATTAAAATACTAAGCAAAGTCATTACTGGCGCATGGATTAACCCACTGAGAATCACATGAGTAGCGATGAGCTTCCGTTTTAATTTTCTTTTCTCTAAAATCCACTCCATTGTATTTGATATTGGTTCTAGAAATATTACCCAAAAGAAAACGGTAAAATTTAAATTACGTGGCGCTCTATTTTCTCCGTGTGGAATTGCAAAATAATTGTAAATCATTTTAAAAATTAATTTGACCAATTGCATTCCGGTAAAAGGTAGATGACTTGTGGGATCAAGTGTGGTGAATATAGTTTGAGTCTAATGTGTCACTCATATTTTCTGTTAATTTTTAGTCATAAATTTTTATGGACTTTTTTACATACCTTACAATCTACTTTAAAATTCAATTTAGTGTTATATTTTCTTGATATTGCTCTTCGTACATCGTACATCCATCTTTATTTGAATAAAGAACGTGTATTCGGGGGTTATGTACATACATTTGGGCCCTGAAGCTATCTAAACGAACGTAGCAGCCAATCTACCAGCTCCCCGCCGAAGGTGCGTGTAAGCAAGTCTGCTGTCTAAGTCAATAATTACCCTGATTCACCTCATGAATGGCGCATTCAACAGGGACCCCAGCAGCACTTTACCTTTATTACCTCCAATCCCGCATGGAATTACAAGCTCTAAGGGTCTTAACCAACTGCCTCTATTTCCACAATTTTCACTAACGGTCATTTCCAATTTCGATATCAATTCTCACCATTCTTCCAGGGCCTGGGAAAAACTATCGATATTTAACGAACATAACGTTCCAACCTACTGAAATTTTTCCACAAAAGAATTTCCTGCAGTTCTAATAACGTCGATAGCTCTCCAGCAGGGAGGGCAGCGTGACTAATTAAATAACGTTTTTTCTTGTCACAAAATTAAAACTAGAAGTTCCTACAAGGATAATTAATTTCCAAGTGATGGAAACGAGTTAGATTGGTCGCCGACTCCGTGTGTTTAATGAGAAAATCACGTCACATTTTTTGGTACGGCACGAGTCGCATTTTCCATCGCCTCGCCGAGGGTCAGAATTCGCGTTTTTATCCATCCCTAAGACGTTACCGTGAAAAAGTGAAAAGGAACGAAAACGTGTTTATTTTTATGAAGGTATCTAGCGTGAGTTCAGTCAATATAAACATTTTTGGATGTGTACGGAAGCGCAGAAAGCGTTTACAAATATTTGCGTACGAAATCCTGGGAATCCTGACGGGGTGTGGATGAACAAAATTTAGAATAAATAGTGGTGGAAAAAGAGAAAAATTGAAGAAAAGTTAGGTAAAGTAAATAAGACCTCTACTTTCCACAGGTTCTGCTAAACTATAGCTATCTGAAATATTTGGTTCGCCCACGGAAGATATAACCACTAACATTGCAAGTTACTAATGTTGCCTTTACCCTAGAAATAAGTAGTTAAAAAAATTCAATTTTTAATATCGATGGAGGATGGAAGACTAAGGTGGGGGAATACGTAGTACGCGTATTATGAGCTAACTGAGTATTGGGTCAAGACGACATACTAATTTTTAGATTAAATGATTGATGCTTAGCTCGCACTGTAAAAGTTATAAAAAGAGATCAAATTTAAATAACTTAAAAAAATAATGAGTTTCTTCCTTGAGTAGTTTATTTAAGCAGTTGAACAAAAAAAGAATAAAAGACACCGCATGACTTAAATTCACACGAGATATAAATAAATACATAAAGTTTAACTAGGTACCTAAAGAAGCGCAAAAGTTAGTGGCCTAAATAGTTAAATAGTTGTGAAATAGAAAAAGTTATAAATGTATTTGTAAGACGGCCGAAGACTGATGTAAACAGATACTTTAGTCATGAAGTAAATGCAACATAGATACGTTTTAAAGTTCTTGCAATTTGTTTTAAACAATACGTGGATCACATAAAGACTAGCCACTTATGTGTTTAGAGAGTTGAAGCTCAAAATCATAAGAAAGAAGCAGTTTTTGACGTTTGATGTAGAGTGGTTGGGTAAGAAATATAAAGATGACAATGTTTAAAGGATAATTTGAATCATTTGTGAAGAGAGAAATATAATTAAAATAAAGATTTACTATTTAATAACCTTTTTTCCATCTTTGTCAGGGTAAAATTAAGTAAACAAGCAAATTATATTATTGGTAGATTAACTACTTTTGGTATGACTGAGGTAAAGATTGTTAGGGATAAAGTTTACTTGCCGAAAAGTCTTACTTACCAGAAAAGTCTTACCTGAGTTAATTTTTGGCGTAGGTAATTATAGATAAAGAAGAATATTTAAACATTAAAATAAGCGATTAGCAGGATTGCATCGGACAGGAGATAAGTTGATGACTTGCATTAAAGAAATAGATAAAAAATTGCTAAGTAACTGAAGCATAAAGTCAATGAAAACAAAAGTGACATTATGAAGTAGACTAAATACGAGAGCCAGTCGACGTCTCAACTTCTTGGTTGAGAGACTGCGTAACTTAGATAAACATGGAAAACTCATAGAAAGAGATAAAAAAACACTATCTGAGAAAAGAATCAACATTTTCTAGGATTAAGCTGATTGGCTGCCTAATAGAATTCTTATTGATACCCACTTACACAAAAGTAAGTGCTTCCTGCGATATATCTTCTGAATTACAATTGTAAAATTATAAAAATCAACTTTAAATGAATTACGTAGCAAAAACATATTTGTGTCTATTTTGTTAGACCGTCGATCCTCATTTTGAGATAAAAGTTGAAAAATGGCTAATTTCTGAAAGCAAAGAACCTTCAACTCATGAGATAAAGTGTAGTTACCTACCTGTAGGAGAAGAAAACGTATTTTTTTTTTAATTGTGGCAGAAATTGCTATTTTATCCTTGTTACAGTTGGGGTCTGTTGGGTATCTCTAATTATTAAACAATAATAAAACTAAACTAAACTGTCTATTTAAATTCTTTATCTAAAAGTGCATGAATTTGATGTAATATTTGTTCCTTAATGTAATATCTAGAATTTGACAGAAAATTACATGGAGCACTAAATAGTTAATATAATTAGAAAAATGTAGAAAAATTTGAATAGTCTCAGTAAAATTGTGAGGTCTTAATCAAAATAAATATTAATAAAATATTTTAAAAATGTAAAATTTTTACTCAAAAAGAATATTTTGCTGCTTACCTGAAACCAACAAGCAACTCATACAGAATATTATTATCAGGCATTACTGCACCGGAACATTGTGTTTGAGCTAATATTTTCACACATCTTTTAAACAATTATTGATTTCATAGGATTTGAATAGATGATTTTCTTTTTTTTGCGATTCAATGACTTAAGACTACAAGTGACAGGAGGCACATCACCTATTCTCTGGTACAAAAATTTAAAAAGTAACTCATTAATGTATGTTCACAATCTCTAGTCGAGTTATATGCACAACCAATTTGTCGCATCATACACACAACGTCCTTACTATTTAGCATCCACCCGCAATGCTCCAAATGATGCTGATGAGTACATCAAAGTATAAAAGATTATTGCTAGTCCGGATTTAGCCGGAGAAGAAAAAGTTTAAAAGCTATGACTTTTTGTGATCATAGTCAATCCCGTACTTACCTTAATATACTTTTTTTTAAATTATTACATCCTTATCACTTCAAGTTTAAATACAGGGAACAACTATAAAATATTGAACCCCTTTAAGGACCACAAGATATACTATTTGTTCTATAATTAATTTACTAAGATGAATCTATACATCGTCCACATTTTTTGTAAAAATAACATTGTTGTTATGCTATTGCAATGGGGTACTTGCCTCATGTTTGGTAAATATAATATTTAGAAAATGTCGGCGATTTCATTAGACCCGTATTTTTTTATTTGGTTCTAGGGTCAATATTACGCCCAGAATTAATTTTTTAAATTTTGGAGTGGAAGATTTGTGACGTAGCCGGCCCCTGCATTGCCTTGTTCTAAAAGAAATCGTATAATGGCGCTTTACTCAGATTCCTTGCGTTCTATTTATAAATCGAATGCCAATCCGCTGTACACATGTCGCGCACTCTGGTAGCAGCGCAGCATAGTACCCAAAAACAAAAGTCCATTCAATATAGGTGTGAGTCTTGGATACGGGGGTCCAATACGTCATCAAAAACAAAAATTGCAAATATTTACAAAAATATGAAATAACAAAATGGGAAAAAATATTTAAGCCTTTTTTAGTTATTTGCATGCATCTAGAGAATAACAAGTGCAATATTTTTTTAGGCAAGTACCTCATTAATATAAAAAAGGCCTTTTCTCTAAACCAGTTATTTTGACAATTTTATGAAATTAAAATAATAAAATTGCACAAAATACTCGATGGGAATAATAATAGACTTTATCGTGTTTATAGATTTTAATCACTAAAGCTACTTCAACAGTAGTGGTTGATAACTGTATATATATAAAGAAATAAAGATGAGTTGTAAAAGTAGAATCAGTTTTCTAAAGTGGCATAATGGGTTTGTTTACTTCTCTTTGTATTTTTGCCTTGATGGGCTCGCTATTAGGTGATCCAGGTAAGATATATTAATGCGCATATTTCTTTTATTACATTTGGCTTTCTATAGACTACTACTGGAGACCCTTTAATGGACTAATTCCCGATGACGCTGTTGTTGGTAGAAATGTAGCTGGTTTTAATGCTTACATAGGAAGGACCTCTGTTGAAGCAGGGGTGTACGTCGGAGAGCTTCAAGGAGGTATAACTAGTCTTTCCATATATGCATGGAATGCTTTGTACACCACAACCGAACATATTGAGGTAAATAATTTTTTTTTTATTTTACACCAGAAAAATATAATCTCTTTAAGTTTTTGCAACTGATAATCACGTGCTCAATTTTAGATATTGTGCAGTGGACATCCAGAAAACCTTCAGTGGGTTCAAGTTGATGACGCTACGGTTTTTGATATTCCAGTTGAAAACCGAGTAGTTGCAGGATTCACTCCCAAGTATAACGGCACACACACTATTGCCAAAGAGACACTTGATTTGCCTGTGGGGTGGGCATTAACATATGATGATCTTGAAAGAGGTGACGCATATATGTGTTATGCTTTCAATAGAACTGAGGCGGAGTGTTCTAATACATATTATGCGCTAGCCTATTACGATTCTACCACAAAAGAAGTCAAGCTCGTTGAAGATCAATAATTGATGCACAAAACCATGATTGATAAGTTTCAAACAAAGGATAGTTGTAGTTGTTGCTACAGCTAGTATCTTATTGTTATGTAGGTGTAGACAATAAATAGTCTCTCTTGATATTTATTCCTCATTTCTTTACATTTCCAAAACATAACTAACTGTTTCTTATTTTTGAATAACTACAGTATAAATGAAACTAAATAAACAATGTAATAAACAAAAATTACAAGGAAAAAAAATGTAAATGCGATCAAAATATTATTTTGAGTATCCTCTCAAAATTAACAAATACCTAAATTTACTCTCAACAATTTTGTTTAATTTTGTAAATGCTTTTTTCCTTTTGCATTTCTGGTTTTTTTATTTCTTTTCCAATGCTTTATGCACTTTTTTGATTTTCTAGTTTCTGTCTTTAAAAATATTCTTTCACAGCAGATATGCTGTGACACAACTATTAATATTTCAACCTTTAATCTCAATCTAAAGATTATTGACAACCAGAAGGCTAATTTACTAAGTAGTTGCGACTTTAAGCATTAGCAGTAAGAGTTTATGCATTCTATTGTTTCAATAACTATTTTGTAGAACTGACAGGATGTCATAATCAAAGATCAGGAGGTTTAGATGGAGTTTATGGAACAAAAGGTTTCAAAGCTTGTGCAACTATAGTTTTGAGCCATTATTAATACTTTATAAATCATTATAATAAAGAAAAATCAAAATTCTTACTGTATTCACGTGCTAGTCAAAATATGAATAAAAAGCTAAATTGAACGAAAATGGAAATTATAACACGTGGGCGATATGGTGCTTTAGATGTTGAGTGTTTGAGAAATAATCTAGATGGAAAATTCAAGGAGAGTTAGGTATAAAGTGTAACTTTTATAACGATAATAGGTGGCTGTTTGCATCTCGTCGCATATTGTATTCTATATGAGTGTCAAGTAATGCTTTTCAGAATTAGTGGCAGCTAATGAGCGACCAGACCGATGATGGCATGCGGTTCCCTAGAAGGCAAGCCAAAAAGCTTTTTGAGCTTTAGAAATTATAGAAGCACAGTACACCGAGCAGTATACATTTAACACGTGAAAATGAGAAAAAGTCACGTTTCATTGTTCTACGCAAAATCACATTCGCATCATATTAACCAGTTATTTCCAGTTAGCAACGCAAATTTAAAAAGAAAGTGTTAAGAAAAAATAGCAGATAAAATGAAATCATTTTATCTACTTTTATAATAGCATCCAGTACTTTTACATGTCAGGAAAACAAATGGCATTAATGTAATTATTTGAACTAGTGATAGTAAAATGACTCATAAGAGCAATGCAATTAATTTGAATATACTATAGATATAACGGTTTAATTGTGAGACGGTTCCACGTTCCATGAATAATTTGTTGAATTTTGACCGAAACTATGTAAATCCAAAATAAATCCAAATTAAATAGCTTTACCGCTTTCTAGTAATTGCTCGTTTAACTTAAACTCAACAGCTACTAATAAGCGATTAGCAATAGATCGCCGTGTAGGGTAACGGAGGGTAAGAGTACGCATATTCTGACAAGAGTACGCATGACCCCTTGTTTCCCTCTTGACCCACAGATGCCATTACTTCTACCATAAAATGTTGAAGCATACCATTGTAAAGTAGAATACAGAAGCTGCGTGCTTTGTGCCTCATGTTTTTGCTCATAAGGTAAAAAACATTAATTTGGACCATTTTAATGTTAAATTTGCATGTTAAATAATTGATAAATAACAATAGTCATTATAAATTTCAAGAACAATACAACTATATATACATAACCACAGATTTTTACGATATTAACCGCCAAAGATATTTAAGGTTATATGCGTGGTGAAAATTTGGTGGCCTGATTTTGTTTAAATCGTCCTACTGGCCAAGAGTACGCGGATTAAGAGTACGCACGCCTACTATTTATCTTGCAGTACTCTTTGCCAACAACCTTTACAAAACATAGGGAGTTCACATTTGGTTTTGTACTTTTTTCAGTATGTTCGTACTCTAACTAAACTAAAGTTTTTGGAGGTTCAGTCAAACAGAAATCTACAACATCAAAAGTTTTCTGCCCTAGATGTAGAGAAGTGTACATAGAACCACCAGATTCTGATTGAATACAGTGTCACTTTTGTCAAAAATGGTACCACGAAGACTGTACTACATATTCAGGATTTGGAAAATTTTGTTGCGAGATTTGTGATGAAGATTATTGAAGTTATATGTTATGCGTACTCTTAGCTGACTCAGTGCGTAGACATGGATCGTTTTAAGTTGAACCAGTGAGTCATCAGCGCAGAAACCAATTTGCGTCGGGCCGGTCCCATTCCACACCATGAAGGGAAGTTGGGCTGTCATCAGCGTCGTACGTTCCCTGCGTTTAGTATAAACTCCGCCACTGTCGGCGAAGCCAAGCCCCGCCTTGCGCAGCTTTTGATGACTCACCGGTCCATCTTAGCCTGAACGTACTATACTCTTTATTAACACGGCGGCTAAGAGTACGCATGTGCAATTATTTTGTTATTATTATTATTGTTTGTTTTTTATAAAGTTTTTACTATTTTCGTTCCAGTTAATGTTAGCTAGTAGTCTAAAGATTCGTTGAATAAAAGTTGAAGTTTGCAAATTAACTTCTAACTTTTTTATCGATGCATTTCTGTAAAGTGCGTACTCTTACCTGCCTTTCCCCTATGAACTATTTTGGTTTGTGAAAATTTGGTCGAAGTAAGCGCGATTTATACATCATATATTGTCTCAAGTCAGATCTTGACAGACTTTTAAAAATAGTGTCATAGTAAACATTTTTTTCACCCCAATACATTTCGTGGCGTGATTCGTGATTCGTCAATGCGTACCAATTTAACAGCGCTCCGCGACAAATAGCATTCGGAACGTTTCAGTTGCTTATGAGTAATCCTTTCGAGCTTCGTTTAAATTGAAAGAACTTTTCTCGAACGGCACGTGGCTTCGAGCTGAACCGCCGCAAAGAGAAAAACAATTGGTTAATTTTTTACATGTTGCAGGGAACGCTGAAAGCGACCTAACAATTTTCTCGAAGGTTGCTGCTTTAGAACCCGCCAACCCGCGCATTTTCTAAGACATAAATAAAAGATTAACGCACCGACAGTCGCGGTTCGGATATCCCGAAGGATTTGCGGAATTACGATTTCACCATCCACAAATCAATTTGAAATTGCGAACCAGTTGCGTTTTTGTCCGAATGCAAGAGACATGAAAAGTTAGAAAATGGTAGGTAGCCATAAATCGAACTTAAAGAAGTCGTATTGAAAGCAATACAGTTATAAATCAGCGATACGACGCATTGCATCTATTACTAATAAAATCCCGGAAGGAAAGAACAAATATAGATATACCGGAGAAAACGAACCAACCAACTCAAAGCAACACAAACAATAAAGAATCCCTAATATTAATAAACCGAGTCAGTTGTGGGTCTTGAAGGAATTATGTTTTGGAATATTGGATGCGACAAAGTATTTTGCCATGTCCACGGATATTCTCAACGGAAAATTGAGGGTGAGTTTTTGCTTTCGTCCTCGACGAAATGTACGGCGCTCGCGGTCCACTAGGAATACACCGTCGTTATCCCAGAAGGCGGTTTCCATTACGCTTCTCAAGAGAACATTGTTTTAAACTTTACTTGCGCGGTTATATTTTATTCTTCCGGCTGTTGCAAAAGAAAAGCGAGTACTAAAGAAGCACATTTGCGTAGTACGGAAACTGGGTTAGGGCACGAAATAATTTTGTCGTAAATTTTACCGCCATATCTCGATCGATTAAACAAATTACCTCGTATATCAAACAAAGTAAAAGGTAATGGAATAATAGGTAATTTTTGCGGCGACTCACTTCCTAAAATATACTGACCGCAAAAGACAATTATTACACCTTACAGCCGTTTGTAATTAATTTGATAAGACCGTATGTGCAATCTGTGATTTTTTTTTAAACTTTTCTTCACAATCTTTTTACATTTTATTTTCCTCAAATAATGACATTATACTTTATACATTATATGACACTATACTTTTTTATATGGTCTTTTCACTTTTTTCAGTAGGTAAACCTTTATCTTTCAAAAATATAAAATTTTTCATATTTTACTAGCAATATAGGTAATTTATAAAACCAATAATTGCAACAAATTTTAACTTATGTGTTTAATTGTTGTGCACAAGTGCTTACCGTTCACAGTGTTTTTATTTGCTGACAATCTCCAAGATGACATTTAAATTTATATGTTAAATTTATACATCTTGTTTTTTTTCTACTTTTTCTTTAGATACTTCTTAGTCCTTCAGGAGCCTTTTTATTTTGCGGTCATACAGCTAACAGATTCTACTTTCTCAGTTCAGTTTGTTAGAAATAAATTTTACTGTTTTTACTGTTTTGCAGTCTTGAAGAAAAAAAAAGAATTCTAAAACAAACCGGTACACCTGCAAATGAAAATCCGCGAATATCAAATGATCGATTTAAGCTGGTCTGGGCTGAATTTGCATATACTCAATTCAGTGAAATAATAGCCCCAAAACGAATTCGTTTCAATTGCTTTTAGCAATAATAATTGTTCCACTCACAAAAATAAATTTCAACCACGAACGTTTCCAATTCCCTAGATTCAAATTAGTCTTGACACACCACCAACAAAATTTCCCAGCAACAGGCAACAATAAATGTAAACTAGGAAATCTCTATTGGCCGATTCCATAAAGAACATTTCCATCTCGTTCCAAATGATGCCGCGTAGCGCTGAAATTTTCCCAGGTGATTCCCCAGAGACGTCAAGATTTGATGTTGTCTGCCATATTGATAACTAAATATTTGCAAGTTTTTCATCCGCCGACTGGTAACGTTTCAAAAACGATTTAAGTTTCGATTTGGAAGGTATAAATCGCTGATGATTTTTATTTGCAGGTCAGCTGAGCGGTATAATTTTGGTTGGAAAGACCGTTGGCGGTGAAACATGGAAGCTTTTGGGTCTCCTGAGCCTTGAGGCGACGTGGGTTGTACATAAAAATGATCAGTACGAGCAACACTACAGTGCATTAAAGTTTAACGTAGTTTAGTGCGCTGGGGGCCGTTAAATATTTCCTGCATTTTACAAGGACCACCTGTCGGTCGGGCTTTGCGCAGGCCTGAGCGGCACTTCTAGATATTACAGGCAGTTACGCGAAAGACCAGCAGGACTCAAAATTACATATATGCAGCTTAAGCTAGTAGTAAAAGTAGAAAGATGTCCATAGTTAGTTTAAGTTTAACATGAGATGCCATGTTCTTACAAATTAAGGGCCTGTCCGAAATAGAGATATAATAGAGATATATATTTAAAAAGTCAGCTATTATCGTGTAAGTACAGTTTTGTCATTTGCAAACAATTGGTTTAATAACAAATTTCTTATCAAATAATTTAAAAAATGCTGATTAAAAAATTCATTAAGTCCATAGTGACAGTTCGCACTATCTAATGGCGAAGGATAAGAATACTAATAAATGATAACCTACATCCTATATACTTATTTCATTTGTCCATAATAACTTTCCAACTTTTATCCCTACTTTAGTCACGCTTTTCGTTACATTGCTTTGTCAAAATCACGCCGGATACGTTATTATATACCCGTTGCTTTCTTTAAAACCCCTTTTTTTGTACAACTTGTTCAGTACTACTGCTAATTGCTAACTAATTTAATGATGATAAGATTAATTGGCAAAATTTGCGAAAACATCCGAACGTTATTCTTGTTTTATTAATTACACTCTCGGTATCAAGCGAAAATTATTCCAGTCGAGAAATTTATTAAACCCGTTCCTCGTTTCAAACGTAAATCGTCAAATTGATATAAAGGCAAACGCTTGCAGTAATCCTTTGAGATGGCACATTTCCACAACAGCTCAGGTAAACGACGATAATTATTAATAAATTTATTTCAGTTCCGCACCGGCTGACTGATTTTCTGGCGATATTTAATTTCGTTGAGTGAGGGATGAGGGTTGTTTGCAGCGACCATTGTTTGGCGGATGGTTATTCCCAAATCGAAGAGCTTCTCTTAATATTGTTTACTCAAGCAACGATTGCCGAAGAGGGCACGAAATTATTTCAATCAACTGAAAAATTGTAAATTCCACAGCAAGAAACGAAATGAATTAAACATGATGGCTACAAATAAAAATGTTGCTTTTATTTTAATGACAGATATTTATAAAAAAAGTTTCAGAGTGATTACGTGTTTAGAATAACGAGACTATCTTGATTTACCTATTCTATTAGAATTAGCGTAATAACAATGACGCACGTTGTGTTCTGCATAATGTCTATTTAACTGTAGTCGACCACGGACAAATCGTTAATCAATAATCGTGCAATTAGGTGCAAGTTAGTGCAGGAAGCAAACAATGATGCATAAAACGCTTCATTAACTAATCCTATTTGATTTCATTAGCTGACCCCAATTATTAATTTGAAGTTATAGATTAAGAATTTTATAGTATTGCTTACTTTATGTTAATTTTTCAATTTAGAACTATTTGAATTTAATTTTCTCTATTTTTTCAAATGGAGCAGCCTGTATATTTTTTAACGATCTGATATAGAAACTAAAAACAAACATTTTTTGAATCAGAAATAATTTTCGGTTACAGATTTTTTTTTCTAGTTTATTTGTGTTCTTAAATCAAGTTTCTAGCTATCATAGAACTCAAGCTATCGAAGTCAGACGCACTATTGCCCCACCCTGTATACACGTCAAGAATTTTTCTATCTCTAATGATCTGGGATTATTAAATATTTTTTCTGCTTTATACAAAACTTTTACATATTACTTTTATTTCTTTTTTGAAACATAATGTGCTTTGTTTTTCTTTATTCCAAAAATTAACAAAAGCATTTACTACTTTTATGTAAAGACTGTTTATATTTTTTATCTGAGCGTGTTGTTTTCAACATTGCAGCTCGCCAAGATCGAGAACTCTTCTTCATCTTATATTTGTTTTAATTCATGTTAAAATCTTACTTTTCTATCGCATATTCACTTTTTAAGGTATGCTGTACTTTATTTTTCTTTCCACTTCTTAAAAATATGGTCTCTTCCTATCTATCTCAGTAGAAAAAGTTTGCATTTTCATGGAAAGCAAAGTATTTTTTATTTTCTTGTGACTTGTTCTCCTTATTTGCTGTCTCTAAAGTTTAACTTTAGGAGTAGTTCCAATATATGAACGGCTATATAAGACGATAAATTGCTGCTTATTTTAGTTGGAAAGTCGTAAAACTACAGACGTTCAATATTAATTCAATTAAGTGCGTTTCCGTAATTTGGATGCTTTGAGTGTCTTCTCTTCTCATGCTAGAAGCAAAGACAAATTCTTATTGCCCAAGATCGTTTCCTCTCCAAAACTCACATTATATCAAAGATGAAATACACAATTATAATTTAAGTTCACTTTTCCGGTGGGTCCATCATCTTCACCGAAACGCCTCGCAATTATCACATCAAATATTAACAGATTCCTCGTTGAAAATTTCATAAAGTCACCGGCGCAGAAGGTCTCTCACTCATATATTTCGCAAGAGCAGCTCTAAAAATAGTAGCTCCGTTGAGTCCGTCAGAGTGAAAGCTCATTAGCCGGCTGGAGCTTTGCAAAATATATCGAAAAACACGGAGGCTCCCTCCCAAACATCAGAGATTGCGTTAATTAACGAGGCTCGTGATCTATCAAAGCACTTAATCGCCGAAGAGCTCATCTATTATTTTACCGTCATGACGGCCACACGCGTTAATTACAAGACAACCCAATATTTTCGGCTATAATAACATCGATCGAACTCGATTTAAACGCGAATGTAATTAATAAATAACGCACCGTTTAGGGATAATAACGGCGGGATAACGATGGCTCGTATAAATCAAACCAATTACGTCGGTTGAAACTGATTGATGTTGGCTGCAGTGCAGCACTGGAATAACATGGCGGGATCCGATGTCAGACACTCTATTGGAAAAGCTTCAACCACCTAAACTATATTGTGGCTTTAATAGAGTTAACAACGTAGATTTTGATTATTTAAACCCTTCGAACTTACAATTTCGTAATGGTTATTGTTTATATTTTCTGTCTATTCTTCCTTGCGTGTGCTGACGTAATTAAAAGCATTTTTTTATCGAAAAGCTTTTTAACTTCCACGCAATTTTTCATCTTTACTATTTAATGCAGAACCTTCATTAAAATTTATGGTAGTGCTAAACTTGCCTGGCATTAACTAAGGACAGGATAGAATCAGAAAACGATCACAATAAATTCAATACTTTAGATGTCTTAGCAACTCCTGGTGTCCTCGCAAACATCAATAAAATTATCTAACTTAGACTATTCTAGTAAAAGGATAGGAAAGAGTTGAAGAAAAGACGTTATTCCAGGTATAACGCTATTCCGAAATAACTTGTGATAAGGGGTGATTTACATATCTTCGGTCCACAGTTTATACCTGCGTTTATCCTATCCGCCTTTCGTAAAAGCCTATTAGTTCGAGTTATTCCGGAATAGCGTTATACCTGGAATAACCTCCTTTTGTAAAACCGCCCCTTAATTGGTAATACTTCAACTTGAAGCTATCCCCTATTATTGGTTGCTTCAATCACTTCCGCAAACTTGCCAACTAATCTTTCTCTACGTTGATTGACAAATTTGCATGCATCCACTACTTCTTAATGACATACTGGTCTCACTTAAGTGCACCATTTGCATTCCGCGAACCTTGCCACTGCTTTCAGACTTCTATGCATCAAACCGGGCTTCCTTCTTGCCAGGAAATTTCCGGTTTCGCTTTATAATTGCACGGACCAGTAAACAAGCCTTCCACTGGATTTAATTAAACCGTTATTATACGGTGTGTTAGCGTGTACACATCTACACCTGCACCTGATAAGCTAAGCTTCCGTCTGATGATGACAGTCGATGCGGTCCAATCAAGTTAAATTTAGGAATATTTAATCCAAACTGAAATCTAATCAGGAAATTGAGTGAATATTGAATGATGGTGTTATAAATATTTTTTTTTTACTTTGATTTTATAATAAAGCTATTACGACCCCCAAAACAGTACTGTAATAGCTTTTTGGGTTTCGTAATAGCGACAGTGGAATTTACTTTTTTCAGGTTTAACTAACTTTGATGATAACAATCACGACCAAATTTCGAATTTTCATTTAAAATTTGTCCAAAATAGAAAAAAATAGTAGGTATTAAAAACTGGTTTATAAGACAATTATGGCACTTGTCCATTACAAAACGCACCGCTACGCGGCTCGTTTCATAGTTTTTTAAATTTGGGTTCGTGTTATAAAATGTGCTGTACGTCACTCGTTGTTTAATGTACTATGATAGATGTGCAGCAGATTTGAGTGTCGTTGCATTAACTATTCTGTTCGAGGCGAACCAAATAGAGTACCAATTTCAAAAGTTTATAGATTACTTAGATTAGATTTTTGAAAGATTTGTTGTAATTTATTGTTAGCGACGTTGAAAACTTAATCATGATTTAGTTGGAAATTGTTGGGAGCAATGAAAATTTGCCTAATCGTCAGGATTAGGACTGGAAACAATTAATGCTGATCCTCTGGGTTTAATATTCTTGAATATGACAAACATTCCTGGCAGATCATCATACCCACACGTTTTTTGTGACGATCAGTATTGTGGATGCCGGTTTCGGTGGAAGTTCCGGTCCCTAATTCCCACTCGGTGACACGTCGTTCTCGACGTTCATCCCAGACTCAGATGCTCCACTCCCGAACAATTTGGAACAATTCAACCAACGCACTTTAAAACGGAAATATTTCATCCTTTTTCGTTGATTTTCTTCATTGTGCGTCGACAAGCAGCCCTTTTCATCCATTCCCACATTTGCCACTATCGCATTGGTATTCATTAAAAGTACTTGATGGCTGCCTACCACCTTCCTCAGCAGACTGGAATTAAAAACGGAGCTACTCGTTGACGTTACCACCCAAACAAATTTAATCAATGTCGTATAGATTTGTAGTTCTAAATTATTAAAATTTTACTTTTCATTTTAATTTTAATTAGATAGATCTAAATAAAGTTCTGTTTTTTTTTATTTTCAAGTTAATTTTAGCACATAAATAATTATTTTACAATTTAAAAAAAAAGACTCTTTCAAGTATCTTTATAAGATGAGGCAAGAGTCGAAAAATGGTCGTTGACCGCAACGTAATTGGGTATATTCAAACGGTTTTGAAAGCCCTTGTTTTAGGGATGGAAGAATGCCGACAAACAAAAACGAAAAACGTATGCTTAACAAAAGACGAAACATAGCGGAAGTGAATGATGCTATCGTTTCTACGTGAACGTTATATTTCTCGGAAACCCAAACACAATGCAATTGAATGGAAATTGCTAGGGCCTATAAACTTTTGCCATCCGTCAATTTTAAGAGACGCCCGTATTTCACAAACTTACCTTGACATTTCCATATTTTACAGCAGTTTCGATGTAATTGAAAACAGCCTGGCAAAAATATGGCCGGGTTTTGCCAAATTAAACAATATTAAACGAAAAATGAGTCGTTCCTCAACAAACAGTACATAATATGTTGTTTTGTACAATTTGCAATCTGTTTTTCTACTTGAAAGAATTAATAATTAATGAATTAGTAACTTGACAACAAACCCTAACCCGACTTCAAAAAAATTTGCGTTTTTAGAAACGTAGATTATAATTACACTATTATTTGGTGTATTAGGTAGAAACCTTGAAAGAAACGGAACAAATTATCAAAAACTGGTAGGCACCTAAAAGGAAAAGCACTATTTCCGATTTCATATAAATTTAATTAAGTAACTTTAATGCTTGTGATTTCTTACATTATCATCAACAGTTTACACAATATTTTAATTTCTGCCGGGTGACAAGTTATATTGTTGGTTGCATGTATGATGGGCGCTTACGGACAATGTCAACACCTGTAGTTGAAACCATAAAACCTGACGATAAACATTGCGTTATTAGAAAAGAGAACAAGGTCCATATTTATAGACAGGACTTAGGATCCACCATCGTCTTGAGACCAAGTTGGACATTAGACGGTGGATCTTAAGTCCTGTCTATAAGGCCTAAAAGCTGTAAGCTCCCATTAGATTTCCGACAGTTCTTCAGTTATTACAAAAATCCGTTAACTCCTTCAGTGCCGAAGTTGACACTATCTTTGCAATCAACATTCAATTTTGGCACAAACTGTCTTTTTACATCGCCCGTAAAAAATGTATCAATGATGCTAAAAATTGAACAAGTCTTTGTAGTCGTTAAGAAGCAAAAAATATTTTTGTGTTTTTTTTTTGTATATTTTAAAGCTATTAATTATTGTTACTTGTTTATCAAAAAAATTAAATTTTTCAATAAAAAATTGCCCATTTTTTTTTTTAAATTTGACTTATAACATTGGAAATCTAACTGTTTTGTGTTTCGTCCAGGCAATTTTACCGGCTCATGTACATAAATTTTAGCTGACACCCAATGCGACAACTCTTGGAAAGTTCATCAAGCCACAGTTCCGCATCAGTTTGCCAATTATTTGCCAATTATCACTCTTATCCACAAATTCAAATTCCCTGAGCTGACCGTTCCGAAAGGTTTTAATAGTGGGAGCGTCGAGTGATATTTAATTAAAACAATTTGATTCCAAATTAATAAAGGAAATGTAAGCAGAGAAAGTTTTAAAACTCCTGATATAAGCTTTTTCAGTTTTCGCAATTATTTGCCTTGTCGAGCTAAATATATCAACTTACAACAATATGAACAATATGACTTTTGACTCGAGAAGCTTGGAATTTACATTGTATATTTGGAAAACCCGGATGGAAATATTTACAGACTAATGTAACACCGTTTCCTAAACAAAAGAAGACAATTGAAGAGTTATATGCTTTCAGATAGCAACATGTAAGCATATCTGTCATATAAAGTAATATATGTAGGTACCTACAATGCAAAGTTTACATTGCCGACAATACTGAATATCTTCATATGTCAAAGATAATCATTTCAGGAGACATTTTTTACATGTAATGCAAGTAAAAAGGTGGGAAGGTCGTTACAACCGTAACACGCAATTGGTAAAAAAGTTTTTGACTTGGCCAACATTTTTTTGATTAGTCAAAATAACTGATTGTGTAATAGCTTGTCATTCTCTTGTAAATGGGTATCTTGTTTTTTGACATTTTACTAATTTAGTTTCAAATCTTTATTCCTCTTTTACATTGGCTTGCATAACTGAAGAATATTATCTCGAGCATAAGATTGGTGCTTGCTTTGCTGAGCACTGTGGTGACCTCTCAGGTATGCCCGCAAACAATGCTAGCAGCAAATTTTTCATTTCTAACGCTCTACTAAATTGTTTATTGAAAGAACAGAAATGTTTAGTGATAGTTTGACCAACCAAATTGATTACCTACTGTCATTTGTACCTAAGTTGAGCGCTTAAAAGCAAGCGGATTGCCTGCAAACTCGACGGTCACCTGTGTAGTATCATAATTGCATTGCAGCGCCTCTCTTTCAACACCGGTCAACTCAGCTGCAACCGACAGTACTTTATTAACAAATATGGAAACAACTTAGATAGAACCCGCTTCGCATTAGTCCAAAGAGATAGATAGACGACGATTTAACAGTAAAAGTAAACTAACATTGCGCAAAGTAACGACATAAATATTTGGATAACTGCTCGAGTGAACACTTTAAGTTTAGCGTCTTCAAAGCAGAAAGGATAATTTAATTATCTCATAGATCTAGATTAAAGATCTGTACTAGTAAAGTATTTTTGTGTTTTTTAATGCTTTATCATACGTAAAAAATAACACGTATGTAATTAAGTACGAAAAGAGAGACAACATTTCGAGAAGCATGAGAGAATGTTAAAATTACCTAATTATATTAGTTAATTATTATTTGTTGTAATTATCTACCTTTGATCGGCAGATACTCCAAGAATGTCCAAGAGTGTCTCTTCTAAACTCAAACTTTTACCTATAATAAGGGTCAGTTGGAGTAGACTATTATGAATAAAAAAATATGGTCCGCCGTAGATGTGAGTAATTTTTTCTTGGAATCCGGTAGTCTCATGCAATTTTCATTACATGACAAGCTTCATTGTTCTACAAAGGAACAAAACGAAATTTAATTGTGCAACTGGAGCTTATAATAGGTACGTGTTTTGCTTTTAAGCTTCGGTGTAAACGTATAGTGAAACGTGTAGAAGGCGTTACGATACCATTCAGCACTGTCCTTATACCCGACACCAGATGTTTTCTGTGCCATCATGTAAGAATTCTTTCGGGTAAAACTATTACTTAATTAAAGTGTCCTGAAAAAGACATACCTATTAGAACTAATTGCAGGTTTTTTATTTGTGTATGAATAACGCTCCAAACTAACCTCAACACCCCGAGATAATTACAAATAAATCATGCCCCCATCAAATATTAATTTATTCATAATTCAGTTATCTCGTCCCAGTTTCCTGCGTTAAACCGGAAAAAGCGTCGGTTTTACGTCGGTGCTGATGCGACGTTACGTGGCAGATAAAACCGATGTAAAAATTTAGGGTACTCGCATCCTTTCCGTCCTTTGACGCCGCGAAATGTTATTAATTTCAAACTCGTAGAGATGTCGAGGGATTAAACAGTAAACGGTTGAAATTTGCTGGTTTCTGGCGCGAATTTCATGTTTCAATTAAGCTCACAATACGACTGTGGATTGTTATGGAGACGATTGCTGATACAAAAAGGGGTGAAAGCGTCGGTTTAAAAGCTTTATCTTATAATCGGGAAATAGGCCGCGGTTTTGATTTCCGTAAATAATGAGACCGGCTGAATTCGGTTTTAGGGGTGCGGAATAATTGCGAAACGCTTTTCTTTATTGGGGACGAATTTTAAATTATAACTTGCAAATATTAATTTGGGTAACTTTACGATTTGCAATTTCAGCAAATTGGGCCCTCAGGCGATATTCAGAAAAACAATTTGCAGGATGTTTCATAGTACAAGTACACAGGGCTGTGCTGCAAAGATGAAATAAAAGTAAAATCCGCAAATGCTTGTAATAAATTTCAACTACCAAACGAACTATGTGCACTTCTCTTTATCGCCAAGACAATGATGGAGCTTAGTCCAAATAATGCCAAATCGTCGTCAGGAGTCAAAGTTCAGACTTATTCATTGATTACTTCTAAAATCTACAACTAAGGATTCAAGACTTTTTTTAAAAAATTCCACTTGTATTGTCTCACGTTTCCTTTGTAAATTTTCTCAAAAAACCATAATGCCATCTAATGAGTCAATAAGCGTCTCCAACGCGTTGTAAAAGAACCGCTTTTTTCAGTGAAACCAATTTGTAGCGCCATTTTCGGAAGCCACATTCTCCAACAATCGACCGCGTAAAAGCTACGTTTTAATTACGACGTTCCCAAATAGTCGTGTTCAGCCCTAACAATTCTAACGACGACCCTCAATGCCCTCCCATTATTTGAGTTATTGCCCAGATAATAAGGTGACAATATGCACTTAAACGTAATCAATGGCCCAATTCATCAAGTGTTTTCCAAAGGAACCCGCCGCCGCCCACTCGGAAGCATTTTGAATTAATTACAGAGGATTCCACTCTTTTGAGGACGCGTCAATTTATAAAGACAGCTCCAGAAACGACATTTTTGCACCAAAAGGCCCCAGACAAGTGATTTCGAAAAAAAAATCTTACCTCATTATTCTGAAGACTTTTCAACCGAATGGAAGGTCTTCCTGTCTATATCCGAAAGGTTCTGAAAAAATAAAATAATATTATTATTTTATTCCACTTTGTAAGATTTTATGTTCAATTATAAATTACTTCAACTGTTGACTTAAAATACACAATTTCTTTAAAACCCCATTCCAATTTAGCTTTGTCTGTTTCTAGTCTTCAAATATTATATTTTGTACTTTAGTCACAAATTAATAGATATATAGCCAAAAGTCTTTACAGCCTTATTGACAAAAAAAGATTACTCTGAAGTTATATAATACTGTCAATCATGAGAAATGTTGAGTATCTAGGTGCAGCGTAAACGACTCTTTGAAACAGCTTTGAGTCCTAATAATCGCTTCGCCCGTTGATTAAAATATTTTTGAGATCAATCGATGGTTTTACTTATCCCTCTCGCTATCTCCTACAAGGTGAAAGGAACATTGTACCAAAACAAGTAATTGCGAAAAGCCTTATAGACGCAGTGCGGCCCCGTTACCTCCCTATTCTGCATTTAAATCGTCAATCGACTCGTAATCTAATTGGAAATGTCGGAAGTCTCCCTGCTCTTCCAGTAAGGCCACTCGCTCTCAACTACAGCCAGATTAAGTGCGGTCTTGACCAATCCTCCCATCGCCGATACCTAATTGCGTCCCTACTGCGCGGATGTCGCTGAACAAACATTCAATTACTAAAGTTTTTGGATTGGAATTAATATTGCATAGCTGCGGTCTGTTGGATAATTTGAGGTTGCAGTGACGTCAACGGGGTCAGGCGAGTAATTACCGGGCACCCTTAAAATTTAACACGGTAAATTTATGGAAGCGAAGATCTCCTGGACTCTTAAATAATTGAATGCGCGGCGTTAGTTTTTGTACATTTACCGATATCGGAAAACATCTGCGAAGATGGCAAATTATACATAAAAAAGTCGTTGGAATATTAACGCTTTCCGGCATAAATCAGAGAAATGGCGAGATTCAAGGGTGAATCGGAAAAATATGTATTTTTGTTCTTGTGACCGCGTCACACTTTGCCTAGATATAGAGCATTATCAAGTGGCGGTGATGAAAGTAAAAGTATGGGATCTTAAAATGATATCTCTCAGTGATAAAATGGGACCCTCGACAAGCGTCAAGAAAAGAAATATGGTGATCTATAATAAGTCTGTCAGTATTACTGCCAGTTATTCAAGGAAAGCTGAATTTTATGCTTCCATCTGAATAACTCGATGTCACTTTTGAGACAACATGGAAAACTAGCAAATAGAGAAATTAATGTGAAGTAAGACCCTGACCGAGACTGACAAACTATTATACTCTGTACGTCGGGCGGCGCAGTACTCCCCTTGTAGTGAAATCCGTTTAAAGTTGGATAGTTTTAGTAAAGTTGTTAGTTACTTGTATTGCCCTACTACAAATTATGCATCTTTACATCTAAAGCGGAATTTTTTTACAAGACAATATCGGAAGTTTTCTTGATAAATAATATAATGTTAAAAGGGGATTAAATAATTAATCTTTAATTAACTATTCTTAAATTGAAAATTCTGTATTTGAACTTGTTTGTTAATACTTTCTTGAAACGACGTCTCAGGACGCCCACGTTGTTCATATATTTTGCAAGCCGCATTCATGAATTTTAAATCGGCTAATGTCGTTGCGACTCCCCCTTATGTGTGTTCCGGTTTTATCACTTGACAAAAGGCACAATAAGCGGGAAGCGGCCGACTCGGGGGATTTTCTACTTCGGTTAACGAATTTGTCATTGTTTGTAGAAACCTGTGATCGTATAATATATTTCTAAAGCACAGTTTCGTTCTTGCCGCGGGCTCAATACGATTTTTTTCAGCCGTCAATAGCGGCATATTCGAGAATCAACATTCATCATCAACGACGTGACATCGTAGAAACACCCCTTTGCGTGCAAAGAGAAACGGAGAAAAAAGTTATTTTTTAGGAAGACCGCGGAGGTTTGTATAAGGAGCTTGATTTTGTGCTTTGCTGTTTTAATTATTACTATTATTTAATTATTAATAAAAAACTTTATAAAGATTTTTGTTTTCATTTAATTTGCTCTAACGGCCCTTAAATTTTGAATGCACATTTTAGATTTAACTATGTATGTATAACAAAAAAGGATAAAATTTGCAAAACGCCAGAAAGATTATTTTACATTTTTTTTTAAATAATTAGAGTGAAGGATCAAATTCAGAATTTAATAATATAAAAATAAGAAAAAATTAAATCAGACACTCTAAATTTTATAAATTTCTTACTGAACTGATATAATAACAAGAATACTTTCTTTGCGTTAGAAATTTTTTTTAAATGTTATATACCTGTAGTAAAGCTGACTAAGAAGATCATTTTCTTGCTTTCCACGTATTTTTTCCAATTTTGGGAAAAACTGCTTTTACTCCCCATTTGTGGCACGCTTTGGAAATGAAAAAATCAGAAGGGTATGCTTACTGCCCCATCCGGATCGTAACAGGCTCCCGGTAGAAAGAAAAAGAAAGAATATTTTTTTTATTTTAATCGGCCTCTTGTCAGCAGCGTCTTGTTTTCACAGCTTTTTGCATGTGTCCAGCACGTGTCTGGCACGTTGCCTGGCACGTGTTCTTGTGATTATGAAAACTAAGTAATATTTTGGAAAATTTAACAAAAGTGTTTAATAAATCAAGAAGAATTAAAATCTACTTTGTAACACGAGCCTCTACTTAATTCCCCGACCGACCTCGCCCACCGCTTGAACCGCCATTTTCGCGCGACTCCGCTGGACGATGCAGCGCCGCCAGCGTCCGGGGACTGCATCGTCGCCTCGCTCGTTACTGCGCCCCTCCGTAGATGGCGCAGCACACAATCACCCGCTACCCTGTCCACGGTATAATCCTATATATGGACAGGCCCTCGATGTACTCAACACTCCCCCACGGTCGGATCACCATGTTCGGTCGCGAGATTCCTTGGAAGGCCGAGGTCAAATATCTTGGGGTTATATTTGACCGACGCCTCAACTTTCATGCGCAAGTCCGCAACACCGTGGCCAGAGCGAAGCAAGTTTCGGGGCAGCTGGGCTGTCTGATGTGGCGCAGGAGCAGGTTGTCCGCAAGGAACAAGCTGCACTTGTTCAGGTCAATCATTCGACCAACGATGACGTATGGTTCTGTGTGCTGGGGACACGTGTCCAAGACTCGTTTCCACGGCCTACAGGTCATTCAGAATCGAGCTCTCCGATACGCGTTCAACGCCCCGTGGTTTGTTCGTAATGAGCAACTCCACCGGGAGGCGAACATGCCAACCCTGCGAGATTTTGTTCGAGACCAATCGGTCAAAATTTTCGAGAACGCGGAATCACACGCGAATCCGCTCATTCGTCAGGCTGTCGACTACGATCATGCACTGTACAGGGTAAAGAGGCCGAGAATGGCACTCCACCTCTGAGTCCGACTTTTCCGTTGAAATTTTTGGGTTACAGACAATAGCTGCGAACCAGGCGCGAATGTGGTCCGCAACCTTTCCTCCTCCCCCTCAGATCTAAAGTCTTTCAAGGTCCGGGAAGGCTTTACTTTGCACCTCTCGTCCGCTTAGTAGTTAGTTTCTTCTTTCTACTTGTTCTCATCAGACATAATGTTTGATTGAATGCACAAGTTCTTCACCGGTGGCAGTGGGTTTTTCGTTCGCAAAGAGGTGCCAGTTGGTCACTGCCCTGGGGACTGGTGAACATACTTGACATTCTGTGTAGAAGGAGGTCGCCCCATCTGGCGGCCTCTGCTGCTCAGATCGAGAGTGATAAGGTCGAAAGACCGCACTCAGTTGAAGTCAGACAATCAAACTACTACTCAACACTCAAGTCGAGAGTCAGCAGTCTACAGTCACCATCCATTCGGACGACTACTAAGACGATTTCCTTGGCGGAACAACCAACCTACAATTATGGTGCGGCCCGTGTGCCCCGACTAATACAGTAGTTTCTCTTGTAACCGCCTGATGTATTGTTTTACTACTTTACTGAATAAATCGCTCTTACAACTGACGCCCAAACGTGGAGCCCGAAACCCACGGAGTAGTGCCGCAGCCCGAGTGCTCCACTAACCCCTCCAAGGAGACGACGACCAGTGCGCAGCCCGAGTGCTCCACGAACCCCTCCAAGGAGACGACGACCAGTGCGCAGCCCGAGTGCTCCACTAACCCCTCCAAGGAGACGACGACCAGTGCGCAGCCCGAGTGCTCCACTAACCCCTCCAAGGAGACGACGACCAGTGCGCAGCCCGAGTGCTCCACAAACCCCTCCAAGGAGACGACGACCAGTGCGCAGCCCGAGTGCTCCACTAACCCCTCCAAGGAGACGACGACCAGTGCGCAGCCCGAGTGCTCCACGAACCCCTCCAAGGAGACGACGACCAGTGCGCAGCCCGAGTGCTCCAATAACCCCTCCAAGGAGACGACGACCAGTGCGCAGCCCGAGTGCTCCACCAACCCCTCCAAGGAGACGACGACCAGTGCGCAGCCCGAGTGCTCCACTAACCCCTCCAAGGAGACGACGACCAGTGCGCAGCCCGAGTGCTCCACGAACCCCTCCAAGGAGACGACGACCAGTGCGCAGCCCGAGTGCTCCACGAACCCCTCCAAGGAGACGACGACCAGTGCCGCAGCCAGTAGTGCTCCACTAACCCCGCGCAGGAAGGTGACGAAGCGTCCCTGTCCTCAGACGAACCCGACAGTGCTCCAAGTGCAGCCAGTTCGTGTGTGCCCCAAGAGCGGCCAGTTCAGTGCGCCCCAGGTCATTTGAAGACACAATAACGTTTCAAACACCAGTGCGGCGTAGCCCCCGGTTTACCATGGCTCTCACACCAGAAGCTCTGGAACAAATCTTGCGGCGAGTGACGCCCAACCCCCGCACGTGTCACATGACACAGTGCCCAGCCCGGTTCGACGGAACCCGAGACCCTCACCTGGTGGGGGCCTTCATAAGAAGCACAACCTTCTTCAAGGAATACCATGCGAACCGACGCCAGCGGATATGCGCTCAGAGCAGTTCTCCAGCAGGGGGAGACAGACAGCGAGCACCCTATGGAGTAGGCCAGCCGCTTGTTGTTAATCGCTGTCGAGAAGAATATTCTTCGAAGTTCGCACCTCACCAGGATGGCCCCTACGTGATAACGCCTCACCGAGAGCCTACCCTACGATACGCGATACGAGATCGCGCAGCCCGATCTGCAAGACGACCATGTCTTCGCCTTACGCCCCTATCAACTTGGTACCGGCGTCTCTACTCCCTCGCCAGTAGCCCCACCCGCCGTCGAGGACGACTGCGGAAGCACCAACCCTAGGTGCAGCTCGTGTTTTTAAGATTCAGGCTTAAGGACGAGGTCGTTTCCTTAATCCTGAGGGGGAGTTTGTAACACGAGCCTCTACTT
Source organism: Schizotus pectinicornis (assembly GCA_951805265.1). NCBI lineage: Eukaryota > Metazoa > Arthropoda > Insecta > Coleoptera > Pyrochroidae > Schizotus > Schizotus pectinicornis. The sequence goes on along the minus strand of OX638202.1, from coordinate 10,491,428 downwards.
AATTCCCCGACCGACCTCGCCCACCGCTTGAACCGCCATTTTCGCGCGACTCCGCTGGACGATGCAGCGCCGCCAGCGTCCGGGGACTGCATCGTCGCCTCGCTCGTTACTGCGCCCCTCCGTAGATGGCGCAGCACACAATCACCCGCTACCCTGTCCCCGGTATAATCCTATATATGGACAGGGCCTCGATGCCCAAGATACTCAACACTCAAGTCGAGAGTCAGCAGTCTACAGTCACCATCCATTCGGACGACTACTAAGACGATTTCCTTGGCGGAACAACCAACCTACAATTATGGTGCGGCCCGTGTGCCCCGACTAATACAGTAGTTTCTCTTGTAACCGCCTGATGTATTGTTTTACTACTTTACTGAATAAATCGCTCTTACAACTTATCTTTTACTGTAAGCATATGTATAATTTTATTCAGTAATAACACCATTATTGGAGTGGAAATGTTAGAACTGGACTAGATTGAATAGTCTTTATTTTTATAAAAATTATTTCAAAATTATTCAACGAGTTATTCGTACAATGAGACACTAAAATTATCATTCACTTCTAAAACTGTACAACATTCTTTGATATAGGGCCCTTATTTCAGTTGGGCTTAGATAATGGTTCAACCTCCTTATTAATGGCTCGTTGTCATATTAAAATAATGCAATCAGTATTTAACATCAGTGACATTGTCGTAATTAAATATTTTCCGTAGAGCTACCCTGATCACTTCCTGCCACAACCAGCGTCTCCATTGTTAACACTCTACGATTACAGAAACTAAAGTTCTCCTAAAGCTCCCTTTCCGTCATCACCCCCGCGACGTGTCTTGTATCCGCACGTCCTAACGCATCCCAATCCAGGCGACCCTGCCAAAGTTAATTTAAAGCAAACTTTCCGGAAGCTGCACTTTGATGCTGTACCACTTGCGATTAAACCCGTGCCATTAAAATCTAATTTACGTATGGCCGGGCGCTCCATCAACTCCAGTTTTTGACCACGCTCTGTGGTGTGAATGACGAAAATGTTTTCTTTTGTAACATGTAATTTTTGACTCACCAGTTCGGCGGAAAATAGTCAAGTTTATCGGAAATAATGTATTTTCGATATTGTCTACGTTTGTAGGGCTGGAAATAACAGGGTGTTGCGAGATCGGAATTGAATTAGAGTTATGGAAGGACGGGTGCTGAGAATAAGGGATTTTTCTTTAGCTTTGTAGATCGCAATTCAAAAGAGCCGACGCGTTGAAAGTGATCGAATTAAATTATTTTTAATTGAGCAGTTCGGGAGAAAAAGGCGTTACTCTGCCGGTGAAATACTTAAAAGCCAATTTTGTCTAAATATAGTATTGAAAAGAGGAACATTTAGGCCTCCTATCTTTCTACCAGCTTGTTTCGTGTGAACCTTCTTGAAACGTTTCCTTTACCCTCTGCTGTCGACGTAACAATTCGAAATTATATATTCTGTTCAAAGGATACACATTTCGAGACCACTAAGCAAGCGCGTGTTGATTTTTCAATTATGCTATTGGTGGTTTTGCTATAACAGATTATTTTCAGTGATAAAGTTCTGATAAAAGCGCAAGTATGGATTCTGAAGGAAAGCGCTTGCCTGGACCATTGTTACATTGGCCTAGATCCGAGGAAGTAAGTGCAACGTTGAATAATTAGAATGGGGGACTTGAGGAAATTAATATTACTTACATAATATTGTTTCCAACAAACTGCTAAGATATCAAGTTATACATGAAACAATAAGATGGTGACCTAGAACAAAATTTCTCTTCAAATTCCTATGTGTTAATTATTTGTCTACAAAGTAAATTATTTACTTTATGCACATAATATACTAACTTATAAAAAGTGTAGATATAGCAAACAAGAAGTACTTTCATGTAAAGCTTCATATAGTCTTTGACAATTTACATATTGTTCGTTCCTCCACTATTTGTCTCTTGCCATTTATTTTAAATCACCGAGAATATTGTTCGCGGACAAAATACAAAATTATGAAGCATACATTCTAAAGGAACTGACAAATCATTATGTATCAAAGAAGAAAAATGTACAAGACATCAACAAATGTCTGAAAAAATGTTCACGGAACAAGTGAAGCTAGAATAACTGGGGAATATATCAAAGAACTGAGCAGGATATTCGCACTAAACTAAACATAAACGAAGGAGTTTTTAATAAATCGATAGTTTTCAATTTAAATAAGAAACTCTCAACAAACCATCTTTTACAAAAATAATACAACTAAAGCAGCAGGACAGGACGTGAAAATAGCCATTTTACGGAAAATATTCAAGATGCGCCAAGGATACTGAACTAACATAAAAATTTGTGGATCCAATTTTAAAAATAAAAACGACGAATTAAGATTAAAATAACTGTAGAAGTTTAAAATAGCTTGTCAACATCTTTCCTGACTCTTTTTTCTTATTTTAGGAAAATAGAATTTTTAACTCATTCTCTTTTCATATAAAAAGCATAGTTAAGCATCTTATGTAATTCTTTAAACTTGGAAGTTTAATATAGCAATCTAGATAATATAAAGCCATTGCTATATATGTTTTAGTAAAATAAAAAAATGCGTATAATAATTATTTACCGGAAAAGACTCGGAAAAACAGTTTGAATAACTAAATTAAAGTTACTTAGGAATAGAATGTTGCCATTACTGAGACGTAATATTATGGTGTAATCTATCTACATTTATAATTTTCTTAGTTTCTGTGTGAAACAAGCTATAGACACAATCTTAAATCTAAAAATCATTTCAGAGCTATTTTTAAGCGATTAACAATAAAAGTTTCAGATTATTTTAAATTTCAATTCACATCTTAGATAATTTAATAACACAGATTTAATATGGGTAAATCTGCCAACTTATCTTAGAAATTTAAGTAGGTATGTTTTAGCAGTTTGTTTTCTTATTATAGAAAAAGAATTCAAAATTTCAAAATTATTGATGTTAAGTGATAATGAACATTTACTAAATACAACAAAAAATTACTCGGCGTAATAAAAAATTTGCGAGGCGTTACGTGATACAACCGACTCGGACTGTCACGTAAAAATAGTTATTTTTTTAACGTTTAAATCGAACTGCATTTATCATATTTAGCAACTTGATGTTATTTATTAATTTTTTTACAATATTGTAATTTTATTTTTCTCTTTACAATTTAGTATGGTTGCAGATTTGCGGCAAAAACGTTGAGGATTAGAATTTGTTGGGCGATAGGAGTGTGGAGTGAGGCAATATGTATTTGGATTTTAATTCTGAGCCAACAATTCACAATTAAATATTAGGTCAAAAGAATTTTTGGTTCTTTAAATAGAATAGAATAAAATTCAATACAATGTATTGAACCTACTTAGGAAAAGTTACAGGTAATACCTATTTGTCATGTCAATTTTTCGGAAAAATGTTTATCTGTAAATTACTTAAAACTTATTATAAACATACGCCATTCATTAGTCTGAAATTAGTTAAACATAATATTTTAGTCGTCTCTTTTTAATATTTTTTCAACTGAAACAGCTGAAAACTTGATTATAAATGTAACGACAGCACACTGTTTTACCGGCACACCAACGTGGCGTGCAATAGCTGTCAGATGTCAAATAGCGATATTCATTGTTCATGATTGTTAAACAACACTCGATATTAAAACCTCTTTATAAGCCCACAATTATTGCGTATTTAATAGCGTCCCCTAAGACGTTACATGGTGTCAGATGTGGTTTGGTTTTAGAGTGTGAAAAAACCACCGAAAGATGTCGATTAATCCAAGTGAAAGCGTTGCAGCAAACTCAAATGGAAATGATGCAAATGGAGAGTGGCTCAGAGGTGTACAGGGGCTCCGTCCTCCCAGTCCACTTGTAATGTCTACACACATGAAAACGAGTTGGAAACAATGGAGACAACAGTTCGAATATTACGCCACCGCCACCCAGCTCAACAAGCGTCAGAACGAAGTGCAAGCAGCGACCTTCATGTCGTGCATAGGCCCTGATGCGATCGCCGTGTTCAATACACTCGACCTGTCAGATGAGCAGAAGAAAGATTTAGAAGCTATCAAAACAGCATTTGAAAACTACTTCATTCCGAAAGTCAACATAACCTATGAGCGGTACGTTTTCTTTTCAACATCACAAATCGAAGGAGAAACGTTTGACGAGTATTTGACGAGGATCCAAACCTTGGCGAAGAGCTGCGAATTTTCCGTTTTGAATGACAGCATGATCAAGGACAAAATTGTCTGTGGTATAAAATCTGATTTATTAAGGGAAAGACTTCTCTCTGAAGATGACTTGTCTTTGTCTAAAGCTATTGCACTTTGTAGAGCCAGCGAGCGAGCATCCAAGCAGGCCAAAGCTCTACATAACGACAAGGACGAGGAAGTGAACGCCCTGAGGAAAAAATCACCGAAGCCAGAAGAATTTAACTGTCGACGCTGTCAACAGAGGCATGGCCCAAAAAACTGTCCAGCATTTAAGCAAACCTGCGACAAATGCAAGAAAAAAGGTCATTTTGCAAAAGCATGCTGGTCAGGAGGGAACAAAAAGCCAAAAAAATACAACAAGGTCAACGAGCTGGAAGAAAGTTCTGATGACGCAGAAGTACTGCACATAAATCGCGTCAGCGGACCAAGCGGCGACGATAAATGGACAGAAACACTAGAATGTACAAATCGAAATCACAAGAAGCTGAAATTTGTCGTGAAACTCGACAGCGGCGCACAATGCAACGTGCTTCCTCTTCACTTGAGCCAGCAGATCGAAACCAAGCTGAAGAAAACTAACACTAAAAATCTGGTCAGCTACAGCGACCACCGAATCAAAGTGTTAGGAGAAATTGAGTTGAGATGCAAGATAAGGGATCAAGAGAGAATGATTACGTTCAAAGTGGCAGAAGCCAACGTCGCACCGATTCTAGGAAGCAAATCATGTGAAAAGTTAGGACTTATAGCCAGAGTCAACACTGTGCAAGAAATCCTCAACGACGACATATTCAAGGGACTTGGCTGCATTAACAACTTCGAATACGACATCGATCTCGTAGAAAATCCGAATTTTACCATCAAACCTCCGAGACGAGTACCACATGCCATTGCTGATCAAGTAAAGGAAGTCTTAAACTCCATGGTTAAACTCAACGTAATCAAACCAATCAAGGAGCCAACTCCAGCAGTCAGCCCAATGGTAATTGTGAGAAAAAATGGCAAAATTCGCATATGCATCGATCCGACCGATGTCAACAAGAATGTTCTTAGAAGGCACTATCCACTGAAAACTCTGGAAGAAATATCAGCAAGAATACACGGAAGCAAGTTCTTTACTCTACTCGACTGCAAGAGAGGTTTTTGGCAAATAAAGCTTACAGAGAAAAGCCAGAAAATACTAACATTTGCTACGCCATGGGGAAGATACAGCTGCTCTCGTCTACCATTTGGATTGTGTTCAGCGCCAGAAGTTTTCCAGGAAGTAATGAACCATATCCTCCAAGGAATCAGAGGAGTAGAATGCTCGATGGACGACATACTGATTCACGCAGCCACCAAACAAGAGTTGGAAAAAATCACAAGAACAGTCATCGAAGCACTCAAGAAAGCAGGCATGAAATTGAATAAAGAAAAATGCGTATTCCAAACAAATCGCATCAAATTTCTTGGTCACATAATATCTGACCAAGGATTAGAGCCGGACGAAAACAAAATCACAGCAGTTCGAAGCCTGAAAACTCCGACAAACGTCAAAGAAGCTCAACGTTTGCTCGGAATGGTCACCTACCTCAACAAGTTCATTCCCAATTTGTCACAGCTTAGTGAGCCCATCAGACAGTTGATTCGCAACGATGTTGCTTGGGATTGGAATCATGAACAAGAAGAAGCGTTTGGAAAAATCAAACAGACGCTAATCTCACCTCCAGTTCTCAAACTATATGACGTGAATGACGAAGTCACCCTGTCTGTCGACGCCAGTTCAAAAAGCATCGGAGCCGTTCTAATGCAACAAGACCGCCCCGTCGCGTATGCAACTAAAGTGCTAACTCCAGCACAACAAAATTACCCGCAAATAGAAAAGGAAGCGTTAGCAATCCAATTTGCCTGCACGAAATTTCATGACTATGTTTATGGCAAACAGCTAACGGTAGAGACGGATCACAAACCGCTGGAAGTAATCTTCAAGAAGTCCATAGATAAAGCTCCTGCTCGACTCCAAAGAATTTTGGTTAACGTGTTGCCGTATTCCCCAAAAGTGATCTACAAAAAAGGAACTGACATTCCCATTGCTGATGCACTTAGCAGAGATTGTGACCACACCAATATCACCAATCCACCTGAAGAAGAGCTCGAAGTTCAAATAATTCTCGACATGACTAAGTCAGCCCGCGAAGGACTTGTACATGCTACAAACAGAGATACAGAACTACAATTGCTCCTGACCTACATCATGGATGGTTTTCCCGAAGACAGAAACGAATTACCAGATGCGATCAAGCATTATTTTAATTTCCGCGATGAATTGTCAACTTATTACGGATTAATATTCAAAGGTGACCGAGTAATAGTACCTAAAGAATCCATACCGGATATATTGAAACAAATTCACCATGGCCATCTGGGCATTCAAAGTTGTCTGAGAAGAACCAGACCAGTCCTGTACTGGAAGAATCTGGCACAAGACATCGCCTCTACTATCGACCGATGTTCCATCTGCCAAAAAACACAAAGATCAAACTTCAAAGAAACACTTGTCTTGAAAGAAATACCGGATCTTCCATGGCAAGTTGTTGCCACCGATCTTTTCGAATTTCAAGGAAAACACTACTTACTGGTAGCTGATAGCTACTCCGGATTCTTCGATTTCAAAAAACTGAAGAACACCACTTCTCTTGAAGTGATAAATCACCTCAAAACATGGTTTGCAGTACACGGAATACCGCAAATTCTCGAGTCGGACAACGGACCACAGTATTCATCAAGAGAATTCAAGGATTTCAAGAATACGTGGCACTTTGAGCAACAGACGTCTAGTCCACACCATCCCCGAGGAAACGGCTTGGCCGAACGAAACGTACAAATTGCGAAGAACATCCTGCGTAAATGTACCCAAGACAATACAGACGTTCAACTAGCACTGCTCAATTTCCGCAATACCCCCAGAAACGAATTCTTAGGTTCACCAGCACAACGACTGATGAGCCGCACAACCAGAACGACGCTTCCGATCTCCATCAAGGCGCTCGTTCCCAGAGTAGTCGAGAACGTCACCAAAGAACTTACCAAACTGAGATTGATCCAAAAATCTTATGCTGACCAAGGTGCAAAGCAGCCGCAATCATTGGAAGCAGGAGATAAAATCCGTATACAACATTCTCCACACAATTGGATAGGAGGAGAAGTGGTAAGAATAGATCCAAATCACCAACGATCTATTGTGGTCAAAACCAACGAGGGCAAAATTCTGAGACGTAACTCATCAGTACTCAGAACGACCAATGCAGAGCTACCATCAGGACCATCAGTTGTTATTCCGAACGACTTGATACCAGTAGATACGCCAGACAATCTACAACCAAGTTCTCCCGTCCGCAAGCCACCGTCACCTGCAGCACCGCAAGCGGTCGCATCTCGTACCATTCAAGATGCGCCAACACCAGTCTTCACCCGATCCGGTCGTCAAGTGAAGCCATTGAAACGTTTAATTCTTTAATCCGAAAAAGGGGGATGTAACGACAGCACACTGTTTTACCGGCACACCAACGTGGCGTGCAATAGCTGTCAGATGTCAAATAGCGATATTCATTGTTCATGATTGTTAAACAACACTCGATATTAAAACCTCTTTATAAGCCCACAATTATTGCGTATTTAATAGCGTCCCCTAAGACGTTACAATAAACATGTGTTAAATAGCAATATTTACATCACCACTAATACTCTTAAATCGTGCAAATCGAGATTCTTAAAGCTGAAATGATGTCTTAAGACAATTTAACATATCCAAAGTCCATCCAACACCACAGTCACAGATTTAACCTTCACTTCTACTATAATAAACAAGCGATATCGCCTCCATTGATTTTCTTATCGTAGTTCCGGCTTCCGTTTCAAAATAATTGGAGTAAGTACCATTTTGTACAATTTGCAAGAATGGTTACAAAACTGTCTGCTATTTGAATAACAAAAGACAAATTTGCTTAGTGACTTGCAGACTTGCCTGTCCACAGAAATCTACACTTTCATGCGCTTCATCATTTCAGCCGACGTTATCCCTACGGATAAAACTAACGAATATAAATCCAGTTTAGATAACTTTGTGAGGCAAACAACCATCATTCATCACTGGAACCATAAAAAGTAAGAATGTTGTATTCATAAATTTTCTTTAATTAATATCTATGCAACATTAATTGTTATTACAGCGGAAATGATATTCATATTTATTGCTGTTGACTTTGGCACAAAAAGAGAGCAACCGTATGAGTCGAGCCCATTTGCCACAATTTTCTCGCTTTACAGAAAGAAGCACTGCAAGCTTTCAGCTTAACCCCACGCTCCCCAGGACGCTTTGAACTGCAAAGGCAAAAGCTTGCGACTGCAGTTGAATGCAATACGTGTAAGGTTTTCAGGCAGAACAATCGTGGCCGCAGTCTGCCTTATTATAAATACATAAGAAACCTGCCATATGCAACGTCAAAGTTTAAACAATGCGCCTCAAATAAAGCTGCAGAAAAAGACCGGAAAGCATTGTTACTTTCTTGCTTCGAACAAATTTTCTGAATTACCGGAAAAACAAGACGAACAAGGAGACTTAAATTCAGTTTCGTGATCGTTAAAGTACCGTTGTAATCTGCCAGGTTTCTGTTTGTTGAGGAAAATATAGTGTGGCAGTTTGAAAAATGGCTCTCTCCAAGACGGCGGAAGCTTTCGGCCACGTAATAAAAATAAAACGGCGAAGACTGCCGAATTCTCCAGCGATATTTAAAGGTAATGGTGTTAGATGCGGTCCATGAAGGCTGTTCCGGTTCAATTGACCAACAAAAGGTCCCAATTCAACTGAAATTCCTTAATCGCGCCGGTTTCGCAACGTTAACGCAATGAAATGAAATAAAGGTTTCATAATCGCCTGAACGTATTAAAACTTCCTGAATCGCCTCGTCCCCGTAAATTTAAATAGCAATTCCGGATAAAGCGTTGCTTGCAAGTTTCTGTCGAGCCTTTTGAGTCGGCGAGCAAATTTCAGATGCGTGCAATTGATAGGTAGACATTCATAAAATACTGTTATTAAAACCTATCGTATTACAGCTTTTTGTCGAGAGAAAAACAACGTACTTGCCTCGCCGAGAAAAGACGGTCAGGAGTTGAGAAAACTCCAAGTTCATTCTTAACGCACGTTTGTGTGGCAATTTTCACCCGGCGCCTCCGCCATTTGTCTCCTAGCAATTTTAATTTTTTTTTATTTATTTAAAATTTTAGGGTTTTTGGAAAACAATGGTAATATCCAGAATTATAGATTCGGATGTCCCTCAATGATGAGACTTTAAACTTGCTTCGATACCATACGATATCATTCGATATTATACGTTTCAAATTTTTTTATTAACACTTATCAGATCTGGTTACGCGAGGCACGCACCTCCTTATGGAGCTGTAGATTTTAATAAACAGCGGAGAGGCTCGAAGAAGGCACACACGCGATCTGGGTGAACAAAGGGCCGTTTTAGGGCTGGAAAGTGAAAAGCTCTGTCGCAAATCACGGATGGCACGCAAACGTGCGGGGGGTTATCATCTCGTTGAAGCTATTTATCGGGCGAATGCCCCGGAAAGGTGGCACTATACTCAACGAGGGACAATGAATTTTGTATTGTGCACCCTTAAATGGAGTCGCCTGTCTCGGATTCCGACTTGATAAATATTCTATCTGCGAAGAACAATCGCGTCACGCCTCCAGACCAAATAACCGCTTCATTTTTCTGAAGAGCTTTATAAAGCTTCTGCGCAATTACGATAAGCTTTCGTCCATATTACACGAAAGGTTATAGAAAAAGACGACTCAAACTCACAAGTCAAATGTTTATGTAGGAAAATTCCTGAATATAAGTATTTTTATGTCAAAGCTGGAACAAGATCGCCTTTACGCTTTAACAAGTCGGATCTATTAAAGTTTAATTTTGAGGTAAAAGCTCCATCTTCGTAGTCAAACTCTATTTTAGTCAGTTATTATTTCAGCAGTGGAATAGAAACGTCAATTATTTTGCTGTTTTATGTGTGCAAAATTTGGGAATTCTTGATAATTTTAGAATGTTATTTGGATCTTTAAATAACTTTTCTAAAATAAACACATTTCTTTCCTAAAAAATTTACTTAAATTGCACCTTAGGTTTATAATAACTAGAGTTTCGGAGAACCCGCACATAGTCAATGTAAACCCGAATATTTCAAAAAATCAAAATATTTAAAAATTGTTGTGGTCGAAACACAAGATGTAATACAGGATGAAAGGAAAGGTAGGTGGTTCGTGGCGCGGGGAAAGAGCGCGTCAAATCTGCAGCGACGGTCCGGGAAAGATTACCACACACTTCTTTTTAAAGTTTGGTGCACCTACGTAAAAGAGCTTTTGGAGACTAATACAGTAAAGATAAGAGTATAGTAGTAAGGTAAGGTAGATGTAAAAATAAGAAATGCACTGTAGCCGGGTTTGACTTGATCTAATTCTCATTTTAGTAATAAGCTGTCCCAAGATTTGTCTTTAGACCGTTTCTTATATCGAGAAATCTAAGTGCAGCATCAAAGCTTGAAATGTATGTAGCTCTTTCATGATTAGAAAGTCATTGATACGAATGAATCATGCAGAAGTACAGAAGCCGGGTCTGCTATACATATAAGTCTCATTTATAGAGCTCAAAAAAACTTTACTTCATAAGTACCTATCTTTTGCAATTTTTTTTGTTGTTTTCAACAATTGAGTGTATAAACATATAACATTTGTAGTGGCCTACCACGCAAGTGCTTCACGCCACAAATTGAGTCAATACACTCTTCCCGTATTGCGTTATTCTAATCCCAGACAATAGATGACTTAAATCGTTGTTGAATGACGATTTATTAATAGCGAAGCGATTTGCCCACCTCCACCGTAATGTAGGTAGATAATAATAATTATAAACTAAAGTTATTGTTGGGGCTTTACCACTATGTCGGGGAGTAAATTTGCCGCATATGTCGTGTTCAACCAGGTTCGGTTAGAACATTCATGCGGAACGTCAGATAAGTGACTGTCGCAGTATAACGCAACCCGTACCACGTCGCCGTTTCGGTATTTATTTCAGCTTGAGGGAATAGGCGCGTCTCTGAAACGGACGCTTTATGAAAAACCACCCTGCCCCGAGTCGCCGCCGCCGTCTGGGGAATTTTCACAACAAATAGGTACGTCTCCATTCGATAATTGAATGCGCGGAAAACTCGGAACATAAACACTCCTCAACTTCTCGTCCGACACTTTATTCTTTTTGTCACTCCTGCCAGTTGCTTCTCATCCGGTGTCGTTCGCATACATTGCGAACTTGTCGAAAGCTCTTGACTCGGTTCAGCAAACGATTCGAGAGAAAGTTCGCCAAGTTCTAGATAATTTGGTAACAGAGTCGACGTATAGGAAACATTTAGAAATCAGAAATCGCATTTGGGCAATTTTAATCTTTAAAGTTTACGAGTTTTTGGAGCATATGTGCAATTTTATTTTGCAATGGAAAAAAAGAGTAAAAACAAGAAGAGTCAGTAGTTTCTTTTCGAGATTGTCTGCAATTTGGAAGAGTCCTCAGAAAAAATTTTAAACAAACCTAACCTAACTTAACACGATCAAGTTGCAAGCAAAAACGTTGGCTGACATTAGGAACCTCGCAGTATCATGATTTTCTTTCGTTTCCTATTAAAATCAATTTTTAGTAGTTAATAGAGTCCAAATTAAAGACATTTTTGATTTCTTAAATTGTGAGTTTTAAATTCACACTAGTAGCTAGTGAGGGATAACAGTATGTTGCAAAAAACATGTAAATGACCAAAAGTTTTTTCAGAACTTAATACTTACTTCTAAGTTTTGTATTTTGTAACAAATTTTGTTTTAGAATTTTAGTAAAACCCTGTTCAAGTTAGCATAGAAATTATAAATTAATTAAAATTAATTGCGCCCTCTCTCTCCCCTATGTTTTAAACATCGCCTCTTCCACTAGGTTAGCAAGAGTGGGTCTCCAAACCAAATTATTTATTTTGGATGTACAAGAAGGTAGAAAAAGGGTGTAGAAGAATTTACATTAAAAGGTCCGGATTGTAGGTAGGTATAGTTTATATCTCAAAATCCGTGAAATCGATCGAATTTTTCATAAGCTTTCAAGTAAATATTTTTTGCAAGCTATTTCAATGCTTTATTCTCTCTTTTATCGACAACATCAAATTGCGCTTTTTGTAATTAGTCTGCACTTTTAACAAACACCTTAAGTTATCTTCCAGAAATAGCTATAATTTGAAAAATATTATTTTGATGTTGTTTAAAATACTTTATTATCAAAAGCGATACAAACAGAGATACAATTTTATTTATAGGTAAACCTTCAGCGGTCTAACTATCGAAGTAAACTCCAAATTTAGATATCTCGATAAACCTCTTCATCCTCTCGATTATTAACGTCTTCCGGTCCTTTAGCAGTTTTAAATTTTACACCACCAATATTTACCTTCAATTTCGCCTGCTCAATCTCTTCCACAATCGTCATAACTTCACCAAGAGTACGTTTAACCAACTGATTGCTGGCATTGAACCTTCCATCGTTTTTCAACCCCTTCTCAAAGTTTTCATTGGCCGCCTTATACTTATCCAAAGCTTGTTGATACTTGTAGCGGGCTCTATCATAATCGGCACTCAAATTCGAAACTTTAGCTTGTTCAAAAATCCCGTAGGCCACCCTTTCCAAATCATTACCTTCATTGAACAGACGGTTAGCTTCCATTTTAAGCCCAATCAATTTGGCAAAATCTTTAGATCCCAATTTCGAGTCTATAGCGTTCGCTTCCTCAAACTTTTTTTTAGCTTGTTCAAGCTTCTTGAGATCTATCTTTGCGATTGTCGAGTTCTGCGGCCCAAGCGTCGTTGTAAATTAATTTAGCTTCGCCGTTTAAAACGCGTGCTCTCGTTGATCGAATTGCGGTAAGTGTTGAATTTTCGTTGGCCAACTTGGAAGCCTCGGCGAGTTTGGTCAAAGCATCACGAAATTTGTTTTGGTTAGTTAAAGTTTCAGCTTTTTTCCTGTGTTGCTCGGCTAAATAATTTTGGTTTCTGGTGATATTACCGTTGATTAGGTTTATTGTTTGGTTTTGATTGGCACTGTTCAAGGCCCGGCTCAGTTTACTTTTGGCTTCCTGGTGTCTTCCTTGATTCATCAGTCCGCTCGCTTCGTTATTGAGTTTTTCGGCGAGTTCGTTCTGCAGCTGTTGAGCGGTGCTTTCGATGGTTATTTCCAAAGTTTTATCCCCTTTCTTCTGATAGAAGATTTCGTGAGATTTTCTGAATACTTCGTAATACGGATTACCACCACAAACATATTTTTGGTTAATTCTGAAATTATCTACTAAGCCGTCGCGATAAGTAAGTTTCATGGAGAAACGACTGCAAGTTGCGCTCTTCTTAACTTTTTCTTCCCGTTCGGCATAAGATTTTGAAGCGATGAAAACATTGACGAAGTTGTTCTGCGGACCACAATTTTTAGCCCAATCGCCGCTTTTAGTGTTGTGGACGTCGGTATTCACGATGTCTGAATTGGTGTTGTTCACTATTTTTAACACTGTGCTACTGTATTTATTACCCATTGCAACAATTTTCCGGTGCGTTTTTTCTAATTGTCTTTTATAGTACTTTGCTAACCGCAACAAACAATAAGTAGTAACCACAAACAAACCGTACAAATCCAGCCGCAATTGTCGATAATGTAACAACAACACAACAAACATGTTTATTTTGATTAAAAGTTTGAGTGCACTATGACGCAAAAATGAAGGAACCCTCAATAAAATTTTGTTTTCTCAGAGAAATTGTACAAACTGAAGTGTTAAATTGTTGACATTGAAAAACTTTTAAAAATACCGTGAAGATAAGTTATGACGATATAAGTTTTAAGATCTATGTATAGCATGCGTTATCTTGTCACCTACTACATACCTACTGTTATTACGTCAACATAATATGTCATAATTTACACTTAAAGAAATCCGGCACTGCTGGAACTTCTTGAAAGTAATATTTTATTACTCTACTCAGAACAATTAGAGTGTCACTTCTACTAAAATTTGTTCAAACTATTTCCTCTCATTTCACGCTAAACCTTTTGCCATTCAGTATCTTTTGCTCACAACTTTCTCAGCAGATATAGAACTTTGATATCAAGAAGGACAAAGTTATTGCAGTGAGTGTTTTAACAGCGGTGCAGAATATATTTCCAACATCTTAAGGCTGGCGGAAGAAGGCGAAATTTAGGCAAAAACACGGCTTCGTAATTCCGTCACAACGGCGATAATTTTCAACATAGAACTTCAAAATTAGTACGGTTACAAAGTAAAAACATGAGAGAATAATAAGTTATTCCATTTTTTGGTCATTGTTTACTTTACCCACTCTTCGATTTTCAAAAAACGAATTACACCAACGCATTCGTCACCATGTATACATTACGAAAATCAATACCTTTTTTTGTGCAAACTACTTTTATTTTTACTCATTTTCCTTGCCCTAGCACATCTTTTTTTTCCCCTATAAATTTTGCATAAAATTATTTATCATTTGCACAACATTTTATTGCTAAAAATGGCATTCTAATGATGTTTTACAATGGTTTCCAAAAAAAACAACACAAAAAGCGAAGAGGGGAAATTGTAAACAATTACCCATTTTTTTTAATTTAAATTGTAATAATTTGTACCCAGGTGTTGCAAATTGATCAAATTGCGTTTGATCGCACGTCTAAAACAAAGCAATTATTTATATTTGGCCGCCGTTAAATTATTTGCAATTTATTTGGCAACAAGTTTCTATTGTTGGAAATTGGTTACCTGCAATAGTTTTTATGTTATGATGGAATTCCCAGGAGTTTACCAAACCCGATTTAGGTGTTAATGGGCCATAAAATTTTGGTTTTCGGTTTCAAATGTTCGTTAGGCTGCTGTCCATGTGACATTGTGACGCTAATTTGGATATTTTTGATGATCTAACTAATTTAAAATCTGGGCGGAAACTGACCTACTCAACTCCTCCGCCAGCCTTAAAGGGCTTCGTTAGTTACAAATACATTTCTCGCCATCAAACCGCTTTCATTACGTCTCGCCTTGATTATCAAGATTGCTTACATGCTGTAATTATATAGAATCACTCTGTATAATCCGCACCTAATATTGTCTTGCTAAAACGTGACAGTACTTCCGTCATAAATAAACCGCGTCCAGTAATTGAAATGGCGAGAGGGCTGCATGGCCGGGAATCATTCAGTTCGACTGGAACATGAATCTCATTAATTTTCGTTTCCAATTACTTGGGCACGATTTGAGGGGAACAATAAGCCTATCGTTCAGTTTTGCGGAAGCGTCGAAATTAAAACGTGAATTATTAAAGTACTCTGTAACAATTTTTCAAACTAACACAACCGTTTAGATCGAGTCCGAAGCTTCATTTAAGCTTTCAGGATTTTTCTTGAAACGAATCGGAAAGACGTTAGTTACGCACTTTTGTCAGGATTTGCTGTCAAAGAAACCCCGGATTGTTCAGCTACAAAACTGGATGAAATGTTTGACTTTAATTACTGAAGTTAATTAGCGGAATGGTGCTGAGTATGTTGTTTAGTGTTAGTGGCATCGAAAACATTACCGTTGATTTGACTATCCTTCAATTAGGCACTTATTACAACATACTGGCAGTGTCGGAGATTAATGTAACTGAAATTAGGTAGCAGTTACAGTTAGTTGAAATAGAAAGTAGTCATACGCTCTCTCGACTTTTTTCTCTTCTAAATATCTAAGGGTGGTAAAGGGGAGACTCAATGTGAGAGGCTGTATTTGAAAGAATCTCATCTCAAGAATCGAATACATAAATCGAAAAAAAAATTTAAATGTCACATATCAAACATAAGCTTTAAAACTAATAGCATTTTTTGCTAAAATTAGTTAATAATTTTGCAAGGTTATTTTTGTAAAATATGCATACATTGTGACAGGGTTAATCAACGAGGCGATGATCAATTATAGATTCAAAGTGTATTAAACACAATATTACAACGTCTGCACCCTAAGAAAACACTAAAAAAAACTAAAAAAACACTTATAGTTCTTTGAGAATCATGTTATTGAAATTGAGACTTCAGCAACTTTTGTAATGTTTGAAAATTGATCAAATTTATAGACATTATTTAATAGAAAGCAATAAATTGCCTTGACTGAACGTAAAATTTAATTTCCTCCGATAATATTATGGAATTTAAAGTGTTTCAATTTTTTTCTTCGGCAAAAACAAATGCTCGCCATAAAAGCGAAGAGATCGTAAATAAAACCTTATCTCTCTAGTCAAAGTCGATGCTTGTCATTTTGTTGGCTGAATTTGGTAATGTGCTAACGGCATGTATTTCATACTTTGTATTTACCAACATTAATTAGTTTGCATATACCGGATGTTCATTTTGAGAGGAAACGGGCATTTTCTACTAAACTATACACTTTATGAAAAAAGTTTTTAATGGAAGCTATTGTACAAAATACAGTCTTTTCAAATATGGTTTGCAACATTTTTATTCACTTGTCATTTGATCAGAAATGATATCAACTTAATTATTTCAAATAGCAACATATTATTTTTTTAGCAGTTTCTGGTAGATAATTTAATTCTGAATTCAACAATGTATTACAAAGAAGTGGTTGTATAAGAAAAATTTTGAGAAAAATGACTGGATAAGAAATCACATTTCGTGGCATAGTCTTACTTGATAATGTGAAAAGTTCTCACGCCGAGACACATATGTAAGAAATAAGATAGAGCGATTATGGAATTATTGTTGCATGCAAATGATATGGCTTTAAAATAAATGTTCTAACTGCATTTCATTTTGTTCCATGCACATAGCAGATCTTCTCCAAACAGAGCATTTCTTATTGTTCAAAATCGAGCAGAAACGTCATTTTTTGATTACTGTCAATGTCGTTTGAATTTAACAATAATTTCATAATCCCTCTATCTTATATTTTACCTGTGTATCGGCGTCAAAACTTTTTACATTATCAAGTAAGGCTGTGCCGCAAATTGTAATTTTACATTGTCATTTTTCTCAAAACTTTTCTTATACAACAACCTCTTTGTAATACATCGTTGGATGCTGCCATATTTTCCCCATTGTTATATTACAGAAATTATTTTAAAGAAACTTTTTCAACCTCCAACTTTTTAAAGGAATGAACTATACTCCAAAATATTTCTTTTATTTTGAAATAACCGCGTGTAGCCCTCGGTGTAGCCCTAAATTTAAACTTTAATTTTGCCTCTCTTAATCTCTGTGGTACCGCGTGGGGCACAAATCTACCCCATCGTCATAGTTTCTGAAGTAATTTGCTTAATAATTTCTTCTTTGTGTTTATATTTTTATTTTGTGTCAACAAACATCTATGCTACAATATTTTAACATAAAAGCGTTTTACTAAAGCACCTCGTAGTCAAATGCAGGATGTGTTTCCAGAATTGTTCCAGAATTTCATTTGCGAACGGTGTGAACTGAGTACCTTATATGGAGTAGGTACTCGGTGGTACCCGGTCTTGCCCCATTCTCCATACGCTTCTGCCCCGTGGGTAGGGGCAAAACCGTAAAATGCAATACATTGTTTTGTTTTTTATTCCTTGGTTATATAACACTTTTAAGTATTTAAAGTAATTTAATTGTTCACTTTATGTAACAAGATTGATATTAGTGTAGTTTTGAAAGATTCAAAAATTTCAAGTAGAAGTGTATGCCAATTTTATTATCATCGTAATGAGGATGAGATAAAGAAAGCAAGTACAAAAGTTTCTAGTTACAGCATAAACAGAAATATAAACCAAATGTAATGTAATGGAAAAATGGCTGGGTTGATTTAATTTTTCGTACAATTCAGAGATATTGCGCAAAAAAAAATTATTTACTAGTTTACATTTCGTCATAAAACTATATAAATATCAAAACGAATTTTCTCCCGAACTTCCGGTTCAGATCAAAAATAATTTTTTTTTAACAATATAAACGGTCTACTACCCTTTGTTGGCTCAATTTGCTTCTAACAAGGTACTTAAAGTAATCACTACATAGTGAAAATCTATTTCAATTGCACTTGCACATAATTTTCCAGTTCAGACACCCTCCATGCCCATTTTTTAAATTTACTAGTACCTATTCAATTAGTTTAAACTAATTTGCGGATAACTGGTCATCACGTAACTGGGAGAATAATTTTTTTATTATTAATATCTAAATACTCGTGTTATATGTACAAGCACGCGGTATATGTATAATAAATATTTATCCACTGGTTCTACATAACGCGCGTCTTTCAGTGTTTTTACGCCACATTTGCTTACATTACCTCCAACATCTTCCTTCTATTTTCCCTCGTTAACAAACTGATTTCATCTAATAAAAAAGGAAAACCGTGTTATTGTTCGCGTGATGCGGAAATGCGCCATGTATACGAATGTGACGCCTAAAGAAACGAGGTCGAAACGAAGGAAACATGTGTCACATCAAATATGCCACAAATTGCCATTGCGGATTTGGGGGTATGTCCGGAATTTTCGAGGTTAGCCCGCGGCCCCGCAATCTATCCTCCTCCGCGTTCAGTAGATCAGAAGCGCAATTTCGGTGATTGAGTTGATAATTTGGGGTAACCGGAAAATGGCGGAAATCGCATGATTGCGGACGAATCTGTTAGATGATTTCAAAGCCGCCACTTTGGGTCGCAAAACGAGTTCTTTTTTTTATTAAATTTCCGTGATGTAATATGTTGCCGGGGCGTAATTTGTAACGGGCGGAGGGAGGCAATTAACGACGTTACAATTTCCTCTGGCATTTTGGAGGTACAGCCTAAACGAGGTTGATCTCGAAAGAATAGGACAATATGAGAGAAAAAGTGAACGAGTCGCTCTACGTCAATATTCTCTTGAAAAAAAAGTAGAAGCTTCATTAATTTTTGATCTTCAAATATGCTTGTTTCATAAAATGATAATAATAACTCAGGCAGGATTATTGTGGTACAAATTTTGTTACCGCGTTTACAACATAATGTAAAGTGACACAAAATTCTGGTTGGCATTGTTGATTGGTTCAGATCAGCAAGTTTACTTTAGGGATAGTACTTACTGTGTTTCAAAAATAAGTGATTCCTCGAATTGTAAAATTATAAAATGTCCTGACTACCTCTGTCGCATCATGATATTCACGCAACAATTAATCAACTTTCTTCAAAAGAATTGTGGAAAAATAAATTTGTACTTAATGCTTTCAGAAAGAATTTAATAACGAATACACAATAAAATTAAAAATAGCGTGGCATGCTGACTTCAGTAATTTGTTCACGCTTGAATAGAATCAAATTCAGGCATCTGCAAACTAAAATTGCATGTCTCGGGTCAACTTGATATGCAAATAAAAACCGAAAAACCCTGTTACCTCTAAAAAGACAAAAATAAGAAAAAATTATTTAGGTCCAAAAAGACAACAAACAAGATTTACTAAAGAAGAAAAAAAATTAAAAAAAGTTGAGAATATAGAAAGCAACTTTGACTGGCTGGAGACTGATAAAAACTATTTTTTGCTGTCTTTTTAATTTAAGTAGCCTAGTCGCTACTTTTGTTGAAGACCTTTTCCATCAAATCTCTTCTTGCGGTGCAGTCGCTTTTTGTTACTTTCTCTTGGGGCGCTTAATTTAGATTTTATTTATCGTCGAAGCAATAATGATAAAATCTGGGCTTTGCCTCCCAACCCGGAAATTCATCAATCCGTTCTCGAACAATCGGCCGACAAAACAATAAACTTCCTCGACAAAAAACGTTTCAGTCATTTCAGTGTCTCAGTGTCAATCGTTATTGCAAGAAGGAAAAAATCTGGGCTACGCCAATTGCAATCAGGATAAGTCGATCGCTGGCGGTTTGTTTGAGCTCATTTATTACGCCCTCGGGCCGGATTTATCACTGAGCCTCCATCTCCTCCACGGCCCGTATTAGTAACGAATCGGAATTCTTCTTTACTTCCGAATTATACAGCTAATAAATACGAGCGCCTGTGAAATGCTTTAATAAAAGGACTCGAATTTACTGCGTCCCTCGCCTTTATCCTTCACTGTCAACTAAGAGCGCACAATTGACAGGACCTCGAGGGTGACAACTCGCCGATAATTCCCGTTCTTCGCGCGAAAACAGGCAGAACATCTTCAAGTGGATAAGAACCCTTCCAAAGTCGGCGCTATTGAAAACGGATCCAAGAAGCGAGGAAAATTGCGATAATAGTAAAATCTGACCTCTCCAAACAAAGTTTCTTCCTCCACAGTTTAATCGGGCTCAAGAAGCAGGAAAATTGCGATAATAGTAAAATTTGAACCTTCTAAATAAAACTTTTTCCTCCACAGTATAATCGGGAAGCGGTAGTGGTAAATTCTGCGCAGGCAGAGCAAAGATCCACCTGCCTATAAGCACTCTTCTAAAAGTGCAGAAATTAGTCGATACTTTTTGGTCCGGTAACGAGAGACAAAGTTCCGTAAAAAATGTATCGTCTCCCGCCACGCCCCAATTAAGCTTCCATTTCATAAAACTCTCTAATAAGTTTGTCGAGTTTCCAAAGAACCTAAAGACAAGTGAAAAATCCCATTCAAAGACCGCGCTTTCAACCCCCGGAAGTGCGATGAAGCGGAAACGAGACAAATTAACAACACGAGCGCTCTCTCATCTGAAATTCAGCAACTGACGCATCAACAAGCGAAACTTCCCCAATAAATAGCGAGACACTGGAAATCCAAACGTTGTCTTCAATACTATCGAATAGGTTCAACACTCCTTAATTGTTAGGAACGAAATTTTAATGTTCAAAGAACAAGGTGAGTCACGCACCGCTGACAGCGGTGTGGAAAAAATAGCGTGGCAGGATTTAATTTTTAATTGTAATCAACTAATTCAATTGGGTCACGCGCCGTAATTTGACAACGCCCGAATCTTGTTTGAACTTCAAATTGGCGGAAATGGAATTTTTAATTTGGAGTAGACACTTTACACGTAGAAATGCAACGAAATTATAAAACTTCTTCACTTTTTTTGTTGTTACTTAAGAGATTGCGTCATGTCGGTGAAACACGGTTTGAAATTACATTTCCATGATAAGAAATGAAGTTAGAGTAGAAAACTCCAATTTAGCAGCCGCGTCACCACTATAAGACATTTTTAATTAAAATCAACTGAAGTTGGCGCTCTTTTTAACAAGAAGCCATTCCTCATAATCGAATCGTCACCAACATGTCTTACAGATACTAGAAAATAAAGAAACAGCATGGAAGTTTATATTTTGTTAATTAGTATCTCTTTAGATAAAGCTAATATGTATGGATTTTTAAAAACTTTTTTAAAAGTAGGTAGGTATGTCACGTTCCATAAGCCATATTTACGCCCATCGATTAGGAGCATCTAAAATTAATTTGAAAATCTGTCATGTGATCACAATAATTATTTTCATAAACTTTTATATATTATCTTGTTAGAGTGTGAAGGTTTTGATTATAAACTTCTAAAATGCAAAGGTTTTGTTTTCATTCTTTATCATAAAATAAAAATTCATAAGTAATACTAAAGTTAGATTACGAAAATGCTAAATTTGCTTTTCTAGATAGGCAATTTGCACTGCAATAGTTTTAAGATTGCAGTGTAACCATTAGTTCAAAACTTTTGAGTTGGAGCTTGTTATGAATCTAAATAAGTTATCTAGAGGTCCAAAAATCTTATATACAAAGTAAATCTTTAAGGGTGAACAATGGATTTTTCTCAAACTTAATTTGTCCCTCATCAACGAGCAAAAATAATTATAACGAATCATTACATCTTAATCAATTAATTAACAAAGAAGTGATATTTGCTTATTTTGCCTTTCAGAAAAGTTTTTCTAAAAAATTTTAATCAATTTCTGCAAATCGTAAAAAGTCAACAAATGGTGGAGGAGCCAGGTAAGAATTATAATATTCATAAATAATTAAAACTAAAATTTTGTGAGTGGATTTCTTTCTTAATGTGTTTGTGGTTCGTTCATTCCAAACAGTTTTGGACTATTTTCTGTGCTACCACAACTTTTGATTGTTTATCTTATCCATACACAAGCTTTGAAAGAATTTATAAAAAGTTTAAATAAAACATTTTTTTAAATGATTGAGCTGTATCAGGTGTTTTTAAACAAAATTATGGCCTTTATCCATCCCTCACCGTCATTTTGATCCCCGCTTACGCAAAATCCGGTTAAAAACTTTCACTCGTGACCACATTTTCTTCCTTGAATCTTAATCTGAATTAATCTCGAAAGTTTTTCGGACATTTGCTTCAGTTGATGATCAGCAGTGAAATTATTATTCATCGATCCAAAGAAGGTCTAGCTAAAGCATCCTCAATCATTCTAACAACTTTAAGAGCATCCAACGATCAAAGCCTTTGCGAAAACATCCCTTCCCAATAAATCTAGCATCTGAAACGGTCGTCGCATCCTTGCAACCTGAGGCATTCCTTCAACGTTCCCCAAAACATCCTGAATATGTATTGCGCATAGGTCGAACGTTCCTCATTACCCGGCTCTTTAAAAGTTTCGTCCTGAATGTAAATTCCTCCATTATCCTTTGCCGGATCGACTTCGTTTTATAAACCGACCTGTCATTCAGCCCGCTTACGACGAGAAAAAGAAAAACGCTTTATAGTCGAACGATATTAGAAGCGGGCCTTTGATTATTTAGGACCCGTGCGAGCTGCCATCAGCAAATTAAGGGATTAGTCCCGGGCCAAAATGACTTTGTGCCGGCTTTTACGCTGGTTATTGCATAAATTTATGATAATTCCGTGGGAGTTCCCGGCAAGAAAACGAACCATCTCCCTTAAGACAAGTCGATTAATTACTAGAGTAGTTAAGTGGAACTCGTGGAAATGTGGGATTATGGATTAAATGGGATTTTGTTGGAGAAACGGTTTTTTCAATGAGGAGTCCTCGGTTAGACCGTTAATTTGATTGACTTGATCAAAATTGTTGTTAGAATAATATTTTTTGGGGGAAGCGCTGAGACGGTTAAGATTTCAGCGGTTCATTTAAACAGTGAATAATATTTATGTTGCGGCTGAGTGAAAAAATTATGAAAGGAAATGTCGTTTTACTCGGATTAAATCTAAACAAATTTGAGGGAAAGTACTTTCGCATGTTTTCATGATTTATGAGTTATTGTTCTACACTTTAGTAATATTTTAAGTGCGTCGTGCCCATTAACTATTGTTATGGTTGTCGGCCGTTCTCTGAGTAGACTGTAATTTTCACTGTTTTAAAATAGCTAACCTGCAATTAATCCAATCATTACTGTGGCTTAAAAACTTTAACAACAATAAGAAATAATTGCTTCAGTTGTTGCTACATCTGCAATTGATCAATAAGTTCTTATTTTTATTGATATGCGACGCCCAGTATCTACATAGAGAGACAATCAAATCACAAAAAGAATAAAATATACTTCGAACCTACCTTTGTCTTCTTAAAAAACTTTATACATTTTATTTTTTCTTTGTTCAATGCTTTCAAGGTTTCCATATACCGGCTGAGGCAATAGTGCGTCCGACTTCAATAGCTTGAGTTCTATGATAGACTAGAAACTTGTTTTCAAAACACAAATAAACTAGAGAAAGAAGTCTATAACCGGAAATTATTTCTGAATATACATGGTGAGCCAAGACAGGGGCTAGGGCCATTTTTTTAAATGGAATGTTGTGTGTAAAAAAAGATTTTTTGGAGATTGGAAAAACAATCTAATTATTTAGGATTATTCTTGAATTTTGTAATTATTGGGCGATAAATGAAAAATGGTTACAAATAGTCATAGGGGTATACATACAAAACCTATTCGTTTTTAGTTTCTACATCATATCGTTAAAAAATATACAGACTGTTCCATTTGAAAAATGGAGAAAATTAAATTCAAAATGTTCCAAATTGAAAAATTAAGTTTAGCCACCCTGCGTAATTTTTCAAAAGTAAAAACGATTTAAGGACATCCCACAGATGTTTCCTAACTAGTACTTCTATAATTTTTTCTTACAACTCGTAATTGTGACTGTAGTGATTTTTTTAACATGCAACTGCAGCTGCCATTATTTGCACAAAAAAAACCGTTACATCCATGTGGTTTAAAAATATTTAGAAATAATATTGGAGTAAAAAGAATCGAACAAAAGCCTCCAAGAAATCTTCTTTTACATACAACATTCTATTTAAAAAAATGTCACTTGCCCTTCTATAATCGTTTTTCCTCAACCTGTATGTTCAGAAATAATTTCCGGTTATAGACTTCTTTTTCTAGTTTATTTGTGTTTTTTAATCAAATTTCTACCCATCATAGAATTCGAGCTATCAAAGTCGGGCGCACTATTGCCCCACCCTGTATATGTCAAAAACGCTCAAGATTGCCATCGAGTGAGGAGGACTCTTAAACATGTACAATTATTAATAAAACACCCTGTACATCCGGCACCGCCGACTTGACGGTCCGACTTGAAAATATTCCATTACATTATAATGCGGTAACAAATAAACTTACTCTAGGATTAACAATTGACATTGTAACTAATAGTATAACTGTAATAAGAATATTGCACAACCGAGACACGTTCTTCCCCTGATACATTATGGTGGTTGCAAAAACGAAACGTGTCTTGCAGAGGCAAGCCCAATTATTGCAGTTTGTGCCATCATTAGCTCCTCGTTTGAGACTCAATCCTTAATAATTAACGACGTCGGTGAGTAAAAGACGGAACAGATTCCTGAATCCTTCCGTCTTAATTGCGTACAACATTCTAATGACACTATCGCATACACCGAAATAATTATCACTTTGTTTCCAGTCGAACTGGAAACTTGCAACAACTGTTGCACAGTTCTAGTACAATTCGATTTTCATCACATAGTTATTCTCTATAAGTTTTCTGAAAAATTAAAGACCGACTCGTGTCAACACCGGATATGTCATTCAGGTTTTATTTATCATTCATGGGAAAGCGGCTTGAGATATTTTTAACGTTGGCACGACTGAAAGGCGTATTAAGGTACACTTAAAATAAAAAATTTGCCTTGCATGTTTCCTATCAGAATAAAATCATGTAAATTGGCGGCGAAGCCGCTACGGCGACCTTCAAACGCTTTAAACATACAAAAACAAACGCCGCAAAAAGAAATTACATCGATTGAAAGAGAGGATTTCGCTTTATTGAAACTCGCTATTGTTAGTAATTTTGTGTAATTAATTTTGGGCCTTAAGAGCGATTAAGCAACCCAGTTAATGGAGACGCTTGTGGTGATGACGTTGAGGTAAGTTAGGTAAGTTTGTTGCACCTGAACTGGGATCAAGTGTTAATGAGTCTGTCCGTTAGTGGTTACTTGAGGGATCCCTTGGGGTAACTCCCAAATGGCCGGCACAAAACTTGATTAAGTTTTTGCTAAAGTGGGAAAAAATGAAATCGAAATTTCTTGTTTGCGTAGGTGGAGTTATGGAGAAATGAGTGGAAAGTGGAGGGCAAGTGTAACAGACAGTTATCTTAATTTAACCCGACGCCGGAGGACGGAACGTGGTGTAAAGAGAAGTCGGAAATTCATGACACATGTTCCCAAGTTAAGTTGCAAAACCTAAATAGGTAGGAGCGTTTTGCTTACCTTGTTAAGCCGCGTTCTTGCAGGTCGATTTTAGTCGATGAATTTTGGGTTGTTAATAAAAATTGATCAATAATTTGTGTGAGAACCTCTGATTCAATGCAATTTATCAACTTTTTCGTTTATCAATATGCGTTAAACCTGGTCCAACTTTATCGTTCAGGAAATAAGTCATGTTCAATTCTTCTATCCAGTCGAAGATTGTTTGAACTGTGTGAACCACTGCTAGGTTCAATTATGCTCGTTTAAGTCTTTCTACAGTTTTACTTAAATTTTTGATTTAAAATTTAACTTTTGTGATTTATACCAAAAACATTTTTGTTTATGGAAGGTTTCTGATGTTCCCAATTAATTTCTTATTAAAACCCATTATCTCATCTAAAAGCAACGCTTTTCTTGCCTTTCGGCATGTTCAGTAACTTTTTCTTTAGTTCTGTCTTTAACAAAGCGCTAATTATCTCTACACCTACACGAATAACTTCATTAAACGCCATTTTAAAGCTAAAACTGTGGCTCAATTTGCATTGAAACGTGTGAATAAAGAATGGTTCAATTTATGTTCAACTTTTATTAATCAATTTAAGTTGAACAATTAAAATCGTTCCGTGAGAATGCGTCTTAAGTACATAGTTGTAATACAACAAATACAACAAAATGTAATACATTCTTTAGAGTAAAGTTTAGGCCATTTTCATTAGACCTGACTTCAATACATTGTTTAAAGTTAAGATAGGTACTTCATCACTTATAGTCTTATCAAAATCACTGTTTTATTTTTTGAAACAAACCAGAAACTATCGTTCTCTAGAGACCAAGTCAAACTAAACAAGTAGGTACACATCGTGACCTTTCGATGGCAACATCAGTATGTTAACATCTCTTATAAACCCAGAAAAATTTTTCAGTGTTTGCCTAATAATATCATAAATAATTATTAGACCCCTAAATACCCAATAGAATTTTTCTTTACCCTTACACATAATATAAATTAAAATCTATAAAATAAAAGATTAAGCCAAATATGTGGAATTAATAGGTATTTATGAACCTCCATTATTAGCGAGTATTAAATTAAGACTACTACGAACAGTCCTGTAGCTCGCACTATTAGTTTAACGTAAACTAATTAATGAAGCAACTTCAAGCCCTTGAATTACAACGTATTGCGTGGAATCGTCAACTATTGTGTAAATTATTATCTTAAACATCAAGTACATACCTTATCTCACAAAAAAAGCGCATTAATTTAGGAACTTGGAAATTAAGAAAATATAATATATAACTAATTAAATTCTTGGTATTAATTTATTTGAAAAAAAAAACCTTTGTCTCTTACTAGATAGTTAAATTATCCTTTTTTTTGTGATAAAATTACCACAGCAACTAATAAGAAGTAAGACTTGTGCTCTTTTGTTGGTTGCCTAAAGCAGATCGTGAAAGGATTCTTAAAAGCTTTAAAGCACAAATTACGTAGTGAGCATTACTTGTGCTTTCAATTAAAAACTCTGCCAATTAAAACTTTTTCTCTTACCACCACCTCTGATATCCCTAAGTGTAAATTAAAGTGCTGTAGTTAGATAAGACTGAACGACTGCAAAAAGTATTTTTTAAAAATTGCACATTATCGAGGAGAGCTCAGTCACCAAACTCCTTTATTTGGTCTTTTACCTCCCGGGATTTCCGCTAAAATCATTCCGCGACAATGTAAACAGTCCACTTTTGTTTTTCGTAATTTTCCGTGCATTTTCAGACGTCCCAAGAAACAACATCGTTACGGGACTTGCCCTGTCTCTAATTCTCTTAAACATGTTTGAACGACGCTGAGGGCGTCTAACGCCGGTCTTAATCTGAAAGGAGTTTAAATTTTTAATATAATTAGATGAAGACGGCCTGTGAGGAAACGTTCGTGCTCAGAAAAAAGAGGAATTTTAATGCCGTCAGCAATGTTGAATTTTAAAATTCCCTTCTGCGGGCGCGTAATTAATCTCATTAAATCTTTTTATTCCCCAAGAAATGATTAAACGCCAAGAAGACAGCGGGCGAGGCGCCGATTTTTGCGACTAACACGTGACCGCCCATCTTAAGATCATAAAAGCAGAATCCTGCAAGTGTATTTATAACACGTAAAATAACTATACCTACAAATATCATGACCATTATTACGTAAAAATATTTAGGATAATGACAGTAGTGCCTCTAGCGGAGATTTTCGCGAGGAACACGTGCAAACGCAAGATTTAATTTTTGGAAAATTAAGTTAGGCAAATTTGACAACAGCTTTAACTAAAATTCAACTTTTGTGGGTGAATGACACTTTGTCGAACAAGAGGTGATTACTTGTAGATAACGAAAATAATCAGATAAGTCCCTAATTTCGTTCGAAGCCTACTGGCGGAGATTTGATTGACCCTGCCAGTTTTAATGGAATTAATCCGGTCACTCTTCATTTGATACGATATGATTGACACGCGCCCCCTAACAAACTTATCATTTCGATTAGGGCAAATTTGGCCAATAGCAGTCAAATATTTGCATAATATGTTTCAACAGGAAATCCCTCCTAGTCACTAAGCGTTAATTCGTCGCGCTTTTCCGAGATTTTCTATTTACAACCCACGAGTGTTTGTAGAAAAATATTTCCTGGCTAGTGGATTTAAAAGTTAAGCCATCTCTTTCCGGTTTTGTCGGCAAATGTTTGTCCCAAATGGTTAATGCGGCACTTTATCGGGTTATTTTAAGGACTGTTTCTCGCGTAACTCGATCCTACTTTTAAAGGAAAAGTTTAAGTAAAGCAACGATTGTCACCTGTTCTTTCTTAATATTAGGCTTGCGCAAACATGTAAATAGGAGATCGAGTTTCCAGGCACTAAAAGAACTTCTCTTTAAAGCTCTCACCTGAACTAAGTGCTTTTCTTTTTTTGAATTCTGTATTCAAATCGTTTTTAATTATTGAAAATGTCAAAAATTGCTCGAATCGCTCGATTCATCATCGTTCTTTTGGCGGCCGTGTGGCAGGTCGTGTATTCGCCCAGTTGTATGAGTTCATTTTTCATCACGGCTTTTGTTTTGCCGTTGGCTCATAAAGTCGACACTGACACTTTAACCCTCCCTAAGCCTTAGACACACGTTCCAGGCAAAATTGCATTACCCCCTCTGTCAATTATTATTGTTTAATGAAAAAAGAAAAACCTTAGAAAAACTTATTGAAAGGTTTTTCAGCTAGGGATTGATGAAAATTTCTTCAGTCGAGCTAATTGGATTAAAGTTCATTTCAAACATCAATTCTCGTCGAAGACCATTAATTATGATTTTGCGGGCCTAATTGTCATTGTTGTGGATTTGGAAGGCACTTTTAATTTGTGAAATGCAATGTTGCGGTTTTGGCGATAGACGTCCATCAATTGCTAGCGTGACTAAACATTTTTTTATTTTTTACCAAACGGTGGCAGTAAGCACCGATTAATGAGACAGCGACTTGTCGCTAAGTACATAGATGTACCAATTTTTATAAATCTAAGAAACTTTAAATTTCTTGTATTGTTGTACAACAATACAGGCTGCCCCAAAAAGTCCGCACCACATTAAAGGTGCGTTATCTAGAATTGTATTAGAACGCTAATAAATGGTTTAAATAATTCTACGTCATTTAGATTTCAAGTTATAGCCGTTTAAGGAAGGCATAATTCAAATAAATTTAAGGGTACATGCGCCTTATTTCAAAACAAAAGAAATATTTTAGGGTAAAGAGCATTCCTTTGAAGAGTTTGAAATTGAAAAAGTCGGAAAATTTATGATGGGTCCAAGGTTTAATATCATAAAATAAGATCTTTAATATAACAATGAAGAAAACATGGCAGCATGGTCAATACACCTAATAAAGGTAAAAAACGATTTCTAGGGAAACAATATTAGGTCATACACGATTTTTCTGAGTATAAGTGAAAGTTACTTTAATTTCAGATATTAGTGTTGCCTTATGGTTATAGTAGAAAAATTTATTAGAATTAAGTGAAATGAGTTACAGATATGAGCATTTTGGTGTAGCTGAAGTCTCACTCAGTCTGTAATGTAGAAGTTTATCAGAATTGGATATATTTTAAGGAGCTATGATATGATTATTGGTCCCTTCGAGTTTCAATAATAATTATTGCATCCGAAATTTAAATGTTTTGTTTCAATAGCTTCTTATGCTGCGCCATTGACTTAAAACCTATCGAACTCCAATGAACAATAAAGGTGATTGCATAAAATCGATATTCAGCGTTAAATCGGAAAGGACAACCTTTATGTAGGTACATTGTATTTTCTAGATCTAACCGGATTTGAGAAATTGCCCACCATTTTGGGACAGTCTGTATAAGTTCTAAAACTTGAAAAGTTTGAGATAGGAGATTCAGAATTTCCACAATTTCTACAGACGTTTTGATGGAGTTGATTAAGATTTTTTCTTTTATAATAATATATTTTTTAATACTTCAACGTAATTTGTGAGAATTTTACATAAAAAGTTTATTAAACCTAATATTAATTAACCTTCTGTAAAAAAAAATTTCTTCTTGATTATTTTATTTTCGCTCCATGTTAAAGGGTTTTCTAATAAGTGTTCAATATGGGTAACACATTATGTCATTCCGAGCATTTCCACGATTGTTGCAGTCATAAACTAGAACCTTTCGATTGCTGTTAAAATTTAATATTATTTATTATTTATATTTAATTTAATATTTAATATTAAACACAGAGGTTTTTACCTTCTGATTCAAAATAGCGTGCGCATCTTGATTTTGGACTTGAACTGACATAAAGAATAATAAATCTCAACCAAAAAGTTTATAAAATTAATTTTTTTAAATAAAGGGTTATTATTGAAATGATGTCAAAACAACGGTGGCGTTGCTACTAGGAAATGAAAAGTGTTGGTCGGAAAAGGGCCAAGTTGGTCCTTTGAGAGGTGGGAAAGTTTTATTTGAGAGAGCCGATATGTCCTATATAAATGTTATATTGAAGTTACCTACTAGTAACACATCTTAAAAAGTTACGTACCTTTAGAGACCCCTGAGAACTATATAGTAAGAGAAAGATGAGGATATATAGTGGGGTATCACGTAAGAGTCTGCAATAAGTTTCTTAGGTCAAAATAAGATAATATAACAAAATAAACCTATTTTCAAAAGTTGTGTCTCGTTAAGGCAGTGTGAAGATCCAAAATTTCTCAAAAAGTTGTAATTTTTAATAACCTTAAAACGCGTGGAGCTAACGAAACTGTGGTTAGTAACATGAACTAACCACTGGTTTGTTAGGTCTTTAGGTACAATTTATCTATTTTCTATAATTATGCAAAGCAACTTTGAAAACAGATATAAGTACGATAGAATAAGTTGTAAAATACTTTTTAATATAGTTCTTCTTAATTAGAGTAAAGTTAACTTTTATCAAACCTTCCTTTAAATTATTTTTATGACTAGTCTCTTAACTATTTGTCCAGCAATATTGCTATCACAACAAATTGCTTTTTAAAACTGTGGTGTCAAAAGCGACTAAAATTTAGCATTTTATTTAATAAAAAAATATGACCTTTTCGTAAGAAAAAATATCATTTCCTTTCTTTGCATAACTAAGTTCCATCAAACTTCCCCGGGGGTAAAGGTGCCACTTTTACGACGGATCCCTCCTTTTTTCGTTATTCATGGGACCTTACGATAATAAATCCGAAGAGACTTCTAGTATATTTTCACGAGAACAATATTTAATCTTAGTGGCTGAAAACTATCTGCAGTAATAGGTAGAAGGCTGTTTCAAGATTCTTTTTAACAACTTGACTTATATAACAGACTCTTACTTGACTCTTTTTCATTAAAGATTCTTTTCCAGACGTGTTAATCCTAAAAATGATATTTAACATTTAACGCAAAGAATCTTTCTTTGTTTAAGGAGTGCAATTATTTTTCTAGTCTACGATTTCTGATAATGGTATTAAAGACAACTAACTCATAACGATGTTATGCCGTCAGCAATTTTAACGTATTATTTAATCAAAAAAATCATTTTTTAAGTAAAGAACATCATATTCTTCTTTAACATAAGTTCCACTTAACTTGTTCGAAACTAAACATTTCAATGTTACCACGATAGAGTTCAGTGTCATTCTTTGGTACAATAACAAAAATATACATTTTATTTATACAAAATTGGTATTTAAATTTTAGGCCAATGTTTGGTTGGGTAAAGAAGATTAAAAAGTTCTAAACATACTCTATCTCTGCTTTTATCTTCTACGAGAGGAGTTTAATAATTAGTAGCGTGCGTGTGGATGAAAACATGAAATAAATTTTGTATCCGATATTTATTCTTCAAACAAACAACTTTAATTAACGGTGTTATATAATTGTTTTTACACAGTTAAGAAGACTCTAAAATTCACAAAATTTTTACCGTGATAAAATTTAATTTCTCCAAAAAAGATAGTTAATTTGTTGCACTGTTTTCAGTATTTCTTAACGCAACAAACTGCTATTTTATTTAATCCTAGGATAGAACAACAAATTATGTTTGAAATTAATATATTAAATAATAAATTTACACGACCGTTACACACAAGATGTGGGCTGATGAGAGGAGAGGAAAAATGCCACAGTAAATGGCCAAATAAAGAAAGAAACCAAACTAAAACGCTGAATTACAACGCTGATTAGAAAAATATCAGACAACTAAAATGACAATTGAAAGTGGACACAAGCCCCACGATGCATAACTTGGCAAACCTGTTTCGTGATTTTTGTGTAATATTTTTTACCGACAAAGATCAGGAAAGCTGGAGCTTTTCCAAAAATGACAAGCTAGTTCATTCTCATGGCGTGGCAAGCCAAGCGTGGCTGAAAATTTTTTAATCTACGCACGCGATTTTTACCGCGTTAGCTGACAATATTCAAAAAATTGTTCAAAAAAACATTTCAGCTCAAAACTTAAAAATTTTCAGGCGATACGAGAGGTAATTTTTCGTCGATTTGCAACTAATGATAAAACTTAACCCCTTTTTTTGTACACTCTTAACTTTACTCTCAGTCTCGAAAACTGCGATCTTTCTTATAAATTTTAAAGTTTTCTGCTAATTCTTATCGCTAAGTAGTTATCTTCTAACACGATGACACAAACTCTCCCAATAAATTTACACTTCACCGCATCGTGAGAATCCTGCTCAAGCCTTTTCTGGTGTTCGTGCGCTTGCATCTCGCAGTCGAAAGCATTTCACGGAAATTCCTTCAAGACAACGTTTATTTACATAATTTCCCTGAATGGAAACGAGAACAGCAGTGCATTGAAGAGGGACAAAAAGGGTCGAATGCAAAATTTCCTCCAATTCTTCGAGTGCCGAAGTAAGACCATTACTCCCACATTTTACAAACTTTATTTCGGTACTTTACATTATTACGAGTAAATAGTGATCTCTTTTCGTAAAATACGTTGGTGACTTAAGTGGGCGGAATTCACTGTCAGTAAATTGCAGCCGAGCTTGATAAGATATCAACGAATTTGGGTTAATTCTAGAAATAACTAATTGATACGTTATTATCGAGTTATCGTTTTTGGTGTCGAGGGATTAGTGGCGTCAACATGGCCAATACGCAGTTAGCACTAATTTCGTGTAGGTTTTAATCACGGATTTACAGAGTGTTGAGGAAATTTACAAACTTAAGATTAAACTCATCGAAATTTTTTATTCTATTATTTAACAAATTTCCATTGTTTCCTTGAATCCGTTAATTCTTACTCTATGTAGAATAATTCGATGGTGTCTATCTTCTTTGTTCTTGAATTGTCTCTTTATATTCATAATAACTGTATAAACTTATACATATGTATATGTGCGTAAATATTAACCTAGTACCTATCAAACCAATTATTGCAACAAATCTCTGCAATTGTTATATCGGTTTAATTATGCTGATTGTACATATAATAATATAAATTTTGGCATTTTGGTTTAATTTAGTTTTAGACCATAGCTTTCAAGTAGCAAATGCGCATAAAACGAATCCCCTAAAACTATTATAATTAATGGCCAAATTTAATTAAAGGTGTTATGTATCAACACTAAACGACTCTACATCAAAGCGGTTTGAACCAAAAGGCTTAATTAATGTTACAGTAATCCGGTTAGCTTCCCCTCTTTTACATTAATAGAAAATTTAAAAATTATTACGAGTACAGCTGGTAAAAACAGTTAAATTCTGTCTGCAGCCAAGTTTTTACGTGCTCGACAACGGTGGTGGTAGCGTAAAAAATACATTCAAAAAGCACCGTCCGCACGAATTGCTTCATTTTCGTAGATAAGTGAAACTGACGTAAAAAAAATTAATATAAAGTCCAGAGATAATATTGCCGCTTCCCGGGTTATTCTTTCAGTGTAGGTCACGGTTCACTTCTTATGTACTTTACTTTAGGGTCGTGAGTGACAAGGGTCGTCCGGCAATTTTCTTAAAGACCCAATAAAAAGTTGCTTTATAGTGCATTTAATTAAGTCTGAAGTTTCAATCGCTGCAAAGTTAACGAAACTTTAGGATATTTAACCGCTCTATTTGTAATTATTGTTTATAAGAAATTAGCAGAACGTCCAGACAACAAAACATTTCTATTCGTTGCTCTTTCATCCTCGATTAACTCCTTACCAGAGGATTTTCGATTTAATTCATTCGTTTTTCTATAATTACGTAAAATAGGTATGCAGGTTGTAGGTATGCGCTTATACCTTTGGCTGAGTTTGGTCATAGTCAAAAAAAGAAAGCAAGTTACAACCAACCAAGGAATGGCAGGTTTTCTAGCTTCACAATATTATTATTTTTATTATGATCATCACGTGTAATTTTTTATTATCAGAAATAATTTCAAATTTATGCATTAGCTGCGCAAGAATAGCAAGAATTCGCAGCCTTTTGTCATTGTTTTGATTTTGTGTTTGTATTTGTTTGCGCCGATAGTGTTTGTCCTTATTGATTTTGTTATATCTGCAGGTTAACTTGTTAATTTTTCTTACTTTTGTAAGTATATTTATTTTCTTTAGTTTTCTGTAACTGGGTAACCTGTAGAAAATAAATCCTTATTATTCTTATCAAAGAATAGCTGGATCAATGATATTCCGGAAAATAAACTATTATAAGAAAAATACTGAATAGTCTGAAAGATTTCCAGATGTGACACCACTTGATTCTTTTAATTGGCATAATTTAAAACTAATATTCAAAATATGAACATCCGGTATATATAAGAATATACCGGATGTTTATTTTGAGAGAAAACGGGTATTTTCTACTAAACTATACACTTTATGAAAAAAGTTTTTAATGGAAGCTATTGTACAAAATACAGTCTTCTCAAATATGCTTTTCAACATTTTTGTTCACTTGTCATTTAATCAGAAATGATATCAACTTTATTATTTCAAATAAAAATACATTATTTTTTCAGCAATTTCTGGTAGATAATTTAATTCTGAATCCAACGATGTATTACAAAGGGGTTGTTGTATAAGAAAAATTTTAAGAAAAATGACTGAATGTGAAATCACATTTCGTGGCATAGCCTTACTTGATAAGGTGAAAAGTTATCACGCCAGTAGATAGATTAATCAATAGATATTTCAGAAAGCCTGAAAAAGGTTCCAAGTGCGTTTTGTTCAAAAACGATGTTAAAAGTGAACTATTCCTTGAAAATTTAACATATTTATTAAATTTTTCAAAATATGTAATATTTACTTCTGCATTTTCTTATTTTTCAAAAAATTGAATGTTAATGTATCTTTCATTCTTGCAGCTTTTCACCTTAATTCATAAGCAGGTCAGCTGATGACAATATTTTTGTGAGTATGTATACGAGGATCTTTTACATCTTTAAAATGATCCATTACAAAAATAGGTTGTTATTTAAAATTTAAAAGTAGGTATAGTTAGTGTGTAAAGGCAGGAACCTAAATTACATGCAATGTTGGTTTTAAAGTTTTCTAATCATAATTACTTACTCATTGTATAATATTGGAAATAACTAGGTTTACGCCACCATTTTCACGATTATTTGACTGCCCTCACTTGAATTATTTTTAGGAGTCCGAGCATTTTTATGATCCAAGTGACTCTTGACGATTATTTGACAGTGCTCACTTGAATTATTTTTATCCCAACATTTTTACGATCAAGGATAATGTATTGATTGACGCTGTACTGTAATTACAGCGCATAAAGTGAGTTGTGCTAAAGTTTTTTTTCAAAATTACGTAGAACATAAATAATAAAAAAATGTATGGCAAAAAGCTAACGCATCAACGCTTATTTGGTTATCTTATTAATATCCAAATTTTCGACTCCCTTCGCCAGTTGCGCAAATGAAACTAATCAGAAACAACAATCTGTGTCAGTTTGACAGGAACTTCTCGTTTTCAAAGGTCTGTCAATGAAGTTGTTGCAATGAAGTTGCTCTTTGATTGTTAATATTCCGCAATTTAACGCAAAAATAATTCTTCTGTTGTTTAGGTTAGCAGTAATATTTATGTAAACGTCCGGCACGTTGCTCGGTAAATGCAATGAAAATTTAATTCTGGTCGAAATAAATTCTCGTAAGCGATATTTCAATTTTAGTTAGATTTATGTCTGGAAATTGAATTTCCAATTAAAATAACCGACGGGAAAAATATAACCAAAAATGCAGTTAGTAAAAGCTCGCTCCAAATTGCACCACAGGTAATTCTCGAAATGCCCTAAATCCAGTTCGTTACACAACGACATGTTTACGAGGGCATCAAAATTGTTGTTTCAATAACCGGAAAATATTCGAATTATAATAATTCAATTCATTCAGAATGTTAGCAATGACAAAACGTAAAGAAGTGGTTAATTAATTGTTTGTTTAAATTTTATGAATATTTTGCAATATACCTAATACTGACGAACGGGCCTTGCAAGTTAGGTCGCGATAAGTAGCAAAAATTTGAAAGGAGTGTAGTAACCGCAAACTGTCAACTCTTTTTTAGAAATCAAAAGTCAACAGTTGTTGCTTTGAAGGTAGCAAGTTAAGACACATTTGCCACGAATGAAAGAAAATGGAGCAGAATTTTTTTTTGGTTGTGTATTAAGAAATCATATATTTATTGAAATACATTTCGTAAATTTTTCCTAATCCTTAATCTACTAAACTTATTGAGCAACCTCTAAATGTAATTATGTCAAAACTCAAAGATGGATGGTTGATAACGTTTTGAAAACCGCTGCTTTACTCTGACATCAAACCTCTATAACATAGCGTTTGTCATATACTCGCATAGAAACTTGTTCCTATTTCGCAATATTAACTTATTAACTTCTCCTTCACCAAGACTTGATGATGACATTTTTCCTAGTACTTATTAAAGAAGTTTAAATAGTCCTTCCGGTAGAGCACAATACGAAGTAAAGGGGAAACTCAATTCCAATAATATTAAATTTCGCACGGTCCCATAACGCACTGATAAACGTATTTATCGCCTCTAGTCCACCATTAATATTCCGTCAGATTGTAAACATTAAGCTCCGCTTCGCAGACATTACCTATTTACGCATTATGGGGTCTCCGGTTATCTAAAGCAAATCTCTAGATAGGTAGTGAGGTTTATTTCGCATTATAACATTGTTAACCAGTAGTTTCACAACTCTAATTTATCGTTTAAAGTTGAGTGGACGTTTTTTCTTTCCTTGCAACGCGAAATATGTTAAGGCTTCTGTGCGAGCTTTTAGCTGGTGTGGGAAAATGACCGCGAGCAAACTACGTTACAAGCGACCCGAAATTATATCTAAC
The DNA here is from genome assembly GCA_951805265.1 of Schizotus pectinicornis. Taxonomy (NCBI): domain Eukaryota; kingdom Metazoa; phylum Arthropoda; class Insecta; order Coleoptera; family Pyrochroidae; genus Schizotus; species Schizotus pectinicornis. Next base: position 10,453,631 of record OX638202.1, on the reverse strand, counting down.
CTAATCCAATAATAGCTTTACTAACACTTGCCACTTTTCTGTTAGTTGGTGTAAAATTAAATTTACTTGGATGGAAGGTTTTATTCAGAGCCCATTTTAATTTAACGAGGCGTTTCGCGCTGGGAGAGTGAGAGAAGAGATTTTGTGAGATTACGTAAATAAATAAATTTGGTGTTAAGTTAAATGATTTAATTAGTGAAGGTCGGTTTTTATGAATGCAAAAAGCTGTTCGGTTTCGCTGGAATAGCAAATAAGTCTATAAACAAGTCGACGAGATTACACAATTTCTGGCGGATTTGGGGGTTTTCTTCAAAGAGGACGTTGATAAAATAGTAAATGTTTGTATAATTTATGGCCTCTTAAAATATCGACAAACTCTTTTCAAAACAGGTATTGCAACTGAGATTTATAGGTTGTTGTTACTCCAAGGAACAGTCTGGATATCTCTCTAGCAAGAACGTCGTCTAGTTATATGATGGGCACAGCCTAAAAAATGCTTGTCTTAAAAAACTTATTTCTCGAATATAGCAAGACAAGTCACAAATTGTTATAGTTATGCGAGTTTATTTTTATTTAGGCTTGTTTCAGATGCAACTGATAGTTAGCACTGACCAAAACGGGTTATATTTCAAAGTCCATAGATAGAAAGAACGCTATAAATATTTTTAAAATTAAACTTCTGATTTCTTGGATTCAAAACGGATATTGATATTCCTATAAGCTCAAACCGTAACCCAGCATTGGCTACACTAATTTGTTTTTGTTATCAAGGTATATCTCAATCGTATCTAATTTCATTCCATTTTTGCTAACGTAAAGCTCAAGAATTACGAAGAAAAAGTACTTTCAAGATTTTCATTAAATGAAAAAGTTAAAGTAGCAGTACAAACTATACATTTTGGAGTAGGATCGACCAGAAAAATGTCATTTAGGCTAAGCCCAGAATTTAAAAATTTCTTTTAGTTTTAGGGCAGACTTACACCCTCGTATAACAAAACCGCCGAGTTGCCTGTTTCATTTATTCATTAAGCATGTTAAATAAAATGTTAGAGAACCGTTGTTGCCAGAAAATTAGTTTTTATTAGTAAGGCAAATAATTGTTGACTTTCACAAAAGAACAAGCGATCCAACCTCCAACCCTAAACTTGATAACGAGGGTCTCGTGCCGCCTTTGTTTAGTTTACATGGTCGAAAATAACCCTCCTTTCGCAAACTTTTTGAGCTTTTGAGTAGTGGTCGAGTAGCACACCAGATTAATGAACTGCATTGCTCATCAAACCCGGAATTAACTCTCAGAATAATTAATCTTTAGAGTAGTTGTAAAATAAATCTTACCAGAAGAATATATTTATGAAAGTTAAAATCATTGAATACCTACTTATTATAAATCCAATAAGATTTTCCGAAATTCAATGCGTAAAGTTTTCAACCATTAAATTTTACTTTAAGCTAAGCTTTTCGAACGGTGCGAACGCTCATTTAATGTAAGTTGTATGCTGTGAGAATAGGCGTTAAAACCTTCTTAACCTTCTTCTGCATATAGGTAAAAAAAAATAAAAGTGTCGCTGGTTCAAATAAAGTTAATACTACTAAAAAATTAATATTTTATTGCTATTATTGTCATGTCAAAAGCTTGTCAACTCAAAAGTCAGGTAATTAATTACCTCGGTAATTACTAAATAAAGAAAAAAATGTTTTGTAATAAGTGGTAGGTATCTCAATATTTTTTTACATATCTTGATTATAGTCTTTCCAAAAAAAAGAGAAAATGCTTATTAGTTGTAATTTAAATAATGTGATTAAAAGCAATTGGCCATTATAGCAGGAAAAAGTAAACTTTACAATGGTTTTTAGTTTTCATTCAAGCAACAACACAAAATTACAGTAGTAAAGAAAAGAGTGGTGAGTGATGCAAAAAAAATGACAAATTTAGAAACCTGTATCATAGTTCACTTTTTAATCAAAATTGACTTTTGTTTCTGGGAAAAATTTAATGATAATTTTTTCAACAACTTATTAAATTTGAATAGAGAAGAATGTTTTTTATTTCTACAGCTGGAAAAGTTTAAAAAATATATTTGTAAAATTTAATTAGCAGATCTATTTGAAAATTCTTGTACTTCATCTTTAAGAACCTTGGTCCGTAGGCCTTGAACGCGTTCTTGAAAATCCCCAAATGTTTGTATTCGTTTTTAATGCGGTTTTTACCAGTCAATAAAGTAAAAAATAGGCAATAGAATTTGTCTGTTGTTTTGAAGAAAAAAGATAATTATATTTTTCATTTTATAATAAAAGTATCGTTAATTTGATGGATGACGGCCTCCATAAACAAGTATTATATATGCAGAATTGATGGCAATTTAACTCGGTTTATTGCATTAAAATGTATATTTTTGGGAACTTCAAAATAAATTAATTGTCGATGTCCGCTTAACAGTGCGTACAAGATAATAACTAAACGTTCGCAAATCTGGCGTAAGTCCATTTGCTTTATCCTAGCAGCAGAAAGTGAGCGGCAGAGGGCCGCCAAGAGCCAGCTTATCAACTGATAGATATGCCTATTAATGCTCCTGTATATTAAATGTTTTTATCCGATGAGTTGTTGAGACTCAGCAGGGAGGACCTGAGGAAGGCTGTTGGACTGCTCACGGGACACTGCCCCCTCAGAAGACACCTCTACATTGTGGTCTCTCTTGAGGACCCTATGTGCAGAAGGTATGAAGAGGAGGAAGAAACGCCTCTTCATGTACTGTGTCACTGTCCGGCTCTTGCTGTACAGAGATCCAGGTATCTAGACTTTCCCTTCTTAGAGGAAAGTGAAATTAGGAGGGCTCCTATGAACAGGCTACTGGGCTTCATCAGAAGCACAGGCATACTCTAAAGGGCTCTCTAGTAACCACACAGGGGTGCACACAATGGGCCTATCTGGCCTCAGTGTGCGGCTCGGCGTTCAGCCGGACCCCCCATAAAAAAAATGTTTTTATTATTCAACCACCAAATTCTCATGTGCAACGAGATAGAAAAAGTCTTATTTTTCCATTTTAGACGTGATATTTTTTATCGAGGCACAACCGAGATAAAAAACACGTCGTGAATGGAAAAATGACTTTTCCTGACGAGTTGCACACAAGATTTTATAAAATTCGATCAACATTTCTTCCAATTTTAACAAAAATACATGATATCAAAACCAAAATCAAGTTTCTTGGATGCATTGCTATGACAAACTAAAGTAAACAAAGTGACTTTTAAAACAAAAAGTTAAATTTTTATGTTGTTTTTGTTTTGTTTTATTTTTCTACTCCAGTTGGGAAAAATTAAACTTTTTCCAACGCAAATGAGTGTGGAAAAGTTAAAGAATTCTTTATCGAATTTCACAAACAATATTGTAGCAATATACAAGATGCTTCCAAAATAGATGCCAAAAATGTATTATAATACCTCCCCCCCCCACTTTCACATACCTCTCAGCTGAATTGTCGTGAAGTACAAATTTCATCTTTTTATTTTCATCTCTCTATCTTAAAAGGTTTAGGAGAACAAAACCCTCAGTCAAGAGGCTGCATCTTCTTTAAAGACCACATAACGAAAAAATGTTAAGTAGTTAGGTTTTCTCTAATATTTGACCTGATTTACATTTGCCTTTAATTTGTTACCACACTTTGTATTTAATAAATTTTTACAATCTGTTGCAATTTTTTTAATAAAGTGCGTTCTTTCTTTTTGTTCCACTTAAAAAAAGTAAAAAAAGGTCAGGTCCTTTGGCAATCAATAATTGTAGAATTAAAAGAAAATAGTATCATCCCTCTTTTATGTTCAATTATTTTTTTTGCGAGAACAAGATCAGAATCTGTGCTATTATTGATTATCAAGACTCCGCAAACACTTTGGTAACTTAAAATTCAATACTGATTATAATTACGACAGAAGCTCTATAAGTTGTTGCAAGGACAAGGGGTACAGATAATTATGTATTAATTGATTTTCTTTCTAGATGTAAAGCATTTGTTCAAAAAGTATTTTTTATCATCAAGTAACTAATTTAAGAGTATAATTTCTATAATAATCAAATGAAGACCATTGATTTAGATACCGATCACTTGAAGTTAATACATACTGTCATTAGGTTAGAAGCACCTAAAACAAACAAGTCTTTATGTGGTTCTCGAAAACTCAACTGTCCACCAATAGTTTAGATCCATCCCCGAGCGACTTCCTTGCAATTAAAAGTTTATAAACTTTTTTGAACATGAAAATAGATTATTGAAATTAATGAAATAATCTTATACAGGGTAATTTATAGTGAGTAGTATCTTAGAAGTATCTCGAGAAAGGAAAAAGTTACTGACCTGAAAGTTTGGTCATAGTCCTAGCGACGTAGGATCTATTTACCGAAAATATTTTTAAAATGGTGGCACTTCCGCTTATACCGGAAGTTGTCATCAACTTTGTTATTTTAAATTGAATATTCCAATATTAAATTTTTTTCTGGATTTTATAAACAATTTCAAATTTGAACATCATTTTGTTAATAAGTCCCTATACCGAAAATCAGTATTTTTTGAGATATTCAAATTTTCCTGAAAAATTTGAAATAAACGTGATTTAGCTAAAAAATTAAAATCTTGGCAACAGTGAGAAATAATGTTGTAAATTAAAAAAACAGCTAAAAGTTAATTTTTTTAAATAGCATGATACCTAATTACATACATCAGTTGGTAGAGAAAAGTAATGCGCTTCTAAAAATGTCTGATGTTCCAATACCTTAAATGTATGATTCTTTAGATATTTGGCATTTCTTATTTTATCGAAGAAAATGTAATAAGACCGACTTGTAGGAAAAGCTTTGACTTTTTGAAATTTTATGAATCAATCTTAACTTCCAACATTATTTCTCACCTAAATAAAAAATTTAACATGTTTTTGTCAACTGTTGCTGAGATTTTAATTTTTAAGCTAAATCACGTTTATGTCAAATTTTTCAGAAAAATTTGAATATCTCAAAAAGTACTAGTTTTAGCTATAGAGACCTATTAACAAAATGATATTCAAATTGTTCATAGAATCCAGAAAAAAATTAAAAATTGGCGTATTCCATTTAAAATAACAAAGTTTATGTCAACTTTTGGTATAAGAATAAGTGCCACCATTTTGAAAATATTTTCAGTGAATAGATCCTATCTCGCTAGGACTATGGCCAAACTTTCATGTCAGTAACTTCTTCTCTTCTCGAGATACTTCTAAGGTACCACTTATTATGAATCACCCTGTATACATACATTAACATAAGTAGGTACTTTTTTCATTCACTCGCTGTCATTCCACAAACTTCTGTAGGTTTCGTAATTATGTAGATATAATAACTATTATACTTTTACGTAATCAACAACTTTTTGTGCTTTGATAACATCTTTAGTGTTGTGGTTTTTTTAGAACTCCACATCAGCTTTTGTTTTTGTTTCATTGACTGAAGTGATTTTAATTAATATTAATCCAATTTCGTTTGCAACTAACATGTCGATGATCTGTTGTAAATTTTATCAAGCTTGATCTTTTGACGGCCGCGACAGTTTTAGCTCAGTTCAATTCCGCCGCATCCCACTTTTCTATTAAAGAATAAACAACTCGCCAAAAACTCCAATCAGCACCTCGTCTGCTGTTAGAACAACAAACGTAATTTCATGAAAAAAGTCGTGAAAAAAACTTTCGTGTCAAACATTACCAAAACAATTTTTGCGCTTACCCAAAACTTGGCGCAAACAATCCCACAAGTCTCCGAAACAGTTCCAAACCAAAACCGACACTACCACAAAAAAAAATATATTTAGTCTAATGCACCCGCACCGCGCACCAGTTGTTTTTAAAGCGAGCTTTTGCAGCGTCCCGAACGCGGAACTGGCCGCGCGGAAGGATAATTCGGAAGCCTTTCGCAGGATTGTGCCTCTATGGTGGCGCGCAAGTGACTGAGTTTACTGGAGGCAGTCAATGGCTGGTCTTAGCGCACGCACGCCAGTCGTTTCGTTAACAAAAAATAAAAGGAAGCAACACGTTTTTAACGACAATTCAATCGGAAATTAGCGGAATTGTAACGGGGACATTATACGTGTTAGTTTGTGGGGGGAGAAATGCGCGGAAATTGACAAGAGTTCCTCTGAAACAATCTCAGGGGATTGATGTGAAAGGATTGTCTCAAAGCAGAATTTGTGAAAATCGAGAAAATCGAACAATTAATTGTAAATTTACGAGTTTTGCAAGAACGGCACGTGTAAGGTGACAATGAAGCATTAAAAAGTGAGTGTTTAACCAACAGGGTTGTCAAGAAAAACTTTGTTGAGTTTTGTATCTGCACGAGATGTTTTTGAAGGTGAGTCTTATCTTTTTACGTACTTTAAAAAAAGTAATTAACAAGTTTCGTTTATTAATTTCATAAATAATGTCGTTTTTGTTAAGAAAAACTTTGTAACTTGTCTTCAGTGACAATCTTGTAGACAGCCCTAATCAACTTGTTGCTTTTTTCTTAAAAAGAATCTAGCTTTAACAGCCGCAAAGGTATTTTTAAAAACATTATTAACAGAGAGGGTAATGAAATGGGTCTCCCTTTTAACGAACATAACATCGATAACATCGATAAATTATTGGCTTCCGATATTTATGAACACCAAACACGAAAAATTCAGTACTGAATATTTTTACATGTATGAATTTAAAATGATTGTAAACGAATTAGCTTAAAATGAAAGCAGCTTACAATAATTATCTAAATAAATGCGTAAATTTTCATAAAGTGTGCTTAGTAGTAAATATGTAAATAAAGAAAAATGTAGTCAAAATGTAAACCTCATAAATTATTTATACAATAAAAGCGAAAATAAATAACGAGGACCTATTTCAGGATTATTAGTCAAAATAACCAGATACAGTTTAAAAATATTATTTTTTATGAATACATACTTACAAATTTTCTGGTTTTTCTTTGATAGTAAGTTGTACTTTATTGTGAGCATTGCAAACGTGAATGTTTGCAGGAGCAAGTACCCTCTTCTTTACCCTTTTGGATACATTTTAGATTAAAGTTAAATGGTAAGTATTATTAGCAAAATTAGTGGTACCAAAATTTATAACTATATTGTAAAAAATGAGTGGAGCATTATAACATTCCTCTTCTTTTTTTCTACGCGCCACGAATTTGAACTAGTCCCAAATTTTATTGGTATATCCCTATCGATTATCCCAAATTTGCAGAATAACGTTGTAAATACATAAAAAGAAAACAATCTTATACAAATCACCAGTTCGAATTTAATAATAAAAAGACGTCAACAAGAAAAATAGATTAAAAGTTGAGAAAGTAAGTATATAAATTACTCTTACCCTACTGCAAGCTTGCTAAAGGTTTACCAAATATTAAAAAAGCAAGATTTACAATATCCGGGAGGATTGGATTCCACGCCAATGATTCTGGTAGCATTCGTGGAATAAAGTTCCTCTGCAGTTCATGGAAAAGTTCGAACTGCCCGTGACGCACAAAGACTAGAAAAACGATATTGACACTTTGGTCAATATCGTTTTTAATTTGGCTTCGATTGGCACTTGCCAATCGAAGCCAAATTATAATATAAAAAGTTTCGGGCAACTCGAGAATGTGGGGATAATTGACAAAAATACAAGGTGGTCAGTACAAGTGGTTAGTATTAAAATTATTATATAAAAATAATAGAGCAAATAAATAATAAATAATAATAATAAATAATAATAATAATAAATAACCCAAAATTAATAATATGTAAATAGGTATGTAAGTATGTAGTAAGAAAAACAACTACATAGCAAACCGAAAGTTGATTACAAGGCTTTAGATAGTTTAACCTTACAATTTCTAAAATTAAACACGCCAAAAATGTTATTTAATTTTGTCTTCTGATCTGAGACGTCTTTCTGAAAACATGCTAGTTAATTTTTTATCTGAGAAAAAACTGACATAAAGAAAACATTAAAAAATAAAATACAGGAGTTGTATAAAAACATCGCATAGATCTTGACACAGTAATGCGTCCAATCAGTTGGTTAAGTCGATAAAAGCTTCCAGTAGTTGAGTAGGTACAGTGGCCGTCATTGAAGAAGCCCAGGGTGAAGTGAAATTCATTCCAACTTACGGTGTGCTTGAAGCTGTTTATAATTTAAAACTAAAATGTGCCGCTCTATTTCGACTAATTTTAGTTCACCTGTGCGGTTCTCAAACAAACTGTACCCCGTGGTTTAGCCTGGTTGCAAATGTAACGTAAGTTAGAATGAATTTTGCTTCACCCTGGGCTTCTTCAATGACGGCGACTGTACAGCGGCGAGCATAAAATTAAGCACGACTCGTGAAGCGAAATCGGCGATTTTGAAGTTGTGTAGAACGGTTTAAGGAGTAACTGTGTCAACGAATCCTGCTGGTATGCCGTATTGGACCCCAAGAAATTCTTATCGCCTAATGGTGCTACGGGTAATAAATATTTATTTTGCTTGGAGGTTATACCTACACTTACCCCAAAAGTCAGTCACCTCTCTCACCCGGCAGCAAATTACCTGGAAATGGGTGGGTCGCAATGCCCTGCCCATCTTACCGAATAAAGTTGGTTCACACTGGGAAAAAACAATGTGCCTTATTTTTTGCTCGTCACTGTACTCTCTAAATTCACCATATTTATTTCTGTGCGTCTTTTAATTATTTTCAAGCATGAAGTGAAACAAATAAATAAAGTGGTAATAGTCGTACAACAAAAATAAAATTAAAAAATTTTAAAATCATTTTGGAGAGCAGTCGAAAAAAATGGTTAAAAAGATAAAAACAACTACAATATCTAGATTTAAATCAAAACCCATTAAATTTTAATGGCAGGATATGGTCAAGTAAAAAGTTTAAACATACGTATATTACTATAGATAAAAAGAGTAAGCAAGAGTAAGAATATCCAAAAATTCACATTTTGAAGCCCTGGACTCTAAGTTTGCAGGAGCATAAACCATCTGTGAAAGCAATTTTTTGAAACTGAATGAAGTAAGTCTTTATTCTCTACCTCATTGACTTAGTCTAGATTGAAGTGGTCATCCCTGTCTTGTTCTACCGAAATCATGCCCAAGTTATTTTACAGTAATTTTTTTAAGTACCCATCATTTTTTGCCGAAAGTTGATGATTATCAAGATTATTTTAAAATTTGAAGCAATGCTTATCAGTGTCCTCTTCTTGTTCTAAGGAGCTAAAACTCTTATTGATCACAAAATAATTCTATAATTCCCGCAATATTTTTTAAACTTACATCAATTTTATAACCTCATCGTATCACTTTTAGCTTTACCACAAACATTGCCCATTTCTGTCGCTTCTATTTCATGGTGTTCTTGCATGCGATTAAGCCGTAAAAAATTTCTTTTTCTAATCCCTATCTCTTGTTGGGGTGCGAGCTGGCCGGCACTCCCGTCTTATCTCTCATGAAAAATGATGAATAAATTCCCTGAAATATTATGAGAATCTTATTTGCTACGTTCAATTCCACCGGGAAAAAAATTGGAATTGTAAGAATTTTGGGTAAAGACTTGACGGATCATCATTAAATTGGTTTCATGTTGACGACGCGTTTTCCATAATGAACAAGGATCAAATTTCATGTTGGCGACTATTTGAAAGCGTCGTGCGCTCTAATAAATTGGCCGTTCCAACCGGCGAATGGCGTAAGGAAATAAATGTACGCGCGAATCTCGCAGGGATAATAGAATAATAGAAAAAAATTGGAATGCAAATTAGGCGTTGGGCGGGTGCCAGAATAGGCGGTTTTTGAATTCTGTACGCCTCGCTAAAAGAATTAAACTTGCTACACTGATTCTTGGCGCGAGTCTAACACGACGTTACATTATTGAAAAGGGACCGGAAAGTTAAGGTAGGAAATTATTTTTTTGTCATAACGAATAAACGCCTTGAATATTAAGTTTAACAAAATCTGCAAATTATGACCGATTTTGTAAGAAAATTTGAAGGTAGATAGGTAGATTATATAAATAGTACGATTGGCAGGAAAAAATCATAAACTAGAGGTACGCGTACAAGATTTGGAAGATGTACGCAATAAAGCCTGTAACGCTACCACCTGCGGCTAACGGTTAGCTTCTTTGCGGCGGCTGGGTCGTGGGTCCTCTGAAGATCTCGTTGAGCTTATGGGCGCCAGCAATTGGTATTTACCACCAATTACGGAGGGGAAGGTTGAGCAAAAATAAATAAGTGTCTAAACAAGACGTGGTGGTTTTATTACATAAGAAAAGAAGATACAAATAAAAGTTAGGAAGTGAAGAAGTTGTTAGTCAGACGCCTAGCGGATGATGATGGTCACTGGCGATACCCGGCTGAAATACACTATTGCGCGGCTAAACCCAACAAAATCGAATAACGAGCTCGTCTTACAAAAATCTGTCAAGCCGCACAAATACGCAAAAATCAAGGTACTCGCCGGGATCGCTGGATCTTCCGCTGATGACGTCCTGGGCGCTGACTAAAGATGAAAATAGCAAGGGTGGCACGATGCAGATGAAGAAGACAAAAAGACGAAGAGTAGACAAGGGTTCTCCAGGTCCTGGATCTTAAATATCGGCTTGCGTTGCCCTGCGTTCCAGACCGGCCGATAAATTCCCCAAAGTTGGTGGTTCCGAATACTGGCGGTGGTTTCAAAGGCCAAATATTGGCTTCTTACAACCAGAAAACGCAAAATAGACAATTAAGGGTAGCTATGGACCTGTGGAGAAACGAGCATGAGAGAGAGCTCACCCTCTTTAAACAAAACTTACCTCAAAATCTCGTCCCCACAGACACCGACCCACACACCTCGAGAAACCTCACCAATATGCCGTTTATCAGCCAGCATATCCGAAAAACGCATAAAAGAAAACATCGCAACTCAAGGTACCGATAACAATCCAAAACCATAGAAACGAAAAGAACATTAACAGAAAGGACGGACACCTTTGAGAGACCCCAATATCGCAAACATACAGCTATCTCAAAAATAAACCGTTACAAGCCTAAAGAATATTAAGATGGTGATTTCCTTGAAAATTTGTAAAACTAAGATGTCAAAAAAACTCAACTTGTTAAAACTTTACTAAAAATTTCTTATATTCTTCAATTAATCTTTACTCCTCGGCGGGGTGTTTAGCAAAATTTTATTCTTGAAATCTTGAAATATTCTCCATTACGTGCAATTTTTAATTTTCAAATTACTGGATTTTCGAATGGAGTTTTACTCTTACAGTGGTTCTTCAAATCGATTCTAGAAAAATTTTCAATTAACACGGTCTTCAGTTGATTCCTTGCCATTTCTTGTGTGTTGTTAGTTAGGTACCTACATAGAACAGAAATTACAGTTTTTGAGCTTGGGTTCTGAACTGGATTTTGGATTGGTAGTGTGGGGTCGGGGTCAAAAGATCCCACCGGCACTTAAACGCACAGTATACTTTACCCCGAGTTTGCCGCTCGCCTTCCCTGCTCAGCTTCCAAGCTCCCAGTCCAGCCGATCTTCTAGTGTTACTCTGATTATTCTGATGATTGTTAGCGGAATTTTTTTTTCTTGTAATAAAGAAATGACATCCTCTAGTTGTACTTTATCGAATGCCTTCGTTAAATCCAGAAAACATAGAATGGCTGGTGAGTTATATTCGATCTCTTTTTCAACTATTTCTCTTAATATAAATATTGCATCCGTCTATGAGCGGTTTGTGCAAAATCCCCGCTATTCCTCTCTTGGGTGTGAGTAGAGCCTTATAGCTTGCACAATTATTTTTGTAAATAATTTTTGAATTCTATTCACAAGTGTCATTCATGCCTCTGTAATTATCCGAGCTGTTTTTATCTCCCTGTATAAATACTGGATTTGTTAAACTTATCTGTGATTCTTCTGGAACTTGTCCCTGATCGACAATTTTGTTGTAAAATGTACTTGAGTGGTTCGTTAGTTATTCGGTCTGAACCAGGTGTCTTATTGTTTTTAAGAGTTATCATTGCTTTCATAATATCTTCGTTTTCCACTTTAAAAAAAAAATTGTGGTCTATAATGGTGTCTTGGTCTATCTCATCTACTGTGTTTTGTTGCTTATATAGTTTTCGAAAGTAATCGCTCCAGTTGTGTGAATCTATTTTATTTATCTTCACCAGTCTCGTTGATCATAAAAATCAAAATACTGTGGTGCTATTGAGGTGATAGTTTTCGAGTCAAAATTACTCAAAAAGCTGTTCTCAATCCATAATTGTACGTAGAAGCAGAAAGAAGAGTTTGTATTAAAACTTAAAGAAATTGAAGAAAAAGCCGTAGAAATCTTCAGTTGTTTACAATTTGATACAAGATAAGTTGCTACTCTTTCTAGCACCCTCGTTAATTTACATTCTTTGCAAATTAGAAATTATCAACAGTTGACTGATGTTAGGGTAGGATCGCAGTTTTCCAAAGACTTCCTTAAGGTTTCAAGAATGTTTCAGTTTCAACTTTCCCGACGTCTGCACGATGCTTCCCCCTAATGCCAGTGAAAACGTAATGAAAATGGATAGCGTCTCGTCTAAGTTCATTGTTAACCCGTGCGTGTTTATCATAACGATGTATAACAGAAGTTTTGTTGTAACGGGCCCATGTCAAATTATCTAACACGCATAACTGCTAAGTAGTTTTCCACGTCATTATTTACAGGAAATTACGCTTAACCGCTGTAAATTAACTATCTTTGAACATTGCAGCTCTATTTCCACTAAATGTCACATCTTCATTATTGCTTTCCAGTAATTCACAACTTGAGCGATGGCTTCTCGTCTCGATAGAAGAAAGAATCGAACAATCACGTTTTCCAACAATTGAACTCATCCTTGTTTCGTGCCTTTTCATTTCGCCACGGTAATAACACTGTTATAGGCACGTCGGAAAATTGAGAGGCATCAAAAGACTTTTTCTCCATCAATTCTAACTATAACCTATATATTTAATTTGGAGAAAAGTCTAAAAATGTATGATATGACGGTTGGGTATATTTCTTTTTCACTTTTCGGTGCGATAAAATTATGTTTTGTGGTATTTATTAAGGCGTAATTTCGTTGATGGATCCAGACACAAAGGAACACGCAACAATAAGTTCTTTATGTACCGAATGCGGGACTGTAAACGTGTTTGGATGGCTTATTAAGAAAAAAATATTTGCCAAGAATGCGGAGGTAGCCGTAATTCCGGGGATTGTCGAGCATACGCCATTATCCAACATTCAACACCATTAGCGAAATGTCTATTCTTGTTGTGTGTACATTCGAAAAAGGGAAGCCACAATAAGGATTGTACTCAATCAAAGGTAACTGAAATAGATTTTTACACCACAGAAGTCCGTAAATAGAAGTATCATTGCCACAATATTGATGTGTTATCAGTCAACTCCTTGATTCTTTTCTCTATTTTCTTAGCACCAATCTTTCAAGAAACTTATTACTGAACTATAAACGCCTCATTGTTGAAAATTTTACAGAAATTTGAACATTTTTTTAAATTCTGTTTCTGTTGTATCTTTTACTGTAGTCACTAAAAATGCCACCTACCTATTATATTTAATGGAGAAACTGAAGACTCGAATTGAGTTATCTCTATGTATAGTTGTGAATAAATTTCTTAATTTTTTAAGAATTTACCAATTGATCTTTTATCACTAGTTATAAAGCTACTATTAAGCATTGTGGTCCTCTACGAAACTTATTTTTTATTATCCTTATGGGGTATATCTTATCCAAATTTCCAGTTCCTTCAGAACTGTATCGAACTCAGTTCTAGAACCATTTTAATGGAAACCACGTTCCTCCTCTGATGAGCTCTTTTGAAAAGTTTCTCATCTGCTGGAAAGTTATTATTTCCATAACTTCAAAAAGAACACGTTAGATAGTTTCTGCACTAATCCACCAGCTAACGAACGCTGAATTACATCGTGATTTTTACGGCTTACAATGAACGCTGATTAAGATTCTGTAGAATATGGAGCCAAATTACAATCCAAGGGCGATTTTTGTTGCATAAACAACGACCGCAACGAAGCTCTAACAACCTGTATAAGCGTCTTTTTGCTCAAACTTCCACTAAACTCTCAAAGAATTAAAGCTTTCGGTCATATCTAGAATTCGTCAAATTAATAATTTCTACTTGGTCGGATCTTAATTCGATTTGATTATGCCTCATTATGGTTCCACTCTTTCGGTTTTGCCGAATTTCATGCAAATCTCGCCAGTTTCCAAGTTGATAATCGAATAACGTGGCAAATCGTTTTAGTGCAAGCGTCGAGCCGCCAACACCGGCGTCCCTACGCAGGTATGGTCTCGAAACAAAAAAAAAGAAAAATTAGAATTTCTCTCATTTGCATCGGAAAATTGTCTCCGTATCTATATGAATCCATTTGCATCTCGTTAATTTGCATAACCATTTAGGTTGACACGTTCGTCGATAGCGGCGATAAAGAATAGTCCAGGTCGAAGGAAAATTCTGGCTATCCGCCTTCTAACGAGATTATCAGTTTTTTTTGTAATTACGCCAGGACTGAAACTTTCTTCAAGCTCGATTTTATAAAGAGTAACGAACAATAACGACGCGATTTATCGGTAAATTAATAAAGAAAGTTGATGGAGCAACGACAAGCAACCTTCAGTTTCAGTTATCTCAAAATCCAAGCAATAGAAAGTGTGTTACGTAATAAATAGTAATAATAACGATTTTTGGATAAATATTTTTAATTCTTTTCGTCTATTTGGGCTCAAATAATAGAGTCGGTAGGATAATAAGGTATTGTTTCATCGACTCGCGGTTGACTCTTGGATCGATTGACTTGGATCGTTTGATCTACAGAGTGTCCCGAAAAAAGTGTGCAATATTTTACATATAGTTTCTACGATAAAAAACACGAAAAATGAGTTTATAAACTTAGACCGCTGTGAATGGTTTTTATTGAATATCTCCAAAGCCGTCAGTGGTAAGATAATGAGATTTTGCGCAACCATTAATCTTTTTGTGCGTAACTAGTTGAGATATAAATTATTTGAAAACTAAAACCAGGGGTGTCCCAAACGGAAAGGTCGCGGAGTTGAAAATAACGCTAGGTTTCCAATTTCTAGTTTTTGGTTGTAAAACATTTAATTTCCAAGTATATAAAGGTACTCTTGTTCAGTATTGATAGGATGCACCGTTTTTGAATAAAATTGATTTTAATATTTTATTACATGATACAAATTGCGAATTAGAATAAATTTTTAATTAATAGTGCGCCATGAACAACGTTACGGTGACTTATTCATTTTATGTTCGTGCCATCAACAGAAGTTAATACACGAGAGGAACTACTCATAAAAATAAATGTAGCAGGAAATGAATTAAGACAAAATAGATCCAAACCTAAAGATCATCACGAGGCATAATACGTCGGGCGAGATTATGTATCTAAAAAAATGGAAATTTGTTTGAGCAATTATGCTGATAAAAGAAAAGTTATGAATAATACATTCAATTTAATTTATTTCATACTTTTTATTTACAGATTTGTCAAACTTGGTTTTATTCATTATTAATTAAAAATTTGTTCTAATTCGGTTTTAACTCGGTTTTGATGTCGTTCCAGAACCTATGCGAGTCGTTCTAAAGGTAGTGAAAAGAATTCAAGTTATTTTGTTCATTAGTTATACACATTAAACATTAAACAATGATACAATAATTGAAGGTCAAATCCTTTGTTGAACTTGGCCATTTTATACTCATTGTAAAAAGCTGCTATTATTGCTATTTGTCACTTTGAATGTTCTAGATCAGACCATTGTACGTAACAACACCTTGCCGTACCTCTAATGATAATTTCCGGTACACCTGTTTGGTGTAGATCCGATGCTAATGCACCGTTTTCATATTCGACAATGATCATATTTTCTTGTTTCCCATAAATCCATCCACAATACCCTGACATTTCCATGCAAATCCTCAGCTATCAGATGGTGGTGGTCGTGGGCATTCTAAATAATGCATCGCGCAATCCAGTCGACATCATTTCATTGATGAATTCCTTGGTGGAGAGAAGGTTCATGAATATTACCGTCAATAATGCGAAGGCTTTGCAATCCCGCCAAAGACGTGATCGGCTTCGGGAAAGCGGGTGTGATCCAACCCCGGATTCCACGTAATTCACCGATAATGACTCGGAGCCGATCCTGCAGCTAATACTTTATTGTTTTCGCCATTCAAAGGAAGAGAAAAGTAACTTTAAAACCTTTGGCTGTTCATTTTCTCAAGAAGTTATAGCCAAAAATCTGCATGTTTAATACTTCTTCTTGTATCTTGCTACCATAATAGCACACAATTTAAATACAATTTAAATACATCTGTAAACACAACGAAGCTTCCAGAAACTCGATTAGTATTTCTGATTGAGGGCTCAATTTCAAGTACGAGCTTGCGATTCTGCGGCAAAGTAGAGCTGAGACCGCCTTTTCTTATATCGCAATTGTTTATGAAGGCAGTTCCACCAATTGGCAAGTCAACCTTGACTTCCCACCTCACAAAATCGCAAAGTTGCTGCAAAAATTTACGGCACCTCCGGCTTATGCTATAAAATATTTTTCAACCTTTGGTGATTTACATGGTCATTTGTGGGTATTTACTTCGAAATTCGATAGAAAGTGATCTATTTTGGCTTAATTAACGTTACGCAAGTAGTCATAAATCTTGATATTAACCATATTTCGAATTTTCTCCCGGGGAAATGATGTAGGTCGGATCGCAAAGTGACAGTTCCGCTCGCAACTTTGCGGCACCGAGATAGGGAAAATAGCGTGGCAACCGAGTTGCCGCAGAATCGCAACTTCCATATTTGAAATTGACCCTTGAGTCACTAAAGAAGGAGTACTTTGTTACCTTTTTATATTTGGTGCTACCTTCAGTATACAATTTTTGATTATAAAAACGTCTGCAAGTATAGGTACGTAACTTGCAAAAAATATTATTTTTAATAGATAACTTCCTCCATGTGTATGTGGGACGTGGAAAGTCTTTGTGGAAATCATGAAAGAGAGTTTTTGCTTGCGAGTCTTTTCATGGAAGGTTTATTATCTACTACTCCCAATGTCACGTTCATCCCCAGTTCTATTTGTGCAATTTCGAAAAGCACCACGTGAGAGTCCCAGTAAATAAACAAATCTGAAGTTTTGTCGCTTTCATGGCAAAGAAGTTTTCAATTTGTTCCTATTTGAAACCTCGCTTAGAATCAGTCCAAATCATTTACTCAAGCTTTTAGTTAAATGAACTTCAGCAGGCTGTAAAATTTTAAACACTACGTATGAACCACAGAAGCTTCCGCTTAACAATACTCCCTACAGTAAAACAGCAAAGCAGTGGCGTAGAACTAATAAATCCCGGTAATAAATGGCGGTATGGCGTGTTCACCACGTGAAACAAGATCACGTCTTTTCGCTAACGATCCACATTTGTTAAAACGTAACTTCCCGACTTTGGCCATACAAAAACTTTCTGCACATTCTAACACGACCGCTGTTTTTATAACGCGCTTTCTAAAATGCGAGTTTGAAACGATTACAGCGTGATAGCGCAGCAATTTGTGTGATCTACCACCAGAGATAATCCCGCTTCTGAACTTTCGTCTAAAGACGGAATTATGAACTGGAGCGCACCGTACCGAAAGGGTTAAATAGCGCTGCGACTTTATTGAATTCCGCAAACATCAATGACTATTAAATTTAAACCTTCCATTTCACGTTTCCATCTGAACGTTTTTCCTTTCGTATGGAAATTTTATCGAAGTTCTTTACTAGTTGAAACACGAATTCGAGCACTTCAGGTAATTTTTCGAATTTAGACACAATCTCTACTCTGGTGATACTTGAAGGAGGTAATAACTATAATTAGCTAAAACCTATTTGTAAGAAAGCTCTGGAAAATTAGTATTGTAGATGTAAAGGACACTAAAACAAGTAAGATAAAAGGACTAGAGCATGTAAAGAGAGTTTAAACATCAAATAGAGTATCTGAACTTACTAACAGCATTACTTATAATAATTCTAAACATAAACTGTTTCCATTTCAAATTCAGAAAAATTCAAAAAATATGCTTAATAATTATGTAATGGAAATATACTTATATTTTAAAATTTACGTTGAAGTTTAATGTAGAAATTTAAATGTTTAAAATGATTAAAGGAAAACCACTCACTTAATATTATTGATCCATTGAAGTGGGTAACCTACTTGATATTCGAACACTAATACTTACGATAAAAATTCATTTAGGTACTTTTGAATTCAAACGTAAATCCGTCATATTATTAGGGAAACCTTCATTAAACTTGTTGGTATTCTGGACCTACCTCTAAATAATAAAATTATTGAAAATTAAGTAGAGAAATAATGAACAGCATCTACCTAATACATCTTAAGACTTTTTATTCTCCTTATTTGTAACTTACACTGAAAGAAAATGTATACCACTTAAATTACGCGATGTCCTGTACAAAATTCAGAAACTTAACTAATCAAGTCGACTAACGTCGAAATGGCACATCGAATCTGATAACATTGTCCACTTAACTCTATCCTTACAACTAGAATGATACACAATATTGATAAAATCGAGACATAAATCTAATCGGCAGTCTATTTGTTATTATAAGTATTACAATATCGTACGAACGAATACATTCCTCCTATTACAAGACATTTTCACTAATAAGTACGAGTACTCAATAAATACTAGGAGAATCCTGGAACGGTTTGAAACCATTGAGCAATTTACTATGTTCCAGCACCACGTGTCGTCCTCTAACGGGCGATGGTGCAACGGCGCCAATTCAAATTTCATCCTCTTCGCTGTAGGACGCTTCGACCGCTTCGTAAACAACACTGAAACCTTTACTAACAAACGTGTCGTCGGAACGGAAACGTATCAAGAGGGCGTCATGAGGCGAAAATATGTCGTAAGGTTTCTGAAAATCATTATTTAAATCACAAAATTTTTGTAATAGACCAAACTTACTGTTGAGCCGCAGAATTTTCCATACGAAGGTCCACTTGAGTCGAGTCCGCTGAATATTTCAACGTAATCGTAGCCGCAATCTTTCTCATCTTCCAGTTCGAAAGTTAAAAAGGACAATCTTACGTTGTAATTAGGTATAGCACGAATCGTCCAATCACAATCGGCTTTGTTATCATAGTTAGAACTCCCGAATTTGGCATGGGAATAAATATGTTTCTTACTGGTGGTAGCTTGAAGAATACCACCACAAACGGCAGCATGAGTAGCCCAAAACCCTTTTCGTTGCACAGAAGCATCAGACTTAAATGTCATGTACAACTGATTACCTGAAGAAACTATCATATGAGGTAATTTGGAGCCGCAAAATTTCCCTAGAAGATGAGCTTCGGGTGAAGGACCATCGTAGAAGTCGACGTGGTCGTAGTAACACTCTTGATGGGGTTCCACTTCGAAAAAGAGGAAGGCGATTCGGATTCTGTGGCCAGGTGTGGTGAGAAACTGCCAAACACAATCTTTGCGACAAGGGTAGTAATCGGGGTAGTTGGGGCTGCCGATATTGCCGAAGGAGGCCGTAATTTCGTATTTGCAGTCGCCTTCTTTGCAATCGCGGCCGTTCTCATGCAGGGTGAATCCGTTATGGCAGGTGCACTTGTAAGAGCCGTGAGTGTTGATGCATTCGTGTTGGCAGCCCCCATTGTTGATCACACATTCGTCCATGTCTGTTAAAAATTATACTAAGTTACAAGATTTCGGGACGTCGGTGATCGTGTGAGAGTAAATTGAACGGTATGACACCTAACAAAAGAGATCATGATAGCAACGGTCCATCAAAATTATTGAAGATAACATAGGAAAAGAGCTAATAAACAAGCCACCATTCTACTTCTGTAAATACCGTCAATCTTAACAAGAGTTAACAAGAATAATTTTGAATCCATAGTAATAAGTTAGAAAAGCTCTAGAGGAGCTTTAAGAGAAAACATATCTTCAATACAATACTAATTAGTAATATAAGAACGATACAATAGGGTCTACTACTAAGTTTGAAGGTCATTAGTTCATTATCAACAAGTTAAGACAGCTGCAACCAAGAGAAACCGATGGAAGCTGAGTTAAAATCTTAAACACAACTATTATAGGCCTAATTTTAGGCGGATTAAGTTTCTTTTATTGTTACATGTTTAACAATAAACTGAAAGCGTTGCTATCCATGACTGTAAAGACTGTAAAAAATTTGACAACTGCCGTCAGACTTTGCCACTACATCATAATATCTTTTGCCCAGTCATTCTAAAGTTTCAAAAGATTTTGCTCTAGTCCTGGACTATATTTGGATGCTAAATGCCAAACCTGTAAAGAATACTGCTGCAAATCCGGTCTTCTGCACACTGATGTCCGAGCTGAAGACAATTCTCATCACGTTACTTTCAGATATAATGGGACTGGGCGGCTTCGACCCGCAATAGACCCCATGCCTCTTCATCTTATCATCGCCTAACTTCGAAATGATCTCTACCCTGTCGTAATCGCACTGTTGCTGTTGGGCGTGATGCATATTGTTGCCCTCCAGATCGAAATGAGTAAAGTTTAACGTAATTCGGTATTGAGGTAACGCAATGATTTCCCAAACGCAATTTTTATTAAGCGGATAGAGGTCGGGAAAAGATGGCGACGTAATTGTGCCATTAGAAGCATCGAGCAAACCTCCACAAGCGTCTGAAAAAGATTTCGTTAATTTCTTAGACAATTTAGGCCATATCAAAGTACACCTTCGCAATGTTTTCCGTCCGAGTGCAACTCGAATCCAATTTTGCAGGTACATTCGTAATTTCCTAAAGTGTTGACGCACTCTTGGGCGCATCCATGTTCGATCATAGTGCACTCGTCGTATTCCTTCATTATGGTAGCGGAAAATCCGCCTTTTTGTACCGAACCATCAGATACGAACTTAACCAAGAGATGGTTGGATGACGAGATGATGTCGGAGGGAACTTTGTAGCCGCAATGGACGCCAATTATGGGACTGTCCGCTGTTAGACCATCTCTGATTTCGACGTAATCATAAACACAAGAATCGTGGTTCTCTACTTCAAATGACTGGAACCTTAAGGCGACTTGATAATTTTCTGGTACAGTGATTTTCCAAATGCACTCTTTGTTAGGTTGATACTCTTCTGGAAAGTTGGGCGATTCCAAATGGCCTTCGCCATCTATGATTAATTCGCCACCACAGATTGCTACAATTTTACAATTAATTGTTATAAATAATTTTGATTTTGGTTTTACCCACCTTCGTAGTTTGCTGTAAATCCTCTATGGCCGCTTGGGTTTTTCGCGACGTAAGTCACCAACATCCGGCTACCTGAAGACGTAATGGAGTTTAATTTGCCGATGCCGCAGAACTTGCCCAAAATTTGACTCTTGTACCAATAACCATCGCGGATCTCGATGAAATCAGTGGAACAATCCGGAGACTTTTCTATGTCCAGGTCAGTGATATTAAGTACTATTTTCTCGCCGTGAGTGGCTGTGATCCTCCATTCGCACCTCTCACCGCCTTCTGGGCCATTCTGGTTCATGTAGGAAGGGGAGGAGAAAGAAGCAGAGTTTGCTTGGTACGTGCGGCCACATTCTGTTAAGAAAACGTTGTTACTACGTTACTATTTAAGAGAAACTACGTTAATTTGTTTTAAATTTATTTAACCAGCTATTTTCATGTGTGAATTTGGAGGGTAGTTGGGGATTACGTTTAGAATGAAGTAAGTGCTGGATCGTTGTAATCGAAATCAAAACTTTACGATGACTTTGGTCGGCACCAACTTTGTCACCTAATTTAGCTCGAGGCTACTAACATTCAATCTAGTTACACACACTTCGTAATGTGTTTCACTATATCACTTTTATTTTCCTCGGTATTATCTTCAAGTATTTATTTCTATCCGCCTTTTCCACTTCCTGTTTATGCTTTTTTGAGTCATTTTCTCTTCTTATTGTAGTGTTATCTATGAAATCGTGACAAATTTTTCCAAAAACTTGGAATGAGAGCATCTACTTTCTTAACGTTTAATTAGTTTTGAGAATTCAGAACTTGAAAAGCTATACTATATACTTGTTGGATAATTGGGTGACCTAGTAAGCCCCGGGTCGGCCCTGGTCTCTCGCCGCTGCAGCGATGCACGTAAGTGTTAATTCAATTAAAGCGATTGTGGACCCTCTGGATACTTACTGGGACACTTATAGAGCAGATTAGTTTGAGCAATGTCGCCCTCGCTGAGCCGCACTCTTTGTCCGATTTCGGGCCGCTTCCTATTGGGTATGTCAATGGGCTGTATCGTGTCTAAAAAAGTCCCTTTCGAGAACGTGTTTCGTGCGTAGTGCATTATGGAATCGTAGTCGTAGATTAGACCCAACGAGTTCACTTCCTCTTCGTTGAGCTTATTGAAATTGTACTCTTGACCTAAAAACAAAAACAGAGTTAGAAGAAGATGGTCGTTCTCACCACTATCACCGAATTTCATTTCGGTAATTAATTGCGCGTTACAGTTTTTTAGTGGGACAAGCGTGACTGGAACGCCTGGATGTAGATTATTCTGATGGCCAAAAGTGTCAACCGACTATTAAATTTGGTCAAGTGATAAACTCAGCCTCCAATTTTATTGATTAGTAATAGCAGCTAGTGCAGCTTTAAACCCCAATTATTTTTTTGATTTTTCCCCGATTGTACGTTTGTAGTTGGAAGGGTTTTAACAATAACTCACCACTCATTATATTGTCCCTAATGATGTTAACGTGCTTGTCCCTGTCCGGCCTCGTGTGTTCGTGCCAAAACCCAACCACATGTCCGAGCTCGTGCACGACAATTCCGAACTTGTCGCAGTTTTTTCCTATACTGATCGCCTGGCCTCCGTTACCCCGTTTGCCAACAAACGAACAACATCTGGAAGACATTATTTAAACTGCTTTAGCAAAAGTAATGAAAGACGCGGCAACTGCAAAAAATCAAAGCCAATCAATCCAACTAAACTCCATTCCAATGAAGCTAGTTGCAAAATTACTCTAATTAATAACCAAAGACTTCACCAAAAATATAGTAACGTATTAACAACTTCTACGTTCAGTTACACAAATGGTCATTACTACCAGTTACCAGTTATTACAAACTTTAGCCAAGCGCTGTTGGATCCGTACCGGAGCATCAGCATTGTGCAACCGAAATTTTTGGGATATTCGACCTTATGCAAGTACTCTTGTAGATAACTTACCCGCATGGTCTTTCTGTGAAGATTATGTAGTTGGGATGTTCGTCTCGGTTTCTTTCGACGAACTTGACGCAAGTGAAATTTTCCCAGTGCCTCATAGCTTGCTTGAATAAAGCCTTATGACCCCCACTGAAATTCCCGTCGATTTCATAGGGAATCACGCCGTAATCCCAAACGCGCTCCTTCCTTGCAGTTGCCGCCCTAGTCACTCTCCTATGGTATTGCTGGTGTGAATGTAAAAAAGGAATTTTCTCGTCGTTGTCCTCCAATGATCTCTTCCTCTTCATGTCGAAGTTGGGTTCAAAATCGTGAACGGGAGTCTCTTCAGTACTGTAAACGACAACGGATCTGAAAAAAGTTCTTGTTAATTTTTTCTTTTATATGCAAGAAGCTGCGGTACTTGTCACTTTCTCAGCCTGCATGAACATTGTGTGAGTTTAATAATTTATTATTATGTACCCAGATTTCTATAATGTTTTTGATCGGTAACCGTGTAATTTGTAATGCGTACATATAAATAAAAATAAATAACAAAATAATCAATTTCAGATAGAACCATGATCTTAACAAATCTCACCCTTCGTGTCGGCGCCGTTGCCGTTTTTTCTTTTTTGCCTCTATCGCCTCTTCAGTGTGTCTTCGGCGATGCCGAATTTTTGCCTTTCCAGAACCACCTCCATCCTCGTTGGCGTCGTTCGTTTTGTTCTTGTTATAAACGGGACCGTTGCGGGGGACGGCTTTCAAAATTTGACCGTTCTTGTGGGACGAGCCACCCACTCCTGATATGTTGTCAAAAGGATCGTTGTAACTCCGGGGGGTTGGTATGGCTGAAGGTTGTTTCGTTTTCTTACGAACCAAATCAGTAAGGCCTTCTTCCTCAATTTGGAGACCTTCGAGCACTTCTTGTTTGTACTGTTCCACTTCTTCTTGACGAAGAGTGCCATATTTCGGTTGCGGCTTGGGTATCGCTATGTCGCCTTGAAACTCTCCTGTAAACGCAGTAAGAATATAGTTAGGTAAGTTGAACATAATTTGAATAAGTATTTTATTTTTAAAATTGCGAATTAAATTTTTAATATTTTTACTCCTAAACCACCCTTTATTTTATTCCGAAAAAAACTTTCCTATTTGCCGACTCTAAACTTGAGCATCATGAAATGCCGGTTTCATTATAATTTTGAATTGCGTTTTATTCTACAAAATCATCTTTATCAAAGCCAACACCTTATTAATGCAAGGGTTAACCACTTGGTGTATTAGAATTTTGTGCAGCCGGACGCTCGCCCTGAATGCATTCGTTAGTCAGATCTAGTTCCGCTGTAGGTAATTTTAAAAGCTTTTTACATCCTCGCCCTCGCCATTTCCACAGTACTTGCAACCACCGCGCAATTAATTACGGCCCATTTCAAAAGTTTATTACGACCCCTCCGCCACTGTTTCGTGTCCGCGTGCTGCTACACCAGCCAGCCAGCAGAAATCCTGCATGAACCTATTAGTATTGTGTAGGAGTACAGTAAAACGACCGTAAAAACTTCCCCATTCCTGCACCGGGGATTGCAATAAACGCACGCCACGCCATTTCACGGCATCGTCGCCAACATAAAAGACACGGCATTATTCCGTACGTTAGGTAGGTGCGTTGAGGCGTTGATATAGCCCTGTTCCGGGCTCCAAAGGAGAATTATGCGAATGGATGTGTGTCGGCGACTATAGCCACCAACTTCTCAGTCTCACTGTGCCTATTCAAATTCTGCTTTGTGCTGTAGAACTGAATCGTTTATTGTGGCACACTCTGTACTTGTAGTAGGATGTATGTCGGATCGTGTTACCATTGTGTAATGGGTAACGTATTTGGAGCAATGCTCCACTTCGAACAATGTTCCACGTTTTGTTAATGAATGTTGGGCAAAGGACTAAGATGGAACTGCACTATTCACAGTTTCAGGTGATGACTACTTTTCGTACGGGGTTGAAACTGAGGTTTTATTTATTTTATTTTGATCACACTATACGTAACTAAAGGTCATTTACAAAGTTGGTCGAAGTAATTTATTAGAATTTACTTCAACGATAGTACAAATATCTATGCCTATTCATTTGAAAGGAAGGATTAGCTATACGTTATCGCTGTATACCAGATTTTTGGTTTTGATTACTAACACCTATTATTTGACCACGAATCGATATCTGTCAGCTATAATGACCGGTACCGATCTACATTACCACTAAAATCATATTAAACAAGATCAAAGTTTTAGTTATTAACGTTTTTATAACTACTGACTATTTTTCTCTTGTACAGTCGCCGTCATTGAAGAAGCCCAGAGTGAAGCAAAATTCATTCTAAATTACGTTACATTTGCAACCAGGCTAAACCACGGGGTACAGTTTGTTTGAGAACGGCGCAAGTGAACTAAGATTAGTCGAAATAGAGCGGAACATTTCAGTTTTAAATTATAAACAGCTTCAAGCACACCGTAAGTTGGAATAAATTTTACTTCACCCTGGGCTTCTTCAATGACGGCGACTGTACATATACCGGATGTTCATTTTGAGAGGAAACGGGCATTTTCTCCTAAACTTACCACTTTATAAAAAAAATTTTTAATGGGAACTATTTTACAAAATACAGTCTTCTCAAATATGCTTTTCAACATTTTTATTCACTTGTCATTTAATCAGAAATGATATCAACTTTATTATTTTAAATAGCAACACATAATTTTTTTAACACTTTCTGGTTTTCAATCGAAGCTATTGTATAAAATACAGTCTTCTCAAATATGCTTTTCAACATTTTTATTCACTTGTCTTTTAATCAGAAATGATATCTTTGTTATTTCAAATGACAACACATTATTTTTTTAGCAATTGCTGGTAGATAATTTAATTCTGAATGCAGCGATGTATTACAAAGGGGTTGTTGTATAAGAAAAGTTTTGAGAAAAATTACTAAATGTGAAATTACAATTTGCGGCACAGCCTTACTTGATAATGTCACGTCGAGACACAGGTAAGAAATAAGATAGAGCGATTATGGAATTATTGTTGAATGCAAATGACATTGACATTGACAGTTACAAAAAATTGACGTTTCTGCTCGATTTTGAACAATAAGACTCCGTTAACGCTGTTTGGAGGAGATGTGCATGTGTATGGAACAAAGTGGAATGCAGTTCGAACATTTATTTTAAAGCCATATCATTTGCATTGAACAATAATTCCATAATCGCTCTATCTTATTTTTTACCTGTGTCTCGGCGTGAGAACTTTTCACATTATCAAGTAAGGCTGTGCCGCAAATTGTAATTTTGCATTCAGTCATTTTTCTCAGAATTTTTCTTATACAACAACCTCTTTGTAATACATTGTTGGATTCAGAATTAAATTATCTACCAGAAATTGCTAAAAAAATAATGTGTTGCCATTTGAAATAACAAAGTTGATATCATTTCTGATTAAATGACAAGTGAATAAAAATATTGAAAAGCATATTTGAAAAGACTGTATTTTGTACAATAGCTTCCATTAAAAACTTTTTTTATAAAGTGTATAGTTTAGCAGAAAATGCCCGTTTCCTCTCAAAATGAACACCCGGTATGTAAATATAAGTTAAAGTAGCATATCATAATTTTTGTTGCTCAGAAATAGTCTTTTTTAAAGAATCGACCCCTTCTTTAGAAAAGACTTTCTGAAACGAATAAAAACAAATAAATCGTCAATAGAAGAGTCTCCAATATAGTCTGATCAACATATGATTTTTTTTTTAAATCTCTTAGAAAATCTTTACGTTGAAATACTTTTTCTGCAGAAAAAACATAGTATTAATCTTTAGGGTGGTACGTTCTAGTATTATATAAGAATTTTATCTAGTGAAGCGAAAGTTAGGCAGACCTACTACAGAAATAAATAAATTTGTTTTAAACTTTGTGCATTCCCAGTGTAAATAAACTTTCCCATTCCAAGTTTCAAGTTGGTATCTTGATTCTTTTAATTTTTTCCAATACTCCACCATAATAGTAAGTAATTGAGATTCTCAAGTTTTAGGTAAGAAAAATCTTACTTAAACAATTACTAAAATAAACTCATAAACTTCAAAAGGGTACGAATCGAAGCGTCCTAAAGGTGAGTACATATTCGGTTACATATAATACACTTTTATATGAATCACAGATAGAACTAGTGACGCCATTTGTAGATAAATTTGGTCTAGAAGCATGATTTAACAAGAGGACATGAAACCTGACCTAAACTTCTAGCGACACAATCCACAGAAAATTAATCTTGTTAAGGCTTAAGTAGCCATGAAGGAGAACGATTATGGTGTATCAACTTTGTTTGCTTCAAGAAAGAAGGGTCTTAAATCCTAAAATCTTTAGATACAAGAAAGGCCAAAAGAGCAAAGATTAAAGAAATCAAATCACCCGTGGGGCTTTTAGAACTGAAAGAATAGCATCTATTCTTATATAAAAGTTATTGAAGCATATCTAATTCTGAAAACAAATGGAACAAAACTGCTGTCCATCGTCCCAGAAAAGAAATTATCCTAACCCAATCAATCTAAAAGATTGATACCCATACTGCATTGAACTGGACTAAACTTGTCATAAAAATTTAATCTTTGAATATATATGTAAACAAATTACAATTACGACATTTGTACATGAAAATTATATTATAGTAAAAATTCCACTGATTTCAAACGTTATACAATTAATTATTATCAGAGCTGCACCATTCAACCGCCCCCTGAACTTGTTATTGTAGACATTTAACTAGACATTTAAATCTTTGTTTGACTTTTTGTGTATGTTCTTCATAAACACTGGATTTAATAAGCTACTTAATTTACTATTATTTGATTACTTTAACATACATATATCAGAGTTAACACGTACTTTGATACTTTGTTTTATCCAACGTTGAATGAAACATTTGGTAGAAAATCTACAAAATTTTTAAAATGTTACTAAAAAGATGAAAGTATTTGAAACCTAAATAGTGGGTTGCGTTCACGATAATTGGCAAGTCGTTGAATAAACCAATCATTGTAGGTCGCTTTTTTGGCAGTAATGATAGTTTCATTTTGTTCAGTTTTTATCATCTTTTGAATTATTAGGTTTCCTGAAAAAATATTCCGAGGGCGTCACAACTACAACTTCGTCATCAGGACATAGTCTAGCTACAAACTTCAATAGACTTTGCCAAAGTTCAGAATGGGACTTTTCCATGGCGAATTAATATTGAAAAATTTGCAAATGCGGTCATGTGCAGGGATGATTTTATCGTCCCCAATTCCCGCTTCGACTAATGAAGAGTTAATTGAAAGTGGCAACAATTTGTAAGGCTCAAGCTCGACTCGTTCGGTATCAAAACTAATGCCACAAGTTTAATGGCATGGCCACACGTCTAATCCTTCCAGCTCCTGCAGCCTCGTACTTCAACTGTTTACGTTAGCAAAACTACTCCATAAGTCAAGAGATGAAAGGATTACGTCCCTGTGATGCTCGTTCAAAACAACGCCTCCCTGTTGCCGTGCGTACAACGGGACGTCCTGCAGTATCACTCACGGGGGACAACGTCTGACCAGGGCAATTTGTTAACCCCAGTAGAAAATTCGATCACAGAATTATCCAAATGCAGACTTGTTGCCAACAAGTCATAGCCATTTGCAAGATTTGTGTTGAAAGTATCATAGCTTTCAAGCGACAATACATTTGAGAACGCAATAAACTTCGTGTGTTAGTGCAAAAGGATAGCGAAGTATAACTTTACTTCTTTGATTGGGTCCAGAATCGAAATTTAACAATACTTCTACTGGACATAAAACTCAATAAAGTGGTTCTACCTATGTACAGTCTCCATAATTAGTTTTGTGCTTTATAAAAGTTTGGTGGTCTTCCCATCTTTTGTTAATAATTTTGAATAAATGACTTCCTGCGTCATTGGTTGTGGAGAATTGTAAAATATCTTGCCTGCCCATCGCCATTGCATGAATTGAAGAGCTTTAATCGCGTATAACTTGAAAGCTACAAAAAGGTATAACTGGAGGGCTGCACAAAGGTCTAGTGCTGCTTTTGCTGGTATTATCTAGACAAGTTTCATGTTTGTCACGTTAGCAACGCTGGGATTTGGACGGGACAACCGCGAATTAATTGGGTGATTACGTAGGTCCTTCGCGACATTGTGAACAATTAATCCTTCTTGTTAGGCCCGAAGAAGTGACGCGAGATAACTGTGATGTTGGCTATAAGCTGACAGGTGACAGGTAACACGCGTTTATGGACGTGTCAGAGCTGCTGTAATACGTATAATTAGTTCAAGGATTAAACTTGCCTAGGCTCTAAGCAGCTGAGGTGATTGCTAATAAAGTAAAAGTTGAGAGGCAATGACGACAATTTTCCAAATTTCTGAGCGTCTTGCGTCAAACTTTCGTTTGGACAACTTATCGCTTTTAGTTTCCGGCACGATTTCCGGCTCTTGACATAAACTGCATCTGCAGTTTCGATTGTTCCAGCAACCTGCATTGAGAGATTCTCGCTCAGCTAGTTAATTTCTGATTAAGTTCCGATTGCAAGTCCTGCAATCGGCTTTCCGACATGACGCCTGGCTCGTTATCCTGTAGTAGGTGCTATACGGAACAATAGATGGCTCCTCATCCGAATTGCGTTATTAAAAGGCCTGTCAGTGCCATCCACATCACTCAAGTGCTCCTATTATACACGTGGATTGTACTCCTCGCTTGGTTAATCCACTAAATTTACTCGATTCATTAGATTTTAAAAAAGCAGATAATGGTAGTCTCTCCAGCAGGAATTTCGGGTAATTAAAGGATATGAAAAAACTTGTATTGATACCTGTATGCGAGATAAGGGTAGTTGCGTTTTGCCAAATGCTATCACAAAGAATCATGCCAGTTCTCAGAAATAATATAACAAATTAAAGCAAACACTCCAATTATAGTAGCGATTGTGCGATATTGCAGAAAGGTCATTACGACGCTCGTGATTTTGAGTAAACATTCAAACGTTTTGTGGAGGGCCATAAGATTTTCCCTAAAGGGATGATCTGCCCAAATTTAGCTCTTCGAGTGTTTGTTGATAAACTTGTTATGGACATATTTCTCATTCGCCTTCACCTTTCCGCACGCGTCCTCGACGAGGTGCAAATCTGAATGGCCGCCCTTGATCCGTGCCTATCTGCAACTGGTGACCCATGAGACCCGATGTTCGTGTCAACGTCACTACGGACAGATAGCCAGCTGTTGTTGAATTGAGACAACTTGTCTGTACCGACACGGGAATATCGTATCGTGTTATCAACGAACGATTTGTTTGTTAGTTTTATAACAATTTCGAGAACTATAAATTGAGACAAATGAAGCAGATTCGGGGAAGATTCCATTTGATTAAATTGAATGAGTTGATTTAGAAGCGCAGAAACCACAAAAGTTTTCATAGTTTTATACACGCAGCAATAAACCTAAGATCTAATTATCTATTCATGCATCGTATAGCCGTGTAAAAAAGATAATAATTTCTTAAATTTTTTACTATGCCAATAATTATTAGAAAACGGTTCCTTTAGAGCCGTATGACACGATACTGATTTTAGTACTAATTTCAGTACTGAAACTGCGCGCGCAGCTTCTCGGCAGTTTCAGTTCCGAATTTAGAACAAGTTTGGGAATTTTAACAAAAACAAAATCCATCACTAAGCGCCGATTAAAGTCAACTTGCATACAAGAAAACAGGTTCAAATTTCTTGCATGTAATAGCACTAAATTTTCAGTACTGAAATCAGTACTAAAATCAGTATCGTGTCATACGGCTCTAACTCTACACCATTATTATTGAATATTTCACAATAAAATTGTAGTATTTGCGTAAACGTAGTAGTTCAAATCAGAAGTTCTAACCCTCAAATCAAACTTGGAAATAGAACTGCATTGGGCGATTCTGTTTGGCTTGAATAGATTGTAAAGTTACCGTTTTCAATTTAAAATATCAAACCCGGTTACAATTTAAGCCCAAATTCTGGGATGAATCGAGTATTCACGTCGGTTATTTACGACCGTTCGAACTTGTAACCGGTCAAAGTGCCTGTCGAATGGCCATCAAACCCTTGTTAAGGTAGTTCAGACAAGTCCTGTAATCCCATCAGATGATAACGCATGGCTTCATTAACTGTGGCTTTTTGCAATCAATAACCTCACAACTGTCAGCTATTCAAATGTTCTTAGCGCAGGATTGCATCAAAGTATAAGCTCTTTGGTATTATTGTGCATAATAGGTATGTGCATATCTATTGGAAATAAGATTTGCAAATTCTATGCGCCTAAGTGAATCCGGTCCTGCGTTCAACTGCTAACCGCTTTAGGAAGTCGGTCGCTCATTAAACCCGTCTTTTGATCAAGACGAAAGACAAAAAAGAGTCGAGTCCTAATAGAATTTTAAATATCTTAGGTTAGCCTTCGAACGAACTTAACTAGTGAGGGTCATGTTTTATGCAATGCAGAATCAGGAATTGTCATTTGACAGAAATCAGGTGTCGATAATTGTCGTTCTTTTGCTCTGCTTCCAACGGTTTCGTTGATTAAGAACAAGATGAAAAAATTATAAAATTGACTATTGTTAGACTTATCAGCTGGTTACAAGTTGAATTGTTGCATTCATTTTTAAAATACTTAACTGAATCATTAACAAATTAGGAAGCAGTTTGATCTCAGAATCTTCAATTATTGCAATTAATTATTTGGATATTATTTGCAAACTATAACTTCCACTGTTGCAAGCAGGAAAAGATTTTGAATCTATTGGGAGAATTTTCGAGTAGCTGACACTCCTCTTGCATTTCCGATGAACAGTCAATTCTTTTCTTTGTTTTGATTTAAAAGTTGAACGAATTAACCAGGAAAAAGTGAAGGCAAATTTTGCTTGGTTTCAATAATATTTATTTAACGTCGAATTGGGTCAAGTTGCTTTAAATCGGCATTAATTTGCTTTGTTGTAATCTGTCTCGATGGCCTGACATCAGTGTGGTTTTGCTTGGATCGTCGTGCTTGCGAGACAAAATTTGCGTTTACTCAAATTTCAGTTGATTTCACGTAAATACCCACAAGTTTGGAAAAGGGGGAATGGCATTTTCGCTGATGCTTTTAAAGTCAACCCCTTTAGCACCTCCCCAGCGCCACGTGTAACGTCGGCCATCTGGCACCCTTCCGACCGCACACGCATGACCAATCAAAGGGCCAATTATCGCCTACATTTCGTTAAACACCGGCAACGCTAATGAGCTACTAATTGCTAAGGTTTAACCCCACATGCACGTGTCCCAACGTAACGTCATAATGCAACAATCGCAACCACCTCGCCGGCATCCGCAGTCCGCACCACCTTCCTGCTCGTTACCACAACACAAAAAGCCAAAGCTCCACAAATAGCCGCTTCTATCTAATTCAGAAAAATTCGTTACTCAGTCAAAGAACATTAACCGTCTTTAAAGTTTGCTCTCAAAAGTTACTGAGTAGAGTTAGATTTCGAAAATTTTAATATCAAGATTGAATTTATTGTTGTAGGTAATTGATTTTAAATTAAAAATCGTTTAATTTTGAAAATAGACCTCTCCTAGTACTGACGATTAATTGTCTGATTATAAAATAACCGCATTGATTTAGTTTCTTTTCGTTGAGTTCGCTAACACCTTCAACCAGAGTTTAACTCACCGGCCTTACAAGGGTCCAGATCCAGGTCATTGGAGATCTTCTGCGGAAAGACGGTGGTGAGCAATTGTTCTATGGTAAATCGTCTAGTCCTAGCACTAGTTTCAGATAGCACTAAGCCGCGAGCCACGCAAACCAACAAACTCAAGCACGTAAGGACAGCTTCACACCGCATACTTGTTGTCGCGCACTCCCGACAGAACACGTTAAATCACAGCACTAGTAGTGGTCGAGCCTTATTGTTCACATAGTTTTCATGTGATGATGAAAATTGGAAATGTGTCCGCGTTTGAGTGGCAGTTGTTCAGTTGCTGGTTGCTCTGTTGTTATTGTAAAATTATGTGTTTATGGCATTATCAGCATTGATGTTTATTCATTTGGACAAAGATCACTTCGTTGTCTCGTGCCTGCATTTCCCTCGAGCATTGGATCCTGGAATAGTACATATCATTTAAATGTTACGCTTTCAGTGACGAGTCAAATTTTCTTTTGGCCGATCTAATTATTTTCGAATTGGCTTTAATTACTCGTATCGGAGCGTGAAAGAGTTGATAATGTTAATTGTTCCAGTTAAAAGTAAAGCGCACTTACTTATTGATAATAATGTAATTTCTTTAAATTTTCAACTTTGTCTCAATCTACATTTCTTCAAAAAGAGAGATAAAGTAAAGTCGAAATGTGTGTATATGTAGTTGCTCACACTTTTGCTGTTGCTTTGGCTTAATACAAGTGAATATCCCTTGTGGTTTGTCTTAGCTTGGAGCGTAGTTGAAGATTGTATTTTGGAGAATGTTGTCAAAATTTGACAACATTCTTAAGCTGATATTGGTACATATAATAGCAAAATTGAAAGTTGACAAAACCGTGTGAGTAATAATTTGAAGGAAAATAACAGCAAAATTGAGAAAAGCAATGTAAATTTTAAAAATTATAACAGAAAAATAAAATGATAAAATAAAAATTCTAAGTTAGTTAGACAAAACTCAAAATGTGTAGACCAAATGTCAAAACAGGATGAGGTAACATATGCAAAATATAAGAAAATACCAGTGGTGGACAAAATGGATAATGGACAATAATTATTACATGGGTAGCAATTAAAAAATGCGTTCAAAGACTTTTACTTACACAGATATTAAAATAAATAAATTAAATTTAATAAACCCTGATACACAAGGTACAATAATTTAATTTTTTTTTAATTTTTTTTTTAATACTTTAAACTTTAAACTGTAATTAATAATATTTTTTAATAATCAATTCACGAATATTATCATTTCTTTGAAAAATAGAGTAACAAAATAAATAAAAATAAAAAAATTAGTTAAATAAAACTTCAAATGACGACACTGGGAATAAACCGGCAAAATTAATAATTCTGAATATATGCCAAAAAAAAAGTTATAGGTATCTGTTTCAATTGAATTGGAAAAGCACTAGATCCTATAGTAATGACAGTAGTTCTGTTATAAAACTTATTCAAATGCAATAATTTTTCTATAGAACGGTGCTCAATTTTGAATGAGGAAACTAGCTGCATGATATTTAATACATACTGGCTGAACCATTGCGAAAATTAAGGAAAGAATGTAGTAAAATGGAAACGTAGAAGAACAAATATGTTTACAGGGAACCAAGGACTCAATAAAGGGTTCTATTAAACTGTCAAGGAGGATAGCTATACCATTAAAAAGATTAAAGAAAGAGGGAAGTCAAAGTGGCATTCAAAGAATGAAGAACGACTATTATAGAAAACAATGCGGGCATAAAAGGTCTGTTATCAAACTCATTAATAACTGACAAGCTAACAAATATTTTTCCTATCTAAAAATCTTGGAATTAACTTTTAAATATAAAAATATAGCATAGGCTACAATAATGGAACAACCATGTGTCTAATGTGTTTCTGAAATGTGAAATAGATACGTATAATTTAAACATTAAAATCTAAATAATTTGAAGACAAAGATTTCAAATTATCTTTATGCTTTAAGTAAATGGACAAAACAAAAAATCCAGAAATGCAAGGAGTTTTATACAGATCTAGACAAACAATTGACAACACATTCATTCTTGTGATTGTACTATTTTCAAAAACATCAGCCTCAAAATGTTTACACGTATCAATCAACTTTATAATAAATATCTTTTATATGTATGTAAGTTTACTTCTTGTTTCCTTCTTGAAAAATACCATTCATTATATCTAAAAATTTCAAACACAGTGGAGCAGCTTTTGCTTAGAAATATTATAAACAAGAAAAAGTTTTTGAGGTAAACATGATAATATTCGTTGTTGACTTTTCAACTTCTATTGTGAGTACTATATGATTTAAAATTAAAGAAGCTTATGACATTTCTTGCTAAAGTTATTGTGCAGTTTTCAAAACTTTCTTTGAATTTTTAAAAACAATAGTTAAGAAATGACCGATCAGCTTCTGCCTATGCGAAGAAGCTAAGCCTGGCAAAAAAATTAAAAAGTACAGGACACAAGCCTTTACAAACTAATTTGTTTCATTGAAGTTTTTAATGTTGCTGATAAAAAACTTTTCACTTGGTTTACAATTGTCATACTCAATGAGCAATATTTTTTAAGAATGAGACAAAGGAACAAATATGCAAACAACACAAGAAAACTGCAAAGAAATTGATAATTTTGAATTGGTTTTAGTTCTTAAATAACGGCGAAAAATATAACATTATTGAAAACTGCAACAAATAGTTGCGCGAATTTAGAACAAATTAACAGGTAAACTTTTTATTTTCGTAAAACAATTATGGTATGTTCAATATTATCAATATTTTAAATATTAATTCAGGAGCACGTTATTGTTAGATTTAATTTGTTCTTAAGAAGGATAGCCACTGAGAGGTTTGGATGTTAAGTAATAAATAACAAACACGCTTTTAGGATTTACCTGTGTGAGATAAAAATGGAATATAATTCAATCTCTCCCGAAAAGAGGCAGTATAAATGCCAGGGTCATGGACGAAGTACAGGAATAACCAAGTAGAATGAAAAATATAACAAAATAAAAAACGCGATAATGATTATGATGACGAGAAACTATCAAGCAAGGGTTATTTTTCGGTCAAGCCTTTCCGATAACGCTTAATCGTTTCTCCATCATCCCACTTAATTGATCTAGTTCCAACAAGCTTATCACAAAAGCTTCTACAAAGACTTATTTCTTATGTATAAAAATACATAAAGTAGATAAGAAAAATTTGAAAGTTTTAAAATTGAATAAAGACATAATTAGTCACCCACTCTGCAATAACAGGACAATGTTGATCTGTCACCGAGTCCAGTTGGCATCCACCTCGCAAGGATTTATTTACAAACGACAATTACTTACACGTGAGAGCACTTTTCAATTTAGGACCGACACTTCAACTGAATTTACAAACGACCGCGTGTCAGTGCGCTCAACGACAGAGATGAGCACGTTCTGATCACAACGCGGGTTAGATTCGAACTGGTGGCTCTCGTCCTGCTAAACTGATTGAGACCCTCACCATCACGCACCCTTTCCGAGGCGGTGCAACCCCATGATCAAAACACTGATTGTTGTGGAGCCAAACTGGCAGGTAACGGAGACGATCGGAATTTGGTGCTTTGTCTGAGGGTTCGCGTAGGTGCAGCCATTCTAAAAACCTGTAATCTCCACTTAAAAACCCATTTTTGAATACAGATAAACTGAAAACGATAATAACACAATTTGTAACCACCCGGAATTAGTTTGTCTGTGATCATTTTATCTTTAAAACACCAAAATGATTTTAACTAATAATCATTTCTTGCAGTTTCTTTATGTAAATTAAAATTATGATTTACTCACAACTTTTTTTAGTTTATGTGAAATCAGTAAAAAACGGGTAAAATAAAATAAGTCCGTAGACAATTATAATTATTATAATCATATGATAATTTTTTCAGCAACACCATTAGAATGAGTTTCACGGTTACACAAACAATCTTCAAACTGATACAACAAGAAAAAGTGAGAGAAATTATTGGATACAAAAGGAAATACAACGCTTTATAAAGCAAATAGAGAAAGCAGTAAAAAAATAAGAATAAAAATATTTAATACTAGAAAACAAAAAATTAAATAAACATGTTGCGATCGCCGTTTACAATATTACTGTCTTGGATTGAAAAAATTGGTGTGTCAAATAAAATGATTAAGATAACCTAAAGAACAAAAAAATTACTTTGAAAAAGAAGATAGATTGTAGACAGTATTTATTAACAAACTGTAGGTACATTGTTAAAGAAGATAAAGACATAAAATTAGAAAAATAACCAGACAGAAGTCTAAAAGGGAAAGGGTACTGATGGTAGGCATATGATTTTAGTAAGTCTAAAACCAAAACACATATCAAGAATAACCGATTTCAAGAAAACAAACTTAAAAAATGATAGAAGTATGGCAGAAGTAGTTAGGTCTAATTTAACCACAAAAAAATTAAGAGGAATAAAACTTCCTCGTACCTTTGCTGCTTTTAAATTTCAAATTATTCTGAAAAAAAAAGAAGAAATTAAAGATTAATTCGATAGAACAAAAGAATCATCTCTCATATAGCGAAAAAGAAGGTAAAGAAGACAAAAATAGAACTAATATTTGAAAGAACATTTAATATAGTAGTATAACATATTGCTTAAAGATGTATCTATAATAAAATAGTAATTAGAAAAGAATTGACAACATATACATAAACAAAATAAGGAAACAAAAGTAAGAAGAAACGAATTATTTGATTCTGTCTTGTTGTCTTACGACTGGTCTGGAAATTTAAAGCCACTTTTCGGTAAGAATCTAGTTTAAGAAACCGCTACAAAAAAAGTCTTGAAAGAACAGATGAATCAAGAAATTGATTCTAAAGCATCAACATTAACAAAAGATGTAACAAGAACAGTAAAAAAAGGAAGAATGCAAAACATCGCAGAAACGCAAACCAGTTACGTGAATGTAGAAACGTGAGAAGAAATTGAAACCTGAACAATAAGGAGATAATGAGAAAAAATTAATTAAGAAATAGATTGGGGAGAATCGGTATGAAAAACCATATTATGATGCCAAAGAGCAAAATGATATGATAAAAAACTTCAGGTAAAATCCCAGAGATGAGAGTAAAAAGTTGTATCTGTAGTGCAACTAAATCGAAGGCAAAATATAGCATGTAAAAGACAAGGATAATGAGCTGCAATAAGACAATTGCAGAAAATCTTCAAACCACAACTTTGTCAAACCAAGAAAAGAGTCAAACAAAAATGAGCATAATAAGTATGTAATCCTTGAACTTAATTATAAAGATTAAATAACAACGCTTTACAAAATAGAAAAGAAAGAGCACGAGAGCAGGTAGAGAAAGTAATATAATAATGTGGAAAAGATAGTAGAACTAAATCATATGAAAGAAAAAGAGGCAAAAGCATAAAAAGGGCTCAAATAAATTCTGAAAAGATATAAAAAAAATTGTAGAAAATACTAAAATAAAAGCTAAACATATGTTAGGAGAAGTATAGTAAGAACAGAATAAAAGTAAATGGCAGTATCCAACTGCTAATCTTGTACAGCAAACCCTATTTTTTAGAAAACTAAATAATATAAAGTG
This sequence comes from Schizotus pectinicornis, assembly GCA_951805265.1. Taxonomy (NCBI): domain Eukaryota; kingdom Metazoa; phylum Arthropoda; class Insecta; order Coleoptera; family Pyrochroidae; genus Schizotus; species Schizotus pectinicornis. Next base: position 10,414,969 of record OX638202.1, on the reverse strand, counting down.
TGTAGATATATAAGTGCATTTTCAAAACCAACTTGATCCAATGATTAAAGATATTATTACCAAGCAACTAACACCTATTCGATCTACCGATACACAAGACTAATAGAGTAAGAGCTAAAAAACATATAAAGTATCTATACTTGTTGCCATCTACTCAGCCATTTTCTGTTTCAGTAACCTTTATTATTAATATTATTATCATGGTATTAGCAATCTAAGAGTTGCAAAACTGTATTTTGAAAGAACTAATACAGTCATTTTGGTAACATTAGGTTGTAGCTTTCAGCAATTAGATACTTTGATCAGACGTAACCTAAACGGTGACATAAGCGATTATCTTATGCCAGTTCACTGCTAACAAAATCGCTTCAACGTGTAGCATCAATAAATTCATATGAATGGTCATAACTTTATTACAACAAATTGGGCCACTAAATCTAGATTAATGCCTTATTAAACTTCTAATAAACATGTCGTTATACGTTTTGGCCATTGAACTATTCTACAATATACTAAAATTACAATACTTCTTATTACCCCACTAACTATAGTATACATAACTAATAACTAACTTAACTTTTACCACGTTAATAATTAAATGCAACGATTTTTCGTGAGCATGCACGATGCAACGATGCAGAACGAAAGCTTCGAAGACTCTCATTTTCAACGTCATTATTATGCACTCTCGGTTTACCTGGCTACCTGCTTATGTAAATATCTCGCATCTAACGGACCTGTTTTTAAAATGCATTTTTTTACTTGAAGACAAACTATGTAGAGAACAGGTGCTTATTAATTACCGAAGGTATAATTCCTAGGTATGAAAAGAATCATATATGCACGTTATCTTAATAGGCCAGTAAATAAGTAAAAAATTTAACATTAATTCTAACATTTTTTAAACTTTGCCGTGTAATGTGTAACGAATCGAAACAAAACTATAAAATTTTGCAACTCGATTAACGGTCGCCATCATTGTAAAAATCGGAAAAATTTAAATTAAGCGTTATCTCGACGAGAAAAAATATAACTTTGTTGCAAACTCGATAGAGTTTTTATTACAATATTCAAAATGCACAGCGAAATTTTTAGGAACTTATGAATTAGGCATATAAATTAATTATCATTAATAAACATTTACGAATGCAGTCATTTGCAATTGACATCTACACACGTTACGTTTTTTTCGAATCGTTTTTACGTAAATAACTATTGATTTTGTTGTAAATTATAAAAAATGGACCATGTCGTCACCGAATAAAAGTTACAAATTTACAGAGTTTTGTAAGGCAATTTTAGCAAGTTGATTGTAGTTTTGCAAGCATGTTAATATTTTTGCTGGAAAATTAGATGAAAAAATGTTATTAATGATAATTAATTATTATGCTTAATTCATAAGTTCCTGCAAATTTCGCTGTGCATTTTGAATATTGTAATAAAAACTTTATGGAGTTTGCAACGATGTTACATTTTTTCTCGTCGCGGATAACGCTTAATTTAAATTTTTCCAATTTTCACAATGATGCCGACCGTTAATCGAGTTGCAAAATTTTATAGTTTTGTTTCGATTCGTTACACATTACACGGCAAAGTTTAAAAAATGTTAGAATTAATGTTAAATTTTTTAGTTATCATGTCTCTATTTACTGGCCTATAAGCGGTTTGTTGGGAAATGCTTTTCAAGCGAGATAAATCAATGGTAATGACCGGCACAATTAGTTGATAATTATTAGAATCAACCCCTATTGATTCGTGCGCGGTAAAGTTGCTTTCTTAAACTTTCAACTAACCCATTAATATTACTTTGTGATAGTAATGATAAAAAACTTTTTTATTAGATGAATTAAGAGATACATTTATATATGTATTTTCTGCTTCTTTAAAGTTCCTGATATTATTATTATCTTAAGACTTCTAAAAAAATAAACTAAAATTGAAAAAAAACAAATTGGAAAGAAAAATCGTGTAAATAAAAAGGGTCATGGCTTGACCACAGAAAATATCGAAAAATGGAGTAAATCGTTTAATTAAAAACAATTTAACTTCAAAGTGCAAACAAAATTTTTTTTAAAAAATGCATAAGTAAAAGACAGTAATATAAGGAATAATAGAATAAAAAATAACAAAAGATTGATAAAGGAAAAAGAGCAGAAAAATGATAAATAATGCAGAAAATACGGAAAGCGCTCCAGGAAAACTTGTAAGTGCAGAAAAAGAGTCGTATATTGAAAGCAAATAATATGTAATAACGTGCTCAGAAAAGAGCGCTGGGAACTGTTCACAGCAGATATAGTGTATTTGTAGAAGAAAATATACTCATTTGTGTGAATAATTTGATAACCATAATCAAAATAGGCGATTATCTTTTGTTCGACAATAGATAAGTATTTTTACAAGAGTCGAGATTTTACTTGAATTTTATAAAGGTTACGTAATATTTCCCTCTCCGCAGTTGTACATAAATTATTAGCTCTTAAACGGCGTCCGTTTTCCTGATAAATAAAAAATCAGTGCATTACATTTTGATAACTAAGCCAAAATACTAAAGCCTTGCTGCTGTAAACTGAATGAAGTAAAAGAATTCCAAAGTATAACTTCGTAATATTTTTATTACTAAAACTAGTAGATATAAAAATTCTGTCTAGCTACGATTCAAGCTGAAATACGAGCCGGAACTCGCAAAAATAAACCAGAAAAATCCGCAAAAGTCCTGAAATTATTACAACGATAACACCGAACTTCTCCCGACTTTCCAGGAGCGCATTATTCACTTTTCCGGAATGCTCCTAGTCCTCACAACGTCCTTGTAAAACGCTGCTGAAAGTTTTGGCGTCCTCGTCCTGTTCGCGTCACTAAAATCGACACGATACAATCCAAACTTCATCCTAAAAAAATACTTTTCTAACTAAAAACAATACAAACATCAAACAACTCACGTGTAACCGCTTCGCCACTCCATATTGTCCATGACACTCCATACTGTGTAACCTTTTACATTGCAACCGTCCTCGAGAACCGCCAAAAGCACAGCTTTCATGTACTCCTGAAGACAATGTCAAATTGTATTGTTAATGCTTGACTAGTTTTTCAATCAAGAAACTTTTTAGTAGATATTAAATTAAATGTGAGACAGATCGATGTGTTGGTTTTTTAAGGGTTGGCATGCGGCCAGGGCGACATCAGTCGCCGGTCTGGAGGGTAATAACGCAAATTGTTTACAAAGTGCTTAATTTGAATACTAAACTTTTCGAACTTTTACTATGTTGTTAATTGAGACTGACACGTTATTTCAGTAATTGCCCGTACGTTCGCAACTATTAATGGCGGCGATGGTTATTCAAATTATTTTCAGACACTACCTTCGCGTAACTATATGAGCAAATTTTTCATTAAGACATAAAGTCTGGATAAAGCAATTTTATGATAGAATAAAAGAGTTAAAATACAAATCTCGAACGTATTTAAAGCAGGTTTGGCTTAAAAATAAACAGAAGTCATAAGGGGCCATGTCTGGTGACTAGAGTAGATGCGTAAGAAGCTCGTTTGTTTTTCTTGTTTCCCGGCATTTTTCTAAATTTGATTGCTCGGACGTAGCAGTACATACAAATATGGACACTTTTTTTTAAGAAGCGGCTTATCCTTTTTAGAATTTACAGCATAACTTAACCAAAAAATATAAAAATATAAAACGATGTGAATTGTTTTGACACCTATTTAAAAAAAAAAAAATCTGATGCCAAGTATAATATCCAAAAGGGTCTAGATAAAAAAGAAGTGATGATTAAAAAGAAGAAATAGCGTAAAAGAACTAGAAACATTTAAAACCGACAGTAAAGATAACAGAGAAGAACTAAGCTATGATGAAATATTTGATGGTGGCACATTTTATTAGAAGGAAAACCTAATCAAAGTTAAAGAAGCAAATACAAGACAGAAAAGAAAGTGAAAAACTTTTACTGTTTGCGTCAGCGATTTTATTACCAAAGGTCAATTTTGTGGTTTTCTTTATAACGAACTTTTTTTGCCAATAGATATTTTATCTGGTACATACATATTTCCCTTTTGTAGTGTTTTTTGTGTCAAAACTTGTATTTTTTACTTCTTTTCCTTTTATTCTATTCTAACCTTGCATATTCTGTTAAAATTAGTTTGATGCTTTATTAGCTTCGAGGGCTTTGATAACAATAAACTTTTTTCAGTAAGAATTTTTTTACAATATATGTTTCCTTTGTTTGTCATTCATTTCTTATCAGCTTCATTACAATCGTAAAATATTTCAAATAATTTAATTAAAATAAGAATTGGCTAGATCTAAAAAGCTAGTGAGGTTATCAAAGCCAGAATTAAGAGTTCAAAAGAATTAAACAAATATATACTAACCTTAAGAAATAATGCCCTATCATAATCTTCCAGGCTTCCATCATCTGGATATCCATTCTCAGTAATTATAACCAACGGATTTTGATATTCTTTCTTTACCCAGTTAATAAGTTTTCTGAAGCCCCACGGTACAATTTTTGGCGATGGTTTCCAATCAGGATCTTGCACTCCAGCAGTCCCTTTGTCTTTCTGATAAGAAGTTGGAGCACTTACATCAAACTCGTGATCACTGATTAACCAAGTATGGTAGTGGTTTAGGCCAAAGAAATCGTAAGTTCCTTGAATAAACTTAACTTCTTTAGATGTGAAAAGCGGCAACCGGGACTCGGAAAAGTTTTCCTGTTTACTAATGTTTCCTATGCGATTTATCATAACCAAAGGATAATCACCAGTAGTGGAGAAAATAGGATTAGCCCACCATCCTAGCTATAAAAAAAATTCAATAAAAATTTTAAAATTTTTTAAATAATAAACTGTACTAACAGACATCTGCATCTCCCTTTCAGCCGCTTCTTGATCTACGCTGCTGTTGGTTTTGGGTTCAGCCCAAATTGAGTCAATAGTGATTCCAACTTTACCTAATAACAAATTTATTACAACAATCAAAAAGTGTTAAGTATTTACCTCCTTGTTGGGTTTTATAATCACTGTCGTAGAGTCTGTAAGCGCGAGCATGAGCTAGAAGTAGAGTTTTTCCACACAAATAAGTGCCGATTCCAGGTGACTTAAGAGAAGGAGCTCCATTATCATTCTCGTAAATATCCATGCAAATACTCGATGGCTCATTAATGGTTATCCAATATTTGACACGATCTCCAAATGAATCGAAAGCTATTCTAGCAAAATCTTCAAAGTATTTTGCGATTAACGGATTTGTCCATCCACCAAGATCTTGTAGAGTTTGTGGATGATCCCAATGGTATAGAGTAACCATAGGTTGAATTCCTTGCGCTAACAAGCCATTGATTAAATTATTATAATAGTTGATACCGTCAGGATTAATTTTGTTAGAAAACCCATTGGGCAATATTCTAGTCCATGACAAAGAAAACCGGTAAAAATCCACATTCAATTCTTTAATGTTCTTTATATCCTCGCTCCATAAATGGTACGAATCGCAAGCGATATCACCGGTGCTATGGTCCGAAATGAGTTCTGGGTGAGTATGAGTGAGTCTATCCCAAACATTTTCGCCTTTACCTAAAATAATACTACTTATTTAATTATTAATTATCGTAGCTAAATTAGTTACCGTTAGAATTCCATCCTCCTTCGATTTGGTAAGCAGCTGTAGCAACTCCAAACTTAAACCCAGGCGGAAACTTCAACTCTTCTCCTTGTGTTACAGCAATTAACCCCGCAATGTAAATTCCGACAATCATTTTTGGTCGAAGTAATAGCTGCATCTGGCGAGATTGCGAAGTAGCGACTATTTATGTGTTTGCTGATACAAGTCTATTATCGTACTGGATCGTAATGTCGGACAACGACAACGTATTGCCGTTAACAAATGACCCGGTGTGGAAGTTTATGGAATTGATTTATTAAACTGATAAGGCAGCGGTTATATAGTAGTTGGGTGCATGGTGCTATCTTTATGGACGCGATATAATTGGAATCCCAGCATTGTTAGAGCTAATCTGGAGGAAACTGATTTTTTAAATTTGGAGTTAATTGACTCGATTATTGCAAAATGAAAGCTTTTAACTGATGAGTTTAATCCATTAGCTTGTTTACGATTGCAAAACCAATTTTTAAATTAGTCATATTACGTTCAAAACCAATAATTATGATGAAGTTTTTAATTCATAACTGGCTACGTATCGGATGACTCAGGATGGAATAGCATTGGGGTGAACATAAGAAAACTTTACACTTAAACTTTAAATAAAATGTGAATTCCTACTGGTTTTGTGTTGCGAAATACCGAACATTATTGCTGCACTCCGTTACTGCACGCGTTGGTTTCAGCATTAATTAGTTCCATAGCTTCCACATCAAACCATCATTTTTTTAGCTAACTATACTGCGACCTCGTATACAGACGTGTCAGTATCACAACCTTTTAAAGTGCGTTTTATCTTTCAAATACAACACCTTCTAATAAGACCAGTAACTAAAAATTATTTTTACTCCACACATCTAGGGCGATGGCAGGGCAAAAAGAATATTCCATAATCTTAATACTGAATGATAGTGGTTGGTATTGGAAAATGTTTTTTTTTTCTACTTTGAGTTTGGTTCTGTAATAAAGCTATTGCGAAACCCAAAACAGTGCTTTCTTGAGCTTTGTAATAGCAATAGTGCAATTTGATTCTTTCAGGTTGGTAGTCGTGATTTTAAATGTCATTAAAACATCAAATAGACTTCAAAACGTTGGCCAGTGAATAGAGACATGATAACTAAAAAATTTAACATTAATTCTAACATTTTTTAAACTTTGCCGTGTAATGTGTAACAAATCGAAACGAAACTATAAAATTTTGCAACTCGATTAAAGGTCGACATCATTGTAAAAATCAGAAAGATTTAAATTAAGCGATATCTATCTCAACGAGAAAAAATGTAACATCGTTGCAAACTCGATAAAGTTTTTATTACAATATTCAAAATAAACAGCGAAATTTGCAGGAACTTATGAATTAGGCATAATAATTAATTATCATTAATAAACATTTTTTCATCTAACTTTCCAGCAAAAATATTAACATGCTTGCAAAACTACAATCAACTTGCTAAAATCGCCTTACAAGACTCTGTAAATTTGCAACTCTATTCGGTGACGGCATGGTCCATTTTTTATAATTTACAACAAAATCAAGAGTTATTAACATGTACGTAAATAACTCTTGATTTTGTTGTAAATTATTGCAAATTTTTATTTAAAATTGGTCCAAAGTAGAAAAATGCGTAAAGAACTTGTTCATAAGGCAATTATGGCACTTGCCCATTATAAAACTTGCCGCTGTGCGGCTCGTGCGACTCTTGCCTAAAAATGTGCCTTATGTCATTCGTTCTTTTTACTATTATTAAAATGTGAATACAGGAAAGTTACATAAATTTCAATCATATATTCTTATTGTTAGATCGACTCAATAACTTGCCTTTTCTTTTATTGAACTAGTATCTGCAGGACTAAGCGAGCTTTCTTTATATAAATACATCATAGACTAGTCACTTTCATAATCTACAAAGTCATCTGGTTAATAAAGACATACATTATATGGTTACAATTATCTACATAGCTGACTTAGCAGTATTATTATAGAACCTAGATCACAAAACAATTCGTAGCTTTATTACTATAACAGCTTCGGTCAAAAATCCAGGATTAAAACTTTCCAAAAACAGCTAAATGTAAATCAATATTTTTTGATAACCAATTTTACGATTGTTACAAATTTATTTTACAATCTAAAAGGTTATTTACCACAAAGGGAAATATCAATGTGTGCATAGTCAAAGTCTAGGTAGAAGGAAACAAATGTTTAGAAACTTAACTTTATCTAGTCTAAATAATCACCTCAAATCCTTAAAGACAACTGCAAAGAAAAATTTTATGCTGTAGAAGTAGAACACACTGTGGTCTTATTTTACAAAGCGGTTGATATAGATGAGATCAAAAGAGTTAGATAGTTGAAAACCTACGAAACATTCTGTAGGTATAATGCTGCAAAGGAACTCAAAATTAGACTTTACTGCTAGTCATATTAAAACATTCATTCAACCAGTTCAAATCACAATCAGAACCATATCAATATTTTCTAAGAAGCAAACTTAGATCCTCTCTATGCGTTATTCAAGTAAGTATTGTTGGTTGTAGGTTTATCATAGATCAACACGTAAAAACACTTGAAGTCAAGAAATATGGAGTTTTGTGCTTCTTTTAGCAAAAGATATATTTTAAATAGTTCGGCAACATAACTGTAGGTATGCAGCCCCAAGAGGTTCGATTTCGCCCGATTTGCCTACATACAATTTTTTGCTTTCTGAAGAGTACCCCGCAGATGCAGAGGTGGCATATTATTAACAATTTTATAAGTAACAAGAATCCACTCAAAATTTTCAGGATGCTCTGTGCGGAGTGCGCATAATCTGAAAAGTACGATTTTCAGCAAATATCTTAAACTAATGTTGAATAAGACCATCTCTTAATCATTACCCCAAGTGGTATAATAATGAGATAAAATAAATAAAATCCAAAGATAGATGCCGTCAATTATGGATTAAGACGCGTTCTGATGACCGGATGGGAAGGTTTCGTGAATTAAGAAAGTTGTGAAGAGAATACTATAACGAGTAATTGAAACAGATTCAATCAAAAGTATCAGAGTGCAGGCTGATGCCGATAGAAACCTGCTATCATCATTTAAAGCATTGCGCATCAACTCTTGCTAAACCATTGGCTCTTATATGAAATTTGGATGACAGATAATTTTAAACAATAACAAGACAGGCCCATGCAAATACTTTACAATTTTTGCAATTGTGATTAAATACTTTTCACAAATACTTGATCGAGGACAGTTGGACGTTATGTACTACAGAGATATCTTGAACGTACTTGATAAAGTTGACCATTCTGACAAAGTTTGACTCGGTTGGTTTGAATAAGGACGCTGTTAAGACTTACCTGTGTAACAGCATGCAATATGTGTATGGTTCAGTTTGAAGTCTTACGAGTATTTATATTCAGTAATTCTTAATTCTTTCGACCTAAACCCACTTTTATTTCTAATATTTGGAATTAATATTTCTAACACAACATGGAATTTGAGAACGACCATTTGATTGCGAAAGTGATTTAAATATGTTGGAGAGGTGGTGGTTAAGGGCTACATATGTTGAAAAAGTTAAGTGATACGAGAAGGAACTTTACTTACTTTGCACTTGGAGATTATTGGACATCTTTTTACAATATTGTACAGAATTTAAGAACCTTGGAGTTCTGTTCGATGTATTACCTACGGCTATCTTTTGCTAAACATGTATAGGATGTCTTTGCAGATCCAAGGAGTGTATCCGAACTTGTAGTAAGTTTTAGGAAATTGATGCTGTAAAGCTACATACCTACCTATAATGCATATTTGTGCTATCAAAACTTGAGTATGCATCGGTAGTTTGGTCACCGCATAAAATTTTAAGGAGGTCTGTCATTGAAAAGATACAGAAGATATTTTTCAAATTTTTAGATTTTGAGTCTTGAGATAGCTATCGAAGAAAACATTATCCATATGAGACACTGTTTGCGGATAAGTGTACTTATATGAAAATGTTCATATTGTCAAATCGAATATTGACCAAATGTGTCATTTATTTCCATAATTTAGAAACAAATATTGTTATAATAAGAGATAGCAGTTAAGAATGCTTTGTAATTTTCCATTTATTTGGGTTTTGCACTTATCAGGAAAATGAAGATTATTGTTATTATAAATTTGCACAAGGTACAAGTGAATTGCTATTCAAGATAACAGCATTGCAGGTACTTTATGTTTATGGAAAATCATTTTGAGGTCGCATCATTCTATGAAATAATAATCTGAGATCAAAATTAATGAGCATTCTGATATTTCTTCTAACAAAAATTAAAGGATATAGGTAGTTTAACATTCACCACAAGGTGTTCTTAGTTTGATGTAAAGTAAGGTAAAAAAATTAAGCTAATGCTTTAACTTTAAAATCCTGGGAGATTTATAAGGATTTAAGTAGATATATGTTTGTTATGGGCAAAGCCAGAAATACGGTCAATTCGCATTACGTCCAACCAAAATCGGAACTGTCTAACGCTTTTAAACAATTTCCGAAATAGATACGCTGGTTTGTAAGTGTCGGGCTTTGTCTAGACGAATTTCGTTATTTGTTGTTTGAGCTATAGACAAATTGTGTTTTGATAAATCATTCCTTCAATAGACACGTACACCCGGTCAATTAAGTAATGCACAAAAGCTGCACAAATAATCTACGTTTACCACATTATATATACCACACCATATAACGTAGAAACAGTTGACAATTTGTGATCCCCTGTGCTTTTCTAAAATCTCCTACAAGTTTTTTATGTTACACTTGAAGATAACGTAAGAAACGTAAATTATTTTTGCACCCCCTGTGCATTACTTAATTGACCGGGTGTACATACATAAGTACATTTTTGTGACATTCTATTTGTAAAACCTAACCTGGCCTAACTTTGTGTGATTTGACCTGACACTATAATTAGCTATTATAATTTGACAAACAAAAACTGTTATTAACTAGTCAAAGGTAGTTGAAAGTTATAGTTTAGATGAGGTCAAGTCAGGTCGGAATTTGATTATGATAAACCTTATTAAACCAAATTTACGTTGTGTATAATTTAGAACTGACAGAGCGCATTTTGGACTATGTAATGACTATAACATAATATGTATAAATTACTACTGCACGTTTACAATAAATAATAATTGTTTATTGAGAATAATTAATAACACAATGAAAAAAAGAAATGTAGCATTGAAGTTTTAAAGTTTTTTTACGAAAACAAGATAGTGTAATTAATGCCCAGTTGCACAACACTTAGCGGTGGTTTAGTCGTTCGTTAAAAATTGTTACAATTTTATTTACTTGTAAGAGTTTGACGGGTTGCAACGTTAAAGTCAATCAAACATCAATAGATTAATAGCCAATCAAAGTAGTAAAGAACTTGAAGAAAAGATAACAAAAGATTAAACAACCGTTAAATTTCGTGCAACTGGACATTAGTGTTTTTTATTATGAGAACAAATGTCAATATTTACAAGATTAATATAAATAAAATAATGATCATAACCGGAAAATTTGTTTTGCTTTCACAAGTACTTATTGATGTAACAAGGCACTAAAGTGGATTCTCTTATTATGAAGGAAGATATTATTGGCTGAGAAAAATGTTATAAAATAGTAACTGTTCTAATGTATTGATTGGTTATAAAGAACTAGAGTCAACGAGTATTGATAAGTTCGAAAGGAAAAGTATTAACCAAAGTGGTGACATCCAATCTTTAAAACAAAATATCAATTGCATAGATAAATTTTGTGAAGTGCCAGAAGAATATTACTATTCTGATTTAACGAAAAGACAGATTACAATCAAAATTACTAATACCTGTAGTAGGTAATTTCCGTATTTTTGTATTCCTGCGTGCGTTTGTTTTTGTATGTACGTACGACAAAATGGAGCCACCGTTAATAAACATTATTGATGGTATTATTTTTATTGTTATAAAATTATTCTATGAAAAGCTACAATGTTGAATCTTTATCAATATTGGTGCTATTAAGAGGATCATTGTACACCAAAACTTCAAATCGGTTTGCACTATGCACAAACTCTTTATGATGTACGTAAAACAATACATCAAAACCAAAAGTATTGTAATCATACGAAAAAATGTTTCCTACTGCTTCAGCAATTGTATCGTTGGGTCGACCTATGTAGAGTTTGTGGACACCTCCAGCGGAATATCCTCCAACTACAGCATTCACAGGCATATTATCAACAGTATAATAATCAACATAAACCCATTCAAAATTCGCAGGATGTCCTGTACACAAAATCTGAAATAAATTTAAAAAATAAACATTTGCTTTAAATAATTAATGAAGGAAATACCTTTACATTGATGTCTTGGTAAAGAATGGTGCTGTTGGTACTATCTGCTATATAGATAGCAATATCACTTTTCCCACCTAACACTTCGCCAACATAAAGTCCGTCGTTAGAAGCAGCGATATTTCCTATGTAACCTTCTACGCTTCCATTCTTATAGGCGAGAACGGCATCTTCTGGAACGCCGCCATCATAGTCTCGCCAGTAATAATCTGTTAAATATAAGAAAAAATTGTTAAATCAAAAAAGTATTAGAGGTTGCTTTATATTAACCTGGTTTGCAAAGTAATATTCCAATTAAGGAGAAACTAATAAATGTATAGAATACTTTCATTGTATCGTGATAGAAGAAGGTCTGAAGTATAACTGTATAGCAAAACCTTTATAGGTAGAATTATTGATAAATTTTAAGTACCTAGGTATTTTCTTTAATTTAATTTGATGTACAATTTAGATGAGTGTTTATTGTTGGTCGTGATGCTTAGTCTGGTCTAGACTATTCTAGAAAATGATAATAGTTTTTAAAGATTAATTATTATTGACAATGAAAGAAGATCTTTTTATTTAAATAAGTAGTGGTAATTCTTTTATTATAAGGATAAGAATCTTTCCAAGTAATACAAAACAAATGTTAACAACAATTTTTGAAAACGTGGATGATGTATAAGAATAATGGTCACAACACAAAAATATTTTTTTTCTTTTCGATGTACGTAGGTAGTATGTATACTTATTTATGTAATAATGAACAATAGCAAAATTTTTCAAACAATATCGTAAAATCAAGGTTTGAATTATAAATTGCTGAAAGCTCCTAATTTACATCGTCATTAACATTATTGACTCGTCAGTATTAATAATCTCCACAGATCGCAATCGGCACTGACTGACCAATAACGTGATTAGACGATTGTTTATTATTGTTTGCACCCAAAATCATACAATAATGAGTCGACTTCAAAATTATTTTTTCTTGGAAAAAAAATATTTATTTTTTAATAAGGAACTTAGAGTCTGCCTAGACTGACAATTTCCGATTTTTAAAACAAAACATCAATTTTATAGATAAGTTTTGTGAAGTGTCGGAAAAATATTTCGATTCTGATTTAACAAAAACATAGATTAGGTACAAGGTACAAGCAGAATTAGTAATACATATTTGTAGTTATTTCTGTGCACTTTAAAATAAGAGAGCATTAAAATTATTTCCTTAAAGTGGACATGTCTGCTTTATTATTTGTGATCGTAGAACGTCAGCAAAATGCATTGACGAATTTTTGTATTAGCAGAGGCACGTATTGAAAAGAAAGAAGATGCATTTCGTATTTCCAAAAAAGCTCCGTACTGGTAAAAAATATCTGACTTTTGTTTTTAAGATCTAATACTTAACGATAGAAACTCCAGCGCTATATGCTTTGAAGAAAGTTAACGTGCACGTTAATATGAATAAAATACAAATGTTTACTTTAACATTAAATAAATAGCTCAATTTGACTTCAGTTTGCTGTAAACCTCATCATCCGCCATTCGTTATTGAATATTCTAAACAAAAACTTAGTATATTACTAAAAATATGCGTTTTTGTTTTGCAAATTTGAAAATACGAATTTGGTGCTTATTGTTCGACAGTCATAAAATGGGTTATATCTACCTGCTTCACTTTACGGCTGCTCGAGATTATGTAGTGCAATTACTCTGCAAAAGACTAGAAATGATCTCGCGTTAAACATTATGAATATTGTCTTGAGTTATCATACTGGCGCGCAAAAACCAGGCCTGTATTAACACGTTTTATTCAGTATAAAGTAGTGCTTGCGCGCGACATCATTTCATTAAATTAACTAAGTTATTTACTGGCAATTGACTCATTCCATTTCCTTTTATGCAGTGATCTAAAATAAGAGAACTAATCTCTGCACTTCAAAATACAGTGAGAAAAAAAACATGTGATAGTGAAGTATTTCGCCTTAAAATCTGAAACTAATAGTGCGAATTTCGTAGATATTCGAAACTGTTTTAAGGTATAGGATATTTGTATTTCTACAGAATCCAAAGAAAAATGAATCCTACTTTGCTAAGACTATATGGTTAGCTTTTAAGCCTAGGTATAGCTTTTTTCCCTTTCGAGATATTTCTAACGGACTTCGAAGAAAAAGATAAGCAACAAATATAATTAATTGTACTAAGAAAAGCAGGTGTAATTTATTTGACAATTGATTAAATTTTGGAAAGTTTTTATCAACATATCTTGTAGTACTTAACGAGATTAAGTATCTAGGTAAACTACCCATATAAAAAATTTAACATCCATTCACATTTTTTTTGAAACAAAAACAGCACGCAATGAAACTATTACTATTCCCTTTCCTTTTCTTTTCACTAATTGAGATTCTCGTCTGTAGACCAGGTAAATATGCTGAAGAATAACTTAATTACAAAATAAAACAACTTAATGTTCATTTTGTAGACTATTATTGGCGAGACTTCGATGGCTCAATTCCAGACGATGCGCTGGTTGGATACAACAGTGGAGATTTGTACAACTACATAGGAAATATTGCCGCTAATGATGGTGGACTTTATGTTGGTAAACTCGTGGGAGGAGAAAGTAATATTAGTGTATATGTAGCAGATGATCCTAACCCTGGTATTCTTATCAAAGATACAAACGTTAAGGTAATTTCTCTTCCTTTACGAAAAAACATATTGGCATTGTTGTTTTAGATATTATGTACAGGACATCCTGAAAATTTTGAATGGCTCTTTGTTGATTATTACACAGTTGATGATATGCCTCCGAATTCAGTGATTAGAGGTTATTCATCTGGAGGTGCCCACCATCTTTACATTGCCCGACCCAAACGTTACAGACGGAGAAGGTATCGGAAATGTTTATGTATTTGATGAAGCAACTTTTGGTTATAATGTAATGTATTATTTAACGAGCCTCAACATCTATACAATATTGAACAGATTCAATGTCCTAGTGTACAAGGAACCTTTGAAATCCGATGCAATATTTGGCAGCGTCCGGTCAAATGAATAAGAAATTTATCTGAAAATTGTACATGGTGTCAATAAAAATAAAATCGATATTGTGATAGCTACTTATTCAAATGTAGCAATTTTTAATTTTTAAGTAGAAATCGTTTAATTCTTTGAGTGATAAAACGGTATGTAAGTTTGCTAATGCAGCTGATTGTTATCATAATTGCATTTCCACCTATAAAAAAAATTGAAAATCTTACCGCTGAATCTATTCTATAAATTTGTTGAACAAATTCATTAAGCACCCAAATTTTTTCCATTCACACAAATGATTGTAACTTAGGGACTGAAGATTGAATTATGATCTTGTGTGATAAGTGCTGTAGTTCAAATGCATGACATAAACACAAGTACGTAGCACTTAAAGCGAAGATAACTTAAAGAGAAAAATATAGAAGAGAAACCGTAAGGTCCAAAAGGTAGTAATTAATAAAATATGCTAGAAATTTAGATGTGGTTAAGAGCGTTAAAATAACATGAGTTTAAAACTACCAATTAGCAAGATGAAAATATTTTCTATAAAGAATAGTTTTGATTCATGTTAAGAATTTTTTAATTTTTTAACAAATCGAGCAACATTGCATTAATTAATTAAATTATTAATTAATCTATTTTTAACAAAATTAAATTATTAATTAATTGGTTACTTGAGAATTTAATAAAAAATAATTATGAGAAAACAAAGAAATATTTCCTCTGTATTCCTCTATCTATGGGTTCAAAGAATATTGATTTTTCACAAATGTTGGTTTGTGTTACTCTACAAAAAAAATTTATAACAATAAACACGTCATACGTGACGAAGGCGGCACTGCAGTTGGGATTGCACACAAGAACACACTTCTTAACAAAGTGATACATTTTTAATAAACCGAATCGGTTGTTTCATGTACAACATAAATAAATTAAAAGATATGATTTTAAAGGAACTATCCTTTTCTATAAGAACGACTGTTCATCTTTCAGATTCAAAACTAGTAAATAGATTATTTATGAAATTTACATTGGACAAAAGTCCAAATTTTGATTTAAACCTGTTAAGTGCAAAATTTAGTGATATGGTCACAGTCACATAAATTTGATTGTAGGTATAGATACACGTCAGTTCTCATAAATGATCGGAAGGATATATTGCTTAAAAATTCCATTTTCTAAACATATAAGTAAATTACAAATTAGATTAGTTAGTACGTATTTTTGTAATCATTTTCATATACATTGAAACGAGAAAGCATCAGGTAAATAAATGAATCTTTTTAATAATTTGGCCATTAAACTATTTTCAGCAACTTTAATATTAGGTATGCCTACGTATTTTTTTGTGGTATTTGTTTACGTTTCCGCATAATATTAAGTATCTACATACCATTTTATAATAAAGTAAGTATTTTTGTATAAAAATATGAGATCTTTTAAAAGATACCGGATGTCACAGCTGAATTTTATTCAATGTTAATTTATAAATTTTGGATAGAATATTTCTACGAAAAGATAAGCAAAAATAAAAGTGTCACAATTGATTAAAACAAATCTTGTCATACCTACTTAAAAACCTGAAGTATCATTTTAGATAGCATATAAATCAAACTTGCATCCACACTTCACAGTATGTAGAAGCAATTCAAAGTTGTCATACGATGAAGCTTCAACTATTTTCTTTTCTTATTTTCTCCCTATTCGGGATACTCGTTAGTAGACCAGGTAAATATAAATAATCACTTTATAAACCGTTTTGAAAAAGAATTATTATTTAATTATGATTCTGCAGACTACTATTGGCGAGACTATGATGGGGCCATTCCAGACGATGCGTTAATTGAGTACTACAGTGAAGATTTGAACACCTACATAGGAAATGTTGCCACTAACGAGGGTGGACTCTATGTTGGTAAAATCGTGGGTGGTGCAAGTAATATTAGTGTTTATGTAGCGGATGGTTCTAATCCTGGTATTGTTACCAAAAACACAAACGTTAAGGTAATTTCTCTTTTTTTATCAAAAACTATATTGACATTATTGTTTTAGATATTATGTACAGGACATCCTGAAAATTTTGAATGGGTCTTTGTTGATTATTACAGAGTTGATGATATGCCTCCCAATTCAGTGGTGGGAGGTTATTCTTCTGGAGGTGCCCACCATCTTTACATTGCCCGGCCCAACGTTACAGTAGAAGGGGGTGTCGGAAATGTTTATGTATTTGATCAAGCAACTTTTGGTTATAATGTAATGTATTATTTAACGAACCTCGGCACCTCGGTAATATTGAACAGATTTAATGTACTAGTGTACAATGAACCTTTGAAATCAGATACACTATTTGACCAAGTCCAAAAATTAAATTAGATTTTTACTGTGTAACATGTTTAGACGTAATAACGATAAAAGTTTTTAGCAAAAATGAAATCTGTAAACTTATTAATCCTTTTATTTTGTTTAAATCGCACAATGCAAATGCTTTTAAAATTATAAGAAGTTGTACGCTGTAGAGTATGCAGCAGAAATTAAAAATAATGGGATATACAATGGAATGTAATGCTTTTCCACTGATTGAGATTGATGGAATGTTGTATACTTATCTTTCGGAAGTGGAAACGACCAATTCTTTTTCACAATACTCCCTCTATACAGGGTGATTCATAGTGAGTGGTACCTTAGAAGTATCTCGAAAAGAGAAAAAGTTCTGACCTGAAAGTTTGGTCATAGTCATAATCCTAGCGAGGTAGGATCTATTAACTGAAAATAATATGGTGGCACTTGTCCTTATACCAGAAGTTGACATCAACTTTGTTATTTTAAATAGAATTCTCCAATTTTTAATATTTTTCTGGATTCTATGAACAATTTGAACATCATTTTGTTAATAAGTCTCCATACCTAAAATTAGTATTTTTCGAGATATTCAAATTTTTCTGAAAAATTTGACTTAAAAGTGATGTAGCTAGAAAATTAACAGGAACAGTTGACAAAAACATGTATTTTTTATGTAGGTGACAAATAATGTTAAACTTTAAGATTGTTTTATTAAATTTCAAAAATATTTAACAGTAAAGTTTTTAATAAACGACATACGTCGACCACACAAAAACAGCTAAAAGTCTTTTTTCTAATGACGTGATACCTAATTACATACATCAATTGGTAGAGAAAAGTAAAGGGCTTCTAATGATGTATGATGTTTCTATACCTAAAATTTATGGTTCTTTAGACATTTGGCATTTCTTATTTTATCGAAGAAAATTCAATAAAACCGACTTGTAGGAGGTCATGTTCCACCAAAATCTGACCTAGGACAAGCTGTGACGTTTTGCAGAACGCCCGTATTTTACCCTCATCAGGATCACAGAAACGCGAAAAGGTGGAAGGTCATTTCAACTAGTAAAAATTAATATAGAAACCTACAATTCATACTGAAAAAACGTTTAATAGCTTTTCATTGTCCGTAAGATGGCGCTACTAGACTTAATCAAAATTGTTCAAAAATTTATAAAAGTTAAATTTATCGTAGCATCAAACGTGACCTGTGCACCTTATCCTGTGCTTTATGTTTGCGACATCTACGGACGAAATAAAAAACCTTGATATTACCGCGTGTCATGTTGTTGAGAAGAAACCTACAATTTCTTCAGACATTTCTGTTAGTTTCAGTTTTCTCCACATCGACATTTGGTCTCAGTAATCTCGCGTTTCTATGCTCCTGGTCCGAGATCGAGTTTTCGAACAATAGTTCGTATTCCGAGTACTAAAACTACACTCATTCCCATTTCGAGAAGTTGTCGGAAATAAAGTTAGTCGAGTTATCTAACATCAAAAGTATACGACATAATACACATTTGCGATAATTAAAATTTAAGATTACTCAAATGGCATCACTGTTTTCCTAATCATCAAAAATTAAATTAAATCAAATAACTAAAAATTAAAAACAATAGCTCCTTGCAAGTTGTAATTGATTTCCTTCTGGCCAATTATCTATTACCTACTATTGAAGTTGAAACTCATGTCATGATGATTATTTTATTTTTTTAAGATGTTCTAAACACATCGTTAGCGCAGCTTCAGCCAGCCAAACCACTCACATGCATAAGATTTTCAGTGGGGGCCATTAATAACTAATAATAACTAATAATAATTAATAACTCTATAATTATACTTACCACTTTGCGTTGACATTGTTTGGAAACGTGAATAAGTACTAAACTTGTAGCAGGTATGATCCTTTGTCAAGATTTAATCGTTTTTATTTCCTCTTTGATCAAACATTTTCTCCATCGCCAACGATTTTATTTTAACAGTGATTTTGCTTTTATGTTTTTTAACTTTTTAAGCTTGTTTTGGTTCTCTCCATGAAGACTCTAATAATTTTATCTTCATCTAGATTGATGTCATTTCTTATTGGTATTTTAAATTTGGCAGTGGTTAAAGTGATATCTTTGAATTGATGGCCTGAAGTAAGGATGAAGGGTTGATAGACCAGCTCATTACTGACCAGAGTATTATAATATGACCTTATCAGTCTTGCACTTCCAGTGACATTTATTTGATGTGCAGGTTCAGCGATGCATTCTCTCAATATAATGATGAGATGATGCACCTTCAAAACACCAAATGATTTGGCTGATTTAGGGTTGTTGCAGAATTATTTCCATATTTATTTCCGTTTTTTGGCTGTTGATTGCGACTTTTTCCGCGTCGTAATTTTCTGCGGATTTGCCCGGCGCCTCCGCCATTTGTGCCCGTCTTGTCAGTTCGATAGAGTTCTTGTGCCTTCCTCGCGGTCGGCGGTCTCCCCGAATGAGAAAAACATGTGCTTTACCGAGTTTTTAAGGCTCCTTGTCGTCGCTCATTGGCTTTTGTGTTGTCTACTTTTGCCCTTTTCTTCTATTCCATCGCCTTTTCTAGGTTCGCTTGTCTACTGGTGCTAGTGCTCTCTCGCCAAACCGGTGTCGCCTGTGTTACTGCTATCGCTCCAATCCGCGGCTTGTGCTGTGTGGAGTTATCATACGAGTCTCCGGGACTTACTAGTAGTGGTAATTGTGGAGCATCATTTTAAGTGCGTTGGGCTGTGCAGTTGGAGGTGTCGCTCAGGAAGGTGAGAGAGCTTTCTTGGAAATGTGTAGATTAGCAGCGCCCCGGTATTACAATCGGTACAGTCGGAATACGTGTTATGATAAGAGATAAAGTTGATGAGATGTTGAGATGTTGCTCTTCGTAAACTTGGATATCCTGGGGAAGGACATTGATTGTACTTTGTCGCGTTTGCCAACCTTGACTGAGAAATTTGCCAGCGATCTTTTAGAGAATCTTTCTCATATGATTGAGAGTAAGGCTGTCACCTATGCGCCGGTTCTTTCGGCGTCCGCTCAGTCTCGAGTCATCGTCAAACCCTCGGACAAGAAGCAGTTGAATACAAGGTCTCTCTCTATCTCTCCCTCCATCTGAAATGTGGCCGACCACATTTTGTAAAAGAGATATGCTCTCATATGCCTTGAAAATAGTCATTTGACAGTTTTTATTTTTTTCTTTAAATCTAATAGTTTAGACAAAGAAAGCTTGGTTCAACAGTTTTAACTAACTTTGTATTTGTATAGCTTAATTTTGAACAAAGTGATAGTGGGTTTAGCCATACTTTCTAACATTTTAATTAAAAATACGACTCGATAACTTGAAGTAGTGTGTGTTGGTGTCAATTTTAAAATAACTAAATTCTATAGTACATTATACTGTGCTATTACCATCAACCTTGGTGGTTCATTGTACACCAGAACATCAAATCGGTTTGCATTGTTTCCAGATCCGTTATGGTGTACGTAGAACAATACACTATAACCAAAAATAGAGTAATCATACGAAAAAATGTTTCCTACTGCTTCTGCAACTGTAATGTTGGATCGACCTATATACACTTTGTAGGCACTTTCAGCTGAATATCCTCCAACTACAGCGTTCAAAGGTATATCATCAATTGTAAAATAATCAACGTCAATTTATTTAAAATTCTCAGGATGTTCTGTACACATAATCTAAAAAGTTATAAAAAATAAACATTTGTTTGGTATACCTAAATGAAATTAATACCTTTACATTGGTGTCTCGCTGAATAATAGTCCTGTTTCTATCTCCTATATAGATCGCGATATCACTTTTTCCACCCAACATTTCGCCAACGTAAAGTCCGTCGTTGAAAGCAGGGATACTTCCTATGTAAGCATATATGTTGCCATTTCTACTGCTGAGGAAGGCATCATCTGGAACAGCGCCATCATAGTCTCTCCAGTAATAATTTGTTAAAGATAAAGAAATCATTAAATCAAAGTGTACTGTGCTAAGTGGCTTTAAATTTACCTGGTTTGCAGAGTAATAATGCAATTAAGAAGAAACTTATTAATGCATAAAATACTTTCATTGTATCGTGCTAATAATAAGAACTCGTTTTGAAGGGTAACTGTGTAAGAAAAACTTTTATAGGTGTAAATTTTGAGTACCTATAACACTTTCTCGAATGTGATTGACCAGATTGGATGTGGAAATTGGATAAGTGTTGATTATTGTTTGTGATAATTAATTTAAATAGGCTAGATAATTTTTATGCGAGATGCGAGATAAAGATCAATGTTGAGAAAATTTAAACATCTGCGATAAAAAAATTAAAATTTGTAGGTAAAACGGATAAAAAAAATTATGTAAAAAAATTAATAAATTTTGAATAATAATAGTAAACAAAAGGTTTATTTTTAGTTTTAAAAGTAGCAATAATACATCTTATTCAAGAAGATTTTTAACGGTGTAACAGTTCATTTTTGGAATGACTGTGTGTTCGCGATTTTGGGGTCTTTTAAGGGTGTCCGTTTTTTTCTGTTAATGTTTTTCCCTTTCCTATAGTTTTGGATCGTTATCGGTACCTTGAGTTGCGATGTTTTTTTTAATGCGTTTTTTGGATGGGCAGGCTGCTAAACGGATATTGGTGAGGTTTCTCAAAATGTGTGGGTCGGTGTCTGTGGGGACAAAATTTAGAGGTGAGTTTTGTAAAAAGAGGGTAAACTCTTACTCATGCTCGTCTTTCCACAGGTTTATACCTACCCCTATTTTTCTTTTGGTTATAAAAAGACAGTTTTTGACCTTTAAAACCCACCACCAGTATTCGAGACTACTAGGTTTGAGGATTTATCAGCCAGTCCAGAAAGCGGGGCACTCAAGGATCAAGGATCTGGAGAACTGCTGTCTATGTAATCTTTTCTTCGTCTTCTTGTCTTCTTCATCTTCGCCGTGCCACCCTTTGCTATTTTCATCTGTAGTCAGCACCTAGGACTTCATCACCAGCTGAAGCTCCAGCGATCCCGGCGAGTACTACCTTTGATTTTCGCGTTGTTTGTGCGGCTTGACAAATTTTGTACGACGAGCTCGTTGTTGGTATTTTTGTTGAGTTTAACCGCGCAATTGAGTATTTTTGCCGGGTATCGCCAGTGACCACCGTCATCCGCTAGGAATCTGACTAACTACTTCTACTTTTCATCTCTTTTTAATTTTTATTTGCTTTGTCATTTCTTCTGTAATTAAAACCACCCACGTCTTGTTTCATCAGTGATATATTTTTGCTCAACCTTCCCCTCCGCAATTGGTGTCAAACACCAATTGCTGGCGCTCATGAGCTCTACTAGAACATCAGAGGGCCCACGACCCAGTCGTCGCAAAGGAGCTAACCGTTAGCCGCATGTGGGAGCGTTACAACGGACTCCCGCTAATCTTTACCTACACTTGATCACAAATTTTGGTTTTTTGAATGCTCCGTCACATTGTTCGTTTCGAGACTTTTCTTTCACCCGCAAGGGGGCTCTCAATCCTCGTGAATTTGATTGCATCAGCCGACCCGGCATGTTGGCCCCCTTGCTTGGCGCTCTGGAAATGAAGCAATGAAGCCCCACCTGATGAAATAGCTCGGGCAACATCGTAAAAATAACGTTTGAATTATGAATTTTTGAAAGGGCCTAATTTACATCGTCGGTAAATAATATTATTGTCATATCAATATCAATGACAAATTAATGGCCAACAGAGCCGTTATTGACATTGGCTATCAATAACGTGATTGGTCAAATTCAACATTCTTGTTGCAGATTTGAAAATAATAATAATAATATGATGATAAACTTTTTTAATAAGAGACTGTAGGGTTCACAAAAATCGATAGAACCCGATCTTTAAAACAATTAAATCAATTGCACAAAAAAAATTAATAAGTGTCTGAAAAAATCAAGACAGATTTGATAAAAAGATAAATTAAAATATTTTTTGCTGTTATTTCCGGACACTTTAAAATCAGAGAACAAATAAAATTGAGTGCCCCCGTGCCCCCCTATTGACAGTAGTTTTTGACGGTGATTATTTTATTGAAGAATAATAATGAGAGCTAACCTCACCAAACAACTCTATGGCATACCACCTGGTTTAGGTACCACAACCCCCTAAAGCAACATACGACAGTTCTAGTAATAGAATAATTTTTGTAAATTTTTTTGTTGACGGTTAATTAATTTAAAGTTTTTCCGTTGGTTTAGCATTTTTATTTGTTTAATCTTTTTTTTACTTTCCAAGCCTCCGTCTTTTTCAAACTTAGACAAAAGAAAGTGGCCGCCCCATTTCCATTGCATTGGCATTCGAGCGAAAATTACTATAAAATTTTATAATTTTTTGGCCGGTTTCTACGAAAATGATAAGCATAGGTTTTTTTAAATGAATAACAGATCATAATTGATGTTGAAACTTGACATTTTTTATTAATAAATCTTGTAGTAATTACAAGGAGTATGTACCTACCATCTCAAGTAAAACGTAGCATATAAATCAAGCCTACCTGAGCACTTCACAATAGAAGCAACTACATTGCCATACGATGAAGTTTCAACTATTTTTTTTTCTTATTTTTTCCTTAGTAAGCCTTCTTGTTAGTAGACCAGGTAAATATAAACCATCACTTTGTAACAGTACCTACTAAAAAAAATAATTTTTTTAATTATGATTTTGCAGATTGCTATTGATTACGATGGGGCCATTCCTGACGATGCGCTCGTTCGATACAGCAGCGGAGATTTAAAGACTTACATAGGAAATATAGGCATTAATGGGGGTGGACTTTATGTTGGTGAAATTGTGGGTGGTAAAAGCAATATCAGTGTTTATGCAGCAGATGGTCCCAACGCTGGTATTGTTACCAGAGACACAAACGTTAAGGTAATTTCTCTTGCTTTACCAAAAACTATATTGACATTGTTGTTTTAGATATTATGTACAAGACATCCAGAAAATTTTGAATGGATTTTTGTTAAATCCAACGATGTATTACAAAGGGATTCTTGTATAAGAAAAATTCAGAGAAAAATAACTGAATGTAAAAAACAGTCTTTATACAGACCCACCAAAACCACCACCAAAAACGGACGAATTTCTAGCCAAGTTATTTGAAGACGTAGAGAAGAAATTCTGAATCCTTCTTGAATTGAGGGAGAATCTTTATAATCAACGTGTAAGAAACTAATTCTGGCACTTCCGGTTTGGACCGGAAGTAGACAAGCTTTTGATTTTTAAATGCAAACATACCATTTTTATTGCCCTATCTGATTATAAAAATGTATTTATTACACTTATTACTTTTCTGCTCAAAATTGGTTCAAGTCTTCATTTTCAATGCAATTGTTTTACCAAAACGGATGGATTTCTAGCCGAGTTATTTGAAAACGTAGAGAAAAAACTCTAAATACTTCTTAAATTGAGAAAGAATCTTTATGCCAGTATCAGTTTCTTAAACCTCGATCATAAAGATTCTTCCTCAATTCAAGAAGGATTCAATATTCGTTCTCTACGTCTTCAAGTAACTTCTTTTCGTTCGTTTTGATGAAACAGTTGCATTAAAAATAAAGATCTGAACAAATTTTAATAAGAAAATCGATAAGGTTAATAAATTTTTGTAATCAGGAGAACTCATTCTATCAGATTGGGCAATAAAAAAGGTACGTTTGCATTTAAAAATCAAAAGTTGGTCTACTACCGGTCCAAACCGGAAGTGCCAAAATTAGTTTCTTACACGTCGATCATAGAGATTTTTTCTGAATTCAAGAAGGATTCAGAATTTCTTCTCTACCTTTTCAAATAACTCGGCTAGAAATCCGTTCGTTTTTGGTGAAACAGTCTGTATGTGAGTGTTGTGACTTTATGATTTTACATATTTTATACTTATAGGTACCTGTTCTTAATATTTTTTTGTTTCTATGTGACTCAATCTCTTAATCTCTTATTCGTGGATTTTTTTGTTGAGAACATGATTGAGTCCTGCGGTCGGCTACTTAAAGAACTATTCTGATAGTTATTATAAGGCAAGTTCTGTGTTGAATATAGAAAAACCTTCAAAGTTTATAAACTTATCTTGAAATTTACCATATGTGAATTTTTTTTTAGAACTCATAATTGTGACTGTAGTGATTTTTTTAACATGCATCTGCAGATGCCATTATTTGAACAAAAAAAATTGCTACATCGAAGTGCTTTGGAAATAGTCAGCATAGTATTGGATTGAAAAGAGTCTAGGAAAAGACTCCGAAAAATCTTCTTTTACACACCACATTTCATTTAAAAAAATGTCACTTGCCCCTGTATAATTGTCTTGGCTCACCCTGTATGTTCAAAAATAATTTCCGGAGACTTCTTTCTCTAATTTATTTGTGTTCTTCAATCAAATTTTTAGCTATCATAGAACTCGAGTTATCAAAGTAGGACGCCTCATCTTGTATAGCTTGATTTTAAAGAAAGTGGTTGCACGTAGGTTTAGCTATAGTAGCAACATAGTAGCAACATGATAATTAAAAACACGATTCAATAATATTAAGTAGTGTGTATTTGTGCGCATTTTAAAATATTCAAATTCTAGAGCAAATTATACTGTGGAATTATCATTAATCTTGGTGGCTTTAAGAGGTTCATTGTACACCAGAACTTCAAATCGGTTTGCTGTATGTCCAGATCCGTCACGGTGAACGTAGAACAGTACATTATAACCAAAAGTAGAGTAATCATACGAAAAAATGTTTCCTACTGCTTCTGCAACTGTAAGATTGGGTCGACCTATATACAGTTTGTGAGCACCTTCAGAGGAATATCCTCCAGCTACAGCGTTCAAAGGCATATCAGCAACTGTATAATAATCAACGTAAACCCATTCAAAATTCTCAGGATGTTCTGTACACAAAATCTGAAAAGTTATGAAAAATAAACATTTGTTTGGTTTAAATGAATTTAGTACCTTCACATTGATGTCTTGGTTAATAATGGTCTTATTGATACTATCTCCTATATAGATCGCAATATCACTTTTCCCACCTAAAACTTCGCCAACGTAAAGTCCGTCGTTGGAAGCAGCGATATTTCCTATGTAAGCATCTATGCTGCCATTCTTACGGCTAAGGAAAGCATCGTCTGGAATACCGCCATCATAGTCTCTCCAGTAATAATCTGTTAAAGGTAAAAGAATCATTAAATCAAAATGGACTGTATTAGAAGTGGCTTTAAGTTTACCTGGTTTGCAGAGTAGTACTCCAATTAAGGAGAAACTGAATATTGTATAGAATACTTTCATTGTATCGTCTTATAATAAGAATAAAGGGTAACTGTGTAAGTAGGACTTTTATAGGTATAAATTTTGAGTATCTCTGACGCTTTCTCGAATATGATTGGATGTGGAAATTGGATAAGTGTTGATTATTGTTTGTGACAATTAATTTAAACAGACTATAGATAACTTTTATGCGAGATGCGAGATAAAGATTAATGTTGAGGCAATTTAAACACGACGAAAAAATTAAAATTTGTAAAACAGATAAGAAAATTATGTGAAAAGGATTGAAACATTTTGAATAATAATAATAAACAAAATGTTTATTTTTAGTTTTGAAAGTAACAACGGTGCTTCGTATTTAAGAAGATTTTTAGCAGACTCGAGCTAATAATATTTACCTAAACTTGGTCACGAATTTCGATTTTTCGACAGTTTTCGATTTGAGTTTTTTCTTTTAACCGCAAGGGGGCTCTTGATGCCCTCAAACTCGATTGCGTCAGTCGACCCGACATGTTGGCTTCCTTGCCCTAGCCTTACTTACCCTACTGTAGGGCTCAGTACTTACAGTGCACTTTCTTGAATTTAATTGAATGTACAATTTGGATGAGTGTTTATTGTTAGTCGTAATTATTAGCTGAAATAAATACTATTTTTAGAAATTAATTATTAATGACAAAATAAAACAATAGGACAATTTTTAAGAAAAGGAGGTAATACAAAAATTAACACTTCTAGGTAGGTTAAGTAGCAAATTTTATAAGGATAATGATCATGAAACATAACATTATTTTTTTTTTATTTTAAAAGTGGGGTACATACATATACATAAGTATTTATGTAACAGTGAACAATGATCAAATAGCTCGGACAATATCGTAAAAACAATGTTTGAATTATGAATTGTCGAAAGCTCCCAATTTACATCATTAATAATATTAATGACGCGTCAATATCAATAATGTCCAACAAAGAGTAATAATTGATATTGGCTACCAATAACGTGATTGGTCGGATTTCTTATTGTAATAGGTCAATTTCAACATCCTTGTAGCCGATTTAAAGAAAATAATAATAATATGGTGACAAATTTTTTTAATGAAAAACTACAGAGTTTACAAAAATCGATAGGTTTAAGGAAAAAAACATTAACTGGAGTGGTGAAATCCGATCTTTAAAACAAAATATCAATTGCACAAATAAATTTTATAAAGTGTCGGAAGGAATCGAGACAGATTTAATGAAAAGATAAATTACAAGCAGAATTACTGATATTTTTTGTCATTTCCGGGCAAAATAAGTGCGCAAATAAAATTATTAAGTGTCCCCTTATTGACACTGTCATTGACTGGCTTCCTGACAGCTGTCCTTGACGGTGATTATTTTGCTGAAGAATAATAATGAGAGCTAACCTCACCAGACAACTCTGTGGCATACCTCAAGCTGATATCTACCCTTCCCCTCACTTCATCAAAAAGCGCGACAGCTACCCTGCAGCCCTGTTTGACCGCAAACTTGATACGACAGTTCTGAAGTAATCGAACAATTTTTGCAACTTTTTTGTCAAGAGGCCTGTCCAATAGGCGTTGGACGCGTCTACGGATATCTTCTAGAGTTTTCATTCGATTTTAATGCGGTTTTTATCAGTAAATTAAGCCAAAAAATCTTTTTTAATTGTTTATTGTTTGAAAGAAGAAAAAAATTATATTTTTTATTTCGTTATAAAAGTAAGAATCGCTACTTCAAATGACAAGCACATGAAACAAGTATATTATATGCAGAATAGATTGACGCTTAACTATGTTTATTGCACTAAAATATAAAATGTATTTATCTGCAAACTACAAAAGAATTTTTTGTCTTTGTCCGCTTATAACATTGCGTACAGAATAAGAACTAAACAGCCACTAAAGTCGCCGAGCGCCAGTCGATAAGTTGATGAACAGGGTTCTTAACGGTTAATTAATTTCAAATTTCTCAACAATTATTTAATTATAAAATTTCATCTTTCTGCCCTTACTCCCACCTCTCCGTGGGCCGCCACATTTCCATTACGCTGGTGTGCGAGCGAAAAGTACCATAGGATTTTGGTTACCGTCTACGTCCATTTTTTGTCCGAATACTTTCTACAACATTGATAAGGATACGTTTTTTGAATAAATAACAGATCATACATAATTGACGTTAAAACTCGACATTTCTTATCAACAAATCTTGTAGTACTTGCGAAATTTAAGTACCTACCATCTCAAGTAGCAGGTAGCATATAAATCAAACCTGCATGCACACTTTACAATAGAAGCAACTACGTTGCCATACGATGAAGTTTCAACTATTTTCTTTTCTTATCTTTTCCCTAGTAGGGATTCTCGTTAGTAGACCAGGTAAATATAAGCCATCACTTTGTAACAGTACCCACTGAAAGAAAATTATTTGGTATCTAATTATGATTCTGCAGACTACTATTGGCGAGACTACGATGGGGCCATTCCTGACGATGCGTTCGTTGGATACAGCAGCGGAGATTTGAACACTTACATAGGAAATATAGGCACTAATGGGGGTGGACTCTATGTTGGTAAAATTGTGGGTGGTGAAAGTAATATTAGTGTTTACGCAGCAGATAATGGTCCCAATGCTGGTATTGCTACCAGAGACACAAACATTAAGGTAATTTCTCTTTCTTTACCAAAACCTATATATTGACATTGTTGTTTTAGATATTATGTACAAGACATCCTGAAAATTTTGAATGGATTTTTGTTGATTATTACACAGTTGATGATATGCCTTTCAATTCAGTGGTTGGAGGATATTCTTCTGGAGGTGCCCATCATCTTTACATTGCTCGGCCCAACGTTACAGACGGAGAAGGTGTCGGAAATCTTTATGTTTATGATCGCTCAACTTTTGGTTATAATGTAATGTATTATCTAAATAGCCTCTTCGGACATACAGTATTAAACAGGTTCAATGTCCTAGTGTACAACGAACCTTTGAAATCAGATACACAATTCGACAACGTTCAGGCAAAAAATTAAAATTTATACTGTGTAACGATAAAAGTATTTAACAAAAATAAAATAAATGTATTAGGTATTATCTATTTCCGCAATTTTCTTTTTTTCAAATTTAGCGTTCAAACTAATCAGTTTTGTATGGACGTCCAAGAATTTTAGAATGTTCTGCCTGTACACAAAATTTAAAACCATTTTTAAAACATTAAGCCCATCATTAAAAGTAGCAATATTTCCTATGTGAGTTTTAGGCTTTAAAGATTATAAAGAAACAATGCATTCTTCGGAACCACTTCAGTACAGTTTTTCCAATAGTTACTCCAAAATATCCAAAATATCAAAAGATTAGATGATTTATATTTACCTGGCAAAAATAGTAGATAATCCAAATATAGGAAAATATTGAAAACCATAGTTTCATTGTACGGTTAGAAGAATATAATGTCAGTTAACCCTAACTAAAGAAGTAAAACTTAACAGTTAAAAATTTTGATAAATTTTGATTACCTACTTGACACCTCGTTGGGTAGTATGTGTGAAAGTATGTGTTAAAGTTAATAATATTATATCTCACAAAATAAATGATAAATCAATAAAAAAAAGCTTAAAATTGGTAAAGGTGGCGCCGGCACAGTATTATCCATGGGATTCTATCTTTTTATGTCTTATTCATAGATTTTTTTTGTTGCGAGCAAAGTCACGCAGGACAACGAACGAAACAGCGATGGAGCCTTTTGTTTATATAGGCTCAGATCTTGTGAAGAAAGCAGCTATGCTACTGCAAACTACAAGAAAAAAAAGGATGGTACATGGTCTACCAGAGTCTATCAAAATGAATCTAGGAAAAATTCATATTTACTCTTAAGAGCGCCCTGTTTATTAGCTGATTAGCTGGCGTTCGGCGGCCCTTGGCGACCCTCTGCTGCTCACTTAAATACATTTTAGTGTAACAAACAAGAAGTGTTAATCTATTCTGCATAATAATAATGTACTTGTTTCACGTGATTGTCATTTGAAGTAGCGGTACTTACTTTTATAACAAAATAAAGAAATATGAATCTTTTTTTTAAACAATAGACAATCACAAAAGCGTTTTTTTAGTTAATTTACTAGTGAAAAGAAGAAGCTGGGATAATTGTTTATAATGCCCACTTTTTGCTTTTTGCACTGTTTTTTTTGGAAACCATCGTGAAACATCATTATAATGCCATTTTAAGCAATAAAATGTTGTGCAAGCGATAAATAATTTTATACAAAATTTATAGATGTAGATGTGCTAGGGCAAGAAAAATAAGAGTAAAAATAGAAGTGATTTGCACAAAAAAAGATATTGATTTTCGTAATGTATAATGTCGTAGTCATTTGACGTAATGCGTCATTTCATAAAATGCCGCCAATCGCTGTAATGAAGAGCGTTAAACTAGCTGTTTTAGGGCAAGGAAAAGCACAGGGAAAAGTGAGGAGTGTAAGCAACACCAAATTCATAAATTGCCTAGTCTCCTCACCTTTTCCTTGCCCTAAAACAGCTAGTTTAACGATTTTAATTACAGCGACTACGACATATACATGGTGAGGAATGCGTTGGTGTAATTAGTTTTTTGAAAATTGAAGAGTGGGTAAAGTAAACATTGACCACAATGTTGGTTCTTCTTGAAACCAAAAATTGCAATTACTTCTTTATTCATAAATATATTAAGTAGTGTAGTGACGATAATCAATTTATTTGTCAAATTTATCTACAAGATCTAATTGATCATTAATTAATCCCACAGAATAAAAATTTTGAAAGTCATATTATGCCTAAGCTAACAAGTTGGCGTTGCCTTCAATCAGATGCCCAGAATTCGAAACCAAAAATAGCCCAAAAAATGGATATAGAGATTGAGATTTTTAAAAACTTGGTAACTCTCCCAAAAAGAGGTAGGCAGAGATAACATGGCGTAGGGCCGTAGAGAACTTTGGAAGTAGGGGTTGAATACGCAAATCGACTAGGGCGGTATTGTACTATGCCGTAGTCTCATTGTCGATAATTTTGGCAACATTAAGTTTTGAACTTGTTAACCCCCAAATCGTGATCAAAACGGTAGATATCCACGTGTCAACCCCGCTGATAAACTTTATGCCACCTTACAATTTTATGCTACGGGGGCTTATCAGTGGTTAGTGGGCCGTAGTGGACGTGTTTCCCAATATGGGGCTTGTAATGCCATCAACACAGTGACACGAGCTTTGGTTGATGTGTCGCAACAATTTGTGCGGTTTTTGCAACCGCGTTAGCAGAAGGAAATCAAGACTTTCCTGGTGGATGGTAGATTAGAGATTCGGGGTAGGTACAAGAACCGGGTCGGATGACGCCTCTATGTAATCCTACAACTCAGATCGAGCAGCTCTACAATTCAGTTTACATTTCTACAAGAAATTGTGTAGAATAACCCAACGGAGTACCTACTTAAAAGTCGCTAGAATGTTTTGGACAGCACCGACATGAGGTACACTCCTGTAAAGATGTATCTGTGGCTTATTGTGTTTTGCACAACATATGCCTCGACTTCAATTTGGAAGTGAAGGATCTTCAAGATCATCTCCTGGTCTACGTCGGTCTCCAATCAGGAGATCCCGGCGCACCCCAAGACAATTATTGTGCTCAGTTAATCGAACAACATTTTTCATAGTTTTTAGTGCCGTGCCCCTCTGTATTTATAACATTAATTAATACCCCTCCCCAGTGCTTTGTGACACTGCTGTACTTGCATTTGTATTTACCACTACTTTGTTGCTTTTTTTCAAGTTTTTGGCTTTTCATCGTTTACATCTTGAGAATCACCATCATTAGTGCGTCGTGCGTCCCTCGTTTCCACCTTTGTAGTTAGTGACACTGTTATGACCGTTTTTGTTCTGCTTAATGTTCTGTACCCCTATAATTACACTTTTATTAAAAGTCCTTCCCCACTAATAACTACCGAAGCAAAACCCACATTCCAATCCTGACGCGAATTTGTCAGCCCGCTAGATTCTTTCAGCATGAAAGTAACCAAATTGACAAACTCACTTAAATTAACACTAAGTTTAATATTTATTAAATTTAACCACATAAATGATGAATCATAATTGCATTACAAATTCCTCCTGGATCTCCAGTTCTCGTTTTTTTTATCTCGTCTTTAACTCGACAAGCAACTCCTTCTTCAAATTATCACCTTCTGCTTGAAGGTTTGCTGTCTTGATGTCTTGTCGAGTTTATCAAGCGCAGCTTGTTTAATGTCCTTTCTCCTGGCCTTAGTGGCCTTCAATGCGACATAACCAATAGACCTGCTCGGACCAGGAGGAAGAGCGGGAGGAGTAACAAAAGCAGTATCATCTGGAGGATCATCTTCAAACCCAGGAGATGAAGGCAGTGGTGAAGGCATTTGAAAATCATCTAAAATATTCTAAAATTAAATTTAGCCACCCTGTATAATTTCTCAAAAGTTAAAACAATTCAAAGACATTTTACAGATGTTTCCTAACTAGTCTTTACATAATTTTTTTTAGAACTCATAATTGTGACTGTAGTGATTTTTTTAACATGCATCTGCAGATGCCATTATTTGAACAAAAAAAATTGCTACATCGAAGTGCTTTGGAAATAGTCAGCAATAGTATTGGATTGAAAAGAGTCTAGGAAAAGGCTCCGAAAAATCTTCTTTTACACACCACATTTCATTTAAAAAAATGTCACTTGCCCCTGTATAATTGTTTTGGCTCACCCTGTATGTTCAAAAATAATTTCCGGTTATAGACTTCTTTCTCTAGTTTATTTGTGTTCTTCAATCAAATTTTTAGCTATCATAGAACTCGAGCTATCGAAGTAGGACGCACTATTGCCCCACCTTGTGTAGCTTGATTTTAAAGAAAGTGGTTGCACGTAGGTTTAGCTATAGTAGCAACATGGTAATTAAAAACACGACTCAATAATATTAAGTACTGTGTATTTGTGCAAATTTTAAAATATTCAAATTCTAGAGCAAATTATACTGTGGAATTATCATTAATCTTGGTGGCTTTAAGAGGTTCATTGTACACCAGAACTTCAAATCGGTTTGCTGTATGTCCAGATCCGTTACGGTGAACGTAGAACAGTACATTATAACCAAAAGTAGAGTAATCATACGAAAAAATGTTTCCTACTGCTTCTGCAACTGTAAGATTGGGTCGACCTATATACAGTTTGTGAGCACCTTCAGAGGAATATCCTCCAGCTACAGCGTTCAAAGGCATATCAGCAACTGTATAATAATCAACGTAAACCCATTCAAAATTCTCAGGATGTTCTGTACACAAAATCTGAAAAGTTATGAAAAATAAACATTTGTTTGGTTTAAATGAATTTAGTACCTTCACATTGATGTCTTGGTTAATAATGGTCTTATTGATACTATCTCCTATATAGATCGCAATATCACTTTTTCCACCTAAAACTTCGCCAACGTAAAGTCCGTCGTTGGAAGCAGCGATATTTCCTATGTAAGCATCTATGCTGCCATTCTTACGGCTAAGGAAAGCATCGTCTGGAATACCGCCATCATAGTCTCTCCAGTAATAATCTGTTAAAGGTAAAGAAATCATTAAAATCAAAATGGACTGTATTAGAAGTGGCTTTAAATTTACCTGGTTTGCAGAGTAGTACTCCAATTAAGGAGAAACTGAATATTGTATAGAATACTTTCATTGTATCGTCTTATAATAAGAATAAAGGGTAACTGTGTAAGTAGGACTTTTATAGGTATAAATTTTGAGTATCTATGACGCTTTCTCGAATATGATTGGATGTGGAAATTGGATAAGTGTTGATTAATGTTTGTGATAATTAATTTAAACAGACTATAGATAACTTTTATGCGAGATAAAGATTAATGTTGAGGCAATTTAAACACATATGACGAAAAAATTAAAATTTGTAAAACAGATAAGAAAATTATGTGAAAAGGATTGACAAATTTTGAATAATAATAATAAACAAAATGTTTATTTTTAGTTTTAAAAGTAACAACGGTGCCTCCTATTTAAGAACATTTTTAGCAGACTCGAGCTAATAATATTTACCTCAACTTGGTCACGAATTTCGATTTTTCGACAGTCTTCGATTTGAGTTTTTTCTTTTAGCCGCAAGGGAGCTCTTGATGCCCTCAAACTCGATTGCGTCAATCGACCCGACATGTTGCCCTAGCCTACCTAGCCTTATACTTACCCTACTGTAGGGCTCAGTACTTACAGTGCAATTTCTTGAATTTAATTGAATGTACAATTTAGATGAGTGTTTATTGTTAGTCGTAATTATTAGCTGACATAAAAATTATTTTTAGAAATAAATTATT
Organism: Schizotus pectinicornis; assembly: GCA_951805265.1. Taxonomy (NCBI): domain Eukaryota; kingdom Metazoa; phylum Arthropoda; class Insecta; order Coleoptera; family Pyrochroidae; genus Schizotus; species Schizotus pectinicornis. Next base: position 10,379,938 of record OX638202.1, on the reverse strand, counting down.
AATGGCAAAATAGAACAATAGGACATTTTTTAAGAAAAGGAGGTGATACAAAAATTAACACTTCTAGGTAGATCAAGTAGCAAATTTTATATGGATAATGATCATAAAACATAATATATTTTTTTTTTATTTTAAAAGTGTGGTACCTACATACATATACATATATTTATGTAACAGTAAACAATGATCAAATAGCTCGGACAATATCGTAAAAACAATGTTTGAATTATGAATTGTCGAAAGCTCCCAATTTACATCATTAATAATATTAATGACGCGTCAATATCAATAATGTCCAACAAAGAGTAATTGACATTGGCTACCAATAACGTGATTGGTCGGATTGTTCTTATTACAATAGGTCAATTTCAACATCCTTGTAGCCGATTTGAAGAAAATAATAATAATATGGTGATAAATTTTTTTAATAAAAAACTACAAAAATCGATAGGTTTAAGGAAAAAAACTTTAACTGGAGTGGTGAGATCCGATCTTTGAAACAAAATATGAATTGCACAAATAAATTTTATAAAGTGTCGGAAGGAATCGAGACAGATTTAATGAAAAGATAGATTACAAGCAGAATTAGTGATATTTTTTGTCATTTCCGGGCAAAATAAGTGCGCAAATAAAATTATTAAGTGTCCCCTTATTGACACTGTCATTGACTGGCTTCCTGACAGCGGTCCTTGACGGTGATTATTTTGCTGAAGAATAATAATGAGAATGAGAGCTAACCTCACCAGACAACTCTGTGGCATAACTTAAGCTGATATCTGCCCTTCCCCTCTTCTTCTTCTTCTTCTTCTTTCAGTTTTGTGCTGTCCACTTCTGAACGTAGGTCTCCTTTAATTGTTTCCACAAAGTTTTGTTTTGGGCGAGATGGTACCACCCTAGTCCAGCCAATTCTTTTACGTCATCCCCTCACTTCATCAAAAAGCGCGACAGCTACCCCGCAGCCTTGTTTGACCGCAAACTTGATACGACAGTTCTGAAGTAATCGAACAATTTTTGCAACTTTTTTGTCAAGAGGCCTGTTCAATAGGCGTTGGACGCGTCTACGGATATCTTCTAGAGTTTTCATTCGATTTTAATGCAGTTTTTACCAGTAAATTAAGCAAAAAAACCTTTTTTAATTGTCTATTGTTTGAAAGAAGAAAAAAATTATATTTTTTATATACTATACTAAAATGCGGTTGGCTGGTCGCGTCGCACGAAATTTTGTTGACCAAGATTTGAAAAAATGAGGCGGCGAAGCCGCCGAATGAAAGTTTTTATCGACCGGGACGTAATTAAATTGTGCCAATGGGGGGGTGAGAGTTTTCGAAAGGGCCCCGTTTGGGGGCCGTGGTCGTTTTTGTGAATTTATTGGAGCGAGATGCGACATCGGAACGGCCGATCGATAATTACGTTACCTTGACTACGTTCAATAAAATCGACCATTTTCGAAAATGTCAAATTTTCGCGGTTGACAGTTGCGCGTTTCCCGTCCCGAAAGTCGGAAATTTTAACGCTAAAGTCGATAAATTTTAGTGAAAAAGTACCGTGTGACATTGAAAACTTACGCCCCCACCGGTTTGTCGTTCAATTGTGTGTGAATTACCCGTTTTTGGTCGAAAATGTCAACACTAAAATTTCCAGGTCGTGAGGCGGTCAAGAAAACGTCCATCTGGGAATATTTGAGCTAAAGTGCAACATGCGAGATGAAGAAAGTTCGTTCCGGTAGTGATTTGACGGCTTTGGGCCGTAAAGAGCCGAAAAATAAGGCCTTATTTAATTAAATTTTTCGTCCGGCCGTGCTTTCTTTATTAACGGAATGGGAATGAAATGCACGCTGAAAACCCTGATCAGGAACCGTGATATTGTACCCTTTTTATCCAGGTACGGTAATGGGGGGTGAGTTTTCCGATTTAAACCCTTTTGGGGGGCTAATTTCGTTTTTTTAAGAGTTTCACCGAGAGAGCTGTGAAACCTGAGTGACGGTCGATAATTTCGTTACCTACCATGACGACCCACAAACAGTTTTTTGTTGTCAAAAGTTTCATGCTTTCCGTCCGAAATGTTGCCTTTTCCCCGTAAAAATTAGTGAAAACGTGACGTGTAAGATGGAAAACTGACCCCCGAACGGTTTATTGTTGACATGTAAGTGAATTACGTGAAATTTGGTTGAAAATTATAGCACGCAAATTTGCAGGTTATGTTATGAAATTGTCCAGAGTGTGGCATCATTTTAGCCCCAGGGTACGATTGGAGACAAGAAACACCCGTGAAACACCCGTTCCGTAGTGATTTGTTGTTGTTTTGTGTCCTTTGAGCCAAATTTTGTACGGGGCCTTACTTTCAAGAAATTGAGTGTCCGATGGCAATTTTTCACGTGAGAAACGGCCCAGGACTGTCGTTTCTTTAACTGTGCAACTGTTTTTTTTTGCCTGCCGTTTTAGGAGTTGAAAAATAAAAAAAAATTACAAAGAGGTAGGCATACATGTACCGAATTATCTACCTATACCTAAAACCTGACAATTTTTTAGGTTAATAGGGTTCAAAAAAGTGGTGCCGTCAAAGCCAGCATGAGAACGGAGGCTGTACACAACGGATTCCAACGATTTTCTTCGAAAATTGCAATTTTTTATTGTCAACTGTCAAAACCGTAAATTAAATTGAGGGCGGCCCGACGACGACTGACTACACCAAATTGCCCCCTTAAAACGGTTTAAATCCGTTTTGTGACGTTAAAAATGGACTTGGGAGTGTTGTGGAGTAACGTGAGTGATTTAAGTTAGATTTTGTCAAAAATTTAGTCCGTTGTTTCAGACAGTCAGTGACGAAAACAGACTAGAAGGAAGCTCTCAACGAGCACCTTTAACGATGAATGTCAGACCCCACTAATTACAAAAAGCACTTTCCAGATTTAAAGATGTGGAGGGTTACGCGGCAACCATCATTTTAGGTTGGTACCACGAGTAATACGTCCGGCGGAAAAGCGTTTGTTAGAATTACTAATTTGTATCTCCTATATTATAGAATAAACATTAAAAGTGGTGTAGGTGTTTTTAAGTGACCCTTTATTTATTGGAGTTTTTTGATAGTTTCTAACCGCAAAGTTTTTGCGTGCACGCGGATCGGTATTATCGGCATCTACCCCTCAATCGCGCGTTGTCAACAGTGTCAACTGTCACCCCGCCGTCAACTTAGCGCCAACATCATTGTTATTGATATTTACTATCGATCAACACCGCAAATTTTGTATTTATTCGTGTTGATCATGTGAAAAAGCCGTTACAGTTTTCCTACGACGGCCCCTACCGAGTCCTAGCCCGCAAAGGTAAATACTTCACGGTGAACGTGAAAGGGAAACCTCAAACTATCACCATAGATCCTTTAAAGCCAGCCACAGCCCCGCACTGAGGAACGCAGTCACCTTACACCCGACGCTTCACCTGCAAGTGATAGTGTGGATTTAAGGCACCCGAAGTCCAGAAATTGCAAACTGTGATTGACCAGAAAGGCCCCAAGTTCCCGTCGATCGAGTGAAATTTTTCGTGGAAAGTCTGATTCTATTATTCAACACCTGCATGGACGCATGGAAGCTTCACGTGTTTGGGACAGTTTTTGCCGACCAATGTAGGATTAGTTTTGCTTTTCGTTTTTCCAAATTAATTCTACGTCTTTTATAGGTCGGCCGACTTTACACAACATTCAACAGGAATGAAAAATTAAGACCATAACCACCCTTAAAGCAGCTGAATGTAGACCACTTCAAGAAAGTTGAAATTTTTCTGCAATTAGGCCATTTCGACTAAAGAAAGCTTCCAAATATCTTTTTACCGCTTCAATAGAAGGAGAAGTCGACAAGACAATATTACGAGACTAATTTATGATATAAAATGAAACGAAAAATTGTAAAAAGACATAAAGCAAATAAAATTTCGTTGCAATAACACAATAACAGTTTGACGTGTTTTTTTTTTTATTATTTCATCGAAAGTTATGGGTCATCATTGGCAGTTTAGCAGTGTTGCCAAAGTTAGTTCTGTAAATTCCCTTTGTGTCGGCGAATAGTTTCCTAGATAAAAGGTTTTATCCCTAGATTCAAAAATTTGTTATCATTTGTTGCTGAAAAGCAAGCGAACCGAGTAAAATAGCGCCGCATTCGAAAAATTTTATTTAAAATAAAATTACGCGCAATAAGAACTAAAATTCCCTAATGTTGGCAACACTGCAATTTCGTCAGACAGACAGTGTGGCAGGTTAGCCGGGACCCGAAAGATGGCGCGACGCGCGCAACGACAAAATTTCACAGCTGACGTATTTTGCGAATTGTTTTTCAATTTTGGATAACAATAAAACGTTAGTTAACCAATTTGTGATTATTTCAGCGAGAGCAGCGTACATTAGAGAGAAGACCACTTCGGTCTAAAAGTAATTAATTTTTACTCCGGGAGAAAGAAAAAGAAAAAAATAGGTACAAAAAAAAGGCGAAAGGGAGAAGAAAAAAAATGAGAAACAAAGGCAGAAAAAAACAGATAGAAAGAGATGGGAAAGAAAAAAGAATATTAAGAGGAACAAAAAAAGGAGATATACAGATCGGGAGAAAGAAAGAAAGGGAGAGAAAGAGAAAGGGGTAAAGAAAAAAAACAAAGAAACAAAAGAAGAAAAAAAAAAGAGATGGAAAGAGATAAAGAGAAAAGCAATAAGAACTGTAAAAGAAAGAAAAGAAAAACAATGGAAGAAAAAGATAGAAAAAGCGAGAAAAAATTAGGGAAGCACACATCGAAAAAAAGTGTTAAAAAAAAAGAAAGAACGACACAGAAAATGCAAGAAAGGGAGAGTAAAAGATGGAGACAGACAGTCCGGGAAAAAGAAAGAAAAAAATGGGTAAGAAAAATAAGAAAAGGAGAAATGCAGAAAAAAAAACTGAGAAACAAAGACCGAAAAGAAACAGACCAAAATGGGAAAAAAAAAAAATAACAAAAGGAGAGAAAAAAGGAGACATACAGATCCGGAGAAAGAACGAAAGATAGAAAAAGCGAGAGGGAGAAAGAAAAAGTAAACTAGAGGAACAAAAGGGGGAAAATGAGATGGAGAAAGTTAAAAAGAAAGAAAATAAAAAACGTAAAAAATGAGAAAGAGAAGGAAAACAATGAAAGAAAAAAATAAGAAAAACAAGAAAAAATTAGGGAAACACACATGGCGAGTGAGAAGAATAGAAAAAAAAAGAGACAAAAAGCAAGAAAGAAAAAGTAGAAAAGGGAGACATACAGACCGGGAGAAAGAAAGAGAAAAAAATAGGTGCAAGAAAAAGAAAAGGAAAAGAAAGAAAAAAAATTAAAAATAAACACAGAAAAGAAAGAGATGGGAAAGAAAAAAAATATCAAGAGGAGAAAAAAAAGGAGACATACAGATTGGGAAAAAGAAAGAATGGGAGAGAAAAAGAAAGGGGTGAAAAAAAACAGAGAAACAAAAGAAAAAAAAGAGATGGAAAGACAACGAGAAAAGAAATAAGAACCGTAAAAAAAAGAAAAGAGAAAAAAAACAATGAAAAAACTAGGAAAACAAAGCGAAACAAAAGAGACAAAAACATGGGGGCTCCAGGTGCCCCAAAAAATTTCTATTTTTTGCGGGCCCCGAAAATGCTTAGCTAAGAGCCCGAAAGAGTCAAAAAGGGGGAACTCAAGGTGCCCCAAAAATGGGGCCTCCCAAAAAAATATTTTTTTTGCATTCCCCGAAAATGCTTAGCTAAGAGTCTCGAAAAGACAAAAACGGGGGGCTCAAAGTGCCCCAACAAGGGCGCCCCAAAAAAATTTTTATTTTTTGCGGGCCTCGAAAATGCTTAGCTAAAAGTCCCGAAAGTGCCAAAAAGGGGGAACTTAAGGTGCCCCAAAAATGGGGCCCCCCAAAAAAATTTTTTTTTTGCATTCCCCGAAAATGCTTAGCTAAGAGTCTCGAAAAGACAAAAACGGGGGGCTCAAGGTGCCCCAAAAAAAAAATTTTTTTAGAGGCCCTAAAAATGCTTAGCTAAAGGTTCCGAAAAAGCCACAAAGGGGGGCTCAAGATGCTCCAAAAATATGGTCCCCACAAAAAATTTTTTTTTGCATTCCCCGAAAATGCTTAGCTGAAAGTCCCGAAAAGACAAAAACGGGGGGCTCAAGGTGCCTCAAAAATGGAGCCCCCAAAAAAAATTAGTTTTTGCAGGCCCCGAAGGGGCCCACCTAGATCCCCGCGAAAAGAAACAGAAAAAAATGGGAAAGAAAAAAAATTTACAAAATGAGAGATAAAAAGAAGACATACAGATCGGGAGAAAGAAAGAAAGAAAGGTAGAAAAAGCGAAAGGGAGGATGAAAAAGAATACCAGAGAAACAAAAGGGGTAAAAAAGAGATGGAGAAAGATAAAAGGAAAGGAAATAAAAAACGTAAGAAAAAGAAAACAATGAAAGAAAAAAGTAGGAAAAGCGACAGAAAATTAGAGAAACACACATAGCGAGAGAGAAAAATAGAAAAAAAAGGAGACAGAAAAGCCAAGAAAGGGAGAGTAAAAAAGGGAGACAAACAAACCGAGAGAAAAAAATGGAAAAAAATTGGTAAAAAAAAAGAACGAAGAAAAAAAATAAAAACAAAGACAGAAAAGATTGAGAAAAAGATGAAAAAGAAGAAAAATAACAAAAAAGGAGAAAAAAAAGGAGACATACAGACCGAGAGAGGGAAAGAGAGACGTAAGTATTAAAAAAATGAAAAAAATTTGAGAAAAAAGGGAGATAAGAAAAAAAAATTAAACAAAAAGGCAGAAAAGAAGAGAAAGAAAAGTTGAACAATAGAGAAACGAAGAGATAAAGATAGAAAAAGAAAGAGTTAAAGAAAAAAAATAGAAAATAAAAGGAAAACATGGCGACCCAAAAAACATAAGTACCAAAAAACCATAATAACATGGTCCCCCCCATCAATAAAACATGGTGGTTTCTCTCCTAAGAAAAATATGCCCGCCGCAACAAAAGGAAAAAGAATTTTTTTTTAAGGGTTTAGCTACGAGCCTTGAAGGAGGCAAAAACACGGGGGCTTTAGGTGCCCCAAAAAGGGTGCTTCAAAAAAATTTTTTTTTTAGCGAACCACGAAAGGACTTAGCTAAAAGCCCCGAAGAAGACAAAAACAGGGGGGCACCTAAAGGTGCCCCCCCAAAAAAAATGCTTAGCTAAAAGTCCCGAAAAAGCCAAAAAGGGGGGGCTCAAAATGCCCCAATAATGCCCCCCCCCAAAAAATTTTTTTTTTTGCATTCCCCGAAAATGCTTAGCTAAGAGTCCCGAAAAAGACAAAAAAGAGGGGCTCAAGGTGCCCCAAAAAAAAACCCCAAAAAAAAAAATTTTTTTTTGTAGGCCCCGAAGGGGCCCACCTAGATCCCCGAAGGGGCTACCGACTTCGAGGCGCCCTCAAGCACCCGGGGGGGCCCGATAGGGCCCCCCCGGGGGCGGCATGTGGGGAAGCAGCGCAGCTGCGAACCCCACTTGCAACATGACCTCCATTCGGTCCCAAGACAAAGATGTCTAAAAAAGCCCAAAAAACATTAAGGCCAAAAAAAAAAAATTTCTCCTCCCCCACCCAAAACTCCCCTTCTCAAAAATAAAAACAAACACCGTTCAAAGATCACTTTCAATAACTTGAAACTTCTCTACTGACGCGACGGGCGTAGCCCTAGTTATACTATATAAAAGAGAGTTGGCGCGTCCGGTCGCACGAAAACGAGGGACCAGCTGGACGGCGTGGCGAGCCGCGAAGCGGCGAGCGGAAAGTGCAGTTCGACGTGGAATTACAAAAATTGTGCCATAGACCCGAGGGATTTTCGAGTTGAGGCCCTGAAACGGGGCCCGTGACGATTTTGTGTGTTCGTGCGAAAGAGATGCCCGACGTGAGTTTCGTCGAATCCATGGTGATTTTCGAAAAAAGTCAGAAAAATTCACAAAACGGTCACCGGTCGAGAAAATATTTTCGTTGCTGGTACCGGAAAAGTGCCAAAAAAGGCCCCGAAGGGGGTCTAACTTGGATGTCCGAAAGGGCTACCGAGTCCGATGGTACCCTCGAGCACCCGGGGGGGCCCGCAGGGCCTCCCCCGGGTGCGGCATGTGTCAAAATGGCAAAATTTTTTTGTAGGCCCCGAAGGGGCCCCAAACTAGATCCCCGAAGGGGCTACCGACTCCGAGGCGCCCTTAAGCACCCGGGGGGGCCCGCAGGGCCCTCCCGGGTGCGGCATGTGGGGAAGCAGCGAAGCTGCGAACCCCACATGCAACGTGGCACCCTGGGGCCCCAGGACGCTCCAAAACATGGGGGCCCCAGAGGGGCCCAAAACATAGGGGCCCCAGGGGGCTCCAAAACATGGGGGCCCCAGGGGGCTACAAAACATGGGGGCCCCAAAGGGGCCCAAAACATGGGGGCCCAGGGGACTCCAAAACATGGGGGCCCCAGGGGGCTACAAAACATGGGGCCCAGGGGGGCCCAAAACATGGGGGCCCCAGGGGGGCCCAAAACATGGGGGCCCCAGGGGGGCCCAAAACATGGGGGCCCAGGGGGCTCCAAAACATGGGGGCCCCAGGTGACTGCAAAACATGGGGGCCCAGGGGGCTCCAAAACATGGGGGCCCCAGGGGGCTCAAAAACATGGCGGCCCCAGGTCAGGTCAGGTGGCAAAGCAGCGCAGCTGCGAACCCCACTTGCAACGTGGCACCCTCAAGCACCCGGGGAGGCCCGCAGGGCCTCCCCGGATGTGGCATGTGGGGAAGCAGCGCAGCTGCGAACCCCACTTGCAACGTGGCACCCTCAAGCACCCGGGGAGGCCCTGCGGGCCTCCCCGGGTGCGGCATGTGGGGAAGCAGCGCAGCTGCGAACCCCACTTGCAACGTGGCACCCTCAAGCACCCGGGGAGGCCCGCAGGGCCTTCCCGGGTGCGGCAAGTGGGGAAGCAGCGCAGCTGCGAACCCCACTTGCAACGTGAGCCTCAAGCACCCGGGGAGGCCCGCAGGGCCTCCCCGGCTGCGGCATGTGGGAAGCAGCGCAGCTGCGAAACCCACTTGCAACGTGGCACCCTCATACACCCGGGGGGGCCCGCAGGGCCTCCCCGGTTGCGGCATGTGGGGAAGCAGCGCAGCTGCGAACCCCACTTGCATCGTGGCACCCTCAAGCACCCGGGGAGGCCCTACGGGCCTCCCCGGGTGCGGCATGTGGGGAAGCAGCGAAGCTGCGAACCCCACATGCAACGTGGCACCTTCATACACCCCGGGGCCCCTGCGGGTAAACGTCTCGGCGGATACTAGGGCGTAGCCCTAGTTTTGTTATAAAAGTAAGAATCGCTACTTTAAATGACAAGCACATGAAGCAAGTATATTATATGCAGAATAGATTGACGCTTAACTATGTTTATTGCACTAAAATATAAAATGTATTTATCTGCAAACTACAAATGAAGTTTTTGTCTTTGTCCGCTTAACAGTGCGTACAGAATAAGAACTAAACGGCCACTAAAGTCGCCGAGCGCCAGTTGATCAGTTGATGAACAGGGCTCTTAACGGTTAATTAATTTCAAATTTCTCAACAATTATTTAATTATAAAATTTCATCTTTCTGCCCTTACTCCCACCTCTCCGTGGCGCCCCATTTCCATTACGCTGGTGTGCGAGCGAAAAGTACCATAGGATTCTGGTTACCGTCTACGTCCATTTTTTGTCCGAATACTTTCTACAACATTGATAAGGATACGTTTTTTGAATAAATAACAGATCATACATAATTGACGTTAAAACTCGACATTTCTTATCAACAAATCTTGTAGTACTTGCGAAATTTAAGTACCTACCATCTCAAGTAGCAGGCAGCATATAAATCAAACCTGCATGCACACTTTACAATAGAAGCAACTACGTTGCCATACAATGAAGTTTCAACTATTTTCTTTTCTTATCTTTTCCCTAGTAGGGATTCTCGTTAGTAGACCAGGTAAATATAAGCCATCACTTTGTAACAGTACTCACTGAAAGAAAATTATTTGGTATCTAATTATGATTCTGCAGACTACTATTGGCGAGACTACGATGGGGCCATTCCTGACGATGCGTTCGTTGGATACAGCAGCGGAGATTTGAACACTTACATAGGAAATATAGGCACTAATGGGGGTGGACTCTATGTTGGTAAAATTGTGGGTGGTGAAAGTAATATTAGTGTTTATGCAGCAAATAATGGTCCCAATGCTGGTATTACTACCAGAGACACAAACATTAAGGTAATTTCTTTTCTTTTACCAAAACCTATATATTGACATTGTTGTTTTAGATTTTATGTACAAGACATCCTGAAAATTTTGAATGGATTTTTGTTGATTATTACACAATTGATGATATGCCTTTCAATTCAGTGGTTGGAGGATATTCTTCTGGAGGTGCCCATCATCTTTACATTGCTCGGCCCAACGTTACAGACGGAGAAGGTGTCGGAAATCTTTATGTTTATGATCACTCAACTTTTGGTTATAATGTAATGTATTATCTAAATAGCCTCTTCAGACTTACAGTATTAAACAGGTTCAATGTCCTAGTGTACAACGAACCTTTGAAATCAGATACACAATTCGACAACGTTCAGGCAAAAAATTAAATTTTATACTGTGTAACGATAAAAGTGTTTAACAAAAATAAAATAAATGTATTAGGTATTATCTTTTTCCGCAATTTTCTTTTTTTCAAATTTAGCGTTCAAACTAATTAGTTCTGTATGGACGTCTAAGAATTTTAGAATGTTCTGCCTGTACACAAAATTTAAAACCATTTTTAAAACATGAAGCCCATCATTAAAAGTAGCAATATTTCCTATGTGAGTTTTAGGCTTTAAAGAAACAATGCATCCTTCGGAACCACTTCACTACAGTTTTTTCAATAGTTACTCCAAAGTATCCAAAATATCAAAATATTAGATGATTTATATTTACTTAGCAAAAATAGTAGATAATCCAAATATAGAAAAATATTGAAAACCATAGTTTCATTGTACGGTTAGAAGAATATAATCTCAGTAAACCCTAACTAAAGAAGTAAAACTTAACAGTTAAAAATTTTGATAAATTTTGATTCCCTACTTGACACCTCGTTGGGTAGTATGTGTGAAAGTATGTGTTAAAGTTAATAATATTATATCTCACAAAATAAATGGTAAATCAATGGAAAAAAGCTAAAAATTGGTAAAGGTGGCACCGGCACAGTATTATCCATGGGATTCTATCTTTTCATGTCTTATTCATAGATTTTTTTTGTTGCGAGCGAAGTCACGCAGGACAACGAAGGAAACAGCAATGCAGCCTTTCGTTTATATAGGCTCAGATCTTGTGAAGAAAGCAGCTATGCTATTGCAAACTACAAAAAAAAAGGATGGTACATGGTCTACCAGAGTCTATCAAAATGAATCTAGGAAAAATTCATATTTACTCTTAAGAGCCCTGTTTATCAGCTGATTAGCTGGCGTTCGGCGGCCCTTGGCGACCCTCTGCCGCTCACTTACATTTTAGTGTAACAAACAAGAAGTGTCAATCTATTCTGCATAATAATAATGTAATTGTTTCACGTGATTGTCATTTTAAGTAGCGGTACTTACTTTTATAACAAAATAAAGAAATATGAATCTTTTTTTTTAAACAATAGACAATCACAAAAGCGTTTTTTTAGTTAATTTACTAGTGAAAAGAAGAAGTTGGGGTAATTGTTTACAATGCCCACTTTTTGCTTTTTGCACTGTTTTTTTTGGAAACCATCGTGAAACATCACTATAATGCCATTTTAAGCAATAAAATGTTGTGCAAACGATAAATAATTTTATACAAAATTTATAGATGTAGCTGTGCTAGGGCAAGGAAAATAAGAGTAAAAATAGAAGTGATTTGCACAAAAAAAGATATTGATTTTCGTAATGTATAATGTCGTAGTCATTTGACGTAATGCGTCATTTCATAAAATGCCGCCAATCGCTGTAATGAAGAGCGTTAAACTAGCTGTTTTAGGGCAAGGAAAAGCACAGGGAAAAGTGAGGAGTGTAAGCAACACCAAATTCATAAATTGCCTAGTCTCCTCACCTTTTCCTTGCCCTAAAACAGCTAGTTTAACGATTTTAATTACAGCGACTACGACATATACATGGTGAGGAATGCGTTGGTGTAATTAGTTTTTTGAAAATTGAAGAGTGGGTAAAGTAAACATTGACCACAATGTTGGTTCTTCTTGAAACCAAAAATTGCAATTACTTCTTTATTCATAAATATATTAAGTAGTGTAGTGACGATAATCAATTTATTTGTCAAATTTATCTACAAGATCTAATTGATCATTAATTAATCCCACAGAATAAAAATTTTGAAAGTCATATTATGCCTAAGCTAACAAGTTGGCGTTGCCTTCAATCAGATGCCCAGAATTCGAAACCAAAAATAGCCCAAAAAATGGATATAGAGATTGAGATTTTTAAAAACTTGGTAACTCTCCCAAAAAGAGGTAGGCAGAGATAACATGGCGTAGGGCCGTAGAGAACTTTGGAAGTAGGGGTTGAATACGCAAATCGACTAGGGCGGTATTGTACTATGCCGTAGTCTCATTGTCGATAATTTTGCCAACACTAAGTTTTGAACTTGTTAACCCCCAAATCGTGATCAAAACGGTAGATATCCACGTGTCAACCCCTCTGATAAACTTTATGCCACCTTACAATTTTATGCTACAGGGGCTTATCAGTGGTTAGTGGGCCGTAGTGGACGTGTTTCCCAATATGGGGCTTGTAATGCCATCAGCACAGTGACACGAGCTTTGGTTGATGTGTCGCAACAATTTGTGCGGTTTTTGCAACCGCGTTAGCAGAAGGAAATCAAGACTTTCCTGGTGGATGGTCGATTAGAGATTCGGGGTAGGTACAAGAACCGTGTCGGATGACGCCTCTATGTAATCCTACAACTCAGACCGAGCAGCTCTACAATTCAGTTTACATTTCTACAAGAAATTGTGTAGAATAACCCAACCTACTTAAAAGTCGCTAGAATGTTTTGGACAGCACCGACATGAGGTACACTCCTGTAAAGATGTATCTGTGGCTTATTGTGTTTTGTACAACATATGCCTCGACTTCAATTTGGAAGTGAAGGATCTTCAAGATCATCTCCTGGTCCACGTCAGTCTCCAATCAGGAGATCCCGGCGCACCCCAAGACAATTATTGTGCTCAGTTAATCAAACAACATTTTTCATAGTTTTTAGTGCCCCTATGTACTCATAACATTAATTAATACCCCTCCCCAGTGCTTTGTGACACAGCTGTACTTGCATTTGTATTTACCACTACTTTGTTGCTTTTTTTCAAGTTTTTGGCTTTTCAACCTTTACATCTTGAGAATCACCATCATTAGTGCGTCGTGCGTCCCTCTTTTCCACCTTTGTAGTTAGTGACACTGTTATGACCGTTTTTGTTTTGCTTAATATTCTGTACCCCTATAATTACACTTTTATTAACAGTCCTTCCCCACTAATAACTACCGAAGCAAAACCCACATTCCAATCCTGACGCGAATTTGTCAGCTCGCTAGATTCTTTCAGCATGAAACTAACCAAATTGACAAACTCACTTAAATTAACACCAAGTTTAATATTTATTAAATTTAACCACATAAATGATGAATCATAATTGCAATAAAAATTCCTCCTGGATCTCCAGTTCTCGTTTTTTTTTATCTCGTCTTTAACTCGACAAGCAACTGCTTCTTCAAATTATCACCTTCTGCTTGAAGGTTTGCTGTCTTGTCGAGTTTATCAAGCGCAGCTTGTTTAATGTCCTTTCTCCTGGCCTTAGTAGCCTTCAATGCGACATGACCAATAGACCTGCTCGGACCAGGAGGAAGAGCGGGAGGAGTAACAAAAGCAGTATCATCTGGAGGATCATCTTCAAACCCAGGAGATGAAGGCAGTGGTGAAGGCATTTGAAAATCATCTAAAATATTATAAAAGCAATAAAATAATATTACAGTCCAATTTTATATTATGGTAAACTTACTTATATTGAGCATAGTATTAGTGTCAAGACACAGTGGTCACGGATGTCATAAGTGGTCACTTCCATGGCGTTAGGTCATATAATGGTCATATCTATGGTTACTTTGTTTATAACGCTTTATGCCAAGCCTTGCCCAACTGATGAGGTTATGTTTGCTTGGACCCACGACAAGTTCTGATGATTTTGCGGAACGTTTGTATTTTACCCGCATCAAGATCGTAGAAACGCGAGAAGATCACTTATTCAAAGATCATTATGCAATTACGCGCGAACTCAGATGCAGGTACAGAAACCTGCTACTTATTTTTCTATTTCGTAAAAGATGGCAATGCAATTTATGTTTGCGCCATCTTACAGATAATATGGAAAACTTAGATATTATCGTGTGGCTTGGTGTTGAATAGAAACCTATAATTTCTCTAGTCATTTGTTAGTTCCAATTTTCTCCACATTGCCATTTGGTCTCAATGATCTCCTCGCGTTCCTATGCTCCTGGTCCGAGATCGAGTTTTCGAGCAACAGTCAGTCGTATTCCAAAGAATAGGACTCATTCTTATTTCAAGCTGTCGAAAGTTAAAACTAGTCGAATATACCCATTTTCAAATACCTAGGTCCTAGGTATTTGTTGGTGTTTTGCGCAACTGAAGGTTAGATGGTCTTTTGTCAACATTTGGTTTAATTTTTATTCTCTCTTTAATCAAACATTTTCTCCAATATCCATCCATATTTTCTTTAGTAAAAACATTATTTTTCTTTTAGCAACAAAGTTGATTGTTTTAGTTTTCTCAATGAGAATCCTAATAATTATCGGTCATTGTTTTCTTTACCCACAATGCAAGTTACTATCTTGTAATGCCATTTAGTAACATCACTGCAATGCAGATTACTATCTTATTGTATACAGGGTGTGGAGAATCCTTAGAACAAGAAGCAAGGTATGAAGAACCTAAAACGGCTAGATAAAATGTACCTCCTTGCATAGATAAGCCATATTATGAGTAAAGATTTGGAAATTATCAATACGAATATAAACAATAAACTAAACATTAAAATCGGAATGTTGTGCGGCTCTATCTCTAACTTGAATAATCTCAAAAAATAATCACTTTCTCGTTTGAAAGAAGAGTGTAAAAATGTCTAAAAATTGAATAATCCTAGTAAAGAAGTTATTCCACCAGTGACGTCGTAGATTTTTGAGGAGGAGAGCTATTCCTACCTACACCTCTGTCGTACGACTTTGGTAATAGAACAAAACTATATTTTACCATAGTTTAATGTGTCCTGAAAGACTAAAACTTTTTGCCAAATATGATAATGAAATATGGAACAGTGTGCAAAATAATTTTAAAAGGTTGAAATAAAACACCATGAATCTCAGTTGAAAGACACATTTTATCTAGCTGTTTTAGGTTAAATATTCATATCTTATTCCAAGAATTCTCCAGTCAGCTTATGTACAATTATTAATAAAATATTCTGTATACAATGACAGTAATCTGCATTGCAAAGATGTTATTTGCACTGCAAGTTACCAACTGGCACTGCAAGATAGTAACTTGATTACCCTTCTAACAGGATATGAAGATTTAACCTAAAACAGCTAGATTGAATGTGCCTTTTTACTGAGATACAAAGTGTTTTATTTTTTATTTCAACATTTTAAAATTATTTTTGACCATTATTTTCATACTGTTCAATATTTCTTTACCATATTAGGCAGAAAGTTTGATTCCGCCAGGGCACATAAAGTTTTGATTTATTACCAGAGGCGTACGGCAGAGACGTAGGAATAGTTCTCCTCCTCTAAATTCTACGCCACTAGTGGAATAACTTTTTTACTGTGATTATTAAATTTTCAGACATTTTTTACGAAAATAATGTACTCTTACTGCACAACAATGAAGTGATTATTTTTTGAGATAATTAAAGTTAAAGATAGAGTTGCACAATATTTCCGATTTTAATTTTAATGTAGGTATTGTATATTGATCATTTCCAAATCTTTACTCATAAAATTGCTATTCTCGGTAAGGATCGAGGCATATTTTATCTAGTTGTTTTAGGTTCAATCTTCATATCTTGTTTTTTCTCCAAGAATTCTCCAGTTAGCTTATGTACAATTATTAATAAAACCCTATACCGTGAGGATAGTAACCTGCATTCAAAGAAGTTATTTTTATAAATTTTTCTTCAAAGGCACAGATCATAGTTTGCTTAGATTCCAATTCCAAAGTACCCTCTCATAATATGATATAGTATGAAAATTGAAAGGGTCTGCATAGCATACGCTCTATATATATTCGTTTCCACCCTTAAGTGTTTAGTTGGCTGCATAGACAGCAAGAGGTTGAAGTTCAAAAAATGATCTTTATCATAGGTTCCAACGATCAAGTAACGAAATTTATGCATGTAACAAGTAACAAACGAAACAATAAAAATATAAAAATATTGTTATCATCCAATTTTTCAATGACAATTGGATTTCAATCTTCAATCCCATACAGTTCTTCTGCGGAAAAGAGGTAAATATTTCATCAATGATGATTGCTGGGCGCTGGACGTCGTGCATTCTAAAATTTATTGTACAAAGCTTAATAATATCATTGTATATGATAATATCAACAACGTCGACACTGACGTCACAAACCCACCTAAAACCTTCAACTGTTTAAAATTATGATGTTTGACTAGATCCTTCCCACCTTTTATTTATGGCTAATCCAGTTTCATTATTAGATAAAAAGTGCGACAATCAGTTCTTTTTTTACCACTAAATAATTATTTAAACTTCAACAATTGATTACTGATTAAGTGTTTGCCCCTAATTTTCTGTTTCTGAAAATATTTTATCTCAAAAGCTGTTGTGATGAGTGAACTTTGATCCTTGTATTGGCTAATGACCCAACTTTATCCGCAATTTCCTATAAATAATCAACAATGGTACTGGTACTTAAACAATCCTCCTAAATATAAAACGGTAATCACAGGTGTTTTAGTTGCAGAAATCGCTGAACATAACCTCAAATTTGTGCAAGGTCTTCGCCAAATCCAGACTTGTTCCATTATCCAGAACGATGACAACAGTCGACAGCGACGTAATCCTCGACAACATCAAGGATAAAGGCGTTCTCACCCTCAACCGCCCCAAGGCCTTAAACGCTCTCAATTTGTCAATGATCAACAAAATCTATCCCGGCCTCAAAAACTGGGAGAAAGAAAAAACGTTAGTCATAGTCAAAGGAGCAGGAGGCAAGTCATTCTGTGCAGGAGGCGACGTTAGGGCAGTTGCCGAATCGGGCCTTAAAGGCGAAAAACTTGGCCACGAATTCTTCCGCAAAGAATACATGAACAACCTTCTTATTGGAACTTACAAAATTCCCTACATAGCCTTAATCGACGGAATAGTAATGGGAGGCGGGGTAGGCCTCTCTATTCACGGCCCCTACCGCGTTGCCACTGAACGCACGGTGTTTGCAATGCCCGAAACACAAATCGGACTTTTCCCAGATGTTGGCGGCTCTTATTTCTTGCCGCGACTCGGGGGTAAATTGGGGCTGTACTTGGCTTTGAGTGGATACCGCCTGAAGGGACTGGATGTCTTGAAGGCGGGGATAGCGACGCACTTTTGCGATTCAGCGAATTTGGGGGCTGTCGAAAGGGATTTGTTGGAGTGCTCCAATGAGAAAGAGGTCAAAGAAACGTTGAATAAGTACAATGTTACAGTTAGTGGGGAGTTTAGTCTGGCGCCGTATCTTAAGCAAATTGATCATTGCTTTTCGGGGAGTACAGTCGAGGAAATCGTTGATCGGTTGAAGAAGGATGGCTCTGAATGGGCGCTGGGGACCGTGGCTTTGCTCAATAAGATGTCGCCAACTAGCATGAAAGTGACGTTGAAGCAGCTGGAATTGGGGGCCAATATGACGCTGCAAGAGTGTCTTCAAATGGAATATAGGATAGCGGTCAATTGTTTGGCCAACAAAGATTTTTACGAAGGTAGTTTTTATCAAAAAGAGCATAATTGAATCCAGATAGCAAAAGTAGCAACAAAATAATACTTTTCAATTTTTGGTGGGCGAAATGTTTACTGCGGCGCTTTTCTCCAAATCCAATCAAATTTTTCTTTTCCAAATCAATGTCTTCTTAATTAAGCTAAAACGGGGAAAAAATTATGCAGAACGGAATGTAAGTAAAGGAACTAGAAATTTTATAAAAACTTTTTGTTGCTTGAATCTATTTCTGTCCGTTTTTGCAATAATTTTGGTTCAGCCAATTGTTTGTATAAATTTATTGTTGCAGGGGTGCGGGCTCTCCTAATTGATAAAGACCAGAAGCCTGTTTGGAACCCAGCCAAATTGGAAGACGTCTCTGCAGCTTTAGTCGACAGCCATTTTGCCAAGTTACCTGAAGACCAAGAGCTTAAACACAAACTGTGATACTTCTAAAATAAAAAAATTGGTTAGGGTTTGATTAAGTATAAGGGAAAAATGGTTTCTGTAACTGAAGGGGATATGGACCAGGTCAAATTAAAGAGCAACCAGTTATATAAAGCAGTTTTATTCAACAAAAAGATTGTTTTGAATTGATTTAAATAATTTACACCAAACCACTCGGGTAACTAGCAACCAGTGCTTAAAAATTTCACTATATACTCAATAAAAAACATTTTGGATGGCATTGAACTAACTCCTCTAATATCAATCAACTGATGACTCGGATGACAAAAATAAAACTATAAAAACATTCAGTTCATAAGCTGGGACACTGTATTGAAAATTTCGAATTTAAAACAACCACAAAAATCGCCAGGAAATTACAACACTAAACAACAGAAAAAAGACCAATCATAAAACAAATTTGCAGTATAAATAAGATGAGAGTAAGCTAGAGCGTGTGAACAATAAATAGGTAATTACGTGACGATTTTTGTGATGCTTATGTTGTTATTAGTTTTGTTTTTTTTTTAAAATAACATACAAATTCACAAGTATAAACAGTCCTGTATGTTGTACGGGTGTTAAGTTTTGAGGGTGTTCAGTCAATGTACTGGGCTAACCAACGGAAGCCTTCACCGTAACCTTGCCTTTTGAGAATGGAGCACATGAACAGCTCCAGAGGGCGCGCAGAGAGGTCCGATCGTGCAACTTTACCCTGAAAAACAATTCATTATTAAAACTTTGAAGTACAGATTTAAATTGAATTATTGCAACTAACATTGGATAGTGTTACAAAAAAAAAAAAACACCGGCGCCTAAAAGCGTATTTCGAGTTAAATTACGCAAAGTCAGTTCAGGATCCTGTATTTTTTTTGAAGCACGATTAAAAATTACTACTCGAAAAAAAAAATCCAATCTTTTTTCTTGCCCTGAGACACTGAAGTGCCGTCATATAGATTAACGCCATTTTAACAGCAAGCCGTTTGACGGCACTTTAAGGCCAGCCATCATTAAACAATTTCTGACACGACAGCTCTATTCCAGCAGTCAAATTTCCCG